>OZ024928.1:77080517-78280517 GCA_964017235.1 Sabellastarte sp. h YS-2021 | reverse complement strand
CAGGTTTTTAAAATAGTCTGAAAAAGCTATGATGTCCTGCCAATGCTGTCTGAGATTTGTTGAACGTATCCTACCCAAATACAAATCCTGACTTATTAAACCTTACACACACTACCAAAACAAGAAATAGAGCTAGGAATGAGCCTGAACTGGTTAAATATTTCCCAGTTTTATGCAGCAAGGCCAGCATGGAAGAATGTGACCTACATATAACAGATAGTTATGAAAGAACTCTGTAATGATTATTCATACCGTACTGTCTATATACACACTCCACCCTATACCTGGCAGACTAATCTAAGACACTGCTCAATAATGGTTTTCTTTAAGAAAATGTATTTTATATTCACATAGAGAGAATTTCCTGGCTTTTGGGATTATATTATTACATAATGAGAACCACACTTTCTCTTTTGTAGCTGATACCATGACTACTACTTATTTACACTTGTTGTTTAATAACACACACAAAAAAGATAAATCCACAAAATCAGTTGGCATGCAATTCAAGTTCTGAGGACCTTCACCAGTACTGCTTTTAATACTACACGTTCATACTTAAAACCTTAGTACAAATTTGAATTGCTGTAATTTTTAACAACTTTGACAATGGCATGATGAAGCAATTTATTGGAGAGAGGAAACCACTGCCACAGCAATGCAAACCACCATACATATCAAAGTGTTCTCCAGTGTACTGAGGAGACTACAGCTTCTTACTGATCTTGTAGCACTTGTGAGAGAGGGTCAAAATTCCAAAAGAATATGAACATTTGTTTGTAGCCCTTGCATTTAGTTTCAACAGACTAAGTATATACTGGAAGCAAGTATAGCATATAGAAACTGTAGTAAAGACTGGGACTTAATAGCACTGTCCCACTAGATTGGCAACCTTAAAGTCACTATAATTAAATTATATTTATAAATTTACTGTTACCATAAAGTGAACATCTTTCAAGATCCAAAGTACACCCACATACTAAATTTACGGGAAATCCACCATGCAGTTCTTGAAATATTTAGCTAGTTGAGTGGTACCCTCAACTTGCAATAAGGAGGTTGTCTTTGGGGCTTTAAGGTTACCATAGTGTGGACATCTCCCTGCAGCCTTACAACACTCATATACCAATGGAGAGAATAACTACTGCAAGTTACATTGTGAATTCATGGGCTACTAGTTAAAATACAAGAAATCCTGTAAACATCAGTCTAATTATCGTATAAAGAAGCTTTTCACCACATAAAGGAAACTGTGTCATAAGTTTCCCTTTAAAATTAACATTAGCTACTTCTGAAGTTTATTCATGCTCATTTTTAGTTCTTTTAATTAATGGTAAAATATTGATTATAACAAGGGTACAGAAAAACTATGACCAAATGAACATTGTGGTCACAGGGACCTTTCTTTAAATCTCGGCTTACACATCGTGCTTGGTACAAGTATCTCAATTGAATGGGTCCTGGATTGTGCTATAAAAAACCTTCCAAGTGTCAAAGAGTTCATGAAAGGAAAGAACTTGCAACACCTGTACGCATTAGCCTCAGAAAATACTGGCAACAGATCCAAACTTGACTCCACCACAAAAACCACTAATTACTCTCATGTACAAATTAATACTAAAAAATAAGAATGTCTGGATCAAATTCTTGGGCATCATGTGACCCACTTGCAAACAGTTATGTATTACTATTAGTTTTCTATTCAATTATAACAGCAGATACAGAGAGATTCTCATTGGGCTGAGTGTCAGATTTCTCACAAGATGCTTTGAGGCCGTGCCCCAAACTCAATGACATTGTGGTGAATGTGACTGAACTTCCTTATTTATCCTCATATAACACATTCATGGATTCAAACGATATTATTTGTGCATACTAAACATCATTCAATAAACACATTGTTGTCAAACTATGTAATTAAGACTAAGATATATTTATAATAATACACTGCTAAATTTAACTGAACTCCCTTACTTTAATAATGTCGATCAGCAGTTTGTTAACAATCTTTCTTTCAAAAGAGTGACATGAATTGCAAAGTCAGAGAGTGTACCAGAACTATGACGCCCAAACTATCACACCCCTGAACCCTGAGAACCAGCATTCACAATAGCCTGGAAAACCTTTAGACCAGTAAGTCTGACAAATTGTAAATAGTGGTCCAAAAAGAATGTCTGAATTTATAATAGCCTTTTCACATTAGAGGCAGTATCCCCGCAGTTATAGGCGTTGGGTGAAACGCCCCTGTCCTTCAACTACTGCTTGAGATTAGTATGGCACCCTGTAACACAGTGGCAAAACGTCCATTACCTTATGTATTCTGTGGAAGTTTAAAAATGTTTAAAATTTCTGCCTCTGATTTTGTACTGTGAGTGTGCATTGACGATTCCGTGCATGCACACAAGAGTTTACTTACTACGGTAACCAAAGGTGTGGTCCACGGTGTACATAAGGTTATGACTAGGTTTTCTTTCAGTGTAATACGGTATCATAAGGTGAGTTGAGGTAATGGACGTTTTGCCACTGTGATACAAGGTCACACACGAATCTTGGACAGTAGTTGAAGGACAGGGATGTTTTGCCAAATGCCTATAATCACAAATTACACTGCCTGTGGTGTGAACATCCATACCTGGGATGCGGTTCCGCCACCAAGTAAAACTTCTAACTGCGGGACGTATCTGCCTGTAGTATGAAAGGGGAATTATAAATCACTTTCATTGTAAACAAGAAAGGAGTCAATTATTTGGCCATGTTACTACAATCAGACCATGGTTGTGATGTTACTAGTTAGTCTGCGATACTTTCACACTACTACTGGTAATGGTGACACTAATTAACTGAAAATCATCACTCAGTGAGATTTATTTTTATTTTGTATATCTTGACCTCTGCATTTGTGTACAACCACAAAATGTTGTGTGTTAATATCATACTAACCTGAAACGCTAGAAGCATAAATCTTGTTTATTATCTTGTTTATTTATCTTATTCGTTAGAAATGAGGAGACTTAGGGTCAAAATTTTGCAGATTTATAGAGCAGATATACATTAATTATACATATGAACCAAACATATTCCAACCCACAGATTATGAGGCTAGCCAAATTTTACCATCTCAGGACCATCCTTTACCATCTGAGGATAGATTGCTGCACCTGTCTAATCAATTTTAAAGGTCATAAACCTGTAACAATGTTTTAATTAGAAAGAAAACTTCACAGAACAATCTCAATCGTGACTTGACCTCTGTCAAAATGCTCATTAAGCTATATAGAAATTGAAACATATGGTCTCTGCAGCTTAAGGAATGACTTGTTTGATATATACTAGACACTACATTAAATCTGTAGAACTTCCCATTATTATTTTTTTTTCACAAGAACCTGCAGTATTTTCCCAAAATTTCCATTATCTGTGTGAAATATGCTGGTAATATCTGTGCAAAAAGGTTAAGGTAAATCTTTTAAAATATGTCAGCGATATCAACCATAGATAGCCAAATTTGGCAAAAGTAACTTCACACCCAAAACTTTATGCAACAGGATGAATATTAATATGTACAATGTTACTTCAGGACTTCGGGAAAGACCTTTATTCTTCCATGCTGTAAATTCATGAAAAAACTGAGACTTTCCAAAAAGCTACCATTTACTACCTTCATGTACACACGCACATACAAAAAGAAAATCAAAACTCAGGCCATAGTTATCTTTGTTCTATTATTTACATCCTTCTTATACATTATGTTACAATTTCCTATCAAATATTATTATACACAACATATATCACTCTCAATAATAATAATAATAACAACATGTTTCTTGGTTAACGATTCACAGACAAATTTAATATGAAAACAGACAGATACAACTGGCACAATGCAATCAATTCAGTAACTGGAATCACACAAAACAGTTGTTCACAAATTAAAACCAACACAATGGTACTCCCTTCAACACCAGCCTTGTATCTCACTATTGTTAGCCTCCAAAATAGAATTTAACAAATTACCATCTCAGATTTCAAACCTTATTCAGAATGAATAACTTTAGAACAATGTTAGTTACGTTTTGTTAGAATTAAGTTTAATGATTGTAAAGCAAAAAGGAGATCAAGGTAAACAACTTATTCTTCAGGCCTTGTGGCCCATTCATTCTTTTGTCCTATTTTAAAGGTTACTCCCCCCACCCTTCTCTCCCAGTGAGATGTTCATGCATCTTACTCTTTTGTAACTGAGAGTTGTTGTGAGTTGGTGGTGGTTTCCTGGCACAGTTGTGAGTTCACACCACAACATATATTTCACCCAGTCTTTCTGATTATGACAAATATTCAATGTTTTACAACACACAAAGTCTACTTGCTTTTAAATTTCTTTTTCAAATTATGTACCCCTTAAAAACATATATAATAATGATATAGCAACCAAATGTATTTTAGATGTCCAGAAAAAATATACAAAACAGGACCTTTTTCACTGATTAAAAGGTGAAAAACACCTTGAAAAATGAAACCATTCAACTCTGTGTAAAGCTGCAATTAATTGGCTGTTATATTTGATCATACTGTGAGCCTGATTAGGTGATCTTACTCCTGGTACCGGGTGTCACAGGGTTGATTAATCCATTTGAATTACATCTAATACAGGGATCATATCAAACAGTGTTGTCTCTCTTTAAGGTCTGCTGAGGGAAAAAACGTCACTCAAATGGGTGGATAACATAAAAACATATATATCAGGGTTCTATCAGAAAAGTGTAATCTTAGAAAGACTATCTCACAGTAATGTAATTTGATGCATATTTTTTAAGTTGCTAACCAGAAGAGATGTTATTTAATTCGAGTTTTGAGGAGGTTCAGTGTCGTACTAGCAAAATCTTAAGGCCATGAAATAAAGCATCCTTAGAAAAGGTAAAATGCTAAGTAAAATAAAAAACAAGAGAGATATAATGGCTTTTAGGTACAATATCGTTGTTTTGCCTTGAAGCCCATATATGCTGTTTTCACATCTTAAACCTGTTTAAGCAAGAATGAGTGAGATAAACGAAGTTTATACGAAAATCAGTAATCTTAGAATCAACAAAAGCTGCCAAAAGTTTGTCATTTAGGGAAGATTACAGTTCAAAATTGAACAAGTCCTTGACTTTTGTGCTAAAATCAGCCTGTTATTTTAATTGCTTTAGCTGCAGTACTTTGATCTCAATATTGCTCACCAGCATTAAATTTTGATCATGTGATCCTGTGAAAGGTCATACATATAGTGTCAGAAATACTTTTCTGTGGCCACTCTCTATAGAGTAAGAAATCTAAAATTCGCCAGGGATCTAAAATTCGCCACCTCTAAAACCGTAGTTAATTTTATGAAGAAAATGATGTTTTTGTCTAAAAATTGGTATTTTTCAGTTCAAAAAGCCTTAATTTACTATACATTCAACAATCTCACCACAATTCATTTATTTTATTAGTATTTTCACATGTGGCGAATTTCAGATATGTGGCAAATTTTAGATTTCTTACTCTATATGCTTAATTCGAATGAGTTCCGCCAGCTAGTTTTAAAGGTTTTCCAACAATGCAAAATGAGAGAGAATACAAAGCCAGCTAATATGCACATTTGCAAAAAAAACTTATGTTTAAATTATTACGACCCCCCACCCCTAATTACTCCAAAATTATACAATCATGGGAGGTTGGGTTGTTAACTACGAAGATGCCAAGCAGCAAAATTGAAGTGAAAAACCCTTTTTGAAAAGATAGGTTTTTATCCTGTTCATTAAACAGGTGAGAAATGTCGAACAGTGAATATCAATAAGAAATGCACATCAAAGCTTGAAGGTCCACAAACACCACCAATGAGACAATATGATATAATCTGATTAATATAGTCTTAGGTGGTATGGCACACCTTGTCTATCTATGGACCAAAAATGCTCCACTACAAATATGAAACAATTTGGAAAATTTAATAGTTATTTAAATTTTTATTAGAAATACTTAAAAATATAATTTTTTCTGCATTGGCCACTGTGTCGGATGGCTCCAACAAATAGCTACTGTTAGGAAATGGTAAGGGTATTTCGCTATAAAATTATATTTTTTCATAATTGTCTAACTTTTTATTAAATCAGTAGGTATCATCACCAAATAGCACAGACTTCCAGTTACTATGACCAGAACTTCTTTATTTCTCATCTGATTTTGAACTATTTTTACTCCTGTTTTGTCATTTTAAAGGGGCTTTGTATCTGAGCTTATGGGAATATACTGTATCCGATCAGTTTATTGCAATCCTCCAGTCTGTACAACCTTATGTCAGACATTGGTTTTAAAATGTTCCTTTCACTAGTTATCAACTGATGGTAGAAAATTTGGAATAGAAAGCAAAGTACATTTCAGTCTGTAGATTTCAATTACAAACAAACACCAAGTTTTTAAATCTATGTTATTAGATGCTTTTTATTACAGTAACCATTCACATTTACTCAAAATGGCTTCCAAAATTTTTTAATAGTCTAGTTAATGGGGTATTCATATTTTTCTGAACAAATAGAGACATACATTTTCAGAGTATCTCTGGCTAAAACAGAAATAATATCCATAGTACAAATTGGTATGCTCTACTGTTTTAAGATGTGATGTCAATATAGTTCTTAGTTCTAATGGGACACAGCATATTTAAAAGATGGAGGATGTAGCAGTCATATAATCGTAACATGAGAGCAATGACAAAATGTGGCTCTAGCTGGGGACCAAAAATGGCTCCAATGGTTGTGCCACAATAGTTTTCTTCATTCTTGTAACAGTCCAGAAAACAAATCCTAATACATGACATTCTGATTCTCATGATCCATATTATATCATGTGAAATTTCTAATTCTGGATGTCGCAACCAGGATGTCATAACATAAAACTGAGACAAAAGCTAAACAAATAATTAAAGGAAGAGCAAAATGTAATCTTTAATTCATATTATTGTAACGGTTCAGAGAGCCAATCCCAAGACAGAATCTGGGTGACACTACATTTCAATCTAACAGCATGATTACATTTCTACACCAGTCCAACAGTCAATACAAAATGATTAAAAGGTAACTTTTAATGAAAGATTCTAGGTTTCTCTCTTTAACAAGATATGTACAAATGAAGTTTTACTTATGATAGGAAATGGACAAAAAGTGTGAGAGTAATACTGCAGGAAACAAAATACTACGGTGTACATGAAAGGGAATGGAAGATTAAAAAAACAAAGATAAATCATCTAACGATATTCTTCCCAGATATACATTGAAATGAAGAAAAATAAATTATCTTTAAAACTTGTTCCTGTAAGAAGAGAAAACAATGCCACCTTGCTGCCAAATTAATAATACTGTAAACGAAAAAAATGTGGCTTCAAGATTCCCTACAAAAAAATAATTCTTCAAAAATGGATTCAATTCTGGGACTCAAAACAAATTTTAGATTATTTTTATTTGGTGATGAAAGTCTGTTGTAAAGTAAAACTAATATTTCAAGACCTTTTGCCAAAACTTAGGGTGATAGTGGATACAAAGGATATATATTAGACTCATACAAAACCTAAAATGGCCTTACATGCACTGCAGAATCACAATTACCTGATGCCACAAGGTGAGAGTCACTGCTCAGATTACAAGCTCCAATTATCAGCCACTTTTTAACTGTCTGTGCAGTGGTTGATGCCAGAATAATAATGATGAAACACAGAATGAATTCTCCATTTCTCTTACCTACATGAACCTTCAACTATAAATAAACTGTACACATGACCTTTAACATTGACGGACAACTCGTGTATGTTTACACGACTTTGTTTACAGTTTATATGTAACTGTAAATTACAATGACAACTGACAAAAACAAAATCATACAATACAGTGAACTCTGTGACTGGAATTACACTTCAAAAAACAGGTACAAGATAGTTATTTACAAAATCTAGTGATTATGGGTAACCTGGATGATACCCTTTTGAAAACAATTTTAATAGTATTTCACTGCTTGCATTACCAGGTGTGAAAGTAACGACACTGAATTGACAAACAGCACCCTAGGAGGTAAATACATTTTTTAAATATATTAATTACAATTGCTGTACTTTTCACAATGACACAGAGACAACCTTTTGGATGCTGGTGTAATAAAGCTCTGAAAAACTTAATGCTAAAATTCACAAGGACAGTCCAAAGGATGTGGTAGTATTAAAAACTATTAAACTCAGATGCAGATCACATTCCCTATGAACCCTCTTCAATGAGAAGACATCAGCCTGAAGAATTGATTGGACGACTGATGTTTCCATTGGTTGTCATGGCAGTCAATTCCCATCTGAAGAAAACAATAATAAAATAGCATAACCTTCTGATTTGAAAAATTTTGTTGTAATTTAAATTTTTATTAGATAAATACTTACCATTTCCTGACCATAGCTATTTGTTGGTGCCATCCAACTCACTGGCCAACTTTGAGAAACGTTTATAGGCTACCTTAAGAAGCCAGTGAGTGAGTGTGGAATAGGAAGCCCCCCAATGGTCATGTGACCACGCCAATAGGCGCCATTCATTGTTTTTGTTGCAAAGCTCACCCCTAGTAACCTAGTACTGAATTCGCGGGGAGGCCGGGGGGGACTATCCTGGTCAGGAAATGGTAAGTATTTATCTAATAAAAATTTAAATTACAACAAAATTTTTCAATTTTATTGCGAAAAATACACTTACCATTTCCTGACCATAGCTGAATGCAGCCTTCATGGATGGCGGGCAGTACTAGAAATACAGACCTAGTAACAACCACATGAACAGTAAATAAAACACACCACAAGCATACAGGCATTCACACTCAGACTCACCTCAACCACGAGGAAGCCGGACTGTTGAGTAATGCTGTGGAAGTCATACTCCATATGTTGATACCGTTCACACCACCACCTCTAAACTCAACAGCAAACTAACAGCTAACAAAATGGTCTATTTACAGCTGTACAACACCTCAGAACACATCTGAAAACACAAGAAGCCAAATATAAGAACCTAAAACAAATACAGGCTTCAAAATAACATATTTCAAATACAATGACATTATAATAATAAAATATTACTAATGACATTATCTATTAACAATTTACAATATGTTGAGCCGCAACTACAGGCCCAATCTTCATAACATCACCATTATGCCAGCACAAATCTTTGAGGTAAAAATTTGTGAAAGTAGAATGGCTTCTCCAAAAACAGGAAGCCATAATCTCATCCAAAGCAACTCCTCCCTTAAAAGCCAAAGAGGCAGCCAAAGCTCTAACCTCATGTCCCTTGACTTGGGAAACAGTTTGAACTTCCTGATCAGACTTTTGATATGCCAAAATGATAGACTGCTTAATCCAAGATGATATAGTAGCCTTTGAAATATCTTTTGAGTAGCCCTCTTTAATAGCTACAAAAAGAAGTTTCTTGCCTTTCCTCAGATCTTTTGTCTTATCAAGGTAATATCTGAAAGATCTGACTGGGCAAAGAGACCTATCTTGCACCAAAGATGGATCCAATGTGGGTTTCAAAGCAGGAATAACCACAGGTTGAATAGCCAAGGGTCCCTCCGAAGCCAACTGATTTTTGGCTAGGAAAGCAGTTGAAGGTGAAAAAGTAACTTGTGACCAATCCCTTTTCCGACTGAAGGAGTCAAAAGTCCAAGCATGAATTTCGCTACGCCTCTTACCAGAAGCCAAAGCCAATAAGAAAACTGTCTTAAAAGTCAAAATCTTAAGATCAGCCTTTGCCAAAGGTTCAAAAGGTGGTCGAGTGAGAGCCAGTAACATCAGCGACAAGTCCCAATTTGGAATAGACCTATTTGCTGAAGGTCTGTCCCTATGAAAGCTAGCAATCAAACAATTCAAATCCAAGCTTTGAGAAACCATTTGACCTGCAGAGCCCAACCCATCTGCTACTGAAGTTCTGTAACCAGTAATAGTTCTGGGTTTCAAGTTCTTATCAGTGAAAAGATGATTAAAAAAAATCAGCTATTTGAGGAATAGTTGGTTCTGAGATATCCACCTCATTCTCCTGGGCCCACTTTTGAAATATGGCCCACCTTGAATCATACACCCATCTTGAGGATTCTCTCTGAGGTGCCTTAATTCTATCTGCCACCTCAACAGAGAATCCTCCTTGACCTTCTTGAAGGAGTCCAGATACCACGCATGGAGGTTCAGATACTCCAGATTCTTGTGAAATCTGAGACTGAAGGGTTGCTTCAGGAGATTGTGCACTTGAGGAAGCCTCAGTGGAATCTTGACTGACAATTCCACCAGATCCCAAAACCAAGGCATCCCTGGCCACCCTGGTGCTATCACAATGACCCTGCACCTGTAGGTGATCATTTTCTGAACTAACTGGGGCAGGATGGCTACTGGACAAAAAGCATAGGCGTCCAGAGCCTCCCAAGAGATGTTCAATGCATCTATCTGCCAGGCCTTGTCGTCTGGGACAGGAGATACGTAGGTTGGAAGTTTGGCATTCAAGCTGGTGGCAAACAGATCCACCATTGGCTTGTGCCAAACTTGGCAAATTTCTTGAAAGATCTGAGGATGCAAAGACCACTCTGTCTGAATGGCCTTGTCCCTCCTGGAAAGGGAATCTGCTATTACATTGAGATTCCCTGGGATATGTCTGGCTCTTATATGGATCTCCCTGGCATTGGACCATGCCAGAATTCTCCACATCAAAGCACACATTTCGAAGGAGTGAGTGCCTCCTTCCTTGTTGATATATGAGACCACAGTTGAGTTGTCTGAAGAAACCAACACTATTTTTTGCCTTAATTGTCCTTGAAAATGTTTCAGGGCTAGAAAAACAGCTTTCAGTTCCAAAATATTGATATGCAAGTTTCTTCCTGATAGCTGCCAGACCCCACTTACAGTACAATTGTTCAAGTGGGCCCCCCAACCCTTCTCTGATGCATCTGTGAACATCAGCATATTGTGTTCTTTCTGATGCAGATTCGAACCCTTGAATAAGTTCTGAGGATCCATCCACCAAGCCAGATAGTCCTTTATCAACTGAGAAATTGGGACTACCTTGTCCAAGGACTGGGGAAACTGCCAGTTGGTCTTCAGAAACCACTGAAACGGTCTCATATGGATTCGACCCAAAGGAACTGTTTTTTCCATGGAAGCCATGACCCCAATTAGTGACATGAGCCTCCTTGGAGTAGTAGAGTGACCTTGCAAAATGGAAACTGCCAGAATTTTTAGTTTGTCCACTTTCTTTTGATTTGGGTAGACCAAACCTTCTTGAAGGTTGAACCGATAACCCAGAAACTCGAGATTTTGAGTTGGTTTGAGTTCCGATTTTTTCAAATTGACAATCCAACTCAACTTTTCGACTAGATTGATCAATTTCTGAACGTCCCGAGCACAAGAATCCGGATCCTTGGCCCTCGCCAGCCAATCGTCCAAATACTGATGGATTCGAACCCCTTGTGAAAGTGCTATGAATTTGACCTCTTTCACTACTCGAGTGAACTCCAATGGAGCAGTCGCAATCCCGAAGGGTAGGGCTCTGAACTGATAAGCCTGACCCTGAACATGGAAACGTAGATACTTTTAAAACTTTTGGTGTATGGGTATATGAAAATAAGCATCGGTAAGGTCTATGGAAGCCACCCACTCACCTGTCTGCAGTTTCCATTTTGAAGGTGGGAACATGTAAAAAAGTATTTACCACACTGAGGTCTATTACTGGTCGCCATTTGTTTTCTGGTTTTGGAACCAGAAACAAACGACTGTAGAATCCGAGAGAGTTCTTGTTTTGAACCGGAACCACTGCTCTTTTTTTAACCATTTGTTGAACCGCTTCCACCAAAGCTTTTTGCTTCATTGGGGAAGAATAACTGCTTTTGATTGTCGGATACCGGGCCAGAGGCAGTTTTTGTTTGAATGGAAGACAATAATCCTGCCTTAAAACAAGAACTACTCTCGGATGCACTTTGAAACTTTCCCACACTTTCCAATAAACTTGTAAACGGGAACCAGGAAATTTTGGGCTTACCTCCATGTAGTCACTTCCTCCTGCCCCTATCCCCTCGGGCAGAGCCTCTGTTGGAGTTGTAGGAACCAGATTGTCTCTTGTTTTGATCAGTCTGTTTGTTTTGCTGACGAAAATTTTGAAAAGCAGCATTCTGGTACCTGTTTTGTGACTGTTCCTTTTTGGAATCCGTAAAAGTACGAGAACCATAAGAATCACCCCTGTGTTTTTTGAAAGCCGGCTCCCGGTTGATCTGACTCCATTGGATGAAGTTTTGCTCAACCTCAGACAACACTTTAGAATTAAACAATTCTTTCTTGGTCAAAGAAGCATTCCTGAGTCTTGCAATATCCTTATCTGTCACATCCCTATGACACAGTTTGAGGAAATTGTCCCTTCTATTCAGTAACATATTGGAAGCTAAAGACATTGATGTATCCAAAACATCATCTAGGGCCTTACCCAAGCACCCCATAGTAGTAGACTGCAGATGAAGACAGTTTTGAATAAAATTCATACTTTGTTGAATGTCCTCTTGATCTACTGATTCCTTCATCTTTGCCACCTCTGAAAACATTTCATTTGTAGATTTTTCAATTGCAGCCTTAAACCAAAACACATGATTCAAAATCTGAATTGTCTCCCTAGAAACCGACTCCCAAGCCAAGTACTGTTTCATTGGAGTAACAACTGAGGTTGGAGCTTGATAGGGAGGAGAAGCAATATTCTTGAAGGCATCCTGAATTCTAGGAGCAGCCATAGAAAACGATTGAGGAGACACTTGATAAAACCTCATTTGTGGCTTTGGAAAAGACAAAAACTGTCCCTTTGACAAAGGAGGGTGATGGGGATCATTGTCATCGACATTATTACTTCCCAATGCTGAAAACTCCTTATATCTCCAGAGTTCCACCAAAGGTTGAGCCGGAGGCAAAGCCATTGACTACTGTGCAGACTTCTTAACTTGATCCCTTCCAGAAAACACTGAGGGAGGAACAAAGCACTCCACATCCTTGACTTCCAGATCCAACCATTTTTTAATGGTTTCTAAAGTCTCAGAATAAGCTGGGGAATCATCCTCTCTTGTGTGCAAATTTCACCTTGTTCCACATCCGGATCCGGATCTTCAGAAGATTGTGACAAAGTCCTCTTTCTAGAAGAACCCACACCGGTTTCCTGTTGAATGTCAGAAGCCGAGGCTTGCTGTTCAAACTCTGTCCTAGTCAGAGTAGCCGACCTTCTATCCAAACGGCCGGGAACCACAGAAGAAACGCCAGAAGCCGAAGCTTTAGTATTCTCCACCGGTTGCTTAGCAACATGTAAACTGTCCCTGCCAGAGTTACGACTGCTGACAGTTTCAGCCCCTTTCTGTTCTAAATTCTGCAGTCTTTGGGAAAAAACAGCAAATTCAGAAAAAAACCTGTCCAATTTATCTTCCAAAGACTTATTCTTTTGTGAAGAAAGAGCTTGGGAAGCCACAGAAACCGCAGATTCGTCCTCATCCAATAAAGAATCATCTATGCTACCCTCTTTATTGTTATCCACACAAACAGAAGAATTCTGATCCTTCTTGCTTTTATATCTATTCCTGTTTCTTATTTTCTTCTTTTGCTCTTCAGAAAATGCGGAACAAACAAGACAATCTGAAGAATTAGCACAGGGATCGTCACCTTTAAAGTCATCTCTGCATTTGGGACAATAACGGTGGTCATCCCACTCCGCCATAAAATGGCCACAAAAAGAACTTTTCCTCTGTCCTTTCTTAACTTTATCCTGAGAAGACATTGCAAAACAGATGCCTTACCTCAGAACAAACAAAATCCACAATAATTCCACAAAACTTCCAGAAAAAACGAATATTACCAAAACACATCCACACTCAAGGATGGCCAACAAAAACAATGAATGGCGCCTATTGGCGTGGTCACATGACCATTGGGGGGCTTCCTATTCCACACTCACTCACTGGCTTCTTAAGGTAGCCTATAAACGTTTCTCAACGTTGGCCAGTGAGTTGGATGGCACCAACAAATAGCTATGGTCAGGAAATGGTAAGTGTATTTTTCGCAATAAAAATAGTAAATTGAATCACCACAGGGTCTGACTGCAAATAGAATCTTCATTCAAAAAAAAATTGTATGTTCTCAATCCTCCAAGAATGGCTCCTTGACTACATATAATCCTTCTATTTGGAACTGAATAATATTGTGGATACATTTATTTCATAACTTTTATATTATCTTTTCAAAGATATAATATAATTTCAGCAGCATTAATCAGGCAAGCATTTACCAATAAACTGATGTCTGGGTCTGGGTTGACACCTGGTTGTATATTAAACCTAGTCCCGAACCTGCCTTGTCTCAAGACCAAAGATTTGAAATCTAGCTTTACTTACAGTTCCTTTTACTTGCTTGGATAATTTATAAGATTTCCACCATTGATATCCTAATGAACTGAGGTTAGATGATTTGTACATAGAGATGCAAAGCGTAGATGCAGACTGTTATGTTCAGTCAGTACTAAATACATTTTTCCTGTATATTTATCCACTACTTTACGTCATGTAGCACTGAAGCCTGTCACTTAGTAGACAGTCAGACAAAATATGTAAATGTAACAACAAAAATATTTTATTGAGACTTGACAACATCTTGGGAGTGTGTACCAGATAAAATTCTACATATCATTAGATATAAAATCAAAGATTAAATTTTTATGCATGGTCTATTGAACGTTTTCAATTTCAAACCCTCACTTGGAGATTTAATGAGAAAATAGAACATCTATTTGCCAAGTTTTTTTCAATATTAGTGTCACTTTCGTAAATTTCCATGTGTTTGTCTAAGTGCGAGAAGTAAAGTTTGAAATAGTAGGAGGTGTTTTTGAAAAATTTAATTGTTAATTTAAATTTGTGTCAGAAATACTTACTATTAAAGTATTTCCAAACAACAGCTATTTGTTGGAGCCAACCAATGCATTGGCCAGTATTGATATTGAAATTTCAGGTTGTTAACAAGAACCTTAACCAGGCCAAAGAGTTGCAGTAGTCCATGCCAATACATCACATGACCAGGCTTGTTTACTGCAATAGTTTTGATGGTCACCAAGAAAGTTTTCAAGGGATTTTTAAGCGCGAGCCTCAATAGAGCTCATGCTTCTACAGATTACTCTTTTTTATTTATTTATTTTTTTTTGTCTCCAGACATTCATGAATTGTGGTGCAGCGTAATCAGTATTTGTCTGCTCACTGAAGTTAAGCGTCTATGGGCTACATTAGTACTTGGATGGGTGACCGTCTGAGTTCTACACCAGCTGTGGGATGTGTCTGGGTAGGAATTTCTTTGTGTCACCAGACTTTCGTAAATTCTAGTGCACTACTCGTGTCTCCGATGGCTTTGCGCTCGCACTAGGGACCAAAACACCTTTTGGGTTGTTTTTTCTTCAAAAATCATCTTTTCTTTCTAGGAGTGTTAAGTAAATATAAGGATAATTGTCTGTAAAAGTTTTTTAAACCCAGTCTTTGTTTATTTCATTGTTTGTCTGGCTTTCTTTCATTTGTAAATTGCTTTTGAGTTAAATATTCTGGATGTCTTGGATAATATTTCAGGTATTGTCTACTTATGTAGAATGTGCCAGTTCTATTATACCATGAAGTTTACTTCAAGGATTTGTCTTTTCAATGATTAAGAGCCTTGAAAAAGGTTTTATATCTCTTTGCAGAAAAGCTTTTTTTCAAATTACTGATTGTATTACAAAGGAGAAAAGTATAAAAATGGAATGTATTTTTCAATGCATGGTGGCTTTAACTGAAATACATACTGATGAGCAACAGTTTGATTAACTAAACATGTTAGTGTGTAGCAACTGACTCATGGCTGTAATTACATTTGAGCTTTGACAAAAATCAATACTTCAACTTTGACTTTAAAATCTATTGTATTTTAGATATTTACATTGTAACATAGGTGCTTCTGTGACAAGGAGCCATATATAAAATATTAAGATGTGCGGAACTGGAGCTAAGTGTAAGTGTTTTTGCATATTTCATAATGTTATAAAATAACTGTTATTTAGAGAGTCCTTCTAAACAACTTATCCAACAAACTCTTTATAGTTTTATTTTCCAGCATATGAGATTCCCAAAACAGCCGTGTTTTCTAAAGAGATGTGAATCTCTGGTGGATTTCTTTTCCCCATTATATCTGATTTCCAATTCACCAGAACTTGAACTGACCTGATATCTGGAGGCAGATCATGTGTAGGAAGGTGATGCTTTAGAACCATCAGTGAACACAATGTCTTGAGTGTGGGAGCTGTAACAACAAGTTCAACTAAGTGTAAGGTAACAGGATTTTGAGTGGGTTTTATATGACTACCTGAAACAAAGACTTCTAATACTCATATACAAGGTATTGACAGTTGTGAATCACTACTAATAGAGAAAAAAAAAAAACTTTTTTTACTGACTAAAAAAAAGCTTAATCAACTTTTCTGTGAAATACCAAAACTTCACTGGAAATATATTCTAACCTTTTCACAGAGAGCAATAATTCAGAATATTAACAGTATTAAGTAAACTGTGTCAGCACATTAAGGTTTGTCATACTGTAATTTTAGCAGAGTATAATGTATTGTTTATTTTTCAAGCAAAGAACAGAGCATGACATAAATCCTAAAACTAAAAAAAATACATCTACTGAATAGTACAGGACTGACCAATAGATGTTGGGCCCCTTCGGTTGCAAAATGTTTTGGGTTCTAACCTGACTCTTTCAAGTTACAAGTGATTTTACTCATTATGGAAGGATGCAGACAACAAGTCAGCTGACATAACAAAAGTAACAACTCTAAATCTCTTAACATGAAAATACTGTGCAACTACATTTCTTAGAAGAAATCACAGACACTCAAAAACAAATTATATCAAACCTTCGTCTCAACTTTATTCACCACCAAATTCAATTATCTGAGGAATCCAACTCTTTGCTGTTTACACTCAGGTATAGCTTACCAAAGACATGAATCGGGCTGCTGTGTAATTTGTACTGTGTAATATTTCACAGCATTGTCTTACATCTAGTGCTTGTTTTAACATTTAGACAGAAAAAAATTTAAATGTCACAGAAAGACATTTTTAAAACAAACAATTATGAATTGGCTGCACTGAAACATTACTATTTGAACAAGACATGCGTCAAATGCCTTCAGTAGTAAATTAAAAGCAAATGTTTCCTAATTATCAATTTTCAAAGGTGAATATTTTTCTAAAGTACTCCAAATACTTTTTTCAAGTACTTTTACCAACAGAAATCGTATGAGGTATATTACATTACGAAATGCTATTATATTAAATTTAGAAAAATATATATTTAATCAATTTAACCGGAAAAATTAATAACAGGAAAGAAGTGATGCAAATCACATTCTTCGTAAAAATAGCAAGATATATTCACAAGGAAAAATAATAAGTGAAAAGTTTTTGATTTTTCTTCAAATGCAAACACTTTTCATTAGAAATTTTCAAATACAAATATTTTCAGAAGTATTTTAAATGCAGTTAAATGGAAATGCATTTGATCCATATCTGACTTGAACCTGCAATAAGAAGGCACATAATTCTCTATTTTTCTTTTTTTTTTAGGCATTTTGAGAACATGAACTGTAAAAGCAGAGAATGTAGTACCAGAATAAATCTTTTTTGGTTTGAGTTTTCTGACACATTATCATTACTATGTCAGGCACTTGGAGTTAAGGGAAGACACTGTCAATGAGCCATAAAAGGTTACATTAAAATGTATCAACTGGGGTGGGGGGAAACAAAGGTGGCGGCATAACAAGTATTAGGTAAAGTTACTTCTGAAGGATGTAACTTAGGTTTGTTGGAAGCTCATCACCATAAGACACACACCCTGTTAGGCCAGCAAACTTTATCAGTCTACTGTAATAGCCATGTCAATTGAAACATACTGTTTTGGAAGTGAGAAGGTTGAGAGACATAACCATGAATTGTGAGGGACTTAGACTTCACGTATAGTGTCTGGAAATCTAACTATAGACATGAGCTGTGGCAATAATTTGCCACAAAGTCTGAAGAAAGACATGATATTTACTTACCAAAGTCCAAGACGTGGAGGTCTGAGTGATCAAGTAGATTAAACTCCATAGGAGAAGGGTCATACGATGTGCATGGACTGAAAATAAGAATTACTGAGGTAAAAGTCTAGCTTTTGATACACTCTACCGGTAAACAGGGGGGAGTTGAGATGACTGAGAAAAACAGTACATACGTAAGTTGGTCAAGATTTTGTACTTTAAACCATCAGGCAACAGCCACCTTTCCCATATCAGAGGAGAGGTCATGACCTCAGAGGTAGGATGTAAGTGTGCTACCCCTTCACTGGAATACTGCAGCAGTTGAAACTTTAGTTAGGACAAAAATTTCCACTGATGAGAGTTTTGTACTGATGAATTGCACACAAAATTACATTTTCACTCTTCAAGATCACTGGAATAAAAAATTACAAGTAATGCCTTCGAAAATTTCAATGAACAGAGTACCACCCCCTTAGAGCTAAAATTGCTTTCAACATAAATGTGTCATATCAAACTAAGCAGTCCAAAAGGGGGATGAAACCAGAAAAAGAAAGTTGGTCCAGATTATTAGACCTTATATCTGTTCTTTTTAAGAGTGCTAAGGTGGATTTCTTTTGATAAAAATATGCATTGACATAAGCACAAGTTATATATGTATTTTACTAATATAAAATCAAGACAATAAACCTTTTAGAATCATTTTTATTGAGCGATAATATAATTTCTGCTAGAAATCAGCACAGCAACTTGGCACAATTTGCATATGGAAAGTGCCGAGGAAATTTAATTATTTTTTTTTTTGTCATCACTGCTACTTCCTTATTTGGTATGCGAAAGTGCACAAGTTTTACCGATGAGAATCAAATAACAGTAAATATTCTTTCTTCAGTTTTGAGCCAAGATGAGGTTTATGCCATGTTATGGTACCAAGTAGTAATCAAACAGTTCCTACATACATTTGCTGACCAAGACAGGAACCACGACTGTAGCAATGGGAGAGAGTAGATTAACAATTACAAACTGGTGTATAATTAGGCTTTTAAATAATTTCTAACATCTGGGATTACACTGACCATCGGTGATTTCAACAAGCTATCAGCTGGATTTTAACCCCTAACCACACAGCTACACTCAAACGATCATTTACCAATTTAAGGAACTAGGTCCCTCAATCATTCCCCAAATAGTAAGACACATTTCACGGTTACCTAAATTCCACTTACAATGAGTTTACTTCTCTAGACTCTACAGTTTTGAGGCTATGCAGAATCTATTATATATGGTTTGTACATATGTAAAGACTACTTTACACAGTTTTGAGGCTATGCAGAATCTATTTTATTATATACATGTAGAGACTACTGTACACAGTTTTACAGTTATATAGAATCTATTGTAGATGATTTTTGTACATATGTAGAGACTACTGTAAGCAGTTATGAAGTAATGCAGAGTCTATTGTATATTGTTTTGTATATATTATGTAGAGACTACTGCATACAATTTTGCAGAATCTACTGTACATGGCTTTGTACAAATGTAGAAACTACTCTGCACAGTTTTGATGTTATGCACAATCTATCATATATGGTTTGTAACTTTGCATTGATGCAGAGTCTAGTGTACACAGTTTTACCATTCCCCTACCTGGTTCCCCCAAACAGGAAGACCCGTTCCTCCACCAGACAGCAGCTCTGCCTGCGTCGACATGATGGGCTCTCTCCTTGTGTCCTCACCAGCCGCCACTTATCTGTGGCTGTAAAAATACAAAATTCTAATTTGTCAACTATATTTTTTTCTTTATGCTAAATGGCTGTCTGGATTTTAATGGGTTTTTTTTGGTTACTTTTACCTTTATCCCGGAGTATAAAGTTATGTTTGAGATGGTCTTGCTGTTTGGATTTTTAATCCAATCAGACATTTATAATGCACCATCTTTGTCTTATCAGACTCTTAGGAACACAGACAAATCAGAATTTCATATTCAGTACAAGCCTAAGTCTGGTACCATGGATATATTGGGTTGGTAAGGAGGAAAGACCTGCTAACTAGACAGTAGTGTTGGTATCACAAGTCAATATTTTAATATTGATCAATAATGGTTTCGATGTTCATCTTATGAGTGTCAATTCCAATGTTATTTCATATAATTTTCTAAAAAAAAAAAAAAAAAAACACTTAATTTTAAAACAACTTATAGTAATACAATAATAAAAAAATAGCATCAGAGATGCCCATACCCCACAGCCTGGGGAAATATTTTTCAACACGATGAGATACAGAGGCAGGGGAGATCAAAGATTGGGTTACTTTCAGAGCAATGTCAGTAATATAAAGGCCCAAATAATGTTTAAGTCGAGAAAATAACTTCTAAGAGAAAGAAAATTCATGTAAAGATAAAGTATTAAAACACGACAATTCAATAGCAAGATGACAATATAAATCAGTAAACAAAAACTTATGAAGCTGTAAAATTTATTAATTGGAGAATAGCTGTGGAAATCAATGTAAATGGCACAATTATGTAAAAGTGCATATAATAATCAGTTTCAGAAATCTACATATCTTTGTCATAAGAGAAAGATGTCTCAAATATGGAGGGTGAACACACTTCAGGAGTCAAAGTTAAAAGTCACACCACGATGCACACCTACACCCCTTAACCAATGTCCCTACCAAGTGTCAACATTCTACACTTTATGCAATCCAAGAAATAGCCCAGACAAGATTTAAAAACTCATGGTCACTAAAAGAAGGTCATACCAAGATCACACATGTATCAACTTTCTACACGCAATGGTTGCTGAGATTTAGCCCAGACAAGATATTATAGTCATGGTCCCTACGGCAAGGTCAAATGTCACATCAGGACGTTGCACACCGACAATCCCCTCCCAATGTCCCAACCAAGTAATAACTTCCTACACCTTTCGGTTTCTGAGTTATAGCCCATATAAGATTTTCAGGTCCAGGTAACTACGGCAAGGTCAAAGGTCAAATCAAGGTCACACCATGACATTGCACACCTACAACCCCCAACCAATGTCCCTATGAAGTGTTAACATCCTACACCTTACGGTTTCCCAGATATAGCCTGGACAAAATTTTAAAGGTCAAGGTCACTACAGCAAGGTCAAAGGTCAAGTCAAGGTCATACCATGACATTACACACTAACACCCCCTAACCAATCTTCCTACCATATATCAACCCATTACACCTTACGGTATCTGAAATATAGCCCAGACAAACTGTTTCCCTTCTTTTAAAACCTTTTATGACCCCAGTTTGACTGGCAGGAGGGGCAAATTTGGATTCCTATTACCCCTGAATACATTCCAAAGCTATAAATCCAAACATAATAGAGATATTTGGCATGTTATAAACCATAGCATACCAAAGACACCTGATTTGGCTGATTCTAAGATATAAACCTAATTTTCATACCATGTGTCCTGTTTTTTATGCCCATTTCTCATACTTTATTTTCATAATTCACTGAAATATTGAAGCTGTGTAAGTTCCTTAATTTCAGTAGATACACAACATAGCCAAAATGGTTGATTTCAGCTTGTTTTTTTACTAAATGGTAATTATAGCTGGATTGATCTGAAACAAATCTTGCCCTGAAATTTTGATGTGAGGAATCACCTGTCAAATCTGATTGATCTATGTGAAAAGGAAATACAAGCAAAACAGAAATAGTTTTTCATTAAGTTAAATTCATTTGTTAAAACATTTACACACAGCTATAGATGTTAACCGCCAAAAATCATTTTGATACAACTTATATTAAGGGAGAATTTCAACACAGGAAATAGTGCGGTGGCAGCGTAGGCTATCTGAAAAGAGGAGGTTAAACCAATAAGCATCCCCTTTTTAACGGACGCTTGATTACAAATTTTATTGGTGTCCAATACACACAAAATTAAGAGTTTTGTCACAAAAATGCAATCTTCCATTAAGTATAATTAATAAATTTGATTTTAATTCCTGGCAATTATCTTCATTTAGACTTCATTTTCTAAAACTATCAATTAAATGTTCAAATGCAATTTCACAGTTTTGCAATTTCAGTTGAAACTTAATTCCTGTCTATAGAATTTGTCAGTTTCAAGTAGCCCTGGGTTTGGTAAAAACTGTTTTTAGTTCATTTCTAGGTGATCCTCTATGTAATCTAACACAACAATTTTTTTTCAGCTTGTCTAAGAAGCTTTAGGAAAATGTCTCGAAACTCTAGCATCCTGCAGACTTAATTACTTCCTCCCAAATAGGCTTGGTGAAATCTATACCACTCGTTTGACATCATTATTTGATTACAACTCCTCTTATTGGTCTTTAGGTTAGATGAATATGTTTTAAAAAGTTTGCCTATTTTCCATTTTCTTGTAGAGGTAGCACGTTTTTTTTTCCATCATGGTTGTACTTGAAACGGACACCACACATGATGATATGTTTTAATTAAACAATTTCAGGGAAAAAGAACCATTTTCTGCCTTTTCTTAACAAAGAAAAAAAATTCAACAAAATCTCATTTTGAAAGGGTAATATCCTTGGTTCTTCATAAGTTTTAGATTTTAACTTTTGTGTACCATTTGAAAAGAAGATGTAAATGATATTTTGATAAATATGGAATTTTAGATAACAATGGATTTTTCACAATTATATTTACAAAGTTCTAGGGGTATGACTAAAGGCCGAACATGGAACCAGATATCTGTATTGAAATAATCATCTCAAATCCAGGTGCCCGCACTTTAGTTGTAACCAAATGGGAGTATAAGTAATGCCAATATAGTGGTTGATATAAATAAATTTATCAAACATTTAATGTGAAAACAGCAACACATTATGTGGCAAATAAGTAAATTAGGCAAGCAAATTTGACTCATTATTCTCCCACTCAGAGTTGAAACAGGCCATTGTAAGACCATGACTGACCCAGAGACAGAAATTATAGATATTTAAGATTACATGAATGTAATTGTCAGTATGTAAAATGGGAAGCATTGTAAAAATGGGAAACATCTGACCTTTGTATAAAGATTAAAAGGAAATTTGTTTAACAACATTTTGTGCTCTGTTGTTAATTTTAATGAAATGAATGATAATGATAAATTCCAATGTATAAATAAAAATCACCAAATGGGTTTGGCAAAGATTTTCAAGACAGCTGAGAAAGATAGAAAGGTATTTATTTTCTAATTTTACTTCAATGTCGTTGAAATGTTGTAGAGGTATCTCATTAACTTTAGTGCCATTGAAATGTTTGTAGATATAAAAGAAAATCTTGACACTTTCTGTCAAACAGTGACTTATAATCCCATGCAGGACTGGGTTCATTTAAATTGTTACAATATGGATAAAATGTGTATATATGTACAAATCACTACAATAAATAAACTATGTATCTATCTATTAGGTTTCAGCCATGCTATTTATAGAATCACACAATATTTGAGCACTTTTATCAGTTCCTGGTCAGCTAGTTCGCACCCAGCTGGTCGACACATAGTTAATCTTTTAGTATAATTTTGTGGAGTGGAATTAAATATTCAGCAAATTTGAAGTCTTTATAGGGCCCGCTATCTAATAATTCTTCTAAAATACTTTTGGTCCATTGAAACTCAAATTAACAGGATCATCTGAATGTCAGTACACAGGGTGGACACAAATATAGACGTTTTCAGAACTTGGCTCGTTTTAGTGGTATAAATACTTAAATTGAACAAAATAAATAACAAATGTCTTAACAAGCTTTGTTTTAGTCTATTCTGTTTCTTAGTTTGGGCAACTTTGTTGTTTACAGCACTTATTTTTGAAAAGTTCTTCAGACCGTTTATCTTTGTGTCTGTTTATCTTTGTGTCCACCCGTGTACTGAATAACATTAAATATATTTTATCTATTTTATGCCTTTTTCATCTAATTAAATTAAAAACAGTTTTTCAAACCATCTGTGTCATGATATAGAGATCTTTGACTAATAAGGGACAATTCTGTAGATGTTTCATTGTCTGAAAAGCAGAGGTTAAAAACAGTCTGCTTTGACAGATGGGGAACCCCAGCTGCAGGATTGATAAGAACGGCATGAAGTAGACATAATAAAGTTTCAAGAAGATCAACACAGTAAAAAACTAATAACTACAAAAAATATTGCCATGGAGCAGTTGCTGATAGAAAGTGGCTGAAACTTTTTCTCCTGGGGAAAAACATGCCGGAACATTTGGTTAAATCTATGCAGAAAAAAAAGCAGTCTGTGTCCGTGAACGGGCTCTGTGTCAGCTGACTGTGTGTTTTGAGTTTCAGAGTAGAAGTGAAAGAAGGCCACAAAGGTTGTGCCCTGCAACTGGTATTCAGAAGTAAAGTACAAAGTTAGCTGTTAAGGTGTAAAAAGTAGGTGGAAAACATATTTCAACAAAATACTGTAAATGCAATAGTTTTCAAATTACAAATAATTTAATCAACAGTGATAATCTCTAATTAGCTTTTGCTCAGCTTTGTACTGAGCTACAGGTCTGCAATTATACTATGTTATAGCTGAGCGAAAAATAGGTGAATCACAGATTTAAAGCAAATACTGTAAATGAAATAGTTTTCAAGATACAACTGATTTACTCAACAGTGAAAACCTCAAAGTAGCTATTGCTCATCAATGCAATGAGCTACAGGTCTGAAATTTTACTATGTTATAGCTGTTCAAAAAGTAGCTGAATAACATATTAAAAGGAAATTCTCTAAGTGCAATAGTTTTCAAGTTACAATTGATTTACTCAACACTAAAAACCTGAGAAGTAGCTACTGCTCATGTATGCAATTCGCTGCAGGTCTGCAACTTTACTATGTTATAGTTGACCCAAAAATCGGTGAACAACACATTTAAAAAAATACTGTAAATGCAACAGTTTCAAGTTACAACTCATTTACTCAACTGTGATAACCTGAAAGTAGCTATTACTCAGCTATACTATGAGCTACAGGTATACAATTGCATTATGTTATAACTGACTGAAAAGTAGATGAATAACACATTTAAACAAAATACTGTAGATGCAATAGTTTTCAAGTTACAACCAATTTACTCAATAGTGAGAACCTGGAAGTAGCTATTGTTTAGCTTTGCAATTAGCTACATGTCTGCAATTTTACTATGTTATAGGTGACCCAACAGAAGATTAATAACATATTTACAGGAAATTCTCTAAAAGTAATAGTTTTCAAGTTACAAGCAATTCACACAACAGTGATAACCCAAAAATAGCTCAGCTATGTAATGAGCTACAGGTTTGCAATTCAAATATGTTATAGCTGACTGAAAAGTATGTGAATAACATATCAAACAAAATATTGTAAATGCAATAGTTTTCAAGTTACGACAGATTTACTCAACAGTGAGAACCTCAAAGTAGCTATTGTTCAGCTATACTATGAGCTACAAGTCTGCAACTTTACTATGATATAGTTGACCCAAAAGTAGATGAATAACATATTTCAAGGAAATTCTCTAAATGCAATAGTTTTCAAGTTTTAACTGATTTACTCAACAGTGAAAACCTGAAAATAGCTACTACTCAGCTATGTAATGAGCTACAGGTCTGTAGTTTTACTATGTTATAGCTGACCCAAAAGTAGGTGAAAAACATATTAAACAAAATACTCTAAATGCAATAGTTTTCAAGTTACACCTGATTAAATCAACAGTGAGAACCTCAAAGTAGCTATTGCTCAGCTATGCTGCGAGCTACAGATTGTAACAAATTTTATTGTAATTTAACTTTTTACAAGTTAAATACTTACCTTATCCTCACAAGTGCTTGGTTTGGTTTTGTGGAGCAAAACGTATCGACCGACAAGTATTTTTTTAAAAGAATTTTCTTGTCGGCAGGTGACCCCTTGTCTGCGCATGTCCGCGCATGCGCCGTACTCATTGTCGACAGGCAATTGTCGAGAGATCTTCATTGTATTTTTGGTCCCCAGCAAAACAAATTATGCGGGGAGGTAGGGTGGGTTTATCCTTGTGAGGATAAGGTAAGTATTTAACTTGTAAAAAGTTAAATTACAATAAAATTTGTTACATTTTATTGCGTAAAATAGCCTTACCTTATCCTCACAAGTGCTTGAATACAACCATAACAGGTGGAGGGTATTTGTTTTGGCCACACTGTTAGATGATTGTCAGACAAGGGGTCACCAAATAAAGCACTTGATAAGAGGATAAGATAAGCTTCCATACACCACATCTTAGGTTATATATTACTTCTTCATCACAGATAAGTAATTTGCTAACCTCAACAAGAGATCCATTATGTGATCATCATTGTTGCTGCTGTTGCTGTTGTAGACAATTTTACAACAAATCATATAGCACTATCAACCATCACCCGGTATTGGCCGGAGATGTCTCCCCAAACAAGATGTCATCATCTGACAATGAGAATATCTCCAAGCAGGCAAACTGAACTGCATAAAGTGCAGATATGGGGCCATATGTAAGTCAAGAAAGACATATGTCAGTGACACAACACTTGTATAACTGGAGGGAACATAAACATGTGAGTCATATCTATAACATGTAAAAATACACAAAAATTGACTACATGCTGAGGTGAATCCACAAGGCCCAATTTGTTCATGGACTGGTCATGGGATTGCCAAGCTACTTCTTCGAGTAGAATGTAGTAAAGAATTGTGGGTCTTCCAATAACAAGAGTTCCATATCTGCTCAGGTAAGACCCCACTCTTGAAAACTAAAGAGGCAGCCATGTATGTAATATGTGTCTCAATGTATAGATTCTGAGAATCAGAATTAAGGGACTGGCAATCTAATCATGGATCCAGATTGATCCAGGAAGAGATAGCAGAACTCAAGATATCTCAATCAAGCCTTCCTTAAAAGATATGAGCGAGATGCTTCACCTCCTTGAAGTACTTGTACTGTCTTGATAGTAACTAAGTACTGTAAGAGAGCAGAGTGTCACAACATCAGTCCAACATCAGCTCAAGAAGGGTTTGTGAGCTGGAATGACCACTGGTTTGAGCCATCTGGGCCATCAGAAGCCAACTGATTCTTGCTAAACGGCAGGAGAAGGAGACTTTTCCTTTTCTCCAAGCAGTAGTCCTGTCCAAGAAGGATCTAAGTGCTGTAAGAGGACAACGAATCATGTGTCCAGGCAATTTGAGTTCAGGAATGATCTAGAGCTGAAGTGACCACTGGAGGCAATCTAGACCAACCGAGGCTAATTGGTCCTTGTTAAAAAGGAAGGTAGGAGGGAGAAATGTAAACTCCTTCCTATGAGGCTTGTGTCTGAAGGAGCCAAAGTCCCAGAATACACTTCCAATGGCATTGCAACAGTCTTGCAAGTCAAACTTTTTAGACTGACCTCCTTTTAAAGGTTAACAAGAAGCCTTTTGTGAAAACCAACAGAAGCAAAGGCAAATCCCTTGATGCTGTACCTCTGTTAGCAGTGGGCTTCTCTCTATAACACTTGCAATAGGCCTATAAATATGCAGGCTTTGGTTCAACTCCTGCACAAAAAATGTAAATGATCAGCTATGGCTGCTGCAAAGCCAACAATAGTGACAGGTTTCAGATTTTTTGCAAGTAAATGGATCAAAAAATCTGGTCTATTTGAGACCGTAGGCTCTGAGATGGCCACCTTATTCTGTGGGTACCAGAGCTCAAAATGGCCCATCATGACTCATACATTCCAAGATGAGGGTCCTTGAGATGCCCTAAATCTCTCTATCCCTAGCCCAGAGAATGATATAAGAGATTCTGAGTGGTGTAAAGGTACCAAGCATGAAGGTGCCAATGCAACAGATTCAGATGGTATTTCTGATTGAATGGCTGTTTTTGAGACCAGTGAAGTAGCTGTAATGGAGGTATGGTTGAATGAGTCACCAGACCCCAAAGCCAATGCATCATGGGCCACCAAGGGGCCACTACAATCATTTTGCACCTGGTGTTCACTTGTTCAATGACTTTTAGGAATAAGTGGTATAGGACAAAAGGCCTAGCAGTCCAGAACCTCCAACAAGATGTTTAATTCATCTATGTTCAGAGAATTTGCATCCGGGACTAGCAACATAAAATGGAAGTTTGTGACTCATATTGGTGGCAAACATCTCTACCATTGGTATTTGACAAACTATGTAAATCAAATACAATATTAAAGATGAAGCCTCTCCTATCTGTAATATTTCGTTCTTTGTGGAGAGGCTGTCATGACATCTAGGCAACCCTGAATATATCTGGCTCATATGAGAATATTTCAAGGATTGCAGTAGGCCAAGATGCAGCATACCTGCATAAAACACCTATTGTTGATTTGTGCCAAACTTGCACGTTGTCTAGAACCATAAAGGGAGTAAGAACCATTCTGTACATATTACTTTTGTCCCTTCTGTAGAGATCATTGAGTATGACATTTAAGTAACCCCAGAATATTTCTGTCTCTTAAGAGTATATTTCAAGGATTGTAGTAGGCGAGGATGCGCCAAACCTTTATCCCTTCTGGAGATATGTTGAGTATGACCTTTAAGCAACCAAGAATATGTCTGTTATGAGTATATTTTCAAGGATTGCAGTAGGCCAAGCTGCGCCAAACTAGGAGGTATACGCTCCCCCCCCCCCTGTTTGTTCAGATAACCGAACACAGTGGTGTTGTCTGATGCTATCAGAATTCTTTTTGTGTGGAATTTGTCTTGAAGGCTTTTAAGGGCTGAACACACTGCCTTCAGCTATGACATTGAAATGTAATATATACATTTTAACTGTCCAAAGCTACTAACTGTGATGCTTATAGATGGGATCATCAACCCTGGTTTAATGCATCTACGAAAATAAGGGAATTGTGCACCTGTGTATGGAAAAGGCATCGTATTTCCCATTTTTTGGCATTTTCCACCACTGAATATGCCTTTTCAGAAGGATTTGAAACAGGAATTCTCACAACTAGTGACTGGAGAAATTGCCAGTTTTTTCTAGATACCACTGAAAGGCACACATACATAACTGACCCATTGGTATAGTCTTTTCCAAAGATGCTGGTATCCCTACCTGGGATATAAGCAACCTTGGGGTTGATTGTGATGAGATCGCCATGTGTTGAATAGATTCTCAGGTATTTAATTTATTCGAGGTAGAAAGAAATTTCCTGGTACCAAAATGCAGTGGTAACCTAGGAAATCGATATCACGAAGCCCAGTTGATGAATAATTGGATGAGTTCTTTGGCTTGAACCCAATACTGGTGTCTTTTACGTACACTAAACAACCAGTAGTCTAGGTATAAGGTGAAAGAAATTTCCTGGTACCAAAATGCAGTGGTAACCTAGGAAATCAATATTACGAAGCCAGTTGTTAAATAATTGGATGAGTTCTTTGATTTGAACCCAATACTGGTGTCTTCTACATACACTTAACAACCAGTGGTCCAGGTATATGGTGAACTGCTATTCCGTGAGATTGAAGAATGAGATTTGCCTCTTTATTACGCGCATGATACTGTAGAGGGGTCGCTAACCCGAATTTCATAATGCTTTAAACTGATAGGTTTGACCGTGTACATTAAACTGAAGTAGATGTTGAGAGACCTGTGAATCGGTACATAAAAGAACGCATCTTTTGTAACCGAATTTTTAATAATTTCTGCTGTCTCCAGTTTAAATGATGCGACAAGCAGGTATTTATTGACATAGTAAACGAACTTCACTCGTGGGCAGTGACCGTTGAAGTTGTAGTTAGAAATCAATTCAGGACACTGAGATGTATCAGAGGTCGTCCTTAGCCGAGTTTCTATACAAGAAATAAACTGCCATAGAAACCTGGAGTTCTGCAATTGTAGAGTGGATGAATTGCTTTCTTTTGAAGGATTTCCAGCAATATTTCAGCGGTATATTTACTGTAGCCATGTTTTCCTGTCTGACGTCATCGCTTTGCATTGTGGGTAGTACAGGCATTGGTGAATTCGATTGGGGAGTAATTCGACAACTCCGTCTCAAGATTCGCACAACTCTGGGATGGCAATGAAAATCTCCCATCACTGCCAGTAACTCTGCAAGAAGAGCCTCCATGGTGACTTGCATTAATGTAGCCACGTTCTTCTGTATCCCTCTGACCTGGTAAACTAGGCAGAGTGGTACGACGATCTTTTGTGGTTAGTAGGGGAAAATTACTGGACATAGCTCCTGTCCTGAATATACTGTGCAAAATACAGTGTAAAAGTTGGAAGCAAGGACTTCAACACATAATATAACATAAAATCTCATCTAGCCAGTTTGATCTTCGTTGAGTTTGCAGAAGAATTAACTCAAAAGTCACAGTATTCTTTCCAATGGAGACATGGCCCTAGGAAGGTTTTATTATCTAGTAAATAGTTATTGCAATTCTTCAACAGGGCTGAACAGACAAGCAGTGCACATACTGCCCCAAAGATGTCTGTTGGATCTTCATCCAAATTTACAGCAAAGGAAGGTAATCTGTCTATATTTTCATGTCTGTAGTCGTTCTTTTGGAGGGAGACCTGTTACTGTACCAGAGTGGCGCTCCACCCACAGTAAAGAATCTACGACCTCCGTTGCAAAGACAACTGCATTCTTTCTTCTTTGTTTTCGAGCATACACTAATACTCATGTTCTGCCATCAATAAAGGGACAATAAAGCAGTTTTCCAGTGAAAACTACGGGAGCTCTTCTCTGCATACCTTTCATCGACAAGGAGGTAGTTCCAGTCGAATAATGGGTGAGTACAGCCGAAGATATACACGTCTTCCACTGAAGACTTTACAGCAACATCTTCTTCAACATCTTATTCTGACCCTTTTCAGGACAAGGGAGGCAGAATTAGTGGTAGTACCAGTCGAATAATGGACAACCACAGGTAGGTGCACGCTTGCACGCTTCAAAACTTCATAGATTTTCATCCGTGAATGGACGATAATAAGGAAAAGTACGTGTTGCTCCCATATCGACCAAAAATATAATGAAGATCTCTCGACAATTGCCTGTCGACAATGAGTACGGCGCATGCGCGGACATGCGCAGACAAGGGGTCACCTGCCGACAAGAAAATTCTTTTAAAAAAATACTTGTCGGTCGATACGTTTTGCTCCACAAAACCAAACCAAGCACTTGTGAGGATAAGGTAAGGCTATTTTACGCAATAAAAATACAATTTTACTATGTTATAGCTGACCCAAAAGTAAGTGAATAACATATTTAAACAAAATTCCCTAAATGCAATAGTTTTCAAATTAAAACTGATTTACTCAACAGTGTGAACCTCAAAGAAGCTATTCCTCAGCTATGCAATGAGCAACAGGTCTGTAATTCCACTATGTTATCGGTGACCCAAAAGTATATGAACAACATATTTGAGGAAAATAACCTAAATGCAATAATTTTCATGTTATAATTGATTTACTCAACAGTGAGAACCTGAAAATAGCTATTGCTCAGCTGTGCAATGAGCTACAGGTCTGCAATTTTTCTATGTTACAGCTTATCCAAGAGTAGGTGAATAACATGTTTAAACAAAATACTCTAAATCCAATAGTTTTCCAGTTAAAACAGATTTACAAGCTACAAGTCTGCAATTGCAGTATGTTATAGCCAACTGAAAAGTAGGTGAATAACATATTTAAAAGAAAAATTGTAAAATGCATTAACTGAAGTAAAGCTACCAACAGAAATAGCACAATTAAATATAAGTACATATAACAATCAGTTACAGCGATCCATATATCTTTGTCACAAGAAAAATATGCCTCAATTATGGCACTTGGCAGCGCCAAGGTTAAAGATGACAACACGACTTAGCATATCTTCACTCCCCAACCAACGACCCATCTAAGAATCAATTTCTACACCTTACAGTTTCTGAGATATAGCCCGGACAAGATTTTTAAGTTCAAGGTCTCTACAGCAAAAGTCAAATCAAGGTCACACCATCACATTGCATACCCAAACCCCTAAATAATGTCCATACCAAATATCAACCTTTTACACCTTACATATTCCAAGATATAGTCTGCACAAGAATTTAATGGTCAAGATCACCACAGCAAGCTCAAAGGTCAAATCAAGGTCACACAATAAAGTTGCACACCTACACTCCCTAACCAATGTCCCTACAATGGATCAACTTCCTATACTTTACTGCTTTCATGATATAGTCCGGGCAAGATTATTAAGGTCAAGGTCACCACATCAATGTCAAAGGTCAAATCAAGGTCACACCATGATGCTGCACACCTACATCCCCTAACAAATGTCCCTACCAAGTATCAACTTCTTACACCTTAGGGTTTCTGAGATATAGCCCAGACAAGATTTTAAAGGTCAAGGTCAGTACAGCAACATCAAAGGTAAAATCAAGGTCACACCATGATGTAGCACACCTACACCCCCAAACCAATGTCCATACCAAGTTTCAACTTCCTACACCTTACAGTTTCTGAGATATAGCCCGGACAAGATTTTCAAACCAAGGTCACTACGGTATAATCAAAGTCAAATCAAGGGCACACCATAACATTGCACACCTAGACCACTCTAACCAATGTCTCTACCAAGTTTCAACTTCCTACACTGAGATACAGTTCAGCCATGCTTTTTCCCGCTGCCTGCCCATCAGAATGTCATTGGGTGAAATCAATACCATGCACAGCCCTTATAGGCTGTTGGTAAAAAAACACACTGAAAAAGAAACCAATTTGCCCACTTATTCACAGAAGTTGCTCGATACCATATTAAACAAGCAGTCAGTGCCCATGAATGGGCTCTGTGTCAGCTGACTGTGTGTCTTGAGTTTTAGAGTACAAGTGAAGGAAGTAAAGGACATGAAAACTGTACCCTGCAAGTGGCACTGCAAAGTAAAGTATCATGTTTGAGTAAAATGTAGGTGGAAAACATATTTAAACAAAATACTGAAAATGCAATAGTATTCGGCTTACAACTGATTTATTCAACACTCAGCAGTGAGTTTCAAAATAGCTATTGCTCAGCTATGCAATGAGCTACACGTCTGCAATTTTACAATGTTATGGCTGATTCAAAACTAGATGAAAAACAGATTTAAACAAAATTCTCCAAATGCAATAGTTTTCAAGACACAAGGAATTTACTCAACAGTGAAAACCTCAAAGTAGCTATTGCTCAGCTATGCAATGAGCTGCAGGTCTGCAATTTTACTATACTATAGCTGACCAAAAAGTTGGTGAAGAACATATTCAAAGAAAATATTCCAAATGCAATAGTTTTCAAGTTTATAACTGATTTACCCAACAGGGATAACATCAAAGTAGCTATTACTCAGCTATGCAATGAGCTACAGGTCTACAATCCCACTATGTCATAGCTGACCCAAAAGTAACTGAACAACGTATTTATGCAAAATACTGTAAATGCAATAGTTTTCAAGTTACAACTGATTTACTCAACAATAAGAACCTCAAATAGCTATTGCTCAGCCATGAAATAAGCTACAGGTCTGCAATTTTTCTATGTTATAGCTAATCCAAAAGTAGATGAATAAAATATTTAAACAAAATAATTCTTAATTCAATAGTTATAACTGTTTTACCCAACAGGGATAACATCAAAGTAGCTATTATTCAGGTATGTTGTGAGATACAGGTTTACAATTTTACTATGTTTTAGCTGACCCAAAAGTATCTGAATAACATATTACAACAAATTACTCTAACTAATAGTTTTTAAGCTACAACTGATTTACTCAACAGGAATAACATCAAAGTAGCTATAACTTGGCTATGCAATGAGCTACAGGTTTGTAATCTCATTATGTCATAGCTCACCCAAAAGAAACTGAATAACATATTTTTGCAAAATACTGTAAATGCAATAGTTTTCAAGTTACAAATGATTTACTCAACAGTGAGAACTTCAAAATAGCTATTGCTCAGCTATGAAATAAGCTACAGGTCTGTAATTTTTCTATGTTGTAGCTTATCCCAAAGTAGGTGAATAACTTATTTAAACAAAATACTCTAACTGCAATAGTTTTCAGGTTATAACTGATTTACTCAACAGGAATAACATCAAAGTAGCTCTTACTCAGCTATGCAATGAGCTACAGGCCTGCAATTTTACTACGTTATAGCTGACCCAAAAGTAGCTGAATAACACATTTACACAAATTTCTGTAAATGCAAAAGTTTTCCAGTTATAACTAATTTACTCAACAGTGATAACCTCAAAATAGCTATTGCTCATCTATAAAATAAGCTACATGTCTGCAAATTTACTTTGTTACAGCTGATCCAAAAGTAGGTGAATAACATATTTAAAGAGATAGTCTAAATGCGATAGTTTTCAAGTTCTGATTTACTCAACACTGATAACCTAAAAGTAGCTATTACTCAGCTATGCAATAAGCTACAGGTCTGAAATTTTACTATGTTATAGCTGACCCAAAAGTAGCTGAAAAACATATTTATACGAAATTCTCTAAATGGAATAGTTTTCAAGTTACAAGTGATTTTACTCATGATGGAATTTACTGAAAAGTCAGAGAGTAGGTATTACTCATTTTGCTATTAGGATAGGCACCCAAGTTACTCACCATGTTGTAGCTATGGAAAAAGTAGCTGAATAACATATTTTAACAAAATGCTCTAAATGCAATTCTTTTCAAGTTATAAGTGATTTAGTGCATGATTTCATGAATTTTAGTGCATTAAAAATTATTTACAAATTTCATAAAAAAATAATTAAGAAAGATCCAGGCCAGATACTCACACAAGGGAATCTACTAGTGGCCTAGTACATATATGCAAGATAAGAGAAAAATCCCTTCAATACTGAATGAGAAAATTGTGATCAAGTGTTGAAATTTTCACACTTAGGGTGGGGGTACCTCACTTGTAATGGCTCTGGGGAACAGACGAACAGACAGATCTGCATGAATTTTACGATTTATCATCCTCAATAGTTAAGGTATCTTTTTAAAAAAAATCAGAGGTGCCCATACCCCACAGCCTAGGAAAATATTTTCAGCACCATGACATATAGAAATTCTGTACCAGTACAAACTTCAGGATACTTTCAGAGCACTGTCAGTTATATAAAGGTCCAAACAATGTTTAAATGGAGAAATATTGTTTAAAAGAAAGATAATGCGTATAAAGATGAAGTATTAAAACAAGATAATTCAATAACAAGATGACAGCACTAAAATTCAACACTCTTTATCTACATCTGCATGGCCGAATTATGGTTTAGATTCATTTAATGAATGCTTATTGTGGTGTTGGAGCAAAATCTGTGGCTCACTGGATGAAATTCTATCTATTACAATGGGAAGTTATGAAAGTATAATTCTTAATAAATTCTAATATGACTTTTGCTTAATCTGCATCAAAAGACAGACCCAAAGGTCCATGAAGATTTTAAAGGTCCAGCTCACTACGACAAGGTAAAAGGTCAAATTAAGGTCACACCATGATAATACACACCTATAGCCCCTAACCAATGTCCCTACCAAGTATCAACTTCCTACACCTTACAGTTTCCGAGATATAGCCCTGACAAGATTTTATAGGTCAAGGTCACTATGGCAAGGTCAAAGGTCAAATCAAGGTCACACCATGATGCTGCACACCTACACCCCCTAACCAATGTCTCTACCAAATATCAACTTCCTACACCTTACAGTTTCCGAGATATAGCCCGGACAATATTTTATAGGTTAAGGTCACTACGGCAAGGTCAAATCAAGGTCAGATAATGACGTTGCACAACTACACCCCCTAATCACTGTCCCTACCAAATATCAACTTCCTACACCTTACAGTTTCCGAGATATAGCCTGGACAAGATTTTATAGGTCAAGGTCACTACGGCAAGGTCAAAGGTCAAATCAAGGTCAGACCATGACGTTGCACACCTACACCCCCTAAGCAATATCCCTACCACGTATCAACTTCCTACACCTTACGGTTTCTGAGATATAGCCCGGACAAGATTTTATAGGTCAAGGCCACTACGGCAAGGTCAAAGGTCAAATCAAGGTCACACCATGACGCTGCACACCTACACCCCCTAACAAATGTCCCTACCAAATATCAACTTCCTACACCTTACGGTTTCCGAGATATAGCTCGGACAAGATTTTATAGGTCAAGGTCACTACGGCAAGGTCAAAGGTCAAATCAAGGTCACACCATGACGTTGCACACCTACACCCCCTAACCAATGTCCCTACCACATATCAACTTCCAACACCTTACAGTTTCCGAGATATAGCCCGGACAACATTTTATAGGTCAAGGTCACTACGGCAAGGTCAAAGGTCAAATCAAGGTCACACCATGACGTTGCACACCTACACCCCCTATCCAATGTCCCTACCAAATATCAACTTCCAACACCTTACAGTTTCCGAGATATAGCCCGGACAACATTTTATAGGTCAAGGTCACTACGGCAAGGTCAAAGGTCAAATCAAGGTCAGACCATGACGTTGCACACCTACACCTCCTAACCAATGTCCCTACCAAGTATCAACTTCCTACACCTTACGGTTTCTGAGATACAGCCCGGACAAACTATTTCTCGCCGCCTGCCCACCCACCCGCCTGCCCGGACGCCCGCTCGCCCACCCGGACACCATGGGTGAAAACAATACCCCGACAGCCCTTAAGGGCTGTGGGGTAAAAACAGCACGTCTCTGGGTCTTATTGTTTTGGAGAAGAAGTTGTTCACACGGACGCCGCAGAGTGATGCCATAATGTCAGCTGACTGACAACTCCAGAGCTGTAAAAATGTTTTCCTTTCAGCATTATAAAATGTCATATTTCTAACTGAAATTTTCTTTGTTGTTTTTCCTTCTTCAATCTTTTATTTCCATGCTCTAACTGAAATGAATAGGCAAATTAATACATGATGAGTAGATAAAATTCAACCTTTAGTGAAATAAAAGTAGTTTCAAAGAGAAGTGATACAACAAAAAAAGAGATCTGAGTTAGTTGGAAAATACATTTCTGCTCTTTTCGAGTCCCTAAATTGGCACTTTGCTTGCCGAATACAGATACTCAGACCTCAGGTTGACAAAACATGCTAGATTTAATCCCCATAAACTTCAATTTAAAATACTTGTATTGTGAGTGCATACTGGGAAAGTAAGCTCCTATTCATATCAGGCCTGGGGACAAGTACATGGAGCCAAGTACAAGTACAATTACTTTGTTAAGTTGCAAGTACAAGTACTGGTCTCAAGACTCAAGTACAAGTACTTTGAAAAATTGCAAGTACAAGTACTTTTATAGCGTATGACCCCAAAACTATAATAACTGGATCATCACTAGATCATCATGAATTTCATATAATGGACTTTCAGAAAATGAAAGGATACCTTAATGTAAAACAATTGGTTAATACACGTTTTTAGAGGTTCTCACTGCCCTTAATTCTTGTAGAATAAAATGGACCTCGGTATTTCAATGATTTTAGGCTCAGATCTTGGTTAGTCCATCACATAACCTACCTGGGTTGAATTGGTATGTGTCCCCAAAATGCAAGTCATGGAGGCCATTGTAACCACCAAATATATACATGCAGCCTTGGTGGATCCCTGAAAAATCATAGGCACACTCATTACACTGGGTGTTGAGTAAATGAATGGAGAAATTAATTATTCTTTGCTTAAGAGGCCAACATCTTTTTTGAACTATTAGAGTACCAAGTGTTACATGAATTTGACATGCATTTAAACAATAAAGAGAATCTGTCTGTGTGTCTCATTGGTCACTGATAGCAACATAGAACATTGTATGTAAGATTACTAGAGACACTGAAAAAATTCAGTTTGTTTTTTGACCATATAACCAATATCTACTCTCTGTGATGAAATAAAAGATGACCAAGATGAGGATACTTATATTACTATATAATATTCAGAAACTACCTTTAAAACATAGTACTGGCTGACCATTCAAACACAAAATGTTAATCATCATCATCATACAAAACACACATTACCATATCACCACTATATGATTTTCACACAATGATAAGAAAAGTGGGGTTATAGACCCCAAAAAGGCTGGTTGACTGATTTCTGTGACCAAATTACTTCTGGCTAAATTTAATTATGCCTTAAACTGTCAGGGCAATACAATTTACATAGTTCTCTGTAAAATGAGCCTGCCTATAGTGTTAGGTGATTGGAGTGAAGGAGAAAGAGACACAGTTAAACAAGATTTGACATATTTTGTAACACTTTTTAAGTGCCTACATAATCAATCAGTACAATATTTGCCTGAAACACAGAATATTTTTGGTATCCATGATGTCTCATAGTGTGTTCACAATTATGCGATTAATCATGACATTACCACCTCCAGGAGTAAGAAAATAATAAAATTCCAATCTGAATGATTAATTTTTACTTCTACTGAATGAAAAGGTACAATTTACAGACTGTTTTGGAAATAATCAGATAATTTAATATCGACCATAGAAGATCTTCTGTTCTTAAACCATAAGATGATATTTAGCAATTATATATGGTACATTTTATGGCCTTTATGCACTGAATATACCTGCTAATCAGTGCTTTCATTTTTTTTTTTTATTATTATTATTATTATTATGTATTTATACTCAGCGCAATATCTCCATATACTACAGGACTCAAAGCGCTATTTAACCAATCCGACTGTACAGGTACAGCCCCAACTCACAAGTAACTGACATTCCCCTAACTGGAAGATAGAGGCTCAAGGATGACCATTTATCAACGTTCTTGAGGTTCTTTAACCTGCCACTGGGGATAGGACCCAATGACAGAGGACCGCCATTTTAAGTGGTCATCCGAGCCACTATGTATCTGCCTGTACCTGGGATTGAACCCACGTCCTCTGAGTTCCTAGACAAGTGTGTTACCCGCTAGGTCATGCTAATTGCAACACAAAATCTACATTGTGTGTTACTGGAGCACAGGTATTACACATTTTTGCTTGGTTGTGGTACAAATGAGTGATAACCCTGTTACACTGTGAATAACAGGGTCCTGAAAGTTTGTATATTTTACCTTTTTATATAGTTCATATTTCAACGAATATCGGGGGCTGAAAAGAAACTTTGTCTTCTAGTTTAAGTTTACATTCAAAGACAAAGTGATTTTCATCTTCAACAGCATTGCACAATTTACAAAGCCTGTCCCAAACTTTATGAAACGGTCAAAAACATGTTGTTCCTACATTTAAAGGCAACATCCCTCTCCTTAGGTGGGTGATCAAAGAGCTTTGATTCCTTGATAAATTTGCTTCCACATACAGTTCCACACCATATTCAACTTTAAAGTTGGAAGACATCTACAACTAATTTTTGCCTAGAAAGATTCATAGCCCTAATGTTTCTGCGTTTGTCAAACATCTTTCTTCCACTACTGCTAGGGTGATTATGTGGTGAAAGAAAATAGGTTTTAGACTGCACATCCCTACTTCATAAAATTAACAAAAGATGAACTAAATCAAACACTTGAAACCTCTGTTATATATGTTCATAGTATAAATGTGGTACAGAAGACACAATATATCTCTGTGCTGACTTTGTAGAGATATTACACAACAGACACCAACATACACACGTCAATAACCCCTGACATATATAATACAGCAGCTCCTATTAATAGTTTAGTGCGACTAATTGGTTCCTCACAAACTTGGCCTTTTCATTAAAGCAGAACCTTTTGTGATCTTGTAAAATCCCTTTTTCCCCCGGTATAATTTTCAGATTAAAATAATATATATTATGAACAGATTTATTTCTACAATATGAACAAAAGTAAATATTATGACATTAGCAACCCACTTAAATAAAGGTGTGACTATATTTTCCTTTCAGTATCTTATTTATGCGATACCAGGCATTATCTGAAAATATTTGAACAATGTAAATTAGAGTAATTTGGAGTCGTTCTATGACAGTAAAAACATTAAAATATCATTTTTCCCGTTAAAAACTAAGGGTTCATAGTCTATTAGTTCATTAAGAATGATGCATTGCAACAACCATATTTATCAGACACTGGAAATAAGACCACTTAACTTTAACATACTTGAACTTTAGTTCTTAATATCTGGCTTGCACTAAAACAGGTGAAATGCTTAACAAAACACAATATTTAAACCTGCTACTTACAAGCTGAGTGACTCCTACGTCCATATGGGATATCACCCGAGGTATGTGGCTCGTGCCAACTTCTGGACAATGTGTTGAACACCTACACAGACAATTACATGTGACATATGAAACCCAGAATTTTGGACACAATTTTAAATACAAATGGTCCTTGAGATTATGGATCTCTGTTGATATGTAAGCTGATGAACATGTACCTGCATATAAGAAGTATATCTAGTTCTGTGGCAGCAAATTTTTAAGACATGTGGTATCTGGAAACTATGTGTGTTTACAAATATACATGATAGTGAATTTTTACATACATGTTTAAGTTACGAAATCAGACCCATGTTTTTTGCCAACAATTTTAAAGATCTGTGGTTTCTTGAAGTTATTGATGTGTGTCAATGTGCAAGAGGTTTAACAATGATATAAGCACGTAAGTGGAGAAATTAAGCCTAGTTCTTTACTTTACAATATATTGTTGATAACCTGAACCTTATATTGGTTTTAAACAATACTTAGATACTTAACAAATTTGGAATTTTTTTACTGGATTATTGCTTATTTAAAGAAAAGAAAAACCATTACCACAGTTACATTAAATTATTTTTTAATGACAAACACTAAACAAAATTCAACAGTTCTAATCTATTTTAAACTTTGTTTTAAAGAAAATGTTACAAAGTATGTTTTAACAATGTACAATATTTTCAGTCTTCATGAAAACTATGCGCACGTTAATGCAGTTCCGGTATCTTGGTATATTTCACTTGAATACCTTGGTAAACTTTTAAACAAACACCAGCTGCAAGTACATACAGAGATTGAATAATACTATAATTTTTTTTATTTCAGAGTTAAGTATCACATGTTTTCCTTTATGTTTTCAAAAGGAACAGGTACATCTATTTTATTCTGACAAAAATAATTAACTTTAAATAACAACTTACATAATGCATACAATGGTAAAAAATAAACACATTTCCTGGAATCAGAAAGACTTAATGTTGTCCCATTAACAAATAAAATATGAAAATTTTGGGATCAGCCTGCCACAATTAGTGTTGATTTCATATTTAACTAATATTTCAGTATTGATCATCATGATTCCATGTTTCTGTACAGAGAGTGAAAGTGTTAAATTGCCACATCTCTGCCATGAAGTTAGAAACCTGGTTCAGATTTCTCATAACAAATATCCAAAACATCAAAGACAAGAGCACTCAGAGAGCGCAGACCACCGCCAAGGGAGCACATATCCTGAACATTTCATCAAAATCCGTCCAAAAGTTTTTGAGTTATCTGTCTTTAAAAATTACATTTCATGGATCCAGAAGATCCAGATAGTGATTCGGATCACTCCCAAAATTGAATCATTTCTTCATTTTACATTTTCAGACATATCCTGAAAATTTCATCAAAATCCGTCCATAAGTTTTTGAGTTATCTTGTTCACAAACAAACTCACAAACAAACCCAGGCAAAAACATAACCTCCTTGGTGGAGGTAAATATGTTAAAGAAGAGTTGTATGGAAACCCAAACATTTTAATGGATAATAGACCAACAGATGTTCAATATAGAGACTGGAAAAATGTCAGTATCATCTTTGTTGGTGATATGTTTGATAAGGATACAAATAGGGTAAAGAGTAATGTCAGAATATGAATTTGGCATAAGTTTGAGGGACATGAAATATAACCAAATAACAAGCTGTTTGCTCTCCAAGCAAATTGTCAAAAGTACAAATAGATAACTTACAAAATAAAAAGATTCCTAAAAAATGCTTGGTATTTATCAGCCAAGTAAAAGGCACAGAGGTAAATACTAAATACCAATCTCAACAGATCTCTTGCATTAAATTCCAATAGTCAAGGCAAGTGGACAGAATTCTAGCCATTTCTTGAGACTATTGACTGGAAAAACATTTATCAACTGCCTTACAAAATCTTGTTGGACAGTTATTTGATAATTTTACAATACAAGATTATTCACAGAGTATGTACATATAATCTCAACCTTCATACATGGCCTATAAAACCATCTGTAGACTGTATTTCATGTGGCCAAACAGATAATCTTGAACATTACTTTTATTACTGTAAAGAAGTGAATATTTTCTGGATCCAAATATCTGACTGACTGAATATTTATTCAATACATCTGTCAGCTTTGCTGTTCTTGATCTAATGTGTTCACTCAATGTGTGACCATTCACCTGTAGTTTATTGCAGTAAAATTCATTGCCGGTGTGGTAAGGCCCAGAATGGTCCATTCGTCCACCAAATACATAAATGTTACTCCCTATCCCACATGCAGTATGGAAGTCTCGCCAGCGAGGTGCCCTGCCCTGTGAATCAGAAAACATCAGTTAAAGAGACTGCAGACATAGTTTTTCAGTGTCTATAACCAGGATGGCCTTTATCACATTGATGTGTAGCGGAGTTCATTAGCATTTAGTAATATTGTAAATATGTAATGGCATTCAACTATAACAAACACTTAGTTGGCAAGTGAAAACAATAAAAATCAATTAAAATATTATTTTCATATTTCATTCTTTACTCGATGCCAACAATTTGCAAATATGTAAAAATAATAAAAAAAGTCAAGGTTCTTCACTATATGTCAGCTATTTTTCCTGTATTAGCAATGGGGCACATGCAGAAAATATGAAGCCACAGATTTCCATTGGATTTTCTACAATACTTTAATTTATAGCAATGTTCTTTATGACTTTTATACACTAAATGGTACACACACATAAAAAATAAACTATCCAACAACAAGTTCATCCAATATGACAAATATAACTCAAGTGAACAAAACAATTTAACTGTCAAATTTCATTGTCCATAGTCAACTGACTCTACAAAGATTTAAGATTGAAGACTGTTACAGACAGACAATATACTTTTACAATTCAGCTTTAACCATTCAACGATGAGTTTCAAAGGAAACCTGTATTATTTGTCAGTATATTAGAGCAATTTTTATGGCAAAACGAGAGTGAATTTTAACCTTTACAATTTGCACTCAGAGTGCAAGTGTTAAACATTCTCAAGTATTATGTTATTTTGTACAACTATAGCAAACATAAAATCAATGGAACTTGTGTTGGTGTTTGAATGAACATTTTCCATGACCTATGTTTCTGTGAAAAAAAAACAACCCAGTAACTTGAAATAGTGGTAACGTTAACCCTGGACTAACGTCAAACATTCTGTAGTTGGATTAAATACTTTTCAGCACACATGCTAAAATCAATCTATGTAAATTACAATGTATCTGAAATAGTGCAACAAGAATTGCAACAAACACTAGTAGGTACAAAAGTGTACCTTCTGTTCTCAAGAGATTGCATTGGCTGGCAGATGAATATTGTTATGCGCTAAAACAGCCACACGTGATTACAAGATTCTTTACACTGGATGTTCAAAGTATTTCGCTCCAATCTTTCTCCTTACAGTAGTTCTTATAACTCCAGGCCCATTCAGAGTGTTGGTAATTTCCTTGCTGTACCTAAAGCTTTGTTCATCTACCCAAAAATTTGTGGAATGCTCTTCTTGGTGAGATCGGTGAGTCCACCTCTCTGAAAGAAGCTTAAATGCTGTCTCTACTGCAAGGCATACCCATCTTAGGTTTTCAATATCTTCTTGGTGTTCTCCGTGGTGCTTGAACCTTTTTCTGCCACTTGACATAGAAATTGTGCTATCTGACTCTGTGGTGTTGCACCTTATATTCTGGCTTATTAAAGTGGAGATTACGTGCTATACAAGACCAATTTAGATAAATATATTTAAATTAGGTTTGGTCACTTCTGCAGGTAAAATTAAGATACAACCATGTACTTCTGCAGGTAAAATTAAGGTACAACCATGTAGTTAATATGCAAATTGCTGCACTATGTAAAGCTGAAATGTTTTTTCCAAAATTGTCACACATCTGGGAAAATTTTAAGGATGAAAGCTATCTACTGACCAAGTATTTAGCACTTCAAATTTCCATTCTAGAGCTCTACTTTAAGGCATTTGACTTTATAACAAATAGACTTGAAGTATCCACACTTACTGTTACTTTGAGTAAAGACCATTCCATGGTGTCTAGATCGAGTGCATGCATTTGATTTGAAAACATATCCACCTGTCAACATAATAATCACAGTGAAGCGTCATCTTTCTCATGTATTTATGATGGCAACTAACTTTAAAGAAAACTAGAAATAGGACGCCCTGTTGATAGTAGCTGCCATATATGAATAGAAACAGGATAGCATAGAAGAACACACATTATCATGTGTAATGTCCACCCCATGAACCTTTTGCAAAAATTGTACAGTAGTCTTACAAGACCCTGTTTCATTTGTAAAATATATCAATGATGCTTAAATATTTATTAGTATACATGTAAATTATTTCAGCTTCATGCCTTTTTGCATTGGTTGGGTCAAAAATTTCGACAAAAATCGCTCTATCTTGCACGGTTAAGGAGATAGAAGCAAATTTCTGTTTTTCAATTTTTGGCAAAAATTCAAAATGGCCACCATTTTTGGGAAGAGGAAAATTTTTTTTTAAATTGCCAAGAGTACATTGCTTAGATACCCTGTGGGTCGAAAATTTCGACAAAATCGTTCTATCTCGCACGGTTAAGGAGATAGAAGCAAATTTGTTTTTTTCCCATTTTTTGCCAAAATTTTAAAATTCAAAATGGCCGCCATTTTTGGGGAGGGGAAAATTTTTTGAAAATTGCCAAGAGTACATTTCCCAGATACCCTATGGGTCGAAAATTTCGACGAAATTGCTCTATCTCGCACGGTTAAGGAGATAGAAGCAAATTTGTGTTTTGCCATTTTTGGCTAAAATTTGAAAATTCAAAATGGCCGCCATTTTTGGGGAGTGGAAAATTTTTTGAAAATTGCCAAGAGGACATTTCTCAGATACCCTGGGGGAACGAAATTTCGACAAAATCGCTCTATCTCACACGGTTAAGGAGATAGAAGCAAATTTGTATTTTGCCGTTTTTGGCAAAAATTCGAAAATTCAAAATGGCCGCCATTTTTGGGGAGGGGAAAATTTTGAAAAATGCCAAGAGTACATTGCACAGATACCCTGTGGGTCGAAAATTTCAACGAAATCGCTCTATCTCACATGGTTAAGGAGATAGAAGCAAATTTGTTCTTGCAAAAATTCAAAATGGCCGCCATTTTTGGGAGGTGAAAATTTTTTGAAAATTGCAAAGAGGACATTTCTCAGATACCCTGTGGGTTGAAAATTTCGACGAAATCGCTCTATCTCACACGGTTAAATTTGGTAAAGATTTTTGGGAGGTGAAAATTTTTTGAAAATTGCAAAGAGGACATTTCTCAGATACCCTGTGGGTTGAAAATTTCAACGAAATCGCTCTATCTCACACGGTTAAATTTGGTAAAGATATGTCAAATATTTTTCCTTAAAATGCCCGGAAACAAAAGAAGTACACAAAAGTAGCTAAGTAGCTATTACTCAGTTAGCTATAGACCTATCTTCACCAAAAGCAATCCCATGCAAGCTATTAACCCAATAAACACCCATGCCAAATTTGGTAAAGATAGGATAAATACTTTTCCTTCAAATGAGCGGAAATCAAGCGTCCGGACGCCGGACAAAGCAAAAATAGTATGTCCACCCCCCACTGGGCTGGACATAAAAAATGTTTAGCTCTTCGGTCATTTGGTTTTGGCCACATTTTCTCGCAATATTACATCTTTGAGGAATTAAAACTTTGAAATTTTCAAAATACTAATTAATTTTAGTTCGACTTTCATGACTTTTTTTCTATATATTATGTTCTTGTCAGTCATATTTGACATTGCCTTCACAATCTTGATTTCATGGTAAATTTGTTCCACTGTTATAGAAGAATAATAAATGTGAACTACTAGAAGTACTACCATATTAGACCTTACAATTTGGAATGTGTTATTAGCTACTACTCATTACAATTCACATAAAAATGAATCCTGAAATATCCTCAAAAGCAAAAAATATTAACCCTCTACTTTTAACCCTAACTCCTACAAATAGATTACAGATACCCGATTACTGATAATTTAGCACTTTTATTGAGTTAATTCAGTACATTCCATGTCATAGATTTTGTGAATAGTTCCTATTAACTCCTTCTGTTCTTACCCTTTCTTCATATCCTCCAAATATATATATGTAATTGTGTACAAGACAGGCTGAGTGACCATCTCTGGCTCCAGGGATGTTCCCCTTCACTGTAGGCCGCGACCATCGACATGTGCCTAAAACAGCACAAGCAAAATAAATGAAAATATACACATGCCCCTACTTCATACTTATGTGAAGATATTTGGTGATTGGTGTTAAAGTAGTAAAAGTGAAGCAAAATATAGACAAGTGCTGGAACTATAAGAGAAAATACATGTTAATATATATAAATATGGCTAACCATATAACACTCAATAAACAAGCTAAAAATAAGTCACACATGTTTCCTGTTGAAAATGACATGGAAATATACAACTAGACCAAGGATGCATCTGTGGCCAGATGCAGGATGTATCCACTGGAAAAGGACAACTGACAAGGTTTTGAAGACAAACAGCATTTTTCTTGATGACAGCCAAAATTAAGAAAATTCTAAATTATTCACCGGAATGAAAAAAGTATTCCCTATTATCCAGTGGGGTCATCGTTTGCTGAAAATTGCTCTATGTTACAGTTGAAATTCGGAAAAGTCACAATTTTTCCAAGGTCCTAGATGAGTAGTCCTTAATACCCAAGGGATCCAAAATTTGCCCAAAATCACTCTATCTCTTATGGTTTTCAAGATAACTATATTTTATATTCCCGTTAAAATTCAAGATGTTGGCCAAAATTTGGAAAAGTCTAAATTTTTCAGAGGTTAAAGAGTAGTAGTCCTTAATATCCAGGGGGTCTAAAATTTGCCTTAAATTGCTCTATCTCTTATGGTTTTCGAGATAAATTACATTTTCCTTTTTTGGCAAAATTCAAGATGGCGGCCAAAATTCAGAAAAGTCTAGGTTGGTTTGACATCCCAAGCCTCTAGGACCAATAATAAGTCAGTTATAAGCACTTTTAAGTTTGACTATCTTCGTTTGACCTTGAAGGTGGGGCAAAGGTCAAATCTGATCACATCAAAGATTCCTAGCCCATAATTTCCCATAGGCTGGTTTCACACTGCAAACCTCTAGGACCAATAATAAGTAAGTTATAAGCACTTTTAAGTTTGGCTATCCTTGTTTGACCTTGAAGGAGGGTCCAAGGTCAAATCTGAACTCATCAGAAGATTCCTAGCCCATGATTTAATATAGGTTGGTTTCACACTGCAAACCTCTAGGACCAAGAATAAGTGAGTTATAAGCACTTTTAAGTTTGGCTATCCTCCTTTGACCTTGAAGGAATGGCCCAAGTTCAAATCTGAACACATCAGAAGATTCCTAGCTCATGATTTCCTATTGGTTGGTTTCACAATGCAAACCTCTAGGACAAGAATAAGCGAGTTATAAGCACTTTTAAATTTTGCTATCTAATTTGTTGTTTTTTTGGTTTTTTTTTGTATCCAGCATGATCTGGATCTAACACACAATTTAATCAATTCATCTTTTTGGTCAGGCCCTACCACATAAAAATTTCATTCATTAGTTTTGGAGTAATTGCAAACAAATAGATAAACAATCGTACTCAAAAACATAACCTCCTTAACAGACATAACAATTGGTAACCTCACAGAAAATCTGACTGCTAGCTGGCAGTCAAGGCACTGAAAAAAATGTTCCTATCGACTGCTAGCTGGCAGAGAAGGAATTCCACGCATTAAAACCTGGCTATAATAATGAAAGATTAAATTTTTGCAAAACTATCCAATCTGTTCTGAAGTTTTACTGTCTTAACCTGTAACAAACTATCACACAAGAATACACTCACCAGAATGAAAGCAGTGTAGAATATTGCTAGCACCATCACAGTCATTCCTTCCTCCCCAGATGTATACTAGATCTTCATAACCTATGGCAGTGTGGCCATATCTCTGATATGGGACATCCGGATATTCAGGACTTGATGGATCAACAACTGGCAAGGCTGTCCACCGATAAGACACTGTTCAGGTAAAGGGAATATACAGAAGAATAATTATCATACAGAATGGGATTAAAAATACTTGTCTGGCTGATAAAGTTTTATAGATACAAAATAAAAGTAGTTTTGCAGTAAAGTATAAATTTCAAAGCACCAACAAAATCAAAGGCTTCTATATGAAAATAATGATACAAGAGCTTCTAATGTGTAGAGTTAGCACAGACTTTCACAGTGAAATGTTCTTGATAGATAGCAGCAACATATGGTCCCATAAGCCTATTTAAGTGTAATTTATAGCATCATACATTCATCTTCAAACCCTATTTTAAATTACAAATGTAAATTTAAGCACAAACTAGAGGATTGCTTGCAAAACAAAGTGATTGTTTTTTGCATGGCAAAAACAAAGCGTCTCGAAAAGGAGAAATAATGGCAGCTTAATCATGTAAGGAAGTTCTGCTTATAGCTCAACAAAGCCAGAATATAGGAAAAGTGGTTCTTGGGCAGGGTAATTATCTTGGATACAGTGTGTTTCAAAAATTTTGATGAAATTGCTCTATCTTGCACGGTTAAGGAGACAGAGGCAATTTGGTGTTTTGCACTTTTTGTCACAAATTTGAAAACTGAAAATGACCCCCATTTTTGGGAAGGGTAATTTTTTTGGAAAATTGGGTAGAGTAAAAATAAATTGGAAAATTCAAAATAGCCGCCATTTTTCGTGAGTGAAATATATTCGCTGAAACTTGGAAAGGTGTAGTCTTCACAGATACCCTATGGGTCAAAATTTTTGCTGAAATCGCTTTATCTCGCATGGTTTTCGAGATACAAGCATTTTTTGTGTTTTGCGATTTTTGTGAAAAATTCAAAAAATCAAAATGGCCGCCATTTTTGATGGGACAAATTTTTTTTGAAAATTGGGTCAGCTACTCAGCAAGTTACCCTATGGGTCGAAAATTTTGTTGAAATCACTCTATCTCACACGGTTTTCGAGATACAAGCATTTTTGTGTTTTGCATTTTTGCAAAAAAATTCGAAAATTCAAAATGGCTGCCATTTTATGCAAGTGAAACATTCGTTGACACTTGGAAAGGGTAAGCTTCATTGATACACTGTGGGTCAAATCTTTTGCTGAAATCGCTCTATCTTGCATGGTTTTGAGATACAAGCATTTTTGTGTTCTGCGATTTTTGCAAAAAATTCAAAATAGCCGCCATTTTTGGCGGGACAATTTTTTTTTTTGAAAACCGGGTCAACTACTCAGCAATTATCCTGTGGATCGAAAATTTCGTTGAAATCGCTCTATCTAGCACAGTTTTTGAGATACAAGTATTTTTGAAAAAAATTCGAAAATTCAAAATGGCCGCCATTTTTGCCAAGTGAAATATTCATCGAACTTGGAAAGGCTAGTCTACACAGATACAATGTGGGTCAAAAATTTTGCCAAATCGCTCTATCTCGCACGGTTTTCAAGATACAAGCATTTTTGTGTTTCGCATTTTTAAAAAAAAATTCGAAAATTCAAAATGGCCACCATTTTTGGCGAGTGAAATATTTGTTGAAACTTGGAAAGGCTAGTCTTCACAGATACCCTGTGGGTAAAAAATTTTGCCGAAATTCCACTAGTAAATTTTTATTTTATGAAGAAAATGGTTACAAAAAGTACTCGTATATCTTACAATACTTAGTATTGTTCTATATGTGTACCTTATGAGCCTATATTTACAATTTTGGGTTTTGCATTTTTTGTTAAAAATTCGAAAATTGAACATGACCCCCATTTTTGGGGAGGAGAAAACTTTGGGAAAATTGGAGAGAATAGTTTGTTTAGATACCCTGTGGGTCGAAAATTTCGACGAAATAGCTCCATCTCACACGGTTAAGGAGATACAAGCAGTTTTGTGCTTTACTCGTTAAGAAAATTGTTAAAGCTTAATTAATCATCAATAACTCAGTCATTTCTTAACTGACCCCTGCCAAAATTTAATGTCACCCAGATCTGTATATGAGGAAGATATTTGCTAAATTTCAGGTGGATAGATAAGATGCTTCGTAAGTTATCATCCGGACAAGGACACCCTTCCAAAAAACACATTTGACGTGACCTCTCCGATTGGTGAAAATGTCATCGCAGCATATTCAGAAAAATTTCCCAGGGCTACTGCATACACCTGCCAAATATCAAAAGAATGCACCTTATGGCTGCGAAGCTATTGCGAAAAGAAAATGCGGATCAGGCAGAGTCGCTTCTCCCATATACAAACAAGCGTCCCTCGTGGGACGCTTAAATATTTCTTAGACTAGGAATGTACTTAAATGATTTTGATGTGTAATCTGTATTCTCTGCTGAGAGTTTCTCATTTACATACTTTGCCCAAAGTATACTACCTGTGTTCAGCACATGGATATCCATAGGTCTTGCAACAGTAAAATCTTCTCCAGTACAGTAGCCACCAAAGGAGAAGATGAGTTTACCAATGGTAACAGCAGCATGATTCACTCTTCTTGGTCCACCTTCTAAATGCACTGTCCACAAAGCCATGTCTCACTTATATAAGAGAAAACAAGTAGGATTTTTATCTGCTGAATGACATCAAATCCTCAGTGATTCAGGTAATTTTATCCTACAACATAAAAATTTATTGCATGCAGGGTTAAAAACTAAATATATTAGCTGCATAAAAGCTAATTACAATTCATGGCATAAAGTAATAACTAGACCAAGGACACACTGTGGCCCACTGCAAGATGTATCCAAAGGAAAAGTAGGACCAATGCCAGAGTAATGCTTTCTGAAAGCATCCTGAAATAAATGTGTTTTTGCATTTTATGCAGAAATTTAAGATGGCAACCAAGAATGGTGGCAAAAGATTTTTTTGAAAAAATGGGGCAGATGCTTTTGCAGATAGCTTCTGGCCCAAAAAATTGCCAGAAAATGGTCTATCTATCATCATTTCCCAGATAAATGTGTTATTGCATTTGAAGCAGAAATTTAATATTGACACCAAAAGTGGCAGAGAATGATAATTTTTTTTGTATTATATGCAGAAATTCAATATAGCTGGCAAAAATGGCTGGAGAAAGGAAAAACAGGCAGATGACTTTGCACATACCATACGAACCTAAATTTCTACCCAAATACCTCAATCTGACATTGTTTCAAAATTAAACACGTTGTCTCAAACCATTTCTAAAGAATTTCATTTTTGTGTTTCATGCAGAAAGTCAAGCTGGCCACAAAAATGGCAGGGAGGACAATATGTTTGGTAAAATTGGCAGATGTCAAAGCTATCAAAGAAGATAGTACAATTAGATAAAAGAACAGAAATTAGTCAGTTGCAGGAATCCATATATCTTTGTGATAGAAATACCGTATTTATTGGAATAAACGCCCCCTCCCTATTAATCGCTCGCCCCTCTTCTCTACCTTTGCAAAGTTCATATTTCGGGGTATTACATCCCTCTCAACAGCCAACACCTTTGCGATTCCGGGATTCCAAAAAATGATGCGTTTTAGTACTTCCCAAGTGAATATCACTTACGAGAAATAAAAAAATATATAAACAAAACATGGCACTTTTGGTCACAGACGCATTGAAATCTGCAAAAATATGAGATAAAACTATATAATTTCTTCAGATTTAAGGTTTGTTTCTAATATTTTAAGCTGTCACGCCATTATACATGCTAACAACTTACAAGCGAGATCAAGGCAGCAAGTGTCCATTATCGCTCATTGCCACTGGACTCGAGATTTGATTTTGTTTATCTAAATAGTCCCCCCCCCCCCCTTTGAAAAATGCATCGCCCCGGGGTGTTTATTCCAATAAATACGGTATATCTCAAATATATAATAGCAGTAAAGATTTTGGCAAGACCAAAGTCAAATATCATACCAAAGTCACACCATAACATTGCACACCTACATGCCAAAATCAGTGACCCTACAAAATATCACCTTTCTACAGCTTTCACAGTTTCCGACATAGCTCAGACAAGATTTGAAGGTTAAGGTCACTACAGTAAGGTCAAATCAAGGTCACTCCATGACACACTGCACATCTAGACCCCTAACCAATCTCACTCAAAGCATAAACTTTCTACAGCTTATGGTTCTTAGATAGAGGCTGGAATACACTTTAAAAACCCCAGGTCACTATGGTAAGGTCAAAGATCAAATTAAGGTCGCACCATGACATTGCATACCCATTGCAAAAGGATAAAGTCAGTGGTGTCACATGCAAAAATAATTTAAAACACCGATATAACTTACTTCAGCACACATCATGGTTCCCAATACTAGACTAGACACACTACTGAGTAGAGTTTTGTTCATTTTATTTTATATTGCTGAAATGTTTTTTGATGCATACATGGTATGTTATGATAATTTCGTGAATTAATTTGTGCATATTTTCAAAGAACCTGTATTATTGCCCACGGCTTACGTAAATGGTCCCAATATTGAAATATTGATCAATACACCACCCTAAATTTTCATTCGATATCGATCTTCAATAAGGCACTCGATCCCTACACTAGTATTATGGCACAAATATTATCGGGACAAGTGAAGATAGAGGCACCACTAGGCAAACCAACGGAAGATCTCCCCCCTCGACCCATGTTTTAGTGGTGTTTCGACTGAATGCGCCTCTCTCTTCACTTGATCCATATTATCTTGGCAAAAATGGAAGAAAAAATGTTTATTGTTATTTGATTGACATCGGTAAGACATGTGCACTTCCGCCTACCAAATAAGGGTTTTGAAATGACGGATAGACCGAGTTTCTGTCCCGTCGCCAATTACTATTGATATACTGATGGACGCAATGGCAAGGGACAAAGTTCACATGTACCTGTTTTCTGTGTAAATCTCGAACTGTGGGGAATTATTGTATTCATTTTCAAAACTCCTTGTTATGTCTATTATAGCTGTATCCAGTTTACAATACATATGTTATTAAATTAAACTGCTTTTAGAAGCCAGGAATTTCTTTTGTAGATAACGTTGAAGGTTTGTTTACATTTTGACAATTGGTTGAAATATATACATGCCAGTTTAATTGGCATAAAATATTAGTGAACGGCACATATACATACCCTAAAGAAACCAAATAACACTTTACTGTATACTTGTGGTAATATGTGTACAAATATGCCGTTCAAAATTTATACAGAAAACAAGTACAAGTGAGCTCTGTCCCTCGCCATTGCGTACCATCACAAATATCAACAGCAATGAGACGGGACAGAAACTCGGTCTAAAATGACGGAAATAGCTCTGTACAGTACAGGCAAGTGAAGTACGGTAGAGCCGAGGTAGTAACCACGTCTACTGAAAACGAAGCTTTGAGCCTATAAAAAGATAAGAGAAACAAAATTTTATTAAAAACGCGTCTGATGGTTTATCATTTATTGGTTCATCAAGCTAAATATATGCGGACAAAAATATATGTTTTAAAACAGATAAAAAGATGTTTGTTTACTTTTTTTGAAACCGGAAGCTCGGATAGGCTGTAATTACGTTATGACATAGAAATCGTATAAATATTAGGCGTATTTCACAAACAAAAATCTGCACAGTCTGTTTAATCCAGATTCAGATTCTTTGGATTAGCTAGATTTGTGAAATGCAATTTAGTTTATTTCAGAATCCAAACTGATAAAAAGAAGATGAACCACTATAAATACAATAAAAATTACTAATTTTTAAAAATTTACTGTCTTTATTTTGCAAAGCATTTTGGGTAATCCAATGAATCTGAATCTGTTGATCTACCTCTGAAGGTAGATCAACAGATTAATAATCCAGAGCAGGATTCAAGTCACTTCACAAGCGAATCTGTTGATCTGAAGAATCTAGATTCGACAGATTATGGTTGTGAAATACGCCTATTTATCCATGGATGGGACAGCTATTGCTACTTGTTTTAAAGATTAGTTTTATAGTTATAAGTGATTGATTCTGAAGTGTCTCACAATGATTACATATCAAAGAAGTAATTGTGGCTTTCGGGATCAAATTGTTCATTTTATGAAGTTTCATTTCCACTTGGATAAATGCAATTTTCTGGGGCCAATTTCACTAAAGGACTTAAACTTTATTGGCTAAGTCAGGGACTTAAATCTAAGACTTTGGTCTTAGCTAGGTCTGGGGCTTAATATGGATTTCACAAAGGTGACTTAGCTAAGTCCAAGCTTATCAAATAACCACAGTGGTTTTCTGTGTCATGTGACCTTTTATATCTATTCAAAATATAATATTGGTGCCATATATCCTTCATTTAATGCATTTTATCTGAGGAAAAGTGCTGTTTTGAAATGGAAAACCTTGTTGCCACATATAAACTTCCCAAAGACTACTTTAGTGAGGTGTTCTGTGTAATTATACTTTATTTACAGCCATTTCAAATTTTGAAGTGGAGAAAAGTTTATGGCTGCCATATTTAAGTCCTCTTTACAAAATTTAAGCCCTCTACCTCCCAGACTTAAAGTTAAGTCCACTGACTTAGCAATTTCATGGACTTAGCTGCTTTGTGAAATCCGCTAAGTCTAAGACCACAGACTTAACATTCTTTTGACAAAATTTAAGACCAAAGTCTTAAATTTAAGTCTAAATCTGGGCTTAAGTCCCTTTGTGAAATCGGCCCCTGGTGTCATAAAATAATTAAAAGCAATTTTGTTATGCAATGTTTTATTTAAACATAAAAAATTGCATATCATAATTTTGGGTATAGCAGTGGTCAAAGTTATTTAAACATAAACACCACCTGTGAATGATTTTTGTGAGGATTTTTGCGAGGATGTTGTGCATGTTTCTATTAAAGCCATTTTGATATATCACCTCTTGCCATTTTAACCAAGCCTAAATTTGGCACAAAATAGAATTTTTTACATTTCTAAGAATCTATAGGATCATATTAGGAAGTGGAAATGGTAGCAGGAGTGCCCAAAAGCATAAATGAATTGTTTTCTGAAATTTCTCATTGCAGATTACAAGCTTTGTATATATAAAGTTGGACCACAGATAAAATGTATAAATAACATTATCCCTTCATAAAAAGCACTGTAAAAGGCTAATTGAATTCATTTTTTTTTGTGGGGTATGTAGATATTATACGCTTAGTTTGATCAAAAGAAATTCATGTTATTACACTTAAACAAATACATATAAGGACTTTATGTGCAAACTTATGAGGGGAGCAGTGAATGTTTTATACTTGTAAGGCTCAATGAATAAGTAACTATTGATGTACTAAAATAATTTAACACATGCAGCCACATGGTGACCAAATTTACATCATTTAATATTATCAGCATTCCAAGGTATCTTATGTAAGAACAAGGCAATTGTAGATTGCAAAATATTATTTTAAATGTCTAAAATTTATAATTACTGGTACTTTTTAAATAGAACAAATTGATATTGAAGTATGCATGTGGTGCTGGAATGTTTCTGTCACCTTTCTGCCTTAATATTTTAATCTTACATGCTGGGGTTTTTCTTCTGCGAAATATTCCTTCATATTTATTTATTGGGATAAAAAATAAATAAACAACTAAATATTTGTTTCAGCCATGTACATGAACATATATATATTCAATGCTTAATTTATCTTTGATGAGACATAAGATGAAATATAAAGAATATAAACTTGGCAGTTTGGCATCCTTAAATGTAATATTTCCCCAGGAGTACAATGTAATCAACAATGTAATACAGTTCACAATCAAAATTTGAAAAATCTTGAGAGTTTACAGCACTGTAGCTTTGATATTGACAGAAATTGAATAAAACATCCACATTTAATCCTGCATGGTGCCAGTAAAATGAATACACAAGATTATCGATATTTTGACACAGGTCACACTGTGGTGATTCTGTGTGCAGATTTTTGAATCGTAAGGCAATGACAAAAGAGTCTTTGAGTATTTTTTGGATACCCTGGCCATTTATTTCCACTGGTTGAGACATTAGGATAAGACTCAATCAAATGATTGTGTACACTTTTGAAGCTTACCTTACCAATGTTTTCAAAGCATAGCTTGGGTATGTTTGAATGACCGTTGACATAAGAATCTTTTAGGTACCATATTAATCTTGACCTGCAAACAGCTAACTAGTTTATTGTATGGCCATTGGTCCAGTAAGATACTATGATGAGCTTTAATACAATGCTTACTCAGATATGTGCCATCTTCATTTACAAGATCTTGAACTCTGTTTATTGCACAAGCAGCATAGTCATTATATTCATTAGTTATACAACTTTTCCCAGTACTTATCAGGTCATTTTAGAAAAGTGGCTGAATGAAAAAAATCTTCAAAACATCTTCACTCAATAGTTGTAAAACTGTATGATGTTGACATCAGGCTTCAAGAAAAAATAGTTCTAGGTTTAGACTTCAAACTTTTGTAGAAGTGCTTTTGAAGCAACAATTGATTGCCAAAACCCAATAATGATTCCATCTTGCTTTAACAGGATCACAGTATATTTTAAACAACATGACTTTTGCATAAAACTTGTACCAACTTTAGACCTACTTTTTCTAATTGTCATATGAGTATGTTTTTATATCAGTTTACTTGTCAGTAAGCTGACATTATGGCTTCACCCTGCGTCATACAAGTACACGATTATTTTTAAAAGATACCTTCTCTATTGAGGATGTGTCCTAAACCCAAATATGTTTCTATGTTAAAATATATCTCTTAGTAGTGCTTCTAAAATGGGCTATTTGGCATTCATAGATATTGAACTAAATCAATACCAGCCTGCTGAGTTCTTACTGTAATGAGGCAAATTCTCTTTGGCCACAGCTGTCTTTTGGCTAGCTCAGTGTGGCATTATTTCATTGGGAGCTATACACGACATCCTCAGGCCAATTAGTGTTGGGCGGAGCCTAGGGTTATATTAGCTTCATGTTAGCCCAGCTCTAGTTAAGCATACAGTTCAGCCATAATGTTGTGGTAGGCCCCCTCTTCTCTCTCTGTAGTAGGCATGGCCTGACCCACATGTTGTGTCTTCTTCTAGGTCTCTGTCTGGCTGGTGGTGGTGGTGGTGGAGGTGCTGCTGGTGGTGGTGGTTGCTGTCGTTGACGTAGAAATAGCAAATACATCATTATATGTAACTGAATAAAAACTAAAAAAGCCCTAAATTGTTGCTGAAGCTGTCTTCTATTGAAAGGTGGCATCCTGCTGTGTTCCTAGAAAAGTAATGATAATTACATCCCGGAATTTATATATATACCCAGAGAATGCAGTTTTCCTGCAAAACAAGAATCAGCCATCGTGGTCTGAGGAACACTGAGGAGGCCTCAGAACACCTGAGGAAGCTGGGACTTAATCGGGGATTAGTCGGGGCTTAGTCCCAGGAGTCCGGAAGCGTCCTGGGACCCAGTCAGTATGTCTACGACAAGATCGTGGTTCAAACCGACCTGAAAAATGGCTTTATCACTTCTTAGTCGCAGAACAGTCGGGGACTGTGTGGGGCCACCTGGGGCCTCCTCAGGCTTCCTGAGGCCGATCTGAACTTAATCCCAGGCTTTGATACCGATTCAGTATTCCCGCCCATTTATCTTTTTTTCACCGATTGTCCATGATTAAGGGTCGAGGACAGGATCGGGGCTTAGTCCTTTGGTGGAACAGGGGCATTAGGCCCCTCCTTCAAGGTCAAACAAGGATATCCAAAGTTAAAAGTGCTTATAACTCGCTTATTATTGGTCCTAGAGGTTTGGGATGGTAAACCAACCTATTGGAAATCATGAGCTGGGAATCTTTTGGTGTGGTTGGATTTGACCTTGGGCCCCTCCTTCAAGGTCAAACGAGGATAGCAAACTTAAAAGTGCCTATAACTCGCTCATTATTGATCCTAGAGGTTTATCAATCAATCAATCAATCAGTTGTCCGAGTGCTTAATCTCCGTATCTATGGATTCTAAAGCACACCATCCAGTTCGTAAGGCATGAGGTGTTCGGTAGTTAGAAGCTATGGTGGAAATGATTTCTGAAATAGGTAGGTTTTTAGTCGACTTTTGAAACATGAGAGATTTGGAGAACTGCGGATATCATGTGGAAGATCATTCCAATGTGAAACCAACTGATACAAAATCTTTGGCTAGGAATCTTCTGATGTTAGATGTGACCTTTGGCCCCTCCTTCCAGGTCAAATGATGGTTCACTGGCTTTGGTGAGTTGTCTCTCCGGTGGATACAAATTTGCATCGGTTCTCTGATGTGTAGGTCTAGCTGATTTATTGAATATCGCATAGTATCTTGTTTTGGTTATATTTTCACTGGGCATTCAAGTCACTAGGTATTTGCACCTGTCTGACCAAAAACTAAGATGATTATCCATCTCAGAGAGCACATAGTTCCACTCAGGCATGATTAACTAGGAATCATGTTAATTTGACATAGTGTATCGGCAGATTGCACATGAAGAACAATGAAAATCTTTAATAGAATCTATGTTGGAACAACACCAATCTCATTTTTTTTGTCAGGAAGATTCAAGCAGTACTATTTGTCTAATTCTGTTACAAACAGACTAACAGTCATGAAAACAATACCTCCTTTGCAGAAGTAATTAATCGTCTTTCAAAGGGCCAAAGTGACTTGGGTTAGGCACTTACACCTTCTTGGAATTTGGATGACAGAGGTGTGGCAGGTTTTGAACCCTTCCCCATTAAACTTACAACTTATTTGGACTTTGCATAACGTACAGAGGTGCAGTGGGGTTTGACCTTTGACCCCTTCATATCTCTCATATATTGGTCCTTGGGCTTGGAACTCACATTATGAATAAATTAAATATGTAAGTTTCCCCCTTCTGTAACTACATGAAAATTCTGCATCTGACGAAATCTTGTGGGCTGTGTATACTTCTTACAACTGAATTTGTTCATAAGTTTTTCCCAAATCTCAATTCTGCTACCCATTTAGTTGTACTTGTGGCCTGGGGTTCTTGCCTGCTGAGGCTCGTCATTTTTAATTAAGCGTTCCTTGTAGGGCGCTTGTTTGTATTTAGGTCTGTCCTTAAATAAATCTCAGATATATTGGTGGCATGGCACAGGTTTGTGCACTCAAAATTCGTCATATCCAGTACATGGAATAGGTCTGTACTTAAATAACTCTCAGATCTGGGTGGCATGGCACAATATGTTGTGAGGTTTTTCGTGTGAGGTATTTCGTGCCACACCGGGCGGCGATGGAATCGTCGCTTTTGTCCAACTTTTAGGAAGAACCACCTTTCCTTTGTTTACTTCCGTCACATGTGGATTTAACATGTTTAATATTTTCGTTGGAGCCGAGACGGGACTCCTAAAAGGTACTGGTAGTTGTTGTATCGGTTGAGGTGACTGTGTCATTTTGTTTTGGAAGTTTGTAATTTTGTAGAATTTTATTTAAGAAATATAATGAGCGATAATATCGGTAATTGAAGTGGCAGTCGCGATTAGATCCGTTTCGTACGATATTGTTTCTGGCCGTTTTTCAGGTCTGGTCGTTTCAAAACTTTTCTGATCAGAGTGCATGAAGCTGTTTTCTTTGTTCATTTGTTTGCCCATGGTTTTAATCTTTTCTCGCTCTGGTTTGCACCCCTTAATTACATTTGATAGTGGTGGTGGACCAGTTCATGCCCGGGTACCAGTTCACGCCCACCCTCAATTTTCTTGGAAGATTTATGATTTTTCATAGAGAAGATGTTTACCACATTATAGATAATCATCAAATTGATCATATACATTTGTAATTTATTGTTTAACTGTGATTGTTTTGGATAAATTTAGGGGTGGGCGTGAATTGGTACCCGGGCGTGAACTGGTCCACCACCACTATACATTGATTAGTTTATGATAACTGATACCTGAGAATATAACCAGTCGAAAGGAATGACCATTATTTTCCTTTGAAGTAAATTATCAGTGACTCTAAGAAATCACTTCATTAGACACCCCCTTTCGTTAGGGAATCTAATGGGGTTGTTCCACTTGAGCGAACCCTTGTTGACTCTAGGGGGGTATGTGAGTTGGGGATCGTTGCAAATATTAAGAAAAATGCGCGGTAAAAATGCCCAGTAAACATTACAAACGTTTATAAACCTAACTATCAACGGTTTAGATAAGGTTTAAAATGATGGGTCCCTAAACGTTTGCCTATAAACGTTTATAAACGTTTAAACATAAACGTTTATAAACATTTATACACGTGTTTAAAATCTGGATTTGATTATATTATATACTTTTATATCTCTACTTAGAATATAATGATGGCTTCAAACAACAGTGATACAGCAAGATATAGTAACAGAAATATTTCTCCAGTTTCTCTCAGCTGTGCTGATGTCATCATCCCAACTGAAAGTGAGGTTAAGCTATTTTTAACCCTTTGTAAAGGTTTTAAAATGTTTCTAAACGTTTATAAACCAAACTAATGTTGCTGAAATGTTTATAAACCCTTAGTATTGAATAATTGTCAATATTTAAGTTTATATTTGGTTTAAAAAACGTTTATAGGTTTACTAAACATTTATAAACGTTTGTAATGTTTACTGGGTGTGGGTCGGTTTCACCTCCCTGACAGGTAGACCGAGTTTCTGCCCCGTCGCAAATTTTTTCTGTGTAAATTTTGAACGGCATATTTCTACACATATTGCAACAAGTATAAAGTGCTATTTGCATTCTTTGATGTATGTACATGTGCCGTTCACTAATATTTAATGCCTATCTTATTGGTATGTGTATATTTCAACACATTTTAAAAATGTCAACAAAACGTCACCACTGTTGTGTTAGGTACAAAATAAATTTCTGGCTTGCAAAGTCAGCTTAGTGTAACAACATATGTATTATAAGCTGGATATATCGATAGAGTCATAGCAAGGGCATTATTAAGTAAATGCATAAATTATCTGCTGTTCAAAATTTACACAGAAAACAAGTACATGTGAGCTCTGTCCCTCGCCATTGCGCACCGTCAGAAATATCAACAACAATTGGCGACGGGACAGAAACTCGATCTACCTGACAGGATGTAGTGCTTCCCGGCTTGTCTGGATCCTGATCCTGCCCTGAATTGGGGTCAGGATATTTTCCTGCATGGTCGAATGTGAAAGTATTAAGACAAGCCGCAGAGGCTAAACTGACAAGTTGAATCATGTCACGACAAGCTGTAGGGGTGAATAGAAAGACTGGGGTAGTGCCATTCCACCCCGACTGGACTGATTAATTTCTGGAGTCTGTATTGAAAGTCAGAATCCAGGCAACACTATATAAACTGCGTGTTGCTGCTGTTACTCATCATTTATCACTGCAAAGATGCCAGCTATACATCAGAGAGACTTTCTACAGCAGCTTAGGGCCTTGTTTATTCTGATTTGCAGACATGAAAAGGACATATCTGAACCCAGGAATAGCACCTGCCATAAAGCCAACCATACCCTTCACCACAGCTCCAACCACCACCCAGATCAAGGAGAAAGCTACAAAACCCTTTGGTGATGCCATGGGTCCTTCAAAGAAAAGAAAAAGGATGCTATGACAAACTCCTGGCTGATTTAATACAGCCTGATATCCCAGGTTACTAGACTTTTGTCAGGATGGCCCCTGCAATTTTCAACCTCTTTCAAGAATGCATACACCACCCCATCAAGAAGGAAGTCACCAATTTTACGAAGCCCTTGCTTAGAAGTTGGATTGAAACTTGCAGTAACACCAAGAGACATGGCAACAGGAGAAACATAATAGTCATTACAAGAGCACTGGCTGGTTGGGCAAACCACAATATGTAAATTTATCCCTGTAGTCTGCAGGGCCATCCTTGCTGAATTCCAGAAAGAGTATTTGACCTGCCCTACCCCTCCAGAATACTGGAAACAGATCAAGGAGAAGTTCAGAACCAGGTGGAATATCTCTCATGCTCTTGGGGCACAAGATGTGAAACATATCACCTTGAAGAAGTCAAACAAATCTGGGAGTAAATTTTAAATAATAAGGGCTACTTTTCCCTGGTTCTGGTAGCTCTGGTCAACACAGAATACAGATTCCTGTGGGTAGATGTTGGGTCAAGTTGATCTTCATCAGATGCACAAATATTAAACTGCTGCAAGTTGAAGAAAGAGATAGAGAGTGGCACCTTGGGGCTTGTGGTACTTGAACCCCTTTGAGGAGGGAAGGCCTGCTTTGCACTATTTATTGCTGGGTGTGCATGGCTTGTGAAACCCTACACCAGAAGTAGTGGTCGTAGGATTCGATGGAAAATCGATTCAACGTCTATTTAAAAGTTTCGATGTAGAAAATCAATTCTCATTTTAAGAATCGATTGTGAATCGAAAGTAAGATTTATAAATCACCCAATTTTCCCTTTTTCTACAGATATTTAACATTTTATTTTTGTAACATTTGTTTACATTATCTGCCATGTTTCTTTCACTGGTATCTACTTCCTGTTGGTTACAACTAAAACTTAAAATTTCTGTACGAATTTAGAAGATCTTTTAATACAATAAACTAAGTTTAACCTAAATTAAATTTAACTTTCACTGCTTCATACACAACATCCATACTCCCTATAAATGGGGAATAACGACCTTGGCCATAAATCAAGTGGAGAGAGATCACACTGCTGTAATACTTCAGTAGTCTGCCATGAATATTTTTGACAAATTTATAAAGTGGAGAGAGATCACACTACTGTAATACTTCAGCAATCTGCCATGAATATTTTTGACAAATTTTGTGGAATAAGAAAACTGAAATGTTTACTACATTGTCATACTTAAAATTGTACAGTATCTAAGAAATTATAATTATATGAAATGAATAGATCATGAAGATCTGCTTAAAAAAGGAAATTCATGGAATATTTTTTTCAGGATGAGAGAAATTTTATAGAATAATAGACAAATGCTTTACAGTAACGTAAACACACAAAAAGAGTGCAGGGGTATCTGACTTGGTGAAGTTGGTGGGAGATACTTTCAGTTTGAGGTAAAATTAAGAAAGAAAGAAGATATGTGTTATAAAAACAGTAACACAGAATGACGTTGAACAAAAGTGGTGGAAATATTGTTAATTTTAAGCATGATTGGTTGCTAATCTGCTGAAGTTACATTTAAACACTCAGTGTTTTAAATGATTTTAGGTGATGAAAAGGGAGGATGAAAATAAATATTAATGTATAAACTGTTAAGGCAACCTCAATAGATTTAGATTATTATATTATTGATGATACACATACTTGTTGACTCTTTTAACCTACTGGTTTCCTAACATATCCCCTTCCCTACCACATACTGTAACCAAATAACCTGGACTTTTTCACAACTGACCTATCAGAAGCCTACTTTGTTATTATTTTTGGTAAAAAAAGAATATTCTGTCTTTCCTACAAAGAAAGCGGAAAAATGATTATAATCGATCGCTTAGAATCACCGATTAGTCTATTCTGATTTTTTAGACCGATTCTTAACACTAACCAGAAGACACCTCACTAAAGAAGAGGGAATAGCAAAATGCAGGATCTCTAGAGGCAGGAGGGTAGTGGAGAATGCATATGGAATATTAGCGAGCAGATTCAGTATTTTAGAGTCATAGTGTGCAGCACAATGGAGCTAAGGCCAAAGTTGTCAGGGACATTGTTTTGACCTGTGTTGCACAACATGCTGAGGACACACCAAGGCAGAGTAGTCAGGGCACCCACCCAAACAGATGAAGTAGTAACCATACAAAATGAACCAGTATATTCACTATATTGTGTATTATTAGGTGTCCCACAGTAAATTCCAAAGATTGTTTTTTTTTGTTTGTTTGGTTTTTTTTTTTTTGGGGGGGGGGGGGGGGGGTGGGGATGTTAGATTTTCAAAATATTTCAAAGTTTGAAATTTTCTGCATTGTCAAATCTCTTTACAAGTTTCAAAGTTTCTCAAGGGTCAAATGTTAAAATTCAAAGGTCATCAATCAAAATCCAAAGGTCAAATGTGATGTTTGCTGCATTGTGGGATGTGGGGTACAGGTATCTCTAATGCTATTTTTTGTACCATGAAAAGCTAACAGGTATTGGCTGAAATAACATAAGCTGGAATGATGTAAGGTAATCATATTCACACTTTAAATGTTCATTATCAGTTAATGAGGTGAATCCTCTTAAGTAAGATGATTTTGAAATAGCCTGAGAGGTTTATTTGGCCATTTTGAATTGATGCTGTTTAGCTCAGTCTAATGTTCAGTGTGGACCAAGATATCTAACATCACTGTGCCATTTATAATGAATTTGACAAAGTAGCGCAAGAAATCTGTAGTGTTCAGCCAATGTACGATGTGGGCCAAAGGTGTTGCCAAGAAGTTCACTTCTAAATCCCAGAAGAATGTATAATTTTTGAGCTGATGACATTGAAGTTACATCATCATGAGCCTTTCTGGAAGGCTCTTTCGGCCACTATCGCCCTTTACACCATACAGTTGCCAGTGACTACTGAGGCTGAAGGTTTTCTGGAAAGGGTGCCAATATGTGTGGAAAACTGTTAATAACACTCAGACAACCTGTCCGGTCTTCCTGGGTAACTCTATGCATGCACTGATGTTCTGGTGTGCATAGATTCTGTGTTCACAGCATCATATACCTGCCAGCACAGATCAAGGAGTTTGGTTTTTGTGTGATAGCCTTGCCAGAGACTACAGTTAGTTTAAAAAATCTCACCTCATTGATTTATCAAGGCTTTGAGCCAGGCTACAAACCAAACATGTGATTCTCCATGTGGGAACCAATTACTTGGCTTGCCCAGAAAGATACCCACAGTTTTTTCAACAAACAACAAACATGTTCTGTTATGTCACATGATAACCTGGAAACATCCCGGTGTAAGAGTGATGGTGTGTCACAGACTGGACAAACTGGTTTTCAACTGTTAGTAGGATAAAGTACTGTGAAAAGAAAACTAAAAAAAAATCTGCTTCCTGCTTATAGGCAAACTGTGGTAAATAAAGTGATTATTTGCCTGATATACTTTACTGTAAGCAAATTGTATTTCAACTGTATGAAGATTATATCAGTCTCATCAGAGGCTATGAAAAATCCTGGTCCATGGGTCCCTAAGGTACTTTTTGGGATTTAGGGGGGCCACCCCGGTGCAAACTGGTTTTTAGCCAGTTCTGAACCGGGTCACCACCGGTTTAGGGTATGTGAACTACTGGTACAGCCGGTTCTGCTGGGTAGGACCATATAAACCCATTTTTAAGCGTCCCGCAAGGGACGCTTGTTTGTGTATGGGAGAGCTTCCGGCTCTGCCGGCTCCGCATTTTGTTTTCCTTATAACTCTGTAACCGTTAAGCGGATTCTTTTCAAATTTGGCAGGTTTAGGCAGTAGCCTTGGGGAATTTTTTTGAATATGCTGCAGTGACATTTCAACCAATCAGAGAGGTCACATGACCAAAAATGTCTTTTTTCGATGGGGAAGCTTGTCCGGATGATAACTTGAAAGGAATTTTATCAATTCACCTGAAACTTGGCAAATACATTCATTCTATTAAAATCTGGAAATCATTAGATTTTGGCATTGATTGGTCAAGAAATGGCCGAGTAATTAATGATTAATTAATCATTACGAATTTTCCAAATAAGGAAAACACAAAAATGCTTATATCTCGAAAACCGTGCTAGATAGAGCAATTTCGACAAAATTTTTGACCCGCAGGATATCTCTGCGGAGTACTTTTCCCAATTTTCAAAAAAATTTTTATCTCGCCAAAAATGGCGGCCATTTTGAATTTTCGAATTTTTCGCAAAAATTGCAAAACATAAAAATGCTTATATCTCGAAAACCCTGCAAGATAGAGCGATTTCGACGGAATTTTTGACCCACAGGGTATATCTGCAGAGTAGCCATGCCAATTTTCAAAAAAATTTTGTCTCGCCAAAAATGGCGGCCATTTTGAATTTTCGAATTTTTCGCAAAAATTGCAAAACACAAAAATGCTTATATCTCGAAAACCCTGCTAGATAGAGCGATTTCGACGAAATTTTTTACCTGCAGGGTATCTCTGCAGAGTAGCCATGCCAATTTTCAGACAAAAAATTTCTCACAAAAAATGGCGGCCATTTTGAATTTTCGAATTTTTCGCAAAATTGCAAAACACAAAAATGCTTATATCTCGAAAACTGTGCTAGATAGAGCGATTTCGACGAAATTTTTGACCCACAGGGTATCTCTGCAGAGTAGCCATGCCAATTTTCAAAAAAAAATTGTCTTGCCAAAAATGGCGGCCATTTTGAATTTTCGAATTTTTGCGCAAAAATTGCAAAACACAAAAATGCTAATATTTCAAAAACCGTGCTACATAGAGCGATTTCGACGAAATTTTTTATCTTCAGGTATCTCTGCAGAGCAGCTATCCCAAAGAGCTTTCATTTGGTGAAGTTTCAGACCCATAGCTAATTGCTCACCTACTCAAAAAGAGTAAATGCGAATTACCTCTAAAAGTATTGCAGATGGCCAATTTTTCTCAAATAACTCATTCACCTACTTTTGGAAGAGCTTTCACTTGGTGAAGTTTCAGACCCGTAGCTAATTACTCACCTACTCAAGATGAGTAAATGCTAATTATCTCAAAAACTATTGCGGATACCCAATTTTTATCAAATAACTCATTCATGTACTTTTGGGAGAGCTTTCACATGGTGAAGTTTCAGACCCATAGATGATTACTCATCTACTCAAAATGAGTAAATGCGAATTATCTCTTAAAAGTATTGCAGATAGCCAATTTTTCTCAAATAACTCATTCACCTACTTTTGGGAGAGCTTTCACTTGGTGAAGTTTCAGACCCATAGCTAATTACTCACCTACTCAAAATGAGTAAATGCGAATTATCTCTAAAAGTATTGCAGATAGCCAATTTTTCTCAAATAACTCATTCACCTACTTTTGGGAGAGCTTTCACTTGGTGAAGTTTCAGACCCATAGCTAATTACTCACCTACTCAAAATGAGTAAATGCGAATTATCTCTAAAAGTATTGCAGATAGCCAATTTTTGTCAAATTAATCATTCACCTACTTTTGGGAGAGCTTTCACTTGGTGAAGTTTCAGACCCATAGCTAATTACTCACCTACTCAAAATGAGTAAATGCGATTTATCTCTAAAAGTATTGCAGATAGCCAATTTTTCTCAAATAACTCATTCACCTACTTTTGGGAGAGCTTTCACCCTGTGAAGTTTCAGACCCATAGCTAATTACTCACCTACTCAAAATGAGTAAATGCGAATTATCTCTAAAAGTATTGCAGATAGCCAATTTTTCTCAAATAACTCATTCACCTACTTTTGGGAGAGCTTTCACTTGGTGAAGTTTCAGACCCATAGCTAATTACTCACCTACTCAAAATGAGTAAATGCGAATTATCTCTAAAAGTATTGCAGATAGCCAATTTTTCTCAAATAACTCATTCACCTACTTTTGGGAGAGCTTTCACTCTGTGAAGTTTCAGACCCATAGCTAATTACTCACCTACTCAAAATGAGTAAATGCGAATTATCTCTAAAAGTATTGCAGATAGCCAATTTTTCTCAAATAACTCATTCACCTACTTTTGGGAGAGCTTTCACTTGGTGAAGTTTCAGACCCATAGCTAATTACTCACCTACTCAAAATGAGTAAATGCGAATTATCTCTAAAAGTATTGCAGATAGCCAATTTTTCTCAAATAACTCATGCACCTACTTTTGGGAGAGCTTTCACTCTGTGAAGTTTCAGACCCATAGCTAATTACTCACATACTCAAAATGAGTAAATGCGAATTATCTCTAAAAGTATTGCAGATAGCCAATTTTTCTCAAATAACTCATTCACCTACTTTTGGGAGAGCTTTCACTTGGTGAAGTTTCAGACCCATAGCTAATTACTCACCTACTCAAAATGAGTAAATGCGAATTATCTCTAAAAGTATTGCAGATAGCCAATTTTTCTCAAATTAATCATTCACCTACTTTTGGGAGAGCTTTCACTTGGTGAAGTTTCAGACCCATAGCTAATTACTCACCTACTCAAAATGAGTAAATGCGAATTATCTCTAAAAGTATTGCAGATAGCCAATTTTTCTCAAATAACTCATTCACCTACTTTTGGGAGAGCTTTCACTTGGTGAAGTTTCAGACCCATAGATAATTACTCACCTACTCAAAATGAGTAAATGCGAATTATCTCTAAAAGTATTGCAGATAGCCAATTTTTCTCAAATAACTCATTCACCTACTTTTGGGAGAGCTTTCACTTGGTGAAGTTTCAGACCCATAGATAATTACTCACCTACTCAAAATGAGTAAATGCGAATTATCTCTAAAAGTATTGCAGATAGCCAATTTTTCTCAAATAACTCATTCACCTACTTTTGGGAGAGCTTTCACTTGGTGAAGTTTCAGACCCATAGCTAATTCTTCACCTACTCAAAATGAGTAAATGTGAATTATCTGTAAAAGTATTGCAGATAGCCAATTTTTCTCAAATAACTCGTTCACCTACTTTTGGGAGAGCTTTCACTTGGTGAAGTTTCAGACCCATAGCTATTTATTCACCTACTCAAAATGAGTAAATGCTAATTATCTGTAAAAGTATTGCGGATACCCAATTTTTATCAAATACTCATTCATCTACTTGTGGGAGAGCTTTCACATGGTGAAGTTTCAGACCCATAGCTAATTACTCACCTACTCAAAATGAGTAAATGCGAATTATCTCTAAAAGTATTGCAGATAGCCAATTTTTCTCAAATAACTCATTCACCTACTTTTGGGAGAGCTTTCACTTGGTGAAGTTTCAGACCCATAGATAATTATTCACCTACTCAAAATGAGTAAATATGAATTATCTCTTAATAGTATTGCAGATAGCCAATTTTTCTCAAATAACTCATTCACCTACTTTTGGAAGAGCTTTCACACACGAAAATGAAAAATTGTGAATATCTCGGAAAAGCTATTTCTTCTGCTTTAATGCTCGGCAGGAGATACACACCGCGGTAGTGGTCTTGACAAAAAGTTTTGTCTCCCCAAAAATGGTGGCCATTTTGAATTTTCAAAGTTTTTCCAAAACACAAAAATGCTTATATCTCGAAAACCGTGCTATATGGAGCGAACTCAACAAAATTTTTGACCTGCTGGGTATCTCTGCAGAGTAGCCATGCCAATTTTCAAAATATTTTTGTCTCGCCAAATATAGCGGACATTTTTTATTTTTTTATTTTTTGCAAAACACAAAAATGCTTATACCTTGAAAACCGTGCTAGATAGAGCAGACTGCGCTGACTTTGGTTGCCACAACAGTATAAGGCTAGAAACGAAGCATTTTCTTAATACTTTAGCACTCACCTTTATATCCTTTTCGGGACGCTTTGTTTTTGCTATGCAAAAACATTATCTTTTTTTTTTGCGAGCGATCCTCTAGTTTAATTTTTAATTTATTAAATTGGGTTTTTTAGTTGAGATTAAGTATTATAACTGTCTATGTATCACATATTATATATTGATGGTGAGTATGTGTTCCTCATTACCTATAGCAATAACAATATGTACCAGTTTGCACTAGATTAGGCAAATATACCTATTGTCCACTGATAAAAAGAAAATCAGAAATCATATGTAACTTCACCAAACAGTCACACAGATCAGTAAACTTACCAAAACAAGTCACATGTGAACTTAATAATGTCATATACCTGATAACCTGTACTAAGTGCCACAAACATTATGTGGGAGAAACCTCCAGGGCCCTTAGAAAAAGGATGTATGAACATAAAGCTACAGTCCTAAAAGATGGACAAGAAACACCAGTTTCCAGACACTTCAAAAGTGAAGGACATAACCACAAACATATGCAGTTTACTTTGCTAGAGTGGTGTACACCAAACTTTGAACCATCTATGACTTCCAAACGAAGGCGTATTGAGTTGTCATGGATATTCAGATTACACTCCCTGGCCCCTATTGGCATCAACCAATTTGTGTTAATCTTCCCAGCTATGATCCTGATTACTAAGCACTCAGTAATCAACCCTTATATTTTCTTACTGTGAAAAGAATGTTTATTTATTGTTTAATTGTGATATTTTAAGATGAAATTTAATATGAAATGACCATTCTAAGCCAAGTGCTAAAGAATGTTACAGTAAAATATTGGCTAATAATAATATCTTTACGTACAAGGTCAAAATTTGTACAAGTAAAATATAATAATTTATTCTGTGTAAATCTTTAATTACTTTTAAAGACATCGTTCACTTCTTTGACTCAAGCTTTTAACTGAACCACCTTGGTAGCGAGTAAATGATGAGTCATTAGGGTCTAAATATTGACCAACCACTATTTTTTGGACCTGATTAATTGAAGGAATTTCTAATGAATGTCAATGGTGACCTGAATGATAGACTCTTGTTAAATTAAACATATGTTTGTGAATTTTCGAGTGCAGATTTGTAGTTTTGTGGTAATTTGTGGTCTTCACTTCAAGTAGAAATTATATTGTTGCCCCTTGAAAAACACTTTAACAGGTAATTGAATTTACCTTGTGTGGTTAAAGTGCCTTAAAAACTTGCTGTTGTGATCGTGCATATTTTTAACAAAAACAAAAATTCTACACGGGTGGTCATGAAGATAAGCGGTCATAGAGATAAACGGTCTTTAGAATTGTTCAAATCTAAGTGGTATAAACAACATAATCACACAAACTAAATAAGAAAATACAATCAAAGAAGGCTTGTCAAGACATCTGGTATTTGGTTTGTGGTATGTTGCTCTTTCGACTACTTATATTTGAAGAATTCTGAAGACCGTTTATCTCTATGACCGTTTATCTTCATGACCACCCGTGTACATTTAACTAGCACAGATAAGAATTTTGGCAAGTTGTACCTGGGAGCTGTATTGATCAGGGGCCGTATTCATAAAGAGATCTTAAGTCTGAGACAAAAAATAGTCTCAGCTTTGAGATTTGGTCTCAGCTGAGACCAAGTCTCAACTTTGTATTCACAAAGACGTTCTCAGCTGAGGCCGAGCTGAGACCAGTCTCAAGTCTTTCCAATGTAAACAAACAATAAACTTGCAAATATATCTAACATTTTTTCAAAGATCAATAGTTTTTGTGTGTTTTAATTCTTAATAAAAATCATACTGTCTATTAAAATAAAAATTGAAAAATGTGTCCACTGTTTATTTTTCATGTCACATATGATCTACTTCTTTGTTGCTATGCAGTCAGAAAACACTGTTGAAAAGTGTCTCAAAGTAAGGTACTTTTGAAACCAAGGTTTGGGCTATCCGTTGTTGCAAAAGCTTATTCTAAGTATTATATATGTTGTAAATTATTTCTACTTTACATTAAGCCATAAAAAGTAAAAACATGAATCTCAGTTAAGGTGAAATAATGCTTGAGACTTTTACCAAAATATTTGAGACAACTATGTACCACTCTTAAGTTTGAGACCAAATCTGAGACTAAAATTGGTCTCAACTATTTTGTGAATAGCAACAAGTTTGAGATCAAAAACAGTCTCAGATTTGAGATCAAAACTTAAGACTTGAGACAAAATTTGGTCTCAGCAAGTTTTATGAATACCGGCCCAGGCTCCTATATATATTATTTGGAACTACTCAAGACTCAGTTGCTGGTCACTGATATATAAGACTGCATATGAGGTTCCTACCAATTCTTCAAACAATCATTCTTGTAATATATCATTCATATCCATTATTTCCAACACAATTACATAGTGTGTAATTGTGCATCAGGGTGTAATTGTAAAACTGACACCAAATCTTGCAATTATATTTTTAATAACTTTCAAATGATTTCTGTCATATTCATATATAATGCAAATATATGCATTCATATTTTTTCAACAGGTGTCAGTACTGTTAAAAATACATGGTGCAACATAAACAGTGTAGATCAAGCAAGTCGAAACCTAGAAATCAAGTGCATGTGTTGGGGAAATGACAATGAAAGTGAGGTAACAGTTCATCTTCAGTGATAATTTTTTCCCTCGGTTTCATAACAGCTATTACCATTGGCATATTGTAGTCAGAAATGTATCTATTTCATTTGGAAATGATAGCAATCTGTCCGATTGAATTTGGCACATGCATTTGTAAAAAAATACTATACTAAAGTTATAAATGTATATAATCAATAAAGGTTTGTATAATTTCTTTGCTTAAATTGCGCGTAATTTTCACTGGTGTTTTTTTTATCAAAATAAATTTATAAAAGGAGTAATTCATTCATAAAAAAGAAATTAAAAAAATCATACAACAAATATTAAAACACTTAGACTTCCATGTTTTTCAAGGTTTGTGTTGGGTTGAGAAATCAGACAGTTTGTGTCTTCAATACTGAGGAATCAGAAATTACAGGGACACACGACTTCAGTTGCTGTGATAAAGATGTATTTGCTGCCCTTGAAAAAGTACAAGAGTAAGTTGAAATATTTTAGGAGTACTCCTAAAGTGATATGTGCCCTGATTTGAACACGGTAATATTTTATTTTTTCTCTTAGATATCTAAGGACTATTTGCCAGTTAACATCTTCAGTTTCAATTTTTCATGAATTTTAAACACTAGTTACCTGAGATTGCCACAATCAAAATGTTCATGATCTTCTAGACAGAGAATGTTACATACATAATCACATGAAGTAAATATTTCTCATAATTATTTTGTGTTGTAATCTTTTCTTGAACTAAATCTTGAATAAATATGTAGTTGTAAAAATTGCTAAAATACACAATATGTTATCATATCACAGACTGTTTCTCACATGCACCGAGTCTGGATTGCTTAAATTGTGGAATGAAGACAAGGAACCACAGGTAACGCTTCATCTTTTACAAAATGGGAAACTTTGAAAATTAACTAAACACATTACAAACAAGATGCACTCGGAGAGAGCAAAACACTCAACTTGATGTGACCAGTCTCGTATGTGTTAAAAATATGATCCAGATCTTTCCCAAAAATTGGTAACTTAATTCTTCCTTTGGCCAGGTCCTACCCACAAAAATTTTTTTATAAAGATTTGTACATTAGTTCTGGAGTAATCTAAACACCAAAAAAAAAAAAAAAAGACAGAGAGGCAAATAGACAAACACTTAGAACACAAAAACATAAACTGGTCGAGGTACAAAATATTGGTTAAAAGCCACTTCTTGGTGAAAGTCACTCAGGGTAATTTTTTTTGTGATGGATTGTCAAGGAATTGAAAGGGGAAAAAACAGAAAATGAAAACAGAAATGAATAAAAGGCTAGTTTTTACTTTACCGGTACGAGATTTGGGTAATAATATAATTGACGTTTTTAGCGATTCCATCCTTTTATTTTTAGAAATACTATTTATGGGGGTTGGGGGCTTGCCCCCATTTATAACTCTGTTAATTTAATTATATCCCCAGACGAAAGTCGGGGATATATTGGATTCAGGTCCGTCGCGCCGCCGCCGCCGTAGAAAGTTACTTGTGGACGCGATAACTCAAAAACCAATTAATTTTTTTTTTTCAAACTTGGTACACATGTTAAGGATGCCCAAAGGAAGATCCCTATTTTAAGGTGACCTTAAACTCTTAATAATAAAGAACTTATGGCCACCTTAAGGTCAGAAATTGCACTTTTGACCACTTAGAGCCCTCTAGGTCACATACTGTGAGGCGTATCTGGCTTAAATTTTACCTGAGAACACATTAATATATTCTTAGTACATGTGCCGAAAATCAAGACTTTAAGTTGAGGAGAAAATTGTGTTTGGGGCCCATAAAGACCCCACTTAGGACTTTTTTCCTAGATTTTTAACATATTTTGCCCTATAATTTGGAAGTGGTAATTCTGATGAGTCTCAAACTGCTCTAGGTGTAACTCTTATATGTAATCCTTGTCTGTGAAAAATTTAAAGGCTGTAGGTTTACCTGTTAGGCCGACTTGAGGTCTCAAAATTGCCCACAGAGACCCAATTTATGGACTTTTTGCCACCTTCAAGCACTGTAGCTTTCAAACAATGTCTCTCATCTAAGTGAAATATCATCTGAGAATATATCAATATGTTTTCCTTGTATGTACTCCAAAATTTAGGCCTTTAATAGACATTTAACCCATGTATGAGGACCATAAATCCCCACCCGAGTGACCCTTTTTAGACATTTTTCACATATTTTGCTCTGTAACTTGGAAATGGTAAGTCTGAGAAGTTTCAAACTGTATTAGATACATATTCTATGTGTAATCTTAGTATGTGACAAATTTTAAGTCTGAAGCTTTAATTTGAAGGCCACATTGAGGTCTCTGACGGGCTCCCAAAGACCCAGTATTTGGACTTTTTGCCACCTTTAAGCCCTGTGACTGTTAAACTATGTGACTGATAGGGCTGAAATCTCATCTGGGAATACATTATTATGTTCTTTTTACATCTGCCAAAAATCATGGCTTCAAGTAGACATTTAAACTGTGTATGAGGACCTTAAACACCCACCCGAGTGACCCTTTTAAGACATTTTTCACATATTTTGCTCTGTAACTTGGAAATGGTAAGTCTGAGAAGTTTCAAACTTCATTAGATATATATTCTATGTATAATCTTAGTATGTGACAGATTATAAATCTGAAGCTTTAATTTGAAGGCCACATCGAGATCTCTAAAAGGCCCACAGAGACCCAATATTTGGACTTTTTGCCACCTTTAAGCCCTGTGACTGTTAAACTATGTGATTGATGGAGCTGAAATCCCATCTGGGAATGCATTATTATGTCCTTTCTACATGTGCCGAAAATCAAGGCTTTTAGTAGACATTTAACCTGTGTATGAGGGCCATAAACACTCACCCAAGTGACCTTTTTTGACATTTTTTTCCGTATTTTGCCCTGTTATTTGGAAATGCTTAGTGTGACAGGTCATAAACTGTATTATATATAATTTTTTTTTGTTATGTTTGTCCCCCAAAAAGTTTCAGCTCTGTAGTTTAATTGCTAAGGTCTCTTTAACAATTGTAAAAATGCCCACAGAGACCCAGTTTATGGATATTATACCACTTTAAAGCCCTGTAACTGCCGAACTATGTGGGTCATAGAGCTGAAATCTTTGAATTTTTAAAAGGAAGTGCCTATTTAAATTTTTATTAATAATGTTATGGCTATCTTAGGCTTTTAAGTACTTATTTTTGTGTGTTATCTCTCTGCTTGCTGAGTTTTTAACTTTTTAAAATGAAACTGGTTAAACATATTCAAGTAGGCAAAATGGACACTGTTATTTTCTGGTGAGCTATAAGTCCAATATTAATGAAATTATACCCTTATGTAGTAAAAATAGGGGATTTTAAACCCTCAACTAGCCCAGTTTTATTCAGTTTGCCTCAGTTAATTTTGACACAGTTCCTACAGTTACTAACTCATTTCAGTTGATAATCACATTCTTAAAATTCTCAATTCTGACTTATTATTATAAATCTGTTCTTGTGGTTTGATAATTTATATTTAATTCTGGAGGTATATAATTTTCCTGTTGGACATTCCTTATTTATATATTTGATTTTATTTTAGTGATAAGATTAACTGAGCTTTTTATATTTGATTACCCCTTTTGTTTGTTTACCATTTGTGCTGTATTTAGTCCCACCCCCATCCACCTCTGGGACCTCCAGCTATTGAGTGACACTAAATAAACAAAGGTATTGAATGATATCAAATGAGAAACAAAGAACCAGACTTTTCAGTGGGGTTGCAGATCTTCTGTAACAGTGAGAGAGGTGTGGAGAAGGGGAGAGGGGTGGGGTGGGGTTGGGAGATGGGGTTTGCTTCATTATCTAATAAGACAAAGGGGAGTCAGAACTGAGATTGTGTCACATATTTAGGTTGCATATATATGGACCACATATATAGGAATTGAGGAAATGAATAACTGAAAAACAATGCAAATTCTAAAAATAATATAATAAAATAATAATATAAATAATATATAATTTTTAAATAATATTTTATTTGTGAACAAATATAGAAACAGATATGCGCTTTTGGGATTATGAATCATTTAAATACTTTGAAAATAGGTTCAGAGTCACCCTTTGCAGGAAGATTGAAAAGTATGATGAGTTGAGTTAGAAATAATATTTTATTTGTCAACAAATATAGAAACAGATATGCTCTTTTGGGATTATTAATTTGGAATGGACATTCAATCATCAATCATTTAAATACTTTGAAAATAGGTTCAGAGTTATCATTGCAGGAAGATTGAAAATATGCTCTGTTGAGTTATGTATTCGGCGTCTGGGGATACACCATCTTCCTTGGGAAGATATAAACTTAGTAGATTGATGTGCTGAAGTTCATATAACTTTTCCCAAGATTTATGGCATACAACAAATGGCTTACATAAAAAATTCCCGATCAAAACCTGTGGCATGAGTGATGACCTGTCTGGGGATATGTTGGCGCCGAGTTGGCCCAATCTAGTTTCATATTTCCTTGACAATTTCCTGCAATTATCATATATGGCAGATCCCGTACCAGTAAAGTAAAATTGCCCCGAATAAAATGATAAATACACCACCTCCCTTATTATCTCCCGCCGGGCTTTAGCCTGGGAGGGAGATTATGAAATGATGTCTGTGTGTGCGTGCGTGCGTGTGTGCGTTAGTTAGTCGCGCAGATTTCTCCAAAACTGCTACAGCTACAGATTTTTTTGTAAATTAATTGTCCCAATGAATTTTCATGCCCTTGAAAAATTTTTTGGTTTTATTGACTTAGGCCTAAAGATAAGTGAGTAATAGCAATCTTAGCTACTTTGAGTAAAGGGCTCATAACTCAAAAACTATTGCAGTAACAACTTTTTCTTCAAATATGTTGTTCAGCTACTTTGTCCTTAGCTATAAGATGGTACATAGTTTGGGGTTCTATTGCATGCCATAAGTGAGTAATAGCTATTTTCTCATTTGTAGCTAAATAACAGAAGAAGTAAATGTCAAATATCTTCAAAAGTATTAAAGTTAGGGAAATCTTTTCAAATATGTTGTCCATCTACTTTTTGGTAAGCTATGACATAGTAAAGTTTCAGACCTGTTGCACCTTGGATAGCTGAGTGATAGCTACTTTGAAATTTTGACTGTTGAGTAAAGCTATTGTAACTAAAAAAGTATTGCAGTTAGAGTGTTTTCCTAAAATATGTTGTTCAGCTACTTTGTTCTTAGCTATAAGATGGTACATAGTTTGGGGTTCTATTGCTTGCCATAAGTGAGTAATAGCTATTTCCTCATTTGTAGCTAAATAACAGAAGAAGTAAATGTCAAATATCTTCAAAAGTATTAAAGTTAGGGAAATCTTTTCAAATATGTTGTCCATCTACTTTTTGGTAAGGTATGACATAGTAAAGTTTCAGACCTGTTGCACCTTGGATAGCTGAGTAATAGCTACTTTGAAATTCTGACTGTTGAGTAAAGCCATTGTAACTCCAAGCTATTGCAGTTGGAGTATTTTCCTAAAATATGTTCAGCTACTTTGTTCTGAGCTATAAGATGGTACATAGTTTGGGGTTTTATTGCTTGCCATAAGTGAGTAATAGCTATTTTCTCATTTGTAGCTAAATAACAGAAGAAGTAAATGTCAAATATCTTCAAAAGTATTGAAGTTAGGGAAATCTTTTCAAATATGTTGTCCATCTACTTTTTGGTAAGCTATAACATAGTAAAGTTTCAGACCTGTTGCACCTTGGATAGCTGAGTTATATCTACTTTGAAATTCTGACTGTTGAGTAAAGCCATTGTAACTCCAAAACTATTGCAGTTAGAGTATTTTCCTAAAATATGTTGGTCAGCTACTTTGTCCTTAGCTATAAGATGGTACATAGTTTGGGGTTCTATTGCATGCCATAAGTGAGTAATAGCTATTTTGTTATTTGTAGCAAAATCATGACATAAGTAGATGTCAAATATCTTCAAAAGTATTAAAGTTAAGGAATTCTTTTCAAATATGTTATCCATCTACTTTTTCATAAGCTATCACATAGTAAAGTTTCGGATCTGTTGCACATTGGATAGCTGAGTAATAGCTACTTTGAAATTCTACAGTTGAGTAAATCCAGTGTAACTCCAAAACTAGTGCAGTTACAATATTTTCGTAAAATATGTTGTTCACCTACTTTGTCCTTAGCTATAAGCTGGCATGTAGTTTGGGGTTCTATTGCATGCTATAAGTGAGTAATAGCTATTTTCTTATTAGTAGCAAAATAACGACATAAGTAAATGTCAAATATCTGAAGAAGTATTAAAGTTACGGAATTCTTTTCAGATATGTCATTCATCTACTCTTTTGTAAGCTATCACATAGTAAAGTTTCACACCTGTTGCACTTGGCATAGCTAAGTAATAGCTACTTTGAAATTGTGACTGTTGAGTAAATCCATTGTAACTCCAAAACTATTGCAGTTACAGCTTTTTCTTCAAATATGTTGTTCAGCTACTTTGTCCTTAACTATAAGATGGTATATATTTTGGGGTTGTATTGCATGCCATAAGTGAGTAATAGCTATTTTCTTATTTGTAGCAAAATAACAACATAAGTAAATGTCAAATATCTTCAAAAGTATTAAAGTTAGGGAAATATTTTCAAATATGTTATTCATCTAGTTTTTGATAACCTATCACATAGTAAAGTTTCAGACCTGTTGCACATTGGATAGCCGAGTAATACCTACTTTGAAATTGTGACTGCAGGGTAAATGCATATAGTTTGGGGTTCTATTGCATGCCATAAGTGAGTAATAGCTATTTTCTTATTTGTGGCAAAATAATGACATAATTTTTCTCAAATAACTGCTTCATCTACTTTTGGGAGAGCTTTCACATGGTGAAGTTTCAGACCCGTAGCTAATTATTCACCTACTCAAAATGAGTAAATGATAATTATCTCTAAAAGTATTGCGGATACCCAATTTTTATGAAATAACTCATTCATCTACTTGTGGGAGAGCTTTCACATGGTGAAGTTCCAGACCCCTAGCTAATTACTCATCTACTCAAAATGAGTAAATGTGAATTATCCCTAAAAGTATTGGGGATATCCAATTTTTCTTAAATAACTCATTCACCTACTTTAGGAAGAGCTTTCACTTGGTGATGTTTCAGAGCTGTAGCTAATTATTATATCCCCAGACGAAAGTCGGGGATATATTGGATTCAGGTCCGTCGCGCCGCCGCCGCCGTAGAAATTTCCTTGTGGACGCGATAACTCAAAAACAAATTAATATTTTTTTTTCAATCTTGGTACACATGTTAAGGGTGCCCAAAGGAAGATCCCTATTTTAAGGTGACCTTAAACTCCCAGTAAAAAAGAACTTATGGCCACCTTAAGGTCAGAAATTGGACTTTTGGCCACTTAGAGCCCTGTAGGTCACAAACTATGATGCTCAGCTGGCTGAAATTTTACCTGACAACACATTAATATTAACCCTCAACTAGCCCAGTTTTATTCAACTTGCCTCAGTTAATTTTGACACAGCTCCTACAGTTATGAACTCATTTCAGTTGATAATCACATACTTAAAATTCTCAATTCTTTTTGTATTTGAGTACCCCTTTTATATAGATTGTTTGTTTACCATTTATGCTGTAGCACTCCATCTCTTTGAGAGAACATGTAAACTGTGTAAAAAAGATGTAGAAGATGAGATACATTTTGTTTGTGTTTGTCCAGCTTTAGAGCTGATTCGTATGAAATATTTCAAAATTTTAAATATAGATAAATCTGAATTATTAATAGATCAATTATCAAGGGTATTAACTTATATGAATGTCAATATGGTTATTAATTTTATTTTTGATTTGTGGCAAGAAAGAAAAAGTAAATTATATTGTTAATTTTTATGTATTGAATTGCTGTCTTTATTTACTGTATCTTACCTCAAAATATGTTTGCTCTGTTTGTTATTAACTCTCTATTTAAAGTGACTTATAAGCCCATATAGGGCTGGGTATTACTTCAATAGTTTTTGTATAATCCTTGTCAACATAATACATGTCACTATAATAAACTAATAAACTAAACTAAGTCCCAACCTACATCCCCCACCCGGATTCCCCCCACCCACCTCTGGGACCTCCAGCTATATTGAGTGACACTAAATAAACAAAGGTATTTAATGATATCAGATGAGAAACAAAGAACTCAATGGGGTTGCAGATCTTGTGTAATAGTGAGAGAGGTGTGGAGAAGGGGAGAGGGGTGGGGGTGGGAGGTGGTGGGCTTCATTACATATAACACAAAGGGGAGTCAGAACTGAGATTGTGTCACATATTTAGGTTGCATATATATGGACCACATATATAGGTATAGAGGAAATGAATAACTGAAAACAATTTGCAAATTCTAAAAATAATATAATAAAATAATAATATAAATAATTTTTTTTAAAATAATATTTTATTTGTGAACAAATATAGAAACAGATATGCGCTTTTGGGATTATGAATTTTAGAATGGACATTGAATCATCAATCATTTAAATACTTTGAAGGAAGATTGAAAAGTATGATGAGTTGAGTTAAAAATAATATTTTATTTGTCAACAAATATAGAAACAGATATGCTCTTTTGAGATTATTATTTTAGAATGGACATTCAATCATCAATCATTTAAATACTTTGAAAATAGGTTTAGAGTTATCATTGCAGGAAGATTGAAAATATAATTTGAGTTATGTATTCGGCGTCTGGGGATACACCATCTTCCTTGGGAAGATATAAACAGAGTAGATTGATGTGCTGAAGTTTATATAATAATGGGTAATTATGTTTTTAAAAATTCCCGATCAAAACCTGTGGCGTGAGTGATGACCTGTCTGGGGATATGTTGGCGCCGAGTTGGCCCAATCTAGTTCACCTACTCAAAATGAGTAAATGATAATTATCTCTAAAAGTATTGCGGATATTCAATTTTTATCAAATAACTCATTCATCTACTTTTGGCGGAGCTTTCACATGGTGAAGTTCCAGACCCGTAGCAAATTACTCACCTACTCAAATTGAGTAAATGTGAATTATCTGTAAAAGTATTGCAGACATCCAATTTTTCTCAAATAACTCATTCACCTACATTTGGGTGAGCTTTTACTTGGTGAGGTTTCAGACCCGTAGCTAATTATTCACCTACTCAAAATGAGTAAATGTGAATTATCTCTAAAAGTATTGCGGATATCCAAGTTTTATCAAATAACTCATTCATCTACTTTTGGGAGGGCTTTCACTTGGTGAATTTTCAGAGCCGTAGCTAATTATTCACTTCCTCAAAATGAGTAAATGCTAATTATCTCTAAAAGTATTGTGGGTATCCAATTTTTATCAAATTACTCGTTCATCTACTTTTGGGAGAGCTTTCACATGGTGAAGTTCCAGACCCGTAGCTAATTACTCACCTAATCAAAATGAGTAAATGTGAATTATCTGTAAAAGTATTGCAGATAGCCAATTTTTCTCAAATAACTCATTCACCTACTTTTGGGAGAGCTTTCACTTGGTGAAGTTTCACACCCGTAGTTAATTATTCACCTACTCAAAATGAGTAAATGCGAATTATCTCTACAAGTATTGCAGATAGCCAGTATTTCTGAAATAACTCATTCACATACATTTTGGAGAGCTTTCAATTAGTGAATTTTCAGATCCGTAGCTAATTACTCACCTACTCAAAATGAGTAACTGCCTATTATCACTAAAAGTATTGCAGATAGCCAATATTTCTCAAATAACTCATTCACCTACATTTTGGAGAGCTTTCACATGCTAAATTTTTTTAATGAATTTTTAAAATAATTTTTAATGCATTAAAATTCATGAAATCATGCACTAAATCAATTATAACTTGAAAAGTATTACATTTACAGCACCTTGTTAAAATATGTTATCTTTAGTACATCTAATTTATATGGCGGGAGATAAATGCATGCGTCAGAATGCTTGTTATCTTTATGTCAATTTCAAGATATAGCATGAGAAGAAATATTTTCACTTAAAGACAGCAAGTATCACAAGCTAGGTTTGTGACTTCACAATGACAATTGCATTTTGACATCATTAAGTAATGACATCATCAGGAAGCAAAATATTGATTTTTAAGTATGGGGTGAAGAGAATCAGTTTCTCTGTATATGCCCAATTGAAAATAAGAAAAACTCTCTCTTTACTTTAATTTTCACTCAATTTTACCAAATTTATAGGAATCTGTCTGTACCCCATGAAATATCTGCCCAGCAAATTTAAGTTTGATTGATGTTATAGTTTTTGAGTTATAAGGGCCAAACAATGCACAGACAGAAAGACAGACAAAACAGAACGAACGATTACAATAACCCTCTCCTATTGTCGAGCGTTAACAAATAAACAGAATAATAATAATAATAAGCATAACTCAACACTTAACCTTTAAAAAGTTTATTTTGTGCTTATATTTAATAAAAAAACATTGATAAATGAATATTAGGGCCTTTATTGTATCCATTTTTTACCCCACAGCCCTTAAGGGCTGTCAGGGTATTGTTTTCACCCATGGTGTCCTGATGGGCGGGCGGGCGGCGGGAAAATGTTTGTCTTGGCTGTATCTCAGAAACCGTAAGGTGTAGGAAGTTGATACTTGGTACGGACATTGGTTAGGAGTAGTAGGTGTGCAACATCATGGTGTGACCTTGATTTGACCTTTGACCTTGCCAAAGTGACCTTGACCTATAAAATCATGTCCGGGCTATATCTCGGAAACCATAAGATGTAGGAAGTTGATACTTAGGGACATTGGTTAGGGGGTGTAGGTGACACCTACTAGGTGTGCAACGTCATGGTCTGACCTTGATTTGACCTTTGACCTTGCAGTTGTTACCTTGACCTATAAAATCTGTTGTGGGCTATATCTCAGAAACCGTGAGATGTAGGAAGTTGATACTTGGTAGGGGCATTGATTAAGGGGTGTAGGTGTGCAACGTCATGGTGTGACCTTGATTTGACCTTACCGTAGTGACCTTGACCTATAAAATCTTGTCTGGGCTATATCTCGGAAACCGTAAGGTGTAGGAAGTTGATGCTTGGTAGGGACATTGGTTAGGGGTTGTAGGTATGCAGCATCATGGTGTGACCTTGATTTGACCTTTGACCTTGTCGTAGTGACCTTGACCTTTAAAATCTTGTTGCACCTTTGGGTCTGTCTTTTGATGCAGATTAAGCACTGTCAAACAAAGTCATATTAAAATTCATTAAGAATTTTACTTTTACAACTTCCCATTGTAACAGATGGAATTTCAAGTGAGCCACAGACTTTGCTCCAACACCACACATAAGCATTCATTGAATGTATTGCCACTTCTGTATGCATGGTAATATTAAAAAAAATCCAACCATAATTCAGCCATGCCAGATGTAGATAAAGAGTGTCGTAATGTTTAGTTTACTGATTAATGCTGTCATCTTGTTATTTAATTGTCTTGTTTTAATACTTCATCTTTCCATGCATTATCTTTCTCTTAGACATTATTTTCTCTATTTAAACATTGTTTGGACCTTTATATAACTGACAGTGCTCAGAAAGTATCCTGAACTTTGTACTGATACACTACTTCTGTATCTCATGGTGTTAAAAATATTTCCCTAGGCTGTGGGGTACGGGCATCTCTGATACTATTTTGCTATATTATTTAGGAAATTCAAATTGAGTTTTATATTATTTGAATAGTGATATGTAAAATCTGAGCTATTTATGTTTACATGAAAGCACAGATATTTAAAATTAGTTAGTGTTATAAAGAAGCCAATTTATATAATTGACTTTTGTTAGCTAATAAGTAAATGGCACATTAGAATGGGTTCTTAAACTGTATGCAGTTGGGAAGCAAATTTCTTGATAAGTGGAAGAAATTTGTTTTCCTTTTTGTATCCCAAAAGATGTTGTATTGTCTGTCATCACACTATTTAGGTCGATAACTCCAAAATTACTGAAGTTATATTTGACTTATGGATGTGTCTAGACCTTGGGAGGAGCCTTATTTTGTGTTAACCATGAGATTGTTATAATATTGAAACAATGTTTAAGTGTAGAGTAAGAAATCTAAAATTCGCCACATATCTGAAATTCGCCACATGTGAAAATGCTAATAAAATAAATGAATTGTGGTGGGATTTGTGGACGGTATAGTAAATTAAGGCTTTTTGAACTGAAAAATACCAATTTTTAGACAAAAACATCATTTTCTTCATAAAATTAACTAAGGTTTTAGAGGTGGCGAATTTTAGATTCCTGGCGAATTTTAGATTTCTTACTCTATAGCCTTTTATAATATAGATGGCACATACAATAGTTCAACTGAAATCATGTTTTCAGTGATAAGAATATTAGTAAATTGTTACATTACATATTAATTCCACAACTGAACAATCTGGGTATCTGTATCCTCTACAAATAAAGACACCAATATGAACAGGGAGCCATCCTGTTGTAACACAAATAATGGTAAATATTGCAATGTTAAGAAGAAATATTTTATCTTCTGAAGCTTGAATTGAATCTTGGGCAGCATATTGAGAGGGTGCGAAACAACCCTCACAATTCTCACATTGCGTCAGGTGGAAAAGAGAATGACCTAAAAATCTGGGATCTACAGAAGCCAACTGAACCCATATTCAGAGCCAAAAATGTACGTTGGTTAGTTTTATAAAGTAATACACATGAAGACTGAAGTTCTATAGGTTTAAATAATTACATGCTGAGTAACATACACTTGCTCTACTAACTTGCAGTAAAATTTTAAGTTTGTATAATTACCCAATTTAAGATTATTACAGTCATACAATTCTTGTAATATTTCATTTTATGATACTATTTGTAATTTACAACTTTTGGCAATGAGTACTTTATGTTTTGTTGTTCCATATATATTTCAGTGTGTGATGATTTGGTGATGCATGTTGGTTATTTTTAATGTAGTCAGCTGCTTCATGTTATGTTAAAATCCTTAATAAAATATCTCTGTCTTGTTCAGGTGCGGAATGACTGGTTAAACCTTAGGGTGCCTGTTCATATCAAGGATTTTGCTTTTTTTCCTAACAGTCAAAAGATATGCACCTGTACAGCTCATCATCAGGTTTGTCTATGCTATTTACTTATGTGAGCTTGATATTACATTGTCTGACAATAAACTTATAATATACGTGTGATGTCAAGAGTAAACTGGTGCAAGCCATCCCCCACCCCCCTCACTTTATACCCAGGTAGATTCCGGGAGGGCCCAGATTCTACCCTGATTCTACCCTTGTAATCACACTTTTCTTTGTGGTACAAATTACTTAGTCGGCAAAGAAGACTTAAGAACTGATTATTGAAATAATATCTAACATTTTCACTTTGTAGTCAATAAAAATGAAGTTTTATAATCGTCAAAATATCCTGCAAAGATATTTCTTGGTTTAGATTGTGTTTCAGGTAAGATCATGGTTAAGTTGCAATATATGAACAATATATGCAATATGTCAAGCATATGCAATAATGGAGTAGTTGTGGTTTTTAAGCAGTGGAAAACAATTTTGATTTTCATAAACAGTCTAATCACAGGTTTATAATAAAGTTGCATGGCTAAATTAACCTATGTGTCAAAATAAAAACTAGCTTTAACTCAGTTTCATGCAAGATTTAATTTTACTAATACTATCCTTACTGTATATATATATTGAATATATTGTTCGGTTCCCGGCATGGCCTGAAGTGGGAAAGCTGGTAGTTGCTTGGCGTTTGTTGGCAGTTTACATTACAGAACCCTGATGAACTGTATGTACTGGTTTCCTCTGCCCTTCCAACTACCCGTCGTGATATGACCTGTACAGTGTTGAAGCGACATAAAAGCCCAAATAAATAAATAAATAAATATTACATTTATATGAGTCCAAAGAGGCAAAGCCTATTGTTTGAGCCAAGAATCTCTTTCCATTTTGACTTCATTGTCCTTTGTTTATGTCAGATGTTGACAGAATCACTGTGGTTTAAAGAAATGAAACATATCCAAGAATATAGCATCCCATAGGGGACACTTGTTTGTGAACAGGAGAAATTTAAGTGCCAATTTTGGTAGCCATCTTGAGTTTCTGCGTAAAACGCAAAACAGCATGTATCTTGAAAACGGTGTGGGATAGAGTGATTTTAACAAAATTTTGACACCCAGGATATCCGAAGAGTGAACTGTCACTTTTTGTCAAAACTCGTTTCCCACCATTTTTGTCGGTCATCTTGAATTTCTGCGTCAAATGCAAAACCGCATTTATCTTGAAAACGGTGTGGAATAGAGCGATTTGAACGAAAGTTTGACACCCAGGATATCTGCATAGTGGTCTGTCACTTTTGTCAAAACTAGTTTCCTGCGAAGTTTGTCTGTCATCTTGAATTTCTGTGTAAATCACAAAAACGCATTTATCTCAGAAACAGTGTGATAGAGAGAGCGATTTTAACAAAATGTTTGACCCGCAGGGTATATACAGAGTCATCTGCCACTCTTTGGCAATAATAGTTTTCCTGCCATTTTTGGTGACCATCTTAAATTTTTGCATAAAATGCATTGTCACATTTATAAAGGAATGCCATCACATCTGACTGCTGCAATGTAACTTAAGCTGTTATATGTCATTTCAACTGTTTACCATTCAAAAGTTTGAACTGTTTCTGCTTTGTTGTGTTATTGCTTGTTATTTTCTGTCATTACAGGTGAGGTTGTATGACCCAAGTACAAGCCAGAGGAGACCTGTATTTGATATGGAATGGGGAGAGTATCCAATCACTTCACTCAGTCTTCATCATAATGGCTTGTGAGTTTTGTTTTTAATACTGACATATTCCTCTACAGTGTTTGCATTTGTATACATGAGCTTGAATTTGTCATAAACAGAGAGATACTGTGGCTCTTCATTATTCTGGCATGAATTCCTGATAAATATGTACTTTGTTTAGTTAGAAATGTCGAAGTAATCTATTTCATATGTACTTGAATTCAACCATATTCTAAACCTACTGGGTATGTAAATATGCCATAAGCTAAATGAGGGGGGTTTCCCCAATGGTAAATTTCACAGAAATACTGCAATTATTTATTACTTGTCCTATTTTTTTTTTCTTCTGCCTCCAGCCAAGCAGTGGTTGGAAACACACATGGTGACATGTCATTGCTAGATCTCCGCAAGAAAGGTCATCAGGTGCATAGTTTCAAGGGCATTGCTGGTAGCATCCGAGACATCAAGTGTCATTCATCACAGGATGCTGTTGCCTCATGTGGATTAGATCGATTCTTAAGGATTCACAACATCACTGACAAAAATCTGGTGTCAAAGGTAAGACAGGTTGAAGATGTTTTTTTTTATTGGACAAGTGATATTCACTGCATTTGAAGGCCAAAGATTTCATTTGGATATTTGTTGCTTCATATGTTTTAAGAATAAGTATTTGAGAAAAAAAAATCGTTTTGAGAACATCAATAAATTTTGCTTGCATATCTTTAACACAGAGAAATGTAATTGGCACAATTAAAATATGTACATCTGAGTCTTTTCTTGGTGGCTAATCAAAAGAGTTCATTTGACTATTATGAAAATATTGTATTTTTTTATTTTCTAGCACTATCTGAAATCACGCTTGAATTGCCTGCTTTTCTCCTCATCTTCCATTATAGAAGATTCAGATACTGAAGGGTCAGTGTCAGAAAATGTCAAACACACTTGTGATGCTGATGATTCAAATAATGATAAATCAGATGATTTATGGGACAGTCTAGCTGTTGTAAAAACTAAAACCTTAAAAAAGAAAGGAGAAACTGACACAGATAATAAAGACAGTGAATTAGAACAAGGGCACAAAAAGAGATCAGGAAAAGACATTGTGGATGAGTGTTTAATAACTGATTCTGAGAATCATCAGAAGAAACGGAAGTTGAACAAAAAGTCATACAAACAGAAAGTAAAACAATGAAAAGTTTAATTTTTGTTGATATGATGGAGAGTCTGTTAAATAATAATAAAAATATTCAGACTATTTGTGCTCTGAAAGATATATAGTGGTACTGTCCCTCTTATCAAGTAATCAAGAATTGTGTTTTGGCTGATTTCAGTGGGATATCACACTGATCATTGAATGAGTATTCTCCCATAAATGGTCACTGACCACCACTTATCTTTTATCTGGTTTTAATTGAACTGTTTTCTTACACTCTACAGTTGCTAAAATTGATGAGTGTGATTGCTAATACTCCTCCCAGTTTTCTCTCTGTGTAGTGAAAAAGTCTATAAACATCAGCAGGTTACTATGGATTTTGCTTTGTTATGTCGCAGCCACAGTGTGTAGAGATTTCACCGTTGCCGCTCTAACGAAAAAAAATATTATAGCTAGACTTCTCAAATGTGCAGGATATATTCATAACCATAAGATCTTGCCTGGGAATATTTTTGGGTTCATTTTGAAAAACAAGATGGCCGCCACAGGCGTTTTTTTTTTCAACTTTCGGCAAGGAGTTTTGTTGGCCCTCTAGAGCAAAGGGTGTTATAGGTAGAGATCTCAAATTCACAGTATATGTGCATCATTACAAAATCTTGACTGGGAATATTTTTGACCTCATTTCGAAAAACAAGATGGCTGCCATGGACGTTTCTTTGAAAATTGTGAAAAGTGCTTATATCTCCCTTATTTTTGGTACTAGACGTTTTGGTATATGAAGCTTACCTATAGGAAAGATAAGATCAGATTTGACCTTGGGCCCCTCCTTCAAGGTCAAACGAGGACAGCCAAATTTAAAAGTGCTTATAACTGGCTTATTATTGGTCCTAGAGGTTTGCAATGTGAAACCAACGTCTACGAAATCTGATGTGGTCAGATTTGACCTTGGGCCCCTCCGTCAAGGTCAAACAAGGATAGATAAATTTAAAAGCGCTTATAACTCACTTATTGGACCTGGAAATTTGCAATATGAAACCAACCTATAGGAAATCATGGGCTAGGAATCTTCTGATGTGGTCAGATTTGACCTTGGGCCCCTCCTTCAAGGTCACATGAGGGTAGCCAAATTTAAAAGTGCTTATAGCTCACTTATTATTGGTCCTAGAGGTTTGCAATATAAACCAACCTATAGGAAATCATGGGCTGGGAATCTTCTAAAGTTGGCAGATTTGACCTTGGGCCCCTTCTTCAAGGTCAAATGAGGGTAAAAAATTAAAAGTGCTAAGAACTCACTTATTATTGGTCCTAGAGGTTTGCAATATGAAACAAAGCTATAGGAAACCATGAGCTAGGAATCTGATGTGGTCAGATTTGACCTTGGGCGATTCAAGGTCAAATGAGGGTAGCCAAATTTGAAAGTGCTTACAACCTGCTTATTATTGAAAATGAAATTTATTGAAAATCTTCGGAACTGTGTTGGTTGTATTTTTTCCAGTGGATACATCTTGCATCTGGCCACAGATGCGTCCTTGTTCTAGTTACTTTTGGATTACTTATTGCAAACAAGGGACACTTGTTTGTATATCGGAGGACATCAGGCTCCGCCGTCTCCGTGATCTCCGTGTTTTCTTTTCCTCATAACTCTGTGACCGTTTGGTGGATTCCTTTCAAATTTGGCAGGTGTATGCAGTAGCCCGGAGGAATTTTTTTGGATATGCTGCAGTGACATTTTGACCAATCACAGAGGTCACATGACCAAAAATGTGCTTTTTGGAAGGGTGTCCTTGTCCGGATGATAGCTTAATTTAATCTATCCGCCTGAAATTTAGTAAATAGCTTCCTCATATAAATATCTGGGCCACATTAAATTTTGGCAGGGAAAGGTTAAGAAATAGGTTATGTTATTGATGATTAATTAAGCATTAACAATTTTATTAATGAGTAAAACACAAAACTGCTTGTATCTCCTTAACCGTGCGAGATAGAGCGATTTTGTCGAAATTTTCGACACACAGGGTATCTAAGCAAAGCACTTTTTCCAATTTTCCACAAATTTTCTCCATAGAAAAGGGGGTTATGGAAATATAGGCTCATAAGGTACACATAGAACAATACTAATATAGGAGTACTTTTTGAAACCATTTTCTTCATAAAATAAAAATTTACTAGTGGGATTTCAGCAATAGTTTTTACCCAGAGGGTATCTGTGAAGACAAGCCTTTCCAAGTTTCAACAAATATTTCACTTGCCAAAAATGGCAGCCATTTTGAATTTTACTCTCTCCAATTTTGGAAAAAAATTTCTCCTCCCCAAAAATGGGGGTCATATTCAATTTTCGAATTTTTGACAAAAAATACAAAACACAAAATTGGAAATATAGGCTCATAAGGTACACATATAGAACAATACTGATATACGAGTACTTTTTGAAACTATTTTCTTCATGAAATAAAAATTTACCAGTGGGATTTCGTCAAAATTTTTGACTCACAGGGTATCTCTGAAGACTAGCCTTTCCAAGTTTCAACAAATATTTCACTTGCCAAAAATGGCATTTTGAATTTTTGAATTTTTTTCAAAAATGCAAAACACAAAAATCCTTGTATCTCAAAAACCATGCTAGATAGAGCGATTTCAAAAAAAAAATTTGACATACAGGGTACTTCTGAGTAGCTGACCCGGTTTTCAAAAAAATTTTGTCCCGCCAAAAATGACGCCCATTTGGAATTTTCAAATTTTTCGCAAAAATCACAAAACACAAAAATGCTTGTATCTCGAAAACCGTGCCAGATAGAGAGATTTAGGCAAAATGTTTGATCCACAGGGTATCTGTAAAAACTAGCCTTTCCAAGTTTCAACGAATATTTCACTTGCCAAAAAATTGCAGCTAATTTGAATTTTCGAATTTTTCGCAAAAATCACAAACCCAAAATGCTTGTATCTCGAAAACCGTTCCAGATAGAGCGATATTGGCAAAATTTTTGACCCACAGGGTATCTCTGAAGACTAGCCTTTCCAAGTTTCAACGAATATTTCACTTGCCAAAAAATGGTGGCCATTTTGAATTTTTGTCAAAAATGCAAAACAAAAAAATCCTTGTATCTCAAAAACCATGCTAGATAGAACTTTTTTTCAAGACATTTTTGTCACACAGGGTAACCCTGCTGAGTAGGTGACCCAATTTTTAAAAAAAATTTATCCCGCCAAAAAATGGCAGCAATTTTGAATTTTCGAATTTTTCGCAAAAATCGCAAAACACAAAAATGCTTGTATTTCGAAAACCGTGCAAGATAGAGCAGTTTTGGCAAAATTTTGATCCACAGGGTATATGTGAAGTTAGCCTTTCCAAGTTTTAACGAATATTTCACTTGTCAGAAATGGCGGCCATTTTGAATTTTCGAATTTTTAAAAAAAAATACTTGCATCTCGAAAACCGTGCTAGATATCTGTGAAGACTAACCTTTCCAAGTTTCAACGAATATTTCACTTGCCAAAAATGGCGGCCATTTCTTTGGGTATGTAAGCAAACTACTCTACCCAATTTCCCCCCAAAATTTGCCCTTCCCAAAAGTGGGGTCATTGTCAATTTTCAAATTTGTTACAAAAAGTGCAAAACACGAAATTGCCTCTGTCTCCTTAACCGTGCACTGTCAACTTTTTAATATAGGGTCAATTCTGGAGTTTGAAGATGAGTAAGGTGAGAGATGAGTAAGCTTACCACTATACCACTGCTTCCGCTTTTATGAGACAGAAGTATGGTTTTATTGCGCTACAATAGCTTACCATGTGGAACTGAATGCTATCTCGGGATGCCGCAGGCATTAGCCAAAGTCCAAGAAACTAGATGTATAATACTGGTCTGATGCCTTGAGTACTGAAGGTGAACCCCGTAGTGAAATACTGCGAGACTCCCTTCTTCTCGTTGGCCACCACATTGTTTTGAAGTGTCTCATCGCCATACAATATTCTTACTGCGTATACGTATTGCTGGATGCCTAAAATTAGCCAGCTTTTAAACTAATTTTCATAGATTTTACGGTAACACTTTATTTGGTGACAGGATAAGTATTTTTCTTATTTTTGTTTGATAATTTGTCCACTCGGCTTTCTTCAGACACGTAGCATGTCTTCTCACAAAGCTAACACCAACAAATCCCAGGTATGAGAGATGACCCTTGTGTGAAAAACCATGTCATTTGTGCAGTTCTTTCTCAGAAGAAATTAAGCATAGGAAACAATATTCCAGAAAACAAAGAACGAGTCAGATATACTAGGTGATCCAGAGGAGGTTTTTTCAGGATCTCATAAAGATCTGAAACAAACTGCTCAGCAGTTATGTTCATCTCCTCGGGCCCAGGACTAAGGTCTGGAAGCACTGTCCCTAAAAACACCCAAACCCAGATCTCTGCCTCAGACCCTAAACCTGCCACTAGTCAACAACCTGACTTGCACATTCAACCAAGCTCGAGACTTTCGAACGAACCTATGGAGACTGAGTTTGCTGGTTCTCCCTTACCACCTCCGTTTGTCCAGAGATTTGAATCTGAGATCCCTTTGGAAGGCCACTAGAAGCAATCAGAAGCGTTTCAAGCCACAAAACCGAAGAAACACTTGGCTAAAAGAAAACATAAATCTCTGGCTAAATGTGTTGCCTCCTTGTCCTGTTCGAAGGAATCTGAGGTTTCTGTGCAAGTTTAAAAGTCCTCAAAACCCAAAGGGGATTCTACTGAACAAGGTAAAGCAAATCTAGACCCAGACCCTGTATTTTATAGGGAAGTAGATATGTCTGACTCAGATATGTCTGAGTATACTGGGTACATTGAGACCTTCAGGCAGATTTTGAAACTCCCTGATCCTCGGGACAATTGCCTGTGTCCTCTGCCACAGTTTGGGCTCTAAATGACATAGCCGGCAACAGGAGCTTAGGCCAAGGGGCCCCTCAGCTATGCTCCCAGACACTCCTCTGCTAAAGCAAGCTTTAGACAAATTTGAACAGGACTATCAGTGTGCCAATACATCTGAGGGTAAATTTATAAAAAAACCCTCCTTCCACTTCTAAGTTTCACAAATTCTGGTAACCTTGTTTTGAGGACAAGTTACAAGAACTTAACAACAAATTTTGCCAAAATTTGTATCTCCCCTAAACCCTCTGGGGCCCCTGTGGCCAAGGTCCCCCTACCGGTAGTCGAAGAGCTTGAGCATCATGGAAATGCAAAATCTCTGTACCCTTAAAATGTTTCTGCTGTATTTACCAAGGTCGCCACTGTATGCAACCTGACCATGGAAAAATGCCTGGACAGTATCAAGGCTACTGTTAAAAGGATAAAAAGTCAGATTTTAAAGGTGCCAATCCTGAAAATGCAGCCAGAAATGGTTATGAAAAGACCTGTGACTGTCTAGATATACTGAATAAGAGGATTCTTATTCAACAGAGAGCCTTAGCCTGTCAAAGTAAGGCATTAGCCCACATTTTCCAGAGCGTAATGTACACCGTGGGAAATTCAGTATTTATTTAAAAAAATCAGGCAAGGCAATTGTCTCATCATTCTAAAAGCCCCAGGCTGGCCAGGGACGGCCTGGTTTTTGGGACCTGGTGCAGCTCTCAACAGAGATCCCACTCCAATTACCAGTGTCAACAACACTTCTCAAACAGTCCCACAACCAAGTGTTTCACAACAATCCATAACATTTGAACCTTCATGTCTGGTGTCTAGGAGTGGACAGCTCCAAGAACAAGGCTTCTCTGTGGAAGTGGCAGAGAGAATTGCTGCCCTGCAAAGATCGTCAACAAGGACCATCTACAAGTCAAAGTGGACCCTATTCGAGAAATTGTGCAGAGGAAATTTGGTGGATTTCTCAAACAAGTCTCAGACTTTTTCTTGTACTTGTACCAAGATCTAAACAGGCGCCCTTCTACCATTGATGGTTATAGGACAGCCATTGTTGACACCTGGCTGGCCTCAATATATCTAAAAGCTCTGACAGGTTACTCTCCAGGTTTCACAGGATAGTCCCAAAAGTTCCAGGAATCTTCCTAAGAGGAACCTTTATTTAATGAGCTCACAAAAATACCCTTTGAGCCTATGAAAGACACAGACCTCAAATATTGTATTCCCAAAACTGCTTTCTTGCTAGCTTTGGCCTCCAGCAAGTGCCATAGTGAAATTCATGTCTGGATTGCAAAGTATCTAATCTAAGCCAATGGGAAAAAGTAGCTTCCCCTATTCAGATTTCATAGCCCAAAACCAACTAGCAAGAGAAAGTTCTCAAAGTGTGTCTCCAGTGATTGACTACCATCGTGGATAGACAATTCAAAGGAGACAGGACCCTGTGTCCGGTACGGGCCTTGAGGTACTACCTGGATCGAACCAAAGACCTGAGAGGGTCTCAATCCCTACTCTTTATTTCCTTTAAGAAAGGACAGATATCAGACCTGCTACTCTCTCTTTTTGGTTAAAACAAGTTATCCTACTATGTTACAAACAAGCAGATAAACATTCCTTAAAGCTCTTGACATTTGGCCCTTCACAGCCTCTAAGGCCTTTTATGGTGGGGTTTCGGTGGACCAAATCATGCAAGCTTTTCACTGAAAAGCTCACAACACATTTACAAATTTTTACCTAAAAGACCTTACTTGGTCTTGGACAACAATATGTATCTGGGTTCAGTAGTAACAGCCCAACAAGTCCTAGACCCTTCCCCTCAGACTAGTCATCCTCTGCAAAAAAGAAGGGGAGCACATCTGCTGCAACCAAGTCTTTAGGAGTCTAAATCCCATGCAGGGTCAAAGTATATGGCTACCTATCAGGATGTTTGGTGAGGTATTTTATCTTTTATTCTATTAGAACAGTATTCAACATGTATAATGTATTATGTACGTGTTTACCTAGGTGACGCCATAATCTCATTTTTAGTTTTTTTATCAGTAATGACAAAGTTAATGAGGCTTGTTGTCATTGGTGGTGAAGCCCTTGGGGCTATATTGAACATGGCTCCACTTCTCCCTTCAAAATCCAGACAGTATCACACTGTCATTTCAATTAAATTTTCTGGTTTTTGGCTTCTTGCAGGCCCAGTTTCCGAAACCGGGGCACTGCAAACAGGTAATTTTAGACACACATTCCAATCTAATTAAGCGTCCCTGAAAGGGCACTTATTTGTTTTTGCCTCAGTTTCCTCGCCGCCGCCGCATTATGGTCTCCCTTGAATATCTCCCTTATTATTAGAAAGTTTCAAACCATATTTAGCAGTTATATACCTTAGGCGTGGGAAAATTTTTCTGCATGCTTAAATTTGACCTTTGACCTTTATGAAGGTCACATGATCAAAAACAATTTTTTGAAGTACACACACACACACACACACACCCTGTCATCACAGTTCAGGAAAAACTACTTGGTACAGAGCCTTATAATTTGACACACCTGTTCATACTATCGAAAACGCGAGCTGATTAGATTTTGGGAGCAATCCCTTGAAAAATGTCTCATTTATGAGTGATTTTCTGACACCTTCCAATCTAAAGCCTTAAATTTAGGCCAACCCCCCTATTATCTTCTTAAGTATTGGATTTAGAGCTATAAAATGTACTGGGAGGTAATAGGAAACCGTATGTGGAGAGTCTAAATAGCCGGTCAGTTTTACCCCACGGCCTCCCCTCATGGGTCAAACTGGGGTCATAAAATAGCTGATTTTATTGTGTTAATATATCTTACCTAGTGGACAGATGCATTTGTCCGGCGCACAGCCGGTCCCGCCAAACGTTAGAGAAAAACGCCTCGAGCTGGGCTCTGGCCCGGACCGGTAGTGTCCTGTTTACTCGCCAGGTGGCTGTATAGCCTCCCTGCCGGTGCACTGCGCGTGCGCGCGCATGCGTACTTCCTCCTTTTGTTTGGCGCGAAGACGAGAGGTCGTCTGTTTTTTGGAGAAACTTTTATTTTATTTTATATCTGTTACAGGATATATTTTGATAAATTCTTTGTGTAGAAGTGTTGTTTAATAACTATGGATTCACCAGGACAAAGGCGGGGATCGTGCGGCCATAAGATGGCTGGATTTGATATGCATGAGAAGTGTGCTCGTTGTCGAGACAAAGGTCTGGGTAAAGATCCCTGCATTGTGGGAGGTGCGATATGCAAGATTTGTGACAATTTTACAGCAATTCAACGTGATATGCTGGCCACTCCACAGTATCAAATTCGCAAGGACAAGAAAGCGGGTTTGCTAGTGTCACCACGAGATGTAACTGTGCTGTCTCCAGTTAATTCTTCTCAACAGCCAGCTAGTACTGCGCATGCTCAGCAGACGATTTCTGAAGATGACAGTGCGCATGCGCAGGACCTCCCTGGGGGTAGCGATAATGTGAGTTCTTCAGATTTTGTTTCCAAACAAGATTTTGACAAATTAAGTGACCAGCTAGATGAGAAATTCTCTCGTTTTGAAGCACTCTTATCAAGAGGCAATATATTTGCTACCCCCAAAGTACCGGTTCAGGTTTCAAACCCACCGGTTTCTGATCAGCCATTCATAGATCCTGCCTCTGCCCGAACCACCGGTCCGGTGCGGTTTCCGGCAGTACAGGCTAGTACAGGATCAGATGGCAAGAAAGATTCAAAGAAGAAGCACAAGTCTTCTCATCATAAATCTTCCAAAGCAAAACCGGTTCCGGTTGAGGAAAATACCGGTCCGGTACAGAAAAAGCCCTCTGACACTGCACTTCAACAATCTAAACCGGTACCGGTCGGGGAGATGACCGGTCCGGTCAGGGCATACCAAACTGGCACCTTTGTACCCAAGGAACCGGTTCCGGTTGTGGATGGATCTTTTACCGGTCCGGAACCGGCTGCACCGGCTGGGGAGCCGTTTATTAGAAACCTTGCTTCTGCTGGTGGCTCAGATGATATGTCCAATGTTGAACACCCCTTAACAGATGTCTTGCCTGTGGCTTCAGACGAACCACTCTTTGGGGATCATACATCAACAGATGTTGTGGATAGGGATCATACATCACCAGATGTTTTGGATAGCGAGGATGGTGAACTTTCTGAATCAGACACTGATAAACCAGAAAAGAATGAAGAAATGAGTTACAGGGAAACAGTTCGTTCCATCAGGGCCTTTATGGGCTGGAACTTTATCCCAGACTTTGATTTTGAGTACAGTGACCCGGATAAGTCCAACAATCCGTGGCGTGGAAAAAATCCGAAGACAAGTTCAAAGGTGTCAGTAGCCATGCCAGCAGACGATTGGCTCTGTCAGAAGCTGGAGAGGATTAATCTGACTGTAGCTGAGGGTTACCCTTCCCGAAGTCAAGAAGCTGGTGGTTTGCGTACTGACCAATTCATACGCACCCCTAAACCACAGGATAAATGGTATCCCATGCATAAGTTAAAGACAGATGGTCCCCAGCGACCAGGTAGAAAGCTGTTCAACTGGCATGGTTCTGAGGCGAAACTAAATGCTCAATTCTCAAGAATTGTCAAACCAACTGCATATCTCGCAACAGGTCCCGTGTCTCGTCCCATATCGCAAGAAGTACTACGCAGATGGGAAAGGTGCGCCCGAGAGGGTACTTACACAGTGAACCATGCAGCTGGTTTCAGCAGATGCACTAGCGAGATTCAAGATCAGATGGCACATCACATAACTTTCCTACAGACTCATCTCAGTAAGGGCAAGTCAGCCAAGGAGGTGTCTGAAGCACTTAAGGAGTTAAGGGATTTATGTGCTTTCCACCAGAATGTATCTGTCTCTCTTGGGACAGCTCTACAGCACCTGGCTGATAGCCTTTTTGTGCAGCTGGGGAACTTCATTCTGATGCGTCGGGACTCTTATTTAGATCATGTTCGTCCCGGTATGAAGATGGACACTTGGAATGAACTGAGGAATGCTGCTCTTTTTGGATATGGGTTATTTCCCGACGCGGCCTTGAATGTCGCGGAACAAGATATCAACAAGTTTGAGACACAACATGTGTCGGTCCAGTCTAGAGTTGGTCCCCAGCACCAACAGAAGACCAAGTATCGCTATAAACCGTATGAGAAGAAGGAGGCTAAGACCATGGTTCAGCCGTCATCTGCTCCTCAACAACCTTGGCGACAGTTTGGGTCACGAGGTCGTGGCCGTGGGCGTGGTTCTACTAACCACCGTTTTTCCAAGTATGCCCGGGGTGGCAAAAATTATAAATCATTGTACAAACCCACACAACCAAATAATTCCAAAGATAGTGGGTCAAAACATCAGCCCTCAAAACCTTTCAAAGACTGTATACTCAAGAACTGCTGTAATTCCTGTTCCTATTGTTGTCGGTCCCGGGCAGCCGCAAAAGAAAGGCCTAAGTCCCGATCTTTGTCAGACAGAAATAAAACATGTCAAAAGTGCTTCTTTTGTCTCTCCTTGTCGTTCTGTCCCTCATGTACCAAATGTCCACAGTGTTGCAGAAAATCCTCCTGTAGGATGCAGGTTGCACAGGTTCTGGGAAACGTGGCTCAGCCTGGGTTCAAATTCTCGGGTAGTCTCCATCTTGAAGGACGGTTACAACCTCCCTTTCAAGATGAGGCCCCCATTGACCAGGTGTCCTCTGATAATCAGCGGATACGCCAACCCTCGCAGAAACAAGTTTTTGAAGGAGGCGTTGCAGTCCCTGATTACAAAACAGGCCGTAGAAAAAGTAGTGGTTCGGGCTTCTCTGGCCTTTTACAACCGGCTGTTCATAGTTCCCAAACCAAACAACAAATGGCGTCCAATCTTGGATTTGAGCAAACTCAATCTTTTCCTCCACTCGGAAACCTTCAAAATGGAAACTCCGGAGACCATCCGGCTATCCCTTCAAAAAGGCGAATGGGTCACATCGCTGGATTTCAGCGATGCCTATTTCCACATTCCCATCAACCCAAGGTCGAGGAAGTATCTCCGGTTTCACCTGCACGGTCAAACCTTCCAGTTCAGGGCTCTGCCGTTCGGCCTAGCGACGGCTCCTTTGGAATTCACAAAGGTGGTGAAGGAGGTGAAATTGATGGCCCAGTCCAGGGGTATAAGGATCCACCAGTACCTAGACGACTGGTTGCTTCGAGCGCCCTTTCGGGAGGCTTGTGTGAACCAAACGCGGACCCTGATGGCTCTGTGTCAGCAGTTGGGATGGTTAGTCAATTTGCAAAAGTCGGAACTTGTTCCCCAACAGGAGTTCAACTTTGTCGGTTATCATTTCGACCTCTCCAAGGGTCTAGTGAAGCCGACTCAGGAGAGGTGGCAAACCCTAACTCAAAAAATAAAGATGCTAATGAACAGAGACCATTGTTCGGTCCGAGAGTTCATGTCTCTCATAGGTTTGTTGACAGCCACAGAGAAACAGGTGGTTTCGGGGCGCCTTCACATGAGACCGATTCAGTGGCACTTGAAGAATCACTGGCACGTGCCAGAGGTACTAGAGAAGGAGATTCCTCTTCCCAGATCTCTGTACCCTCATCTGCAGTGGTGGCTGGACGAAGACAATGTGCTCAGCGGCCAACCTCTTCATCCTCTACAACATGCTCTGCAGTTGTTTACCGACGCCTCAAACGAAGGTTGGGGCGCGCACTTAGGAGACCACACGGCAAAAGGAGTTTGGTCGGACTCAGAAAGCCAGTTGCACATAAACTTTCTCGAGCTAAAGGCGGTCCTTCTGGCCCTCAAGAAGTTCGAGCAACAGTGTTGGGGCCAGATCATTTTGATAGCCACGGACAACACAACGGTTGTCTCATACATCAACAAGGAGGGGGGTATGAGATCAGGCTCACTTTGTGCCCTCCTCTGGAGACTGCTTTCCTGGTGCAATCGCAGACAGATAGTTCTAAGGGCCAGGCACATTCCGGGAAGGCTGAATGTGATAGCAGACAAATTGTCCAGGAGCACTCAGGTTATTCAGACAGAATGGTCCCTCCTGCAGGAAGTCTTCGACCACTTATGTGCCAGGTGGCACACTCCCCGAGTGGATCTCTTTGCAACAAGGTGCAATCACAAACTACCCAAGTTTGTGTCCCCAGTACCCGATCCACAGGCATGGAGAGTAGATGCTCTCAGCCTGAATTGGGAGAATATGGATGCCTACGCGTTCCCTCCTGTGTCTCTTTTGGGCAAGGTGGTGTCCAAGATCCTAAATCAGGGAGTTCACAGGTTGGTTCTGATTGCTCCAGGGTGGCCCAACATGCCTTGGTTCTGGGATCTAGTCAGCATGTCTGTTCAGATTCCTCTCTCCCTTCCAAACGTGGAGAACCTGCTGACCCAACCGTTCAATCAGTGTCCCCACAGAGATCTCCTAGGGCTCAACCTCCACGCCTGGCTCCTAGAGCCTCTAGCATACAGGCACAAGGATTCTCTAATGAAGGCTCCTCAAAGACAATCAACCAGAGCCATCTATGAATCGAAGTGGTCCATATTTGTCAAATGGTGCGAGTCACACAAGGTGGACTTCGGGTCACCTTCTTTAACTCAGGTGGCGGAATTTCTCCTATTCCTTTTCAAGGAGAAAAATCTTCAACCTAGCACCATAGATGGCTATAGAACTGCTATAGCCGACAAAATTGGTTGTGACAAGGTTAATTTTGGTAAAGACGAAAACCTTACCCGCTTGCTAGACAGTTTCCATAGAGATAAACCCAAGGGTCTTCGAGGAGTCCCTAGCTGGAATCTGTCTCTGGTCTTGCATCAATTAACCCAGTCCCCCTTTGAACCCCTTCGAAAGGCGTCTCTGAAACATCTTACCTTCAAAACGGTGTTTCTCCTGGCTTTGGGCTCGGGCAAAAGAAGAAGTGAGATTCATGCCTGGGTGCACAGGAACATTAGACATCAGGAAGATTGGGCTAATGTTTCTTTATTCCCTTCTCCTTGTTTCTTGTCCAAAAATCAGTTGGCTAAAGAAGGGCCTTCTTCAGTAGCTCCGGTAATTATTCCGGCCTTGGCCCCTACGTTGGATAAGTCTCTCAAGGAGGATAGAACCTTATGTCCAGTTCGGGCTTTGCGTTATTACCTGGACAAGACCAAAGACCTCCGTTCCGGCAAACAGTTGGTCTTTGTGTCTTTCAAGAAGAACTTCAATAAGGACATCGCTCCTGCTACGATTTCTTCTTGGATTAAACAAACCATCTTGTTGTGCTATCAATTGTCCAATGAGGATGCACAACAATTACATCAGGTCAGAGCCCATGATGTGCGGGCCTTTGCAGCTTCTAAGGCTTTTCAAGGAGGTGTGTCCTTGGACCAGATCCTCTCAGCCTGCCACTGGAAGTCGCACAATACCTTCACCCAATTTTATTTGAAGGATGTAGCATGGGCTGATGCTGACCTGTACCATTTAGGACCAGTGGTCGCAGCCCAGCACATACGCGAGTAACTGGTATCCTTGAAAGGATAACTTGTATATAGTGTAAAGCGTTTAGAAGGAGTAGTGGGTTGTTTTAGTTGGCTCCTTCTTTTTTAGTTATCTTGTTTTGTAACCCCAGCGCGCAGTTCTCAACCGGAAGGGCTGGTGTGGGGTATGAGTTATTTCTAGTTTATCCTGTTCTGCTTCCTTCGGAATCCTTGGGACTGAACTCTTACCTCCTCTCTCCTATAGTCCTAGCCCAGGTGGCTCGGTAGACGGCAAAAAAGAGGGGGGGGGAACCAACTATGGTGTAGGGTATGGGAAGGATCCCTAACCCTTGGGCCGGAGGCCCAGAGTTCTGACAAGAGTCCCTGTTGAGTTTAGCTGCCCTCCATCCAATGGGTAGTTATTCTGCATCTGTCCACTAGGTAAGATATATTAACACAATAAAATGGAAAATTTAATAAGTAAATTAAATTTTTATAAGTTAATATCTTACCTAGTGGACAGAGGGATTCCCACCCTGCCTTCCCCGCAACAAACATTCCCAGGGGACTCAAACAGGGTGCAAACAAAAGGAGGAAGTACGCATGCGCGCGCACGCGCAGTGCACCGGCAGGGAGGCTATACAGCCACCTGGCGAGTAAACAGGACACTACCGGTCCGGGCCAGAGCCCAGCTCGAGGCGTTTTTCTCTAACGTTTGGCGGGACCGGCTGTGCGCCGGACAAATGCATCTGTCCACTAGGTAAGATATTAACTTATAAAAATTTAATTTACTTATTAAATTTTCCATTTTGAGTTTTTGCCTTATATCTGCTTTATTGTTGCATTTATAGCTTCAGAATGTATTAAGAGGTATTGGGAAAGTTTATATGGAGAGTCTAAATAGCCGGTCAGGTTTACCCCCCGACCCCCCCCCCTATGGGTCAAACTGGGGTCATAAAATAGCCGTTTTTGAATTTTTGCCTCTCCTTTATTGTTGCTTTTATAGCTTCAGAATATATTAAGAGGTATTGGGAAAGCAGATGGGGAGAGTCTAAATAGCCGGTCAGTTTTACCCCCGACCCCCCCTATGAGCCTAACTGGGGTCATAAATAGCTGCTTTGGAGTTTTTTGCCTTATATCTCCTTTATTGTTGCTTTTATAGCTTCAGAATGTATTAAGAGGTACTGAGAAAGAGTATGTGGAGAGTCTAAGTAGCCGGTCAGTTTTACCCCCTGACCCCCCCCCCCCCCATTATGGGCCAAACTGGGGTCATAAATAGCTGCTTTGGAGTTTTTGCCTTATATCTTCTTTATCGTTGCTTTTATAGCTTCAGAATGTATTAAGAGGTATTGGGAAAGCATATGTGGAGAATCTAAATAGCCGGTCAGTTTTATCCCCCGACCCTCCCTTATGGGCCAAACTGGGGTCATAAATAGCTGCTTTGGAGTTTTTGCCTTATATCTCCTTTATTGTTGCTTTTATAGCTTCAGAATGTATTAAGAGGTATTGGGAAAGCATACGGTGCAGCTTTGTGCATTCTTAGCTTTACAGCATGCTTATTAAACCACAAAGCATTTTAAACTTTAATGGACGCTTCAGTTTTGTTGGCAAAAGCATTCCTCTAGTTTAATTCAAAATCCAAGAAAAATTGACAAATAGCTCCAGTCTCAGCTATAATCTCTCCACCTAGCAGTTGGATTCAGCATTCAGTTCCACATAGTAAGCTATTGTAGTGCAATAAAATTGAAAAATTTATTTACTTAAATTTAGCTTTGATAAGCTACAAGGTTACCATGTGGAACTGAAGAGAGGTTCTCCCTGCCTCCCCCTGTATTACTGCTGAGGGGGTATGGGCAAAATTTCTAACGAGAAGAAGGGAGTTTCACAGTATTTCACTACGGGGTTCCCCTTCAGTACTGAAGGTATCGGACCATTATAATATGTCTATTTTTCTAGGATGTTGGCCAATGCTTGCGGCCTCCCGAGATAGCATTTAGTTCCAGATGGTAAGCTTGTAGCTTATAAATGCTAGATTTAAGTAAAATTTTCAATGTTATTTTCATACAGATATAGCTTGTATTTGGAAACACAGGGTTTGGTAATCAGTCCCCAGCGATCAGTAGGTAAGAAACACAGCCTTATCCCAGCAATATAAAACAGCAAAATAGTGAATAACCACTGGTTGAAAGCCAACCAGTGCTCTACCGTGATTGGTCTAATCAATAAATTTCTGTGATTTTGCAATAGGTGGTTTCAAAAATAAACCTTTCTATACAAACACTTGCACATATTCTATATTAATTACATATAAAAAAGCCTATAGGCTCTTTAATTATGTAGGTTATGTAAAGAATTTAAAAAAAAAAAAATTTTTTTGTGAATAAAAACAGGCTGTAACAATATATGGAGAACACCTGCAATGTGAAAGTTGACAGTTTCTGTTAAATGATTGCTGTTTTTAAATCAATGTTGATGGTATATAATGCACTGCTTTTCTGCAATTAACCTTGTTGTTGTGATAAATACAAATGTATTATGAAACCAATGTACAAACCAAATTTCACAGATTTAATTTAATTTTGTTATAGAAAAAGGAAAAGCACTAAATGCTGCCGTGTTCATACATTCTTGTAGCATAACATGAGCCATAAATAGAGGGCCACATAATCTCAAATTTCATCCTGTTTAAACCATTACCTGTTAGCCTGTTGCTTAAAAATACTTCCCAAATTAGCTTACATTGTGTAGTGTGGTTCAGTCAAGGATTGATAAATTTTGCAAATTGCCAGTTAATGACAACAATTGGGCACTTGACTTCCAACAATCAATATTGTTCTGAATTGGCATTACATCTATGTGGGAAATAAAATGTAGATGGATCAGTTAGGAATCCCTCCCACCAAATAAACTTTGATGCCAAACAAAGATGGATACTGCTCTGATCAATGTTTCTGTCGTGATGAAGGTCCTTTCTGTGATACAACCCATTTTATAAGTTGAGGTATTGCATTGTGAATCACCAGGCATGGGGAAGAACCTACAAACTTTCTAACTTGGAGCATAGAGTGTGATTCAAACTCATTGAGTTAGAGGTGTGAGGAAACTACTTCAGTATTACAGCATGTTGTCCCCATTTGCCCTTGAACAAACTGGTAAACAATTAAATAAATGTCAATGGGATAATTAATGACTATTTTCCTTCAAATGTTATCACATGCATACACATATAAATAGAATATATACCTTAAAGTCATGTACATAACATTCTAATAATAACTTTAATTGTAGCTTCTCTGTGGCATCACTTTCACTTTTTGATATCTTACTTGTGTTCTAAATTAAAAATCAGACATATTAGATAAATATGCCAGACTGTCATTGTATGTTTATGCCATTTCAATCCAATCTCTTACATTTGGAAGAGGTCACTGTGGCAGAGTGGTAACACTCTCGCCTTCCACCTGTTAGGCCGGGGTTTGATTCCTGGCATGGCCTCAAGTGGGAAAGCTGGTAGTTGCTTGCCGTTGGTCGGCAGTTTACAGTACAGAACCCTAGCGAACTGTATGTACTGGTTTCCTCTGCCCTTCCAACTACCTGTCGTGATATGACCTGTACAGTGTTGAAAGCAATGTAAAACCCCAAATAAATAAATAAAAATAAAAACTTACATTTGGAGCCTCATTTTGCACCGAAAGTGTAGATGTCCTTTGTCTATAGATTATATATTCTTCAATATTCTTGTTCAATGAATATAAAATATTCCTAATGTTTGTACTTTTGTGGAATGGAGATTTTGTTCCTAATTCAAGTGGCGATTATAATCGAATTGGTAACACTAGGTGGTTGCTTTGTTTATGTCAAAAAGGGAAGAGATTATTTTTCCAAAATTTAAAAAAATTGCCAGTGTCTTTTAGGTATGCGTTAACAGGGATACTTGTGGAGATGTTAACTTAATTGTTGAGGTAATTAGTTCATATGCGAGTGATTGAAGTATGTTTTAAAGATAAAAAATGGCTAAAACAGCAATATTTCATAGACATTTGAATATATTTTATTGCGATTTTATCAGGGTTTCGTTCATATGTTTAACTATAACATAAACTGGAAAATTTAATAAGTAAATTAAGTTTTTATAAGTTAATATCTTACCTAGTGGACAGATGCATTTGTCCGGCGCACAGCCGGTCCCGCCAAACGTTAGAGAAAAACGCCTCGAGCTGGGCTCTGGCCCGGACCGGTAGTGTCCTGTTTACTCGCCAGGTGGCTGTATAGCCTCCCTGCCGGTGCACTGCGCGTGCGCGCGCATGCGTACTTCCTCCTTTTGTTTGCACCCTGTTTGAGTCCCCTGGGAATGTTTGTTGCGGGGAAGGCAGGGTGGGAATCCCTCTGTCCACTAGGTAAGATATTAACTTATAAAAATTTAATTTACTTATTAAATTTTCCATTTTATTGCGTTAATATATCTTACCTAGTGGACAGATGCAGAATAACTACCCATTGGATGGAGGGCAGCTAAACTCAACAGGGACTCTTGTCAGAACTCTGGGCCTCCGGCCCAAGGGTTAGGGATCCTTCCCATACCCTACACCATAGTTGGTTCCCCCCCCTCTTTTTTGCCGTCTACCGAGCCACCTGGGCTAGGACTATAGGAGAGAGGAGGTAAGAGTTCAGTCCCAAGGATTCTGGAGGAAGCAGAACAGGATAAACTAGAAATAACTCATACCCCACACCAGCCCTTCCGGTTGAGAACTGCGCCCTGGGGTTTCAAAACAAGATAACTAAAAAAGAAGGAGCCAACTAAAAACAACCCACTACTCCTTCTAAACGCTTTACACTATATACAAGTTATCCTTTCAAGGATACCAGTTACTCACATATGTGCTGGGCTGCGACCACTGGTCCTAAATGGTACAGGTCAGCATCAGCCCATGCTACATCCTTCAAATAAAATTGGGTGAAGGTATTGTGCGACTTCCAGTGGCAGGCTGAGAGGATCTGGTCCAAGGACACACCTCCTTGAAAAGCCTTAGAAGCTGCAAAGGCCCGCACATCATGGGCTCTGACCTGATGCAATTGTTGTGCATCCTCATTGGACAATTGATAGCACAACAAGATTGTTTGTTTAATCCAAGAAGAAATCGTAGCAGGAGCGATGTCCTTATTGAAGTTCTTCTTGAAAGACACAAAGACCAACTGTTTGCCAGAACGGAGGTCTTTGGTCTTGTCCAGGTAATAACGCAAAGCCCGAACTGGACATAAGGTTCTATCCTCCTTGAGAGACTTATCCAACGTAGGGGCCAAGGCCGGAATAATTACCGGAGCTACTGAAGAAGGCCCTTCTTTAGCCAACTGATTCTTGGACAAGAAACAAGGAGAAGGGAATAAAGAAACATTAGCCCAATCTTCCTGATGTCTAATGTTCCTGTGTACCCAGACATGAATCTCACTCCTTCTTTTGCCCGAGCCCAAAGCCAGGAGAAACACCGTTTTGAAGGTAAGATGTTTCAGAGACACCTTTCGAAGGGGTTCAAAGGGGGACTGGGTTAATTGATGCAAGACCAGAGACAGATTCCAGCTAGGGACTCCTCGAAGACCCTTGGGTTTATCTCTATGGAAACTGTCTAGCAAGCGGGTAAGGTTTTCGTCTTTACCAAAATTAACCTTGTCACAACCAATTTTGTCGGCTATAGCAGTTCTATATCCATCTATGGTGCTAGGTTGAAGATTTTTCTCCTTGAAAAGGAACAGGAGAAATTCCGCTACCTGATTTAAAGAAGGTGACCCGAAGTCCACCTTGTGTGACTCGCACCATTTGACAAATATGGACCACTTCGATTCATAGATGGCTCTGGTTGATTGTCTTTGAGGAGCCTCAATTCTCGTTGCCACTTCATCAGAGAATCCTTGTGCCTGTATGCTAGAGGCTCTAGGAGCCAGGCGTGGAGGTTGAGCCCTAGGAGATCTCTGTGGGGACACTGATCGAACGGTTGGGTCAGCAGGTTCTCCACGTTTGGAAGGGAGAGAGGAATCTGAACAGACATGCTGACTAGATCCCAGAACCAAGGCATGTTGGGCCACCCTGGAGCAATCAGAACCAACCTGTGAACTCCCTGATCTAGGATCTTGGACACCACCTTGCCCAAAAGAGACACAGGAGGGAACGCGTAGGCATCCATATTCTCCCAATTCAGGCTGAGAGCATCTACTCTCCATGCCTGTGGATCGGGTACTGGGGACACAAACTTGGGTAGTTTGTGATTGTACCTTGTTGCAAAGGGTTCGATCCCCGTCATGGCCGTAAGTGGGAAAGCTGGTAGTTGCTTGCCGTTGGTCGGCAGTTTACAGTACAGAACCCTAGCGAACTATATGTACTGGTTTCCTCTGCCCTTCCAACTACCCGTCGTGACATGACCTGTACAGTGTTGAAAGCGATGTAAAACCCCAAATAAATAAATTGTTGCAAAGAGATCCACTCGAGGAGTGTGCCACCTGGCACATAAGTGGTCGAAGACTTCCTGCAGGAGGGACCATTCTGTCTGAATAACCTGAGTGCTCCTGGACAATTTGTCTGCTATCACATTCAGCCTTCCCGGAATGTGCCTGGCCCTTAGAACTATCTGCGATTGCACCAGGAAAGCAGTCTCCAGAGGAGGGCACAAAGTGAGCCTGATCTCATACCCCCTCCTTGTTGATGTATGAGACAACCGTTGTGTTGTCCGTGGCTATCAAAATGATCTGGCCCCAACACTGTTGCTCGAACTTCTTGAGGGCCAGAAGGACCGCCTTTAGCTCGAGAAAGTTTATGTGCAACTGGCTTTCTGAGTCCGACCAAACTCCTTTTGCTGTGTGGTCTCCTAAGTGCGCGCCCCAACCTTCGTTTGAGGCGTCGGTAAACAACTGCAGAGCATGTTGCAGAGGATGAGGAGGTTGGCCGCTGAGCACATTGTTTTCGTCCAGCCACCACTGCAGATGAGGGTATAGAGATCTGGGAAGAGGAATCTCCTTCTCTAGTACCTCTGGCACGTGCCAGTGATTCTTCAAGTGCCACTGAATCGGTCTCATGTGAAGGCGCCCCGAAACCACCTGTTTCTCTGTGGCTGTCAACAAACCTATGAGAGACATGAACTCTCGGACCGAACAATGGCCTCTGTTCATTAGCATCTTTATTTTTTGAGTTAGGGTTTGCCACCTCTCCTGAGTCGGCTTTACTAGACCCTTGGAGAGGTCGAAATGATAACCGACAAAGTTGAACTCCTGTTGGGGAACAAGTTCTGACTTTTGCAGATTGACTAACCATCCCAACTGCTGACACAGAGCCATCAGGGTCCGCGTTTGGTTCACACAAGCCTCCCGACAGGGCGCTCGAAGCAACCAGTCATCTAGGTACTGGTGGATCCTTATACCCCTGGACTGGGCCATCAATTTCACCTCCTTCACCACCTTTGTGAATTCCAAAGGAGCCGTCGCTAGGCCGAACGGCAGAGCCCTGAACTGGAAGGTTTGACCGTGCCGGTGAAACCGGAGATACTTCCTCGACCTTGGGTTGATGGGAATGTGGAAATAGGCATCGCTGAAATCCAGCGATGTGACCCATTCGCCTTTTTGAAGGGATAGCCGGATGGTCTCCGGAGTTTCCATTTTGAAGGTTTCCGAGTGGAGGAAAAGATTGAGTTTGCTCAAATCCAAGATTGGACGCCATTTGTTGTTTGGTTTGGGAACTATGAACAGCCGGTTGTAAAAGGCCAGAGAAGCCCGAACCACTACTTTTTCTATGGCCTGTTTTGTAATCAGGGACTGCAACGCCTCCTTCAAAAACTTGTTTCTGCGAGGGTTGGCGTATCCGCTGATTATCAGAGGACACCTGGTCAATGGGGGCCTCATCTTGAAAGGGAGGTTGTAACCGTCCTTCAAGATGGAGACTACCCGAGGATTTGAACCCAGGCTGAGCCACGTTTCCCAAAACCTGTGCAACCTGCATCCTACAGGAGGATTTTCTGCAACACTGTGGACATTTGGTACATGAGGGACAGAACGACAAGGAGAGACAAAAGAAGCACTTTTGACATGTTTTATTTCTGTCTGACAAAGATCGGGACTTAGGCCTTTCTTTTGCGGCTGCCCGGGACTGACAACAATAGGAACAGCAATTACAGCAGTTCTTGAGTATACAGTCTTTGAAATGTTTTGAGAGCTGATGTTTTGACCCACTAGTTTTGGAATTATTTGGTTGCGTGGGTTTGTACAATGATTGTCATTTATAATTTTTGCCACCCCGGGCATACTTGGAAAAACGGTGGTTAGTAGAACCACGCCCACGGCCACGACCTCGTGACCCAAACTGTCGCCAAGGTTGTTGAGGAGCAGATGACGGCTGAACCATGGTCTTAGCCTCCTTCTTCTCATACGGTTTATAGCGATACTTGGTCTTCTGTTGGTGCTGGGGACCAACTCGAGACTGGACCGACACATGTTGTGTCTCAAACTTGTTGATATCTTGTTCCGCGACATTCAAGGCCGCGTCGGGAAATAACCCACATCCAAAAAGAGCAGCATTCCTCAGTTCATTCCAAGTGTCCATCTTCATACCGGGACGAACATGATCTAAATAAGAGTCCCGACGCATCAGAATGAAGTTCCCCAGCTGCACAAAAAGGCTATCAGCCAGGTGCTGTAGAGCTGTCCCAAGAGAGACGGATACATTCTGGTGGAAAGCACATAAATCCCTTAACTCCTTAAGTGCTTCAGACACCTCCTTGGCTGACTTGCCCTTACTGAGATGAGTCTGTAGGAAAGTTATGTGATGTGCCATCTGATCTTGAATCTCGCTAGTGCATCTGCTGAAACCAGCTGCATGGTTCACTGTGTAAGTACCCTCTCGGGCGCACCTTTCCCATCTGCGTAGTACTTCTTGCGATATGGGACGAGACACGGGACCTGTTGCAAGATATGCAGCTGGTTTGACAATTCTTGAGAATTGAGCATTTAGTTTCGCCTCAGAACCATACCAGTTGAACAGCTTTCTACCTGGTCGCTGGGGACCATCTGTCTTTAACTTATGCATGGGATACCATTTATCCTGTGGTTTAGGGGTGCGTATGAATTGGTCAGTACGCAAACCACCTGCTTCTTGACTTCGGGAAGGGTAACCCTCAGCTACAGTCAGATTAATCCTCTCCAGCTTCTGACAGAGCCAATCGTCTGCTGGCATGGCTACTGACACCTTAGAACTTGTTTTCGGATTTTTTCCACGCCACAGATTGTTGGACTTATCCGGGTCACTGTACTCAAACTCAAAGTCTGGGATAAAGTTCCAGCCCATAAAGGCCCTGATGGAACGAACTGTTTCCCTGTAACTCATTTCTTCATTCTTTTCTGGTTTATCAGTGTCTGATTCAGAAAGTTCACCATCCTCGCTATCCAAAACATCTGGTGATGTATGATCCCTATCCACAACATCTGTTAATGTATGATCCCCAAAGAGTGGTTCATCTGAAGCCACAGGCAAGACATCTGTTAAGGGGTGTTCAACATTGGACATATCATCTGAGCCACCAGCAGAAGCAAGGTTTCTCATAAACGGCTCCCCAGCCGGTGCAGCTGGTTCCGGACCGGTAAAAGGTCCATCCACAACCGGAACCGGTTCCTTGGGTACAAAGGTGTCAGTTTGGTATGCCCTGACCGGACCGGTCATCTCCCCAACCGGTACCGGTTTAGATTGTTGAAGTGCAGTGTCAGAGGGCTTTTTCTGTACCGGAACGGTATTTTCCTCAACCGGAACCGGTTTTGCTTTGGAAGATTTATGATGAGAAGACTTGTGCTTCTTCTTTGAATCTTTCTTGCCATCTGATCCAGTACTAGCCTGTACTGCCGGAAACCGCACCGGACCGGTGGTTCGGGCAGAGGCAGGATCTATGAATGGCTGATCAGAAACCGGTGGGTTTGAAACCTGAACCGGTACTTTGGGGGTAGCAAATATATTGCCTCTTGATAAGAGTGCTTCAAAACGAGAGAATTTCTCGTCTAGCTGGTCACTTAATTTGTCAAAATCTTTTTTGGAAACAAAATCTGAAGAACTCACATTATCGCTACCCCCAGGGAGGTCCTGCGCATGCGCACTGTCATCTTCAGAAATCGTCTGCTGAGCATGCGCAGTACTAGCTGGCTGTTGAGAAGAATTAACTGGAGACAGCACAGTTACATCTCGTGGTGACACTAGCAAACCTGCTTTCTTGTCCTTGCGAATTTGATACTGTGGAGTGGCCAGCATCTCACGCTGAATTGCTGTAAAATTGTCACAAATCTTGCATATCGCACCTCCCACAATGCAGGGATCTTTACCCAGACCTTTGTCTCGACAACGAGCACACTTCTCATGCATATCAAATCCAGCCATCTTATGGCCGCACGATCCCCGCCTTTGTCCTGGTGAATCCATAGTTATTAAACAACACTTCTACACAAAGAATTTATCAAAATATATCCTGTAACAGATATAAAATAAAATAAAAGTTTCTCCAAAAAACAGACGACCTCTCGTCTTCGCGCCAAACAAAAGGAGGAAGTATGCATGCGCGCGCACGCGCAGTGCACCGGCAGGGAGGCTATACAGCCACCTGGCGAGTAAACAGGACACTATCGGTCCAGGCCAGAGCCCAGCTCGAGGCGTTTTTCTCTAAATGCATCTGTCCACTAGGTAAGATATATTAACGCAATAAAATTTCAATTTTAAGTATACTTAATAAGTTAATATGTACTATTTTGGCTCATAATTTACAGGGCTAAACAGGACCCAGTGCTTTAAATATAGTTATTTTACTTCTTTTCATCCAAAGCACATGCATTCTGCAGCAATCTGGTAATTTTTGTTTATTATATGTTAAGGTCATAAATTGGAAAACCCTGGAAAGTTCTGACCATGAGTAGTTTTTAAACACTGCTTGGGTCGTGTTTGCCTTTTTACTGGCTGTGAATTTGTATAAACCAACCATAAAAATTGCATAATATATGCCTTTTTATATGATTCTAGGATACCAACTGTGTGAAGTAGAAAAAAACACACACACCATAACCTCTGTTTCCGAAAGCATGCCTCGCTGATTTAAAGGTTTTAGTATGTGCGCATCAATCAGCTGATGGTCATGTGAGTAGTAGTACGGCTGTTGTTTTCTGAGTTTTTAAAAGTTGATATCAGGTGTGTACTACGTAGTTTCTACTTGAAATTAGCACCATAACTTGGCAAAATTTTCGGAAATGAACGAGTGTTGTCGATGATATCCAATTTTTAATCAATACAGTGCCCTCGCAGTGGTTCTGAACGTCAGGAACGGATCGAGCGGTACTGTACTGGTCGGCCAGTGAATTTCGTCACCCCAGTGAAGTTCGTGGATCAAGTGAACTTACAGGCGCCGTTTCTCGTATCCAAAACAGTCACAGTTAAACAATAAATTATAAATGTATATGATCAATTTGATGATTATCTATAATGTGGTAAACATTTTCTCTATGAAAAATCATAAATCTTCAAGAAAATTGTGGGTGGGCGTGAATTGGTACCCGGGCGTGAACTGGTCCACCACCACTATACCCTACTGCTTAGCTACCCAAGTTCGTCACCTACCCAAGTTCGTCGCTTGAATTTTTGGACAACATTAAAACCACTTCACAATAATCTTTCCTTGCAGACTTGTACTTCATTATTACAAGTATTTGTCCGATTTGTTTCATTATCAATATTGCTTGTCATTAACAGTTTTTGTAGCAGGTGACGAACATGGGTAGGCGACGAACCTGGGTAGCTGAGCAGTAACTGAACAGTAAAAACTCTTTAATATTGTCATAAAATGCAGGTGACGAACTTCACTGGGGTGACGAACTTCACTGGCTGAGCAGTATAGCCGATGTACGGGTTTTCGATATATTCACGTCTTCGATCATTTAAAATATAGGCTCTCAGCCTCGCTTTTGGATGGCATTTTTACAATATTTTAGAATGAATATGCAGTCACATTGAACCAGCGAAATTGAGGATTTATTATTGTTGTTTTATGTGTGATAATTTTGGTTGCGTTGGCTGTGATATTCAGCATTGTCCATTTACGTTGTCATATCGAAAACCCGTCCATCGTGGATACTAGTACTGAGTAGCGTAGGTAGACCGAGTTTCTGTCCCGTCGCCAATTGCTACTGCTACCCTGCATAAGTTGGCCGCAGGCATAAGTTGGCCGCCCACACCACATCTTCACAGGGTTTTAATATGAGTGGCCTACTACACTCTGAAATCATGTATTATTGTTAAACTTATTATATGCAACAGTTTTCATCGGTGTACAATAACCTATTTGTCTTTCTGGAGCCTGTAGATGAGCCGCGGCCAACTTATGCAGGGTAGCAGTATTGATATACTGATGGACACAATGGCGAGTGACAGAGCTCACATGTACCTATTTTCTATGTAAATCTTGAACAGCAGACAATTTTTGCATTTACTTAATAATGCCCTTGTTATGACTATACACATATATCCAGTTTATAAGGCATATGTTGTTACATTAAGCTGATTTTGCATGCCAGAAATTGTTTTTGTACAGAACATACCAGTGGTGAAGTTTGAGGTTGACGTTATTAGTGAACGGCGCACATACATACCTCAAAGAATGCAAATAACACTTTATATTTGTGGCAGTATGTGTAGAAATATGCCGTTCAAAATTTACACAGAAAACAAGTACATGTGAGCTTTGTCCCTCGCCATTGTGTCCATCAGTATATCAATAGCAATTGGCAACGGGACAGAAACTCGGTCTGTAGCGTAGGGCGAGTCCAAACATAGGAGAGCGCTCATAGTAGAGCTTCTGAACAACGCCCTGCCGTAACTTGGCACAAAACCCTTATTTTTGCGTGTTTGGGCTGAACAGCAGAATCCCCCTGATGAAAGTTAAAATATGGTAATTTTAGTTGAAATAAAATTCATGAATACTAGTATTTATGATAATTAATCCATGAGTACAAATTACACAATAAATGTATGTTGGTAAGGCAGACAGAGGTCGACAAAATTTTACAAATAGTAAGAAACCAATGAAAGACAGGTACTAGAAGGTCGACAAGTCGACAAATTGGATATCTGTTAAATATTTGGTTACTTTTAATTAGATCTCCAATTTGTCGACCTTCTACCTGCCTACCATTGCTTTCTTACTATTTGTAGTTCGCCCGTGTACCTATTCATGCCCACCCTAAATTTTCTCAAAAATCTATAATTTTTCATGGAAAAGATGTTTACCACAACATAGATAACTATCAAGTGGATAATATACACTGGTAATTTATTGTGTAACTGTGATTGTTTTGGAGAAATATGGGGGTGGGCATGAATAGGTACACAGGTGTGAACTGGTCCACCACCACTAGTATTTTGTCGACTTGTCGACCTTCCTACTCTGATACCTTCAACAACACAACACCATATATTTAACAGATATCTCATTTGTCAACCTGTCGACCCATCATTCATATCCTTAAATACACTCCTTTCTTTATGTCAACTTGTCGACCTGGCAACCTAAATAATTTTAAAATTACAAATCATTTGCATAATTGTTTTCTAATTTTTAAACTTAAATATCAATTAGCATATTTCTACTTCTGTCAGGAGGATTCTGCAGTCGCGCCCTTGTTTTGAGTTATAACTGGCGCTTGTGTGAATGCATCAGTGTCTTGATAAAGGAAATGGTTGCACGAAACTACTCTCAAAACAAGTAAAAATAAGGTTTTCATGCCCACGTTGTGTCAGGTTGCGGTGGGGCGTAGTTCAGAAAGTCTACTACATAGAAGGGCTTTTCCTATATTTTGACTGGGGTTTGTGTCAAGATATAGTATCAAACAATATCAGTTGCTATTGTTCCTTCAAATCAACTTTCAAAACTATCACATGACTAATCTACATAAAATTTTGCTTTGACTATCCTGATATGGTACTGTAGAGATTGAATTTGTTTACTTCCCGTGTGTAGCAGTTTAAAGCGTGTGCTGACTAAAGTGAGAACATCACCTGTCTTATCATCTGTATCCGTGTCCACTGTTACCCTTACCTGTGATAATATAGATATGTTAGAGTAAAATGCTGTACTTACTAGAATCCCTGAGGAGGAAGGATCTTGACCCTTCTTCAAAGACACGGATAACCAGGGTTGGCAAAAAACTGGTCAGTACGAGTATTGACTAGGCCAGTGGTTCAAATTGGTTAAAAACAGTCTTTTACTGGTCAGTACTGGTCAAATGAACAATAATAAAATAAATTCAAATAAGGATATACTATATTCCTGATTATTTGTACCTCATTAGACTTGAAGGATTGTTGTTATAATATACATATTTCTGTTTCAATTCACCCAATTTTATTTATAATAGAAATTGAATTTGTAGGATTTGGTTGTGTTTGAACTTTGAACATCATCTGGTCAGTACTTGTCAGTGGAAAAAATTGAAATAAGGATATACCATACTGTTGATTATATAAAATCTGTCTTTGTTAAATGAGTGATTGTTGTTCTAATATACAAAGAGACTGTATGTATAGATTTTGTTTGTATTTGAACCTCATCTGGTCAATATGATCAATTAAGAAAAATGAAATAAATAATCACCATACTGTTGAGTATTATCTACTTTGAATGAAATGTTATCATATAGCTGTACATCATTTCAATTTTCACTTTTTATTATATTAGTGACAGAAATTGCATTTGTACAGTATGTATATGTGTGGCTTCTTAAAGAACCAGCAAATTCTAAATAAAATGTTTGTATAAAGTTTTATCAAAATAAGGCATTGTTAACGCTCGACGATAGGAGAGGGTTATTGTAATCAGTTTGTTTCTGTCTGTCCATCTGTCTGTCTGTCTGTGCACCGTTTCGCTCTTATAACTCAAAAACTATAACACCAATCAAGCTCAAATTTGGTGGGCAGGTATTTTATGGGGTACAGACGGATTCTTCCAAATTTGGTGTAATGTGTGTGAAAATTAAAGCCAGGAGAGAGTTTTTTTATTTTTAATTGGGCTTTTACAATGAAAATTCTGCTTCTCTGTCTGTGCACTGTTTTGCCCTTATAACTCAAAAACTATAACATCAATCAATCTCAAATTTAGTGGGCAGGTATTTTATGGGGAACAGACGGATTCTTCCAAATTTGGTGTAATTTGTTTGAAAATTAAAGCCAGGAGAGAGTTTTTCTTATTTTTAATTGGGAATACACAGTGAAACTGCTTCTCTTCATCACACAGGTAAAAAAATCAATATTTTGCTTTCTGATGATGTCATTACTCCGTGATGTCACAATGCAACTGTCATTGTGAGGTCACAAACCTAGCTTGTGATACTTGCTGTCTTTAAGTAAAAATATTTCTTCTCATTTTAATAAACATAATAAAGAGGGAGGTGGTATATTCATCATTTTTATTAATTATTATTTCTGTTTTATTTTCTCTTTTTTTTATTTCAATTCCTTGACAGTCCATCACAAAAAATTACCATGTGTGATTTTCACCAAGTGACCTTTAAGCAACATTTTTACCTCCACCAGCAGTTTAATGTTTTTGTGTGCTTATTGTTTATTTTTTTTTATTTTATTTTATTTATTATTGTGTGTGTGTGTGTGTGTGTGTGGGGGGGGGGGGGGGGGGGGGGGGGTTGTAGTTACTAAAAGAAAGATCAGAATCTTCATTTGGATACAAAAAATTCATGATTTTTCAGAGGTCCCATTTCAGTGTATTTTAAATGACTAGCTTTCTACTTGATATTTCTATGAAGATTAATTTACATGTTTGGTTTTATTTTATTGTCTTCCTTACAATACTTTATATCACTTGATGAACTGGTCACATGGAGTCCAGCGTTTTGCTCTCTCTGAGTGCATCTTGTTTATTATGTGTCAGTTTCTGTGATTTAGACATTTTGTGTCTGCTTTTAAGTGAAACTTAAAAACCTTTAGGTCAATTGACCAGCATCAACCAAGGAAATTTTAACCAGTTAAAACCATCCCTTCAATTGACTGTCCAACCATGCAGATAACTACACTGTTTCATACCAAAACATCTGGAGTATCGCAAATCCAGGACAGAATGCCCGTGGACAAAACGCCGGTCAAAATTGCAAGGACAAAATGCCAACCAGTTTTTGGGCAGGGAGGACAAACTGCTGGTCTTATGAAAACAGTTAATATCATGAGATAACTAGATTGGGCCAACTCGGCGCCAACATATCCCCAGACAGGTCATCACTCACGCCACAGGTTTTGATCGGGAATTTTTTAAAACATAATTACCCATTATTATATGAACTTCAGCACATCAATCTACTCTGTTTATATCTCCCCAAGGAAGATGGTGTATCCCCAGACGCCGAATACATAACTCAAATTATATTTTCAATCTTCCTGCAATGATAACTCTAAACCTATTTTCAAAGTATTTAAATGATTGATGATTGAATGTCCATTCTAAAATAATAATCCCAAAAGAGCATATCTGTTTCTATATTTGTTGACAAATAAAATATTATTTTTAACTCAACTCATCATATTTTTCAATCTTCCTTCAAAGTATTTAAATGATTGATGATTCAATGTCCATTCTAAAATTCATAATCCCAAAAGCGCATATCTGTTTCTATATTTGTTCACAAATAAAATATTATTTAAAAAAAAATTATTTATATTATTATTTTATTATATTATTTTTAGAATTTGCAAATTGTTTTCAGTTATTCATTTCCTCTATACCTATATATGTGGTCCATATATATGCAACCTAAATATGTGACACAATCTCAGTTCTGACTCCCCTTTGTGTTATATGTAATGAAGCCCACCACCTCCCACCCCCACCCCTCTCCCCTTCTCCACACCTCTCTCACTATTACACAAGATCTGCAACCCCATTGAGTTCTTTGTTTCTCATCTGATATCATTAAATACCTTTGTTTATTTAGTGTCACTCAATATAGCTGGAGGTCCCAGAGGTGGGTGGGGGGAATCCGGGTGGGGGGAATCCGGGTGGGGGATGTGGGTTGAGCATAAATGGTAAACAATCTATATAAAAGGGGTACTCAAATACAAAAAGAATTGAGAATTTTAAGTATGTGATTATCAACTGAAATGAGTTCATAACTGTAGGAGCTGTGCCAAAATTAACTGAGGCAAGTTGAATAAAACTGGGCTAGTTGAGGGTTAAAAATCCCCTAGTTTTACTACATAAGGATATAATTTCATTAATATTGGGACTTAAAGCTCACTTAAAGTGTCCATTTTATAGCGAAATACCCTTACCATTTCCTAACAGTAGCTATTTGTTGGAGCCATCCAACCCAATGGCCAACGCAGAGATGCGATTTTTAAGGTTATATAACAACCTTAATAAAGCCATTGGGTTACAGTAGTCCGTCCTCCCGCCAATTAGGTCACATGACCACATTGTTTACTTCATTATTTTTGTTGGCCATCATCAGTAAGGACGTCTTTGGGAATTAGAAGAAGTTTTGTCAAGGTTTTATTTATTTTTTGAGATTTTTAGTCAATCTCACTTCTTATTTTACATGTATATCATACAGAACTTATACCTTTGTTAAATCTTCGAAGGTATGCATTATAATATGTAAATAAAGGACTTTTGGATGGCGACTTCGAGGTTTTATCTTCTTCAACCTCGAGGAAATAAATCAACAATTATAATATTTTTATATAGCTTGCCAGTCATTCAGTTCAGTTTGCTGGACGTTGGAAGCTATAATTTTGCAGCATACATGTTTAGAAAGAATGTACTCTTCAATAACAGAAGCGATATGGAAGACGCCATCTTGGATGAGAAGGACAATTTGAGTGGCCCTTATTGCTGTTCACGTCGGGTTCTAATTGTCAGAAGAAGGAATCTCCCTTGGGGGCAGCCATTTACGTTGCCATGGACACGGCATCGTGGAGGAGTTTTGAATGCAGGAAAGACTATTTCTTCGGAAAACACTTCCGTTGAGGTCCAGTCAAAACATCCATGCACAATCGAGTATTCTATACCTCTCAGAAGGTCAGAATTCTGGTTGTCAGATGTCCGGGAGTGTCACTCATTAACTACAAGGAGAGGCTTTTGATTAAATGGTTTTGCACAAGAATTTAGTACAATCGGGTTTCTATACCTTTCAAAAGGTTTAGAATTCAGGTTGTCAGGTGATGGGGATTGTGATTCATCCCAAGAATTCTATTATTAAGTGGCTAGATGTTGATACAACAGTCACAGCCAGTGTGAATGCTCCCTTGTTTGGTCACATTTACCTACATCTTGGAATTCCCACATTCCTTAGGTGTACAGCCAGAATTGAATGTGGTCCTTATTTTCGGTTTCAATGAGTTTTTGAAGCCTCTGTTGTTAAGAGCACTCATGCAGGAAGAAGTTTTTGCTTGGACTTCCTTACATAATCATTTTCCTGGACAGCTCCTTAGTTGTAGGAGGTCTGCAGGAAGATCACTTCAGACACTGTGGGAACAAGTTCCCTTATAGAAGACTATAGCAGAAACCAAGTGTAGATTGTTCCTTAAGGTCTAATTTAAAGGTTCTTAGGGATCACCATGACATGTTACAGTCTTCAATAATGCCTTGGACTGGGTTCAAATCTTCTTGTTGGAGTTTCACCATGTCTAAGAACAAGTGACTCAACAGGAGGGAGGTAACTTTGAATGCATTTCTTGCTCCTTATGAAGTTTCCTGCTGGACATATTGTTAGATGTTCAGAGGAACTTCATACAATGTTTTTCATTTCTATAAGAATGATTATAGTTATGGAAATAACATGCTCCTAGAAAGGGAACAACAGTCATCACAATAGTTTTTGGTCCCTGTACATTACGCCTAAAAACAGTTACAAGTGCCTTCTTCTCCTTAGCTAGTTACAAGGGGGGCATTCTTGATTATTCAGACCCATGGAAGCAGGGATAGTAGGTTGCTTCCAGGAATTTTTAGGCATTCTTCTTTGCCCAGTGTAGCTTGCATACAAGTCTTGGAAATAGGCTACTATTCAGTCAAACCTTTCAGAAGTGAGGTTTGGAAAAGAAAAAAAAAAAAAAAAAAAAACCGGGAGAAACAGTGTTTTTGATAGAAAGCTGTTTATGAAATGATCGACAAAAGGGCGATAACACCAGTCACATCGCTGGAAAGTTTCAGTTTCAGTCTATTTCTTGGGAATAGTAAGGAAGAAATGTCTTTCAATGACACTTAAGGTCAGGTAAACAAGCTTTGCATGTATCTTACTTAATATGAATTGTGGCAGTATATTCGGCATTCGTTTTAAGAAGGCGACTGTATGACGTCACTAGAATTTGTGGGTGTAGTACATAATTCACCGATTTACCCAGCTAACAAGGTATCTTCGCATCATTGGAGGCTACAGATTCTACCAGTTCACTGCCTTACCCTGCAATATTACTACAGTTCCTCTTCAGATCACCAAGGTAGCAAAAGAGGTGAAGCTGATGGCTTTTGCAGAAGGCATCAGTATTCGCCAGTATATAGACGGTTGGCTAATGAAAACAAGCTCAAACAGCAATGCCAGGGATACACCCATTGGGTGGTGCATCTTGTCGAAAGCCTGGGTTGGATCACAAATTTCTAAAAATCAGATTTATTTCCAACTCCGCTAATCGAATTTATGGTTACAATTTGACCTCAGGGTAGGTCTAGTCTTCCCAACTCAAAGGAAATCTATTGTCTTCTTGGAAAGACACTTACCATGTTGAAAGCTTCTCACCTATCTCCAGGGAAGCTCATGTCACTTTGAAAGCATGGCTTCAATGGGGAATACTATACCATTGAGTTATCTGAGCATGAAGTTGCTCCAATGGTATCTGGAAACATTGCTGATATCTTCAGTCTCTGGATGTTCCATTTCTTGGGTCTTTGGTTCAGGGAATTTCGTCAGTGGTGGACCAATAGTTTAATTTTGAAGGAGGATACACCACTCCTTCAGGAGCGCAGTTTCTCTCCGTTCACAGAAGCTTCCCTAATGGGTTGGGGTGCTCTCTTGAGTCATCCACAGCCATTGGTCTGTGGCATCAGGAAGAGTCAAGACTCCTCATAACATAACATTATACAGCTGGAAGCAATGTTGTTAGCTTTAAATGATTCAGAAATCAGTTTTGAGTTGAAATCAGTTGATTTTCACAGACAATTCTTTAGTGGTTGCCTATATGAACAGGCAGGGAGGCATCCACTCAGGGAATTTGTACCTTAATCTGTAGAGTTATGGGTTAGTCCAATGCCAGAATGATTCAGATTCAGGGAAATTCATTCCAGGGAATCTACATGTTCTGGCAGATTCCTTGTCTAGGAAGATAAAAGCAAAAAAGACCAAAGCGGTTATGAATCGCCAGGTTTTTCAATCAAATTAGACATTGCTGCCATCAATCAGTGGTTGATGTGTTTCCAACAAGATGACTCACAAGTTTCCTAGGTAGGTCTGCTGTCAGGCTTGGGAAAAAGGTGCTTGAACACCTCTTGTGATAGTATGGACAGACGTGTATTTGACCAGGGTCTTGGTCCTCATGTCTCATGTCCCAGACAGTCGGGCTTGGGGAACGATGCATGGAATGTCTTTGGGGAGGGTCTGGTCAGTTATGTCCAGTGGCCCTCATGTGATTCAACAGATGACCACCTTCAGGTATAGAATCATCATATTGTACCAGGGTGGCCAGGGATGTCTTGGTTTTGGGTCTGGTGGATCTGTCCACAAAACCCCTTCTAAATGGGTGAATCTGTTGACTCAACCATTAAGCAACAGATTTCACAACAATCTAGCTTACTTGAATCTTCATGTGTGCCATCTGGAGTCCAGCATGAATATTATGGAAGATTCCCAGAGGAAGTGGTGAAACAATGAAGGAACACTCCTCAAGGAGAATCAATTGTTGTATTTTGGGAAGTGGTGTGTAGAGAGTCATGTATATATCTCAGACCCCACTATTCCACATTAGCAAATTTCCTGAAATAGTAGTTTAAGGAAACTTCCTAATGCCATACAATATAGAACAGCAATTGCAGATGCCTAATACTATCCACTATTGGGTGTTATACAGGAGCAATTGCTGATGGTTTGGGGCCTAAAGGGTCAAGAAGTATATAAAAGTTGAGATAAATAATGGATCAGTAACTTTTAGTAAGAGACAAACCAATAGTTTGTCTTATCAAGCAACCTTTGAGCCTGTGAGGAAGGCTTTCTTGAAGTTATTATCTTTCAAGATTATCTTTGGTTTTGACTTCAGGTAAAGTAGTGAACCCTTCCCTTAGTTATAGGGAGATTTGGTCACGGTAACTTTGGCCCATTAACGGTTTTTGGCCACGAACCAGTTTGGCTTCAGATGGGCCTATTGCGATTACTGTAATTAAGTCAGTGATTTTTGTCTCTGTGGATTACAGAATCATGGTAAAGTAGTGACATTAATGCTTGGACATTTTCTTCCTTTAGTTAAGGAGAATGAGTCACAAGTTACTCTGGTCCCTTCAATTGCCAGAATCAGTTGGCTTTGGATGGGCCTACTGCAATTAAGCCTGTGTCATGCCAGCTTTTAGCTCCTTGGACAACAGTTTTTTGCTCAATATGGGTCTGTTTGTCCTGTTAAGGGTTTAGTGATCAAAAGGTTTGGAATAGAACAAATCTTTTGTTTTTCTGACATTAAGAAGTTTCTGAAAAGGTCTTCTCTTTTGGCACCTATTTCATCTCGAGTCAGTCAACATTGAGTCACAGAAGCTATTGATGTATGTTTTGATTGCATCTCTAGTTTTTATAGGTGATTTCCTTACATGAGTTTCTTGTTTCATGTTATTGGAAATTCCATTGTATGTATACCAATTTCTGTCTGGAAAACCTCTGCTGTCATAGGGTCAGATTTGAAATTGGGTCCTACAGTTGCAGTTACAGTTTTGTTACTTTATAAGTATGTGTTTCATACTTATATCTGTACATTTGTAGTTGTGGCTGTTATTTCTGCAATGCTGGATGTATTGTAGTAGGTATCAATGTTGCCTAAATCTTACTTGAGAAGGATTAGGCATTATGCTGATGACACTTTCAGGTTGGTTTGACCTTGTCTTGGGGTCGGATGTTACAATGTAGATGGGCTATCTATTTATGACATCCTTTTACAACACCAATATTGTCAGCAGTTTGTGAGAACTACATACTTTCAGTTTTTGGGAGTTGTATGTTGTGATTGTTGGAAGTTTATATGTGGCTAATGCATGTAAATTCCATTGTGAAGTTCTCATGTTGTTCAGTGGTAGGTTGGGTAGTGGTTTTTCTTAAAAGAATTCCCTCCATCCTACAAGGCTGAATTCAGCTACTGTTAGGAAATGGTAAGGGTATTTCGCTATAAAATTGGAAAATTTAATAGTAATTTAAATTTTTATTAGAAATACTTACCATTTCCTAACACTCATATTTCCCTCCCGCCTCCCCGCAAGTCATTCTTTTACGTGCAACAAAAATAATGAAGTAAACAATGTGGTCATGTGACCTAATTGGCGGGAGGACGGACTACTGTAACCCAATGGCTTTATTAAGGTTGTTATATAACCTTAAAAATCGCATCTCTGCGTTGGCCATTGGGTTGGATGGCTCCAACAAATAGCTACTGTTAGGAAATGGTAAGTATTTCTAATAAAAATTTAAATTACTATTAAATTTTCCAATTTTGTCTACTTGAATATGTTTAACCAGTTTCATTTTAAAAAGTGAAAAACTCAGCAAGCAGAGGTATAACACACAAAAATAAGTTCTTAAAAGACTAAGATAGCCATAACATTATTAATATTCAAAATTTAAATAGACAGGCATTTCCTTTTAAAAATTCAAAGATTTCAGCTCTATAACCCACATAGTTTGACAGTTACTGGGCTTTAAAGTGGCATAATATCCATAAATTGGGTTTCTGTGGGCATTTTACAATTGTTAAAGAGACCTTAGCAATTAAACTACAGATCTGAAACTTTTTGGGGGACATACATAACAAACAAAAATTATATATAATACAGTTTAAGACTTGTCACACTAAGCATTTCCAAATAACAGGGCAAAATACGGAAAAAATGTCAAAAAAGGCACTTGGGCGAGTGTCTATGGCCCTCATACACAGGTTAAATGTCTACTAAAAACCTTGATTTTCGGCATATGTAAAAAGGACATAATAATGCATTCCCAGATGGGATTTCAGCTCCATCAATCACATAGTTTAACAGTTACAGGGCTTAAAGGTGGTAAAAAGTCCAAATATTGGGTCATTGTGGGCCTTTTAGAGATCTCGATGTGGCTTTCAAATTAAAGCTTCAGACTTAAAATTTGTTACATACTAAGATTACACATAGAATATGTATCTAATAAAGTTTGAAACTTCTCAGACTTACCATTTCCAAGTTACAGAGCAAAATATGTGAAAAATGTCTTAAAAGGGTCACTCAGGTGGGTGTTTAAGGTCCTCATACACAGGTTAAATGTCTACTTGAAGCCTTGATTTTTGGCACATGTAAAAAGAACATAATAATGTATTCCCAGATGAGATTTCAGCTCTATCAGTCACATAGTTTAACAGTCACAGGCCTTAAAATTGGCAAAAAGTCCAAATACTGGGTCTTTATGGGGCCTTCTAGAGACCTAAATGTGGCCTTCAAATTAAAGCTTCAGACTTAAAATTTGTCACATACTAAGATTACACATAGAATATGCATCTAATACAGTTTGAAACTTCTTAGACTTACCATTTCCAAGTTACAGGGAAAAATATGTGAAAAATGTCTAAAAATGGTCACTCGGGTGGGGATTTATGGTCCTCATACACAGGTTAAATGTCTTCTTAAAGCCTTAATTTTTGGCACATATAAAAATAACATACTAATATCTTCTCAGATAGGATTTGAGCTCTATCAGTCACATAGTTTGACAGTCACAGGGCTTAAAAGTAGCAAAAAGTCCAAATATTGGGTCTTTGGGAGCCTTTTAGAGACCTCAATTTGACCTTCAAAATTAAAGCTTCAGACTTAAAATCTGTTACATACTAAGACTACACACAGAATATATATCTAATACAGTTTGAAACTTCTCAGACTTACCATTTCCAAGTTACAGGGAAAAAGATGTGAAAAATGTCTTATAAGGGTCACTCGGGTGGGTGTTTATGGTCCTGATACACAGGTTAACTGTCTATTAAAGGCCTAAATGTTGGGGCACATATAAGAAAACACATAGATATATTCCCAGATGATATATAACTTAGATGAGAGACATAGTTTGAAAGCTACAGTGCTTGAAAGTGACAAAAAGTGCATAAATTGGGTCTCTGTGGGCACTTTTGAGACCTTAAGTCGACCCCTTTGGGTAAACCTACAGCCCTAAAATTTTCTACAGACAAGGATTACATATCAAAGTTATACCTAGCGCAGTTTGAGACTCATCAGAATTATCACTTCCAAATTATAGGGCAAAATATGTGAAAAGTATAGCAAAAAATCCCTAAGTGGGGGTATTTATGGGCCTCAAACACAATTTTCTCCTCAACTTAAAGTCATGATTTTCGGCACATGTACTAAGAACATATTAATGTGTTGTCAGGTAAAATTTCAGCCAGCTGAGCATCATAGTTTGTGACCTACAGGGCTCTAAGTGGCCAAAAGTCCAATTTCTGACCTTAAGGTGGCCATAAGTTCTTTTTTACTGGGAGTTTAAGGTCACCTTAAAATAGGGATCTTCCTTTGGGCACCCTTAACATGTGTACCAAGTTTGAAAAAAAAATATTAATTTGTTTTTGAGTTATCGCGTCCACAAGGAAATTTCTACGGCGGCGGCGGCGGCGGCGCGACGGACCTGAATCCAATATATCCCCGACTTTCGTCTGGGGATATAATTATGTCAGGACAAAATACATGCCAAAGACAGACAACAAGTGTAAAACCTTTGATTAGATGGTGTTTTTTTATCTCTCGTCATAAAATGTCTGTTTTTTTCAGAAAGCAAGAAACCTAAGAATGAATCTTCAAAGAACTATCAGAAAAGGTGCTGCTGTGTGTAAGAAATTACTAAATACATCATCCTTTGGTTCTAAAACATATTGTTCGAATGGTAATGGCAAAAACAATGTTGCTACAATGGAAAACTTTTCTTCGGACTACTTTAATGCTTACCAGAGGGTATATGAAGGGTCAGATTTATTTAAAAATCCAGGAACTCTAAGAAATCAGCAGTTAACACAGGATTATGTAAATATACAGAAACAGAATATCCAGGCAGGCAACGCCCGGTTGTCAGAAAGGCCAGAATCACTGGATGAAGAATCAGATGCAATGAGATATTATAATATGTACCATGAACTATTCTGTGGCTGGTCAGATGGACCAGAAACAGAAACAAAATCAGATTCTGAAGCATCTCAAAACAAGTATTATGATGAATACAGGAAGATCTTTCAGCAGCCAGACACATTTCTGTCATCTGAGAAATCTGTGGACAAACTGACCCATACAAATGAAGAAGGTCATTTAAAAATGGTGGATGTTGGGAGTAAGCCAGACAGTAAAAGGTTTGCAAAAGCATCTGGAAAGGTGTATCTTGGAGAGAAGGCATTTCATCTGGTCCAAGAAAACAAGCTCAAGAAAGGAGACGTTTTAAACACAGCAAAAATTGCCGGCATTATGGCTTGTAAAAGGACCAGTCAGCTTATTCCTCTGTGCCATCCCTTGCCCATTTCAAATGTCAACTTAGAGGTAACGCTAAATGCTGCAGAGTGTTCAGTTAGTATAGAATGCGGCGTGCAAACAACTGGTAAGACTGGGGTTGAAATGGAAGCACTAACAGGAGTCTCTGTTGCTGCTCTCACTGTGTATGATATGTGCAAAGCAGTCAGCCATGACATTATCATCTCACAGATACAGCTACTTGAAAAATATGGTGGTGTGAGTGGAAGTTATATCAAACAATGAACAAATCAAGGTCTTATGTACCACTCAAACACTTTGTTTCTTGACTTTATTCAGCATTATGTGCACATGAACCTGTTTTTTCTATTACCAATTTGTGATTCATGCATGTGGGTTATTGTGTAGATCTTTGATTATAGTTGTATTATATGAGATCTTTTGTTTTCTGTACGATTACAGTAGATGGTTTTGTTATTCTTGTTTAGAAACCTCTTATACTTTAATAATGCAAAGATGATTAGAACACAGATGTAGATATATATCTGGTGTTATTTTATACAATATATTTTACTTTCTGTACTCTTACAATGGTTTTGTTTTTGATGTTTAAAAATACTTACATGTTATAAAAATCACAACTCAGTCAAGCACAATCAGCACGAGAAATTATATATATCTAGTGTTATTGTTGATGTTTCAGGAAAAGGTTAAAATCATATCTCTTCAAAAAGGCATTTCCAACTTAGCATACACTCTATCCGGTGTTGCGCCTTAGAGTCTGCCTAGCAGAGATTAAGTGCTATAAAAGTACAGAATAGAGTAGAATGTTTTTTTTTCATATTCAGAAATACTTCTATTATATTCAGTAGTGAAAAAAATGAAACTGTGAATGGTGTTTCAATTTATTTCTATATTTTTAAATAATTTAACACAAATACATTGTATTTCAACAAACAATTTAAAAAAAGGCTAAAAATATAAACCAAATAACAGCTTTAAATATATAAGAATGTAATACCTCATGGCTAAAAAGTCCGACAAATTCAACCTGGTTACAGCATTTGGTGCTAAGATGTTAATTCAACTGAAAAAAATTACTATACATACTTGACAAACTGTCATTATTTCTGTGAAATTTAAGTCATGTCATTTGACTTTCATAAATGTTTGTTGTGCAAAACAGTGTTGGGGGGAAAATGTACTGTGTACATGTAATGATTTAAGTCTTGCTTTTTATCGTTCAAGGATTAGATTTGTAATTCATTTGAGCATTAATTTTAAGTGATCACACTTGATGACTTTCAAAGTATAATTCATAAGCATTGCTATTGATACTGTATTTTTTGAGCGTAGTAATGCTGCTTTTAGTCAGATTAATGGCAGATTTCACTCAGAAATTCCTAGTTTTTAGTTTTATGTGGTGAAAAGGTCAGTAGTTGTAGTAATTTATTTTATCTCCTATATCATTGTTATATGTGTGGGATTGGTAACTGTGTGGTAGTATGCTAGTCAGTATGAATGCATTGAAAATAAAATATATATTATCTATGTTTTCAAATAAACACAGTCACAGAAGTAACATTTTATCTTTGATAACAGTTGTTCATAAACCATCCACACATGTAGAGTCTTGAGAGTCTTGCTTCTTCCACCTTGGTTTAATTTCCCTGTGGATTATATTTTCAATATGCGATAATCTTCCATGCAACAAGAAGGCAACTGTCCTTGACACATCTAGTGCTAGTTTTATAACTGGGGGTTTCCAAAGCCTACTTCTTCCTGTACCTGATGCAATTCTTCCAATAAACCTGTGTCTTGAAGGTTCAGCTAAAAACAGAGACAAACATTATTTTGCTTTTCCAACGTGCTCATTATTCTTCAGAGTATAACAGAGAAGGAGAAAAAGAAGGGTAAAGTATCTTTGAATTTTTCAAATCCAATCAACTCAAATGGCTGTTGCTGCTTTTGTATTGTTTATTTCACAAGGGAAATTTGATAAAGTTATAATGTACTTTGACACGCACCCCTACCTCGAGTCCTTGACAACATTTTCCTTCATTTCTGACTCACTTTTGCATTTCCTATTTGATGGGGAAACTTGACCAAAAACTGAGAATTGCACACATTTACTTTATATGGAGCTTCATATAATTCACATTACCTTTATGGAATATTTGTAAGCTTGCTCTGCCTCTAGCTGCCGCCCAGTTCTCAAGCATACAAGTGACAAGTAAGCCCAAACTTCAGGGTCACTGTTATTTAACACATTTGCTTCAGCTAGTGCGTCTTCTGCTTCTGACAATTCTCCAAGCTACAACAGTGGAAGAAATGTTACCAAAATGAATGAGCATATCACTCACTGTATCTGCAAAACTCTCGAGACCTCTGTGGTATTAACCAGCTTGGCATTTGTCTCTTGCCTCTGTGGTCCTGTGTTTGAATCCACCTCATGACAAGAATTTGGATGCACAGAATGTTCTGATATGACCTTACTTTCGGTTGCCACCAGTAGTCAATTTTGTATAGTATACGCAAGTATAGTAAATACTACACACATACAAGACATTGATTAGATGATAATGTAGGCAGAAGTTCAGGAAATTGATTGTTTTGTGCCAACTGTCATATGAATATTGAGAAAACTGCCAATAACTAAGTAGAAAAACTGCTATTGCGCTAATTCCAATCTCCATATATAATCAATTACTTGTCCCTTTAACAGTATTGGAGTTATCTTTAATAACCTATTCTTAAACTGCTAAAAGAGAGCAAAAAACCCTTTGGCTTTTGCAAAACTATACAGGGCCTCCATTGCTGCAACATGGTTCTTCGTCTGTATTCATGAATTCTTACCGAGTCCAAATTTTGTCTCAAACTTTTGCATGATACATTGTTGTCTCACACATTTTAGAAAATGTCTCCAGCCCATGTTTTTTTCTTTTTTAAGTTAAATGGACCCATTATACATTTTGTTGAGAATTATAACCTACACATACTAAAACTGAACACTGAAAAATGATAGACCTATGAAAATGTTTTAATTTCCTTACAGTCAAAAGGCTTAAGAGTGGCTCCTGTCTGGGCAGAACCTATTTTTTCAACCAGACTTGAAACTATTTCTTATTTAAGAGCTCTTTCTGAATACGGGCCCTGAAGTACAGAACATCCAGATTGAAACTTAGAATAAGAACATTGCTAATTGCATCTCTATTTGGATAACTGCCCACCACAATGTAATAAATGTTGGAAAAGTTGCCCTGGTTCAAAGTAATACTTTAAGCTTCTCTTCAAGGATATGTCTGGTTTAGAAAAATATTGATTATATTTTGATCACAATGTTTAGGAGACACGTGATTTTGAATTAATGCCTTATGTGCCAGCTACTAATACCCCTTTTACACAATATACATGGTATAACCTGTGGTTATAGGCTTTGGGTGAAATCCCTGTATGCGAACTTGTGACACACAGGCAATACGTCCAATTCCTTGCATGTGCTATGGAAGTTTTAAAATATTTAAAGTTTCCAAATCTGAATTTAGAACCGTGAGCATGTGCAGATGAACTTTTGGCCACAGTAATGCCACACTACAGGTGGTACGTCCTGTGGTTAGAGGTTTTACTCAGCGCTGGAACCGTTTCCAAGGATGCCTCTTATCTTGCGAGATTTGGTGTTTCCTTCACAATACAGGCAGTATAACCCGTGGTATAGGCACTGGGTGAAACGCCCGTCCTTCAACTACGGTGTGAGGTTTGCAAAGTTGTGACACGGTGGCAAAATGTCAATTTACCTCTACACTGTGGACTACACCTTCAGTTACCATAGCAAGAAATTCATCTGTGCATGCTTGTTTGTGCATTTGTCTGCACATGCCCACGGTACCAAATTCTGAGGCAGAAATTTTAAACAAGTTAAAACTTCCGTAGAATGCGCAAGGTACTGTAAGTTTCGCCAGTGTCACAAGGTCGCATACAAACCTCGGATGGTAGTTGAAGGACAGGGACGTTTTGCCCAACGCCTATAACCATGGGTTATAACGCCTGTAGTGTGACTAGGATTTGACTGAAGGTTTGGTCTGTGGTTTATATAAGGTTGTGACTCTGCCATGTTTCGCTATCATCATTGACCAACATTTGTACTACTGTTGTACTCTTATTCACAGTTACACACAATGTCCAATCGGTGGCCATATGCATGATACCTCATGGATACACCAATCCTCGGAAGATATGAGGCATCCTGGGAGGTGGTTCCGCCACCGAGTGAAACTACTAACTGCAGGGTATACTGTTGTTAGTGTTAATGGCGCAAAACAGTAATACTAATTTCGTCCATATTTAGGATCTCTGCTTTAACTAAAGCAAACTTGTAAACATGCCAGGGAAAGAAAACAGACATTGAAACATCTATATCAGTAAATCTTTCAGATGTTATTTGAAAAACTAAAGACTTTATAAATAACCTTGTTAAGATAAGTATGAAGCCATTTTACTTACTCTAAAGCATGCTATACCCACTCCTAACCACGAAACACAAGATGGCGACTTCTTGCATGCCAGTAAAAATGTTGTTTTGGCTTGTTGAAACTAGATGAAAAGAAACATGAAAAAACAAGGTTGAAGTGATAATCCAAATAAAGTATTTTTGACGGTATTGTAACACTGACAACAAATGCACTTTATTGATGTTTATGTTTGTTGTACCAACCACAAGATGACCAGTATTCTAGTTAAATGTTTCCATTCTACAAATTACTTATTGATGCAGTTATTATTCAGCAATTTACTACTTTCTACCCTTCTTTCACTGTGGAAAGTTATCACACCACAAAAAAATTAACTTTCAAAAATATATCAACTCCTATTTGTCTTTACCATCTTGTTTTAGACACCCACCTTTGCTTCTTGTAAATATATTGAAGCCAGTCTCAGGTATATGGAATGCATTTCTGAGGCATCGGCTACAAATGCCAGTGTTCTCTCGTAGCAATCTTTTGCTACCTCTGTTTCACCAAGCATGTATTTCACATGACCCATGATAGCCCAGGCATCTGGGTGCTGCATTTCAAACAAAAAACAAAACAACTGCATCAACATGGTAAAATACAATCAGAATTTTCGCACAAAAACAGTGTGACACCAGTACTTTAAATTACTATACAGATAGTTGCAGCTTCAGTTGATCCTAGTTTAGTCAATCTCAAGTGATATGTTCAAATTAACCAAGTTCAGTTTAAGCAGGATTTCTAGATCACTGAGCAAGTTTCCTAGGCAATGTTCCTGTTTTGATAAAAATCAAATATTTTGATGTTGCTTAATGCACCCTGGAATATGCCACTGCCGAGATTAAATACTATAAGTTGTGATTAGATTAGATCCCACACACACCTGATGGTCAAACTGCAAGGCTTCCTTGAGTGACTCCTCTGCTTCTTCCATCTGTTGTTTCTGTAGCTTCAGTCTTGCCATGGCGATGTAGTAGTCTGCACTTGGACCTCCCAACTGGTCCAACAGATGATGAGCCAGTGTACGCTCTGTGAACTAAAATCAGTTAGAACCAATCAATTTTTACTGTTTCATGTAAATCCAAAATTGTAGCTTAAATTCATCTTTCCAAGTTCATAAAATTATTTCTTCAATGTAATAGATCTCTTAACCTAACTTTCACCTTCAGAAATGATCTGATAGAAGTTCATAATACAACATACTGTATTTTGACTGATTGTGGAGGTTGTTCAAAACATGGATTTAGGAACCAATTTACTATTTGTTGTATCCTAGTTTTGCCTTTTCAAATATTTTCAGTGTGAAAATATTGGGAATTCTTTTGTCTATTTTTTAGAAATATTTGCAGTTGGAAATTTGAAATTTGGCCATAATAACCCCAAAAGTACTTTTAATATTTTTAAATCTCAATCATATACTAAAACCACAGTCACAAGAAAAATAGGAGTCATCAGAGAGTATTAAGTATGTACTGAGGCAGAAATCTGTGATGCTGGTAAAACTATGTTAAACATAACATTGACTTTTGTACAATTGTGACTTAAAAGAACCAAAGAGTACTTGGACCTGATGTTGAAAGTCGCTGACATGTATATTAAAGATACTGGGATGGATTTGTGAAAGCAGCTCTAACTGTTACATGCTTACACACCGAGTTTTGACCTCCACCAGGAAGTCAACCACATGCATGAATACACTTTTCACAGAGCGAGTATGCTGGTTTTAACTGATGTGATAATTAAGTGAGACCAGCTCCCATGTCTCATAGTGAGTGTAATTTAATGTATCACACTCACAGGCATAGCTTTGACTTCCAGAAGGAAATCCACCACATGCATGAATATGCTGGTTGTTGGCACTGCAGGGGTGGGTTCGCGGGACTGTTCCTGATCCTGTGAGGTGTGCTGGGGTGCCTGGTGTGTGCTTTCTTCATGTTGTGCCTGTGAAGGACTCTTGTTACGTACACTGCCGGGTCTAGACACGTTCTCTGTGCTCTTTAATCTGCTGGCTACAAGTGACATTGAAAACATAACACAGTCAAACCTCTTATAGAACTATGCAATGAAGGATTGATTTTTGAAGAGAAACAAACATCTGGTCTCTAGAGGACATTTTCATTGATATTTTTTTTTTCATTGTCCCCTATTTTTAGTTAAGTAGAGTTCTTTTTCTGTTTCCTTTAGACTCTCCTTAACAATACTCAACTGCAAACAAAAATAAGCAGTACAACACAAGCTTATTTTTATGGGATATTATAAAGTGGATTGATTGTTTAAAGCTATTCCTGGGTTCCAAATTACAGGGCTTTATCTTACCTTTCAGAAATCGTAAGAACGTACCAGAGGGTAAAAGATAATGGTCAAGAACTGAGGATATTGGAGATTTACTTTATTCAGAATTCAGAATATGTTGCAGTCAAGATATTTTTAACGCTCGACGATAGGAGAGGGTTATTGTAATCAGTTTGTTTCTGTCTGTCCGTCTGTCTGTCTGTCTGTGCACCGTTTCGCTCTTATAACTCAAAAACTATAACACCAATCGAGCTCAAATTTGGTGGGCAGGTATTTTATGGGGTACAGACAGATTCTTCCAAATTTGGTGTAATTTGTGTGAAAATTAAAGCCAGGAGAGAGTTTTTTTTATTTTTAATTGGGCTTTTACAGTGAAAATTCTGCTTCTCTGTCTGTGCACCGTTTTGCCCTTATAACTCAAAAACTATAACATCAATCAATCTCAAATTTAGTGGGCAGGTATTTTATGGGGAACAGACGGATTCTTCCAAATTTGGTGTAATTTGTTTGAAAATTAAAGCCAGGAGAGATTTTTTCTTATTTTTAATTGGGAATACACAGTGAAACTGCTTCTCTTCATCACATAGGTGAAAAAAAAAATCATTCTAACATGACGAGTTGCGCAGAAACGAGTTTTCAGTTCTCTGCGCACACATTATCTGACATTCTAACATGATGACCTGCGCAGAAACGAGTTTTGAGTTCTGTGCGCACACAATTATCCTGCAACAATCGCACTGCCCTTCCATCCTGCGTTCATATTTTTTACAAATTTTATAATGTCAAATTTTATAGTGTGAAGTAGTGTCAGATTTTATTATATTTTATTTTATAGTGATATTTTATGGTGATTTATATATTTTTGTACATATTTTGTATCAAATTAAAGCTACAATGGATGGAACAGCCGGTTGCTAAGGTCACCACAATGTAAACAAATCGACGTGAAACAATTTATTCCTTGTAAAAAATTTTTTAAAAAATTAAAAAGCCTCAAATATAAGCTTAAATGTCATGTTAGAATAGTAATAATCCACTCGTGCGGCTTCGTAAAATTATTACCGGAAGTGCCATGGTTAAATGCCGTGTAAAACCATGATCACTCATGGATTATTTCTACAACAATCGCACTGCCCTTCCATCCTGCATTCATATTTTTTACTAATTTTATAATGTCAAATTTTATAGTGTGAAGTAGTGTCAAATTTTATTGTGTTTTATTTTATAGTGATATTTTATGGTGATTTATATATTTTTGTACATGTTTTATATCAAATTAAAGCTACAATGGATGGAACAGCCGGTTGCTAAGGTCACCAGAATGTAAAGAAATCTACGTGAAACAATTTTTTCCTTGTAAAAAATTTTTTAAAAATTTAAAAAGCCTAAAAAATGAGCTTAAATGTCATGTTAGAATAGAAATAATCCACTCGTGCTCATGGTTTTACACGGCATTTAACCATGGCACTTCCGGTAATAATTTTACTCAGCCTTCGGCTAAGCATGTATTTTGCTTTCTGATGATGTCATTACTCCGTGATGTCACAATGCAACTGTCATTGTGAGGTCACAAACCTAGCTTGTGATACTTGCTGTCTTTAAGTAAAAATATTTCTTCTCATTTTAATAAACATAATAAAGAGGGAGGTGGTATATTCATCAGTTTTTTTAATTATTATTTCTGTTTTATTTTCTCTTTTTTTTATTTCAATTCCTTGACAGTCCATCACAAAAAATTACCATGCGTGATTTCACCAAGTGACCTTTAAGCAATATTTTTACCTCCACCAGCAGTTTAATGTTTTTGTGTGCTTACTGTTTATTTTTTTATTTTATTTTATTTATTATTTTGTGTGTGTGTGTGTGGGGGGGGGGGGGGGGGGGGGGGGGGGCGATGTAGTAACTAAAAGAAAGATCAGGATCTTAATTTGGATACAAAAAATTCATGATTTTTCAGAGGTCCCATTTCAATGTATTTTAAATGACTAGCTTTCTACTTGATATTTCTATGAAGATTAATTTACATGTTTGGTTTTATTTTATTGTCTTCCTTACAATACTTTATATCACTTGATGAACTGGTCACATGGAGTCGAGCGTTTTGCTCTCTCTGAGTGCATCTTGTATGCACTGATATCAGAAATACGTTTTTCTGTGAGTTACTGCCATTGATGCATTCCAGAACTTGACACTAAACAAATAGATTTGAAAGCTACAATACTGGAAGTAGACTAATAATGTATATCATGGTGGCACCTCTGCATAGCACTTTCACTGCCCAGGTGGACTAAAACAAGTGATTCAAATAAATAAGTGGTGCAAAACAGTGATGACAATACTGGGCAGTTTTTGGATTTTAAATTTATAACATGTTCAAAGGAATTGGTTTTAAAAGAATTTATAAATTGAATAATATTTTAAGTACCTCTATATTATTTTTGAGCACTAATATGTCTTCCATGGCAAAGATTTATTTCAAATTGAATGTAAATGTGATGCTGCTTTTGATGTTTTCCTATTAAAAAGCTCAAAGCCTTTTATATGTCCTAGCTGGGTGCATATTCAATAATATTTGTGTTCTTACAACTTGCCAGACCTCACAAATGTATTTACAATCTGTACCTTGGTTTAGAATACATACACTTGCCTATATCCATCAATAACTAAGCAAACACCATGCTGTGTAACATTCAAAATCTGATGTCAACTGATGAAAATACATCTCAGTGCAGACTGAGCTACAACTAATTGCACAGCAGAATCACTTTTTCAGCTGTATCCAAATAATCTTGAATCATTTATTCTAAATGCACATTTAATACATTTATTACTTTCTCATGCACACACAATAACCAAAATGAAAGTGTTTCATAGTGGTATGTAAGGCTAACTAAGATTGTGGTCATATCAACAAAGAAACATGCACCTCGCATATAAATTCGAGTAATAAAATTAGCTTCAGAGATGCTCAACTGCTTGTGCTGCTTGAGTAAAAAGCCGATTTTATACTAGTACACTGCTACAAGGTCAAAGGTCAAACCAAGGCTGAACCATGACACTGCACAGATACTCCTTAAGGTCACACATCAAGGTTACACAAAATATTGCATTGCTACACCCCTTAACCAATTCAATTTCATACATGAACTTTCCACACCTTAAAGTTTGCAAGATGTGTCCCAGCAAACATGTTAAAGACCAAGGTCACTTAATTAATAAAGTCAGCAAGATCCAATGTACAATGAAGATGTACACCTGCACCCCAAGCCAATATCCATGCCAAGAATGAACTTTTACAGTTTTTGGGATACAGTCCAGACAAGATTGTCCCACATCCCAACTGCTTGCCCAGCAACAAGCCATATGAATGAAAACAATACCTGCACAGTCTTTAAGCTAGGGCAGTGGGGTGAAAACAGGAATGGAAAGTGAACGTGATACACAAATACTTTAAACATACTTTCTAAAACCCTACAATCTCATTCTATCTGTGCTTTTGGGGGATTTTGTGAGTTTGTGGGATGTATAAAACATGCTGTCAATGAGTCACCACAAACATATAACTTACACATTCTGCCTCTTTTATTGAAAGTCATCCTCCCTGGATGACTACTTATCTGAGGAGGTTTACTTATCACGGATATCCTCTTAGTAAAGTGCACCGCATTTACTTAATCCAAAAGGAATACACAGTTGTCATCAGTAGCATATTAATACATGTAGGTACATATAGATAAATTAAAATACAAAGTTTTAAAGCTTAAAAACCTCTTTTATCAAAAGCTTGTCATTGAAAAAATTACGTTGATTAATTTATTCCCCAATATTGTAATTCTTTTAGACTGTTTCAATTCTGTTTAGATTTGTTTCTTCTGTGCTTTAAGAGCTTAATTACAAAACACTAATCCTTTAAAATGTTTGGATAAAAGAGGCTCTGTTGGTAAAAATGATATTAAAGTTAAAACATCTACATGAATAAGGGTAGACATTTAGTAAAATTAGAGTAATATAGGTTTGCAGAATACTTATATATATATCACAGAAATTTAACACCCTTTTTATTTTATAATTTTTTTTATTTATTTGTAATTGCAGAAAGAACACACACATTATAATATTTTACACTAAAATGATGACAGGCTTAATAAACAAACACAGAATCAAATTGCACAGATCAAGAAGGCTTATCTTTTTCCTGAAATCAAGTGGCAATATCTCTGTCTAAATTGTTTTAAAGAAACTAATATTCACAAAAACTTTTCACAGATATTATGTTATAGAGTAGTTTAATATATGTTAGATATGGTGTAAGGTGTAGATATAAGTTTTGCATGAAACTATGCTAAGTTCACACAATTATCATAAATATTAAGACAGAAAAGTTTTTAAAAAAACTGCATAAATAAAATTTCTATCGTACTGTAAATTACTTTGTTAGAAAATACATATTGTGGCAATCAAGAATTTTCATTTTAACAAATAGACAAAACTTATTCAGTGAAAGCCAGGATCGATTTTCTACTGAGTCAGAAATGATTTCTGAATTTTGCCACAGTATATGAAATTTGCCTATGTGGGAGATACCTTCTGAAAGTAGGTAAAATTATCAAAACTTGTGTTAATTTTACACCAGGACAGATCAGAAGCCTTACGTTGCCACTACAATTATTAATATATCAAGGATTTCCCACAAGTCTAGGAAACACAAGGGGGTTTCTTCACTGGCGATTTTCATATACCATGGCAAGCTTCACATTTCATTCTCTAGTAAAACATGCAGACAGCCTTATGAAGGGAATGTACCTGATTTTCTGGCAGAAGGCCTCCTCTCTTTCGACTGGGTGGTTTTGGGCTTGCCATCACTACCCACAATACTAGTGGGTGTGGCAGCCATCTTGTGCAAAGAACTGTCAGTAGGTGGCGTTGCGTCTGGAAACAAGTTGCGTTTTGTTTGTTTTTGAAATCTTAAATTTCAAATCTCTACTATAGTTTCAGTGTGTATACTCATTTGGAGGTTATATTCACAAGTCTTTTTTTTTGTTTTTGCCTAATCTTTGACCATTAGAGTTTATAAAATAGAGTACTATTTGCACTTAATAGTTTCATTTGAGGTTTATTGAGATACCTGCTCATACCATATTTGTTGGCACAAATTTGAAAAAAAAAATAACAGGATTTATGTTTAACAACTTCATGAAATTGTGTCAAAAATGGGTTCACTGACACATGAAAATGGAAAACAAAGATTAGTTTGATGCATAATAATAGCCTATTATTGTGCATTACGTGGTCTCATTATTAATAGGTAAATGTGTTGGAATTGTTTTTAACATTGGATACAATATGCAGTTGACTGGTGAAAATATACTGTGAATAATAAAGGACACTGTAGGTTTTGGCTCCGAAACATTGAAACTGTTGAGGATGGTAGGAATCTGTATCAAGATATCTAGACAAAAGATATGTCTATAGAAAAATTATACCTGGCTCAATTCATATCTAATTTCAATTTCTATATATATAGAGAAGCAGCAACCTTTTCACAGAAACATAAAAAATAAACTTGAAACCAAACAAAATAATAGGCCTATAAATGTGCCAATAGTGCTGTAGTAATCTGAGACTTGTGGATATATTCCCATACATTTGTTCATTAACATGCAAAACAGAATAACAGTGGAAATGTTAAATGTAAGATTAAAATAAAAAATTAAGAGATAATTAACAGCTATATATGTACGTTACAATGCATTTAAGAATTAATAGAACATTTAAATTTCAAACTTTTACAAAAAAATATTAGATATAATATGCTGGTATGTTAAGTTACAAATTTGTGCTAACGTGCATTACTTTTGTGCATTATTTTTATCATGCTTAAAAGTGAAACGTGTTTGAAAATATTTAATTTATGCTTTAGATTATACTTATTGGATTTTTTTACTCAGAACAATTAAAAGCAAGGTATTAATTTATACATAATAATGAGCTATAAATTTTGCGAAACTGACTAAAAATATATATACAGCTGTGTAAATGGAAATGTTCACAACAAAAGTAACACACTATAAAGATATGATGAACAACATGCACATATTTACATGTTCAGAGAATCTATACAATGGTACATTAATTATAATCAATACATACATATGTATTTACAGAATACTAGTGCATACAACTGTCACATATACATATTTATAAGACAGCATGCATGCAGTGTACAGCAAACAAGAAGACCTTGAACTAAATGTGTACAAATGTTAGTTTAGACTTTAGATGTACAAAACAGCGCCTTAAACTCAATAAATTTTTAAAAATCTGTCTTGAACAGTGGGAAATCCCAGGTCAGACATTTAATCAAAAGGAAATAACACTTGAATTTCCTGGAGTTAATTAGACTTTAAACTGATTTCATTAATGTAATGTTTTATCCTGATATATTACTGAATGTTAGCAAAAAGCATTTCAGTTGGATTTAATTAAGCATTTAATTATGGAATATCGATACCCACTAAAAATTAAACAGTAACAGATGTCAATGAATGAGGCTTTTCATGCAAATTGTCTCTTACAAAAGTTTATTATAGGCCTAAAACCCCAGATGTTACATAAAAAAAATAGTTCCTATGGCAACAATTATTATAAGATCATAAATGCATAAGCCCTGCTTTAGCTCCAATAAGAGTAATGTATTTCTGTTAGTTTTTTTCTTTTTTGTCCAGAGGTCTCAGTCTTGGGACTATATTGATAACCAGACCATGAATGCCACCGTTGTTAAATAGCCAGAGCCAAATACCCCCACCAAAGCAAAACTTCTCCTTGGTTTACAAAGTGGTTTCTGAATTAACTCTTGGGTGATACGACTTAAAGGTTTAGGTTTCATAACGATCAGAAAGCAGCGAGTGAGACTATGTTCATTCATTAGTGGTACGTACTGGCAATGGGTTATAATACGATGGTTTTATCAATATTGCTGTTATATAGTTCTCAGTTCTAACAGGAAAAATCAAACTGTTATGAGAAATAAAAATCTTCAGAGAAATGGAAAGGAATGTGAGCAACATTCGATATATTTTTATGAGCTTTAACTGCTTATTTTCAACCTTTCTTGGAGCACTTTATTTTATGATCTCTCTTACTTGGTAATCTATTTGTTTGGTGTTGTTCTAGTTATATATCTTACAGTAAATATGCGAAATCATTAAATACGCATATTTACTGAAAATTTCAGTATATACACATATTTACTGATTTGGTAGTAAATACACATATTTACTGATTTATGACCTGATTGTGTTATTTCACAAGTTTACTGGTTTGACTTTCAGTAAATATGTGAAATGAAACTTTGATGTTCACTGGTTGTAACTATATAATATTAAATGGTAAACCAAACTGTGAATTATACTGGAACATTTTACTCTATTATGATGAATATTAGAACATACTAAGCATGCTTCATTTTAAAGTACATTACATGCAAATATGTTGAAAAATAGCACTGGGCTTTTAAATATTTATTTTCAAAAACTTTAGATATGTGCTTTCTATAGATATTTCATTTAAGCTTATAGTATTTTTAATCCCACAGCTACTAAGGACCTATGTCATCTCTACAAATGATTAAAGATCATTTAACTTTTCACTATTTTTATGTGACTGATACATAAAAAGCGTTTTTATTGGAAATAAATTAAAGTTTAGGAAATTAATTTAAATTTCTAAATTTTAACATATTTAACTGTACTTTCATTCAGCAGCAATTTTACCTTATCATTTAAGACAACATGATTTACACCCAAACAAGTCTGCATGTATTCTCGAAGAATCTATTATTAAACAGAGATTACTAGTAAGTGGTTTCTTTATTTTTTTCAATCAAGGCTTAATATTTTGCCATTTTCTTGTAGATTTATGACTTTAATGTAGGTACTGGCTACTTGATCAAAGAATTGTTGTTAGAAACAATGAAAAGGCCAGCTAGCCCCTAATTGGATTTCATCATAGTCTTTCAGAGAGACCTGATCTCTTTTAAGGCATCTATGGTTATGGTGTGACTTCCTCTATTGAAGGGACAACAATAAAGGGAAGTTTTATTCAACCCTAATTATAGATCTAAACTTTATTGGTGACCTTTGGAAAAGAAATACATGTGTACATTGTTAAAATACAGTGAAATTCAGTTCTGGAACAAGAAATATATCTTAATCTTATTACCTTGCTTGTTGTTTCTTATACATAAAGCATCATAATTTGATAAATATTTTGATATTTAAATAAATTTATATACTTGTCTATTTACATTGCAATTTATTTTAAATGAAAAAAAAATTACAAGTTTTTAGCACATATCACATGCAAATGCTTTTGAAATTATAAAGTGATATGTTAAATATATAATAGTTATCCCAGTGCTGGATTGTAAACAAGTATCAAACTTTGAACATGACAAAGCCATTTAAAGTTTGAAATAACTGTTAATATGAAGACATAGCAGATAAAACCCAACTATTTAAGATATAAAGTCTTTATGATGATTTTAGTAAATATGTGTATTTACTGGAACAAAAAACCAGCAAATACGCGTATTTACTGAAATTTTCAGGGAATACATGTATATACTGACCAAATCAGTAAATACGCGTATTTACTCATATTTTACTGAAATTTTCAGTAAATAAGCGTATTTACTGACTTCGCATATTCACTGTAACATATTATTATACTTTTTATGTTAATTGTTGCAAATTAGAAACTTCTTCTACTTATGGTAGTGTTCTATTGATGGCAGTTCTTCATATACCAAGTCTACTGTACCAATATTTGTCGCATCTGGATCAAATTTATACATACCATTACGTTTGTAGATAATGCAAGACAAAAAGGCATGTACAAAATTGACAAAACAACAAAAGCAAACAAAAAAGTAAATAAAAGTAAAAACAGAGAAATTTTGCAAATCAAGTGCTGCAACTAATATTGTTGTCTTCAGAATTTAAACCACGCCACAGACACAGGGAAAAATTGACAAATATGGGAGATAGATGTTTCATCCATTTTAGGAGTTTGTGTGACTGGGACTATATATAGTGACTATAATACACATAACAGAAGCTACATATAGTGACTACAATACATACAACATAAGTTGACACAAACAGCCAAAATTTGTGGAATTACATTTACTGGAATACACTATCAAACAAAAGTTTCAAAAGGTCAGTCAGACTTAAATTAAATGCCAAATTTGATTGAAGAAGGCAGAAAAGGCAGCTAACACTGTATAGCATTTGATGAATGCAGAAATCCTTGTTTTGCTCACTGTAACATAAGTGTGTGTGTGTGTGTGTGTGTAGGGGGGGGGGGGGGGGGGGGAGACAGAGAGAGAGAAAAATAACACACCACAGTATGTTTGCCTTTTTGAAACAGTGATTTGATTCATTTTGGGATTCTTTTTAGACAAACTGGTGAAAATGTATATAAAACTAGAGGAATGCTTTTGCTAACAAAAGCGAAGCGTCCCTTAACGTTTAAAATGCTTTGTGGTTTTAATAAGCATGCTGTAAAGCTAAGAATGCACAAAGCTGCACCGTATGCTTTCCCAATACCTCTTAATACATTCTGAAGCTATAAAAGCAATGATAAAGGACATATAAGGCAAAAACTCCAAAGCAGCTATTTATGACCCCAGTTTGGCCCATAAGGGAGGGTCGGGGGGGGGGGGTAAAACTGACCGGCTATTTAGACTCTCCACATATGCTTTCCCAATACCTCTTAATACATTCTGAAGGTGTAAAAGCAACAATAAAGGAGATATAAGGCAAAACTCCAAAGCAACTATTTTATGACCCCAGTTTGACCCATAAAAGGGGGTTGGGGGATAAAAGTGACCGGCTATTTAGATTCTCCACATATGCTTTCCCAAAACCTCTTAATACATTCTGAAGCTATAAAAGCAACGATAAAGGAGATATAAGGCAAAAACTCCAAAGCAGCTATTTATGACCCCAGTTTGGCCCCTAAGGGGGGAGTCGGGGGGTAAAACTGACCGGCTATTTAGACTCTCCACATATGCTTTCCCAATACCTCTTAATACATTCTGAAGCTATAAAAGCAACAATAAAGGAGATATAAGGCAAAAACTGAAAATCAGCTATTTTATGACCCCAGTTTGACCCATGGGGGGGGGATGTGGTGGTAAAACTGACCGGCTATTTAGACTCTCCACATCTGCTTTCCCAATACCTCTTAATACATTTTGAAGGTATAAAAGCAACAATAAAGGAGATATAAGGCAAAACTCCAAAGCAACTACTTTATGACCCCAGTTTGACCCATAAGGGGGGTTGGGGGATAAAACTGACCGGCTATTTAGATTCTCCACATATGCTTTCCCAATACCTCTTAATACATTCTAAAGCTATAAAAGCAACGATAAAGGAGATATAAGGCAAAAATTCCAAAGCAGCTATTTATGACCCCAGTTTGGCCCATAAGGGGGGGTCGGGGAGTAAAACTGACCGGCTATTTAGACTCTCCACATATGCTTTCCCAATACCTCTTAATATATTCTGAAGCTATAAAAGCAACAATAAAGGAGATATAAGGCAAAAATTGAAAATCAGCTATTTTATGACCCCAGTTTGACCCATAAGGGGGGGTCAGGGTGTAAAACTGACCGGCTATTTAGACTCTCCATATATGCTTTCCCAATACCTCTTAATACATTCTGAAGCTATAAAAGCAACAATAAAGGAGATACAAGGGAAAAACTGAAAATCAGCTATTTTATGACCCCAGTTTGACCTATAGGGGGGGGGCCGTGGGGTAAAACTGACCGGCTATTTAGACTCTCCACATATGGTTTCCTATTACCTCACAGTACATTTTATAGCTCTAAATGCAATACTTAAGAAGATAATAGGGGGGTTGGCCTAAATGTAAGGCTTTCAGATTGGAAGGTGTCAGAAAATCACTCATAAATGAGACATTTTTCAAGGGATTGCTCCCAAAATCTAATCAACTCGCGTTTTCGATAGTGTAGCAAGTAGTTTTTCCTGAACTGCGATGACGGGGGGGGGGGGGGGGGGGGGGGGGTACTTCAAAAAATTGTTTTTGATCATGTGACCTTCATAAAGGTCAAATTTAAGCATGCAGAAAAATTTTCCCACCCCTAAGGTATATAACTGCCAAATATGGTTTGAAACCTTTTAATAATAAGGGAGATATTCAAGGGAGACCATAATGCGGCGGCGCCGGTGGTGGCGGCGGCGAGGAAACTGAGGCGAAAACCAATAAGCGCCCTTTCAGGGATGCTTAATTATATGGCTCTGCAGGTGTATAGACCATGACAAGGGAGAAGTAAAGATTTGAGAATCTCATTTCAATTCTTTTTTTTTTTCAATAATTCAATATCAATACATATTTGAAACTACTAGGATCCGAAAGACCACTTTATAATAGTCATATTGAGTTATATTGGTTTATATTCTATGTATATTTCTTAAATTTATAAACACATTTCTTCCAGTAAAAACATCCCAACTGCAATAATCCAGCTTTGTACAAACATGTGCAGTAAAACCTATACATTACTACTGAAACAAAAGTGAAGCTGTTTGGGAATAGATGGTTAACAGAAGAATTTATTCCAACTAAAAAGAAAAGAAAGGAATTAGTGAGAAAAAATAGAATAAGACAGGAAGCATTGTTCATACAAGAGAGCATTAAAATACTAGAAGCCAGATTCCAAAAAGTCCTTGAGTCACGAGTTTGTTTTTTTTTTTTTTGGTTAAATCGAACATTTATCTGAAAACTGAGATTTTATTCTTAGTTGACGTTTACTCAATATCTGCAAACGAATTTTGACCTTAACATATATTTACTACAAAGGTGACCTCAGTAAGTATTTTCTTAAATTGCCATAGCTATTACCTGAAAATCTCGCAAATCTTAACGGAAATTAATTTTTTTTTTGTTTGAACCAGATTTCTTTCATGTCACCTTGGATGAAAAAAAATCTCATACTTGTAGAAATTCACCTCAGGTATGACTAAAATTTGCAACTTTTTGTGAATCCAGCAATTTAGGAGAGATTGCACAGTATACCTGGGTCATCTGGTATGAAAGCACTGTCGTCCCGTTTATCTGACTGGTCCTTCCTGTCTGCAAGCTGAGCCTGCTGTGCACTCTCCTGTTTGGCTGCCCTGGCTGCTGCCGTGGCTTCCACTATGTTCAGTTTGTTGGCTTCCAACAGAGCCATCTCTGCACCAATCTCATTCCCAATACCATCATAGAATAAGCCTATAGATAATCACACCAAAAAAAAAAAAACAAAAAAAAAATGGAAATTTGTTGTGTTGTATAAAATACATGGCTATTTGTTGGTGAATCCGATTTGTCAAAAGGCAAAAATGTTGGACTAAAAAATACCTATAATGTCCACCAAATTATCTTCCACAGGAAAAGTGTCATTTAAGACTAAAATTCAGGATACTTTGACATTTATCACATTAGAATAACAAAAAGCCATCACTGGTTGGAAGTTTTGCAGAAATATAGTCCGAGTTTAAAGTGTGCCCAGTAATGTATTATTACTATAACATGTTGTAAGCCAGATCCTAATTAGTTTATGTCTGTATTATCACAGATTAGCCAGTCTGCCTAATATATTCATTTGTTCTAATTCATCTCACAATTAATAGCAGTATTATTTTATATAAATTTTCCTCAAGGTTGAGTAAAAGCTAGGTCTTTTTCCACAGGTATACACATACAAACTGTGTTTTTGTCAATGCATATGCCAATCAAAAGTTAATTTTAGAAATAACACACAGCAAAAACCTTTTTAAAATATAAACATGTGTAGTCCACTTAAAGATTGTAATGGAATTATTATTAAACAAAATAAAATGATAATTAAACAATATTGCACAATCTCCTAATTTTATTAGATAGCTAGCAATGGCCGAAATAAATCTAATAAATATAATTATCCTGATAAAGTAATAATTTCAATAACATACCCAACATTGTCCATGACAATATGCTTTTTGGTTCAAATGATGTTGCAGCTTCAAAGAATGTCTCTGCTGCTTCATGTTTGTCTTGCATTGTGCACACCACACCATACAGGGTAAGACTGAAGATGTGAAGTCATAATTCAATTGTAAATAACTAATTAACCAGTTTTGGCATTTTTTTCATTCCTGATTTCAGAATGGTCAAAATAACTCATAAACACTATATATTATAATTAAATAATGAAATACTATATACAACACACACTTTTTTTTAAACTTAGGATACATTCATTTTTATTATATGCTATTTATATTTTACATGTACTTGAAAGTTTCACATCTCAGATTTAAATTGGTCCACGTGTGCTGTTACAGGAGTGGTTAGTTGTCTGAAAAGCAACAGTTTGATTGTCCTTTGAGAAAATAATCTAATGCATATTTTAGCACAAATTTATGTCCAATAAAATAATTAAATAACTCCACATAAATACTGAAATATGAAAAGCTTTATTCACAATATTGACATTGTAAAAAAATATTCTAACATCTATATACCTTGCACCCTTTTCTGTCAATATTATATTGTTGTTATAATTACAATATGATCAGTCACCACGTGTACACTACTGTGTTTGCTCATGCATATACAATTTTGAAAATACTGCTCAAAGATAATTACAAATTATTTTTAAACACTTTCCAAATCATTGAAATCAGTACTGAAATATGGAAGATTATATCACTTAACTTTGGCATATCAACAAATGATCCCTACCTTAACTGCAAATAAGTTGACAGTCTTATATGGTCTACGTAACACCTGTTCTGATATATATAACTTACCCGTACAAATGTCGCTGGTCTATAGACACACACTCCTTGAAGCACTCCTCTGCTTTGGTAAGGTCATTGATATATAGGCAAAAAGTGCCGTAGTCCAGCCAGTGGTCAGGGTCATTCTTGTCACGCGCTATTCTCTACCAAACAATAATAATTACAATATTATATAGCAGAAAATATTTAACTGAATATGCAGATAAGGAAAGTTAAAAAAAATATAAAAGACTTTTTAGTGTAAGATAGAAATAATCATGATGTAGAATAGGAGAAAGACATTCATTATAATAGAATATTGCCCATTTGTATTACAATGATAGTATTCCAACAAAACCAAATACAAAAAAAAAAAACAAAAACACCTCAGATATATACCTCTGATACAAGATGCCAAATATAAACATAATACATAATAGAAATCTAAAATATGCACTGTATGAGTTCATGATTTTTTCAAAAAAATTATAGGTATGGAAGCAATAGTCAAAAAATATAACTGATATAACTGAATTAATACAACTGGATATATGTGACAGTCCCACTCTACTACTACACATATATAACTTCTGTCTTACTACAACTTATAACCTAATGACAACCTACCTCTTGATAATATTTGGAGGCGAGGTCAAAGTTTCCATTGACTTCAGCCTCACGGGCAAAGTGTTTAAGTTGTGCAGAATCTGTAAGTGGTTCAGGTATGGGGCTCTGGTCCTCTATCTGTAGTACATTACCGAGTCCCACATGCATCTGATCCACTAAGTACACATACAGCTCACTCAGGAAATGCTGCAAAGTATATGCAGGTAAAATAGTGTAGTGGTGGCAAGGAGACTCGACTCAAAAGCAAATGGGCCCTTTACAGGGATGCATTAATTACTCGTGTCTTGGTGATTTACATAAAACAATTAACGTTAAAAAAACGCTTATGTTTTTCTTTCCAAGTAAATCCATGAATGTGTAAGAAAGCTTTGGCCAGACACACCTGTATACATTACAATCACAGAGCAAAAAGATGAACTAGTGAATTGCCGCAGTTTTCATTTGTTTTTTATTAATTAATTTATTAATTTATTTTGAGAAATAAAAAAAAAAGGAAAAAGTGAGATCAGTACCTGTAATTCATCCCTGTCTTTGAAGTTTGCCGTTCTCAGATATTTCTCCCTCACAATTTTCACAACTGCATGCTTCAGTTGTTCTTTGAAAGCAAAGTACTTCCCACTGGAGTTCAGCTGGTACACTAGTTGTTGCCTCCTGTGGTGCATTTATACAGATACATACTTTACTGTGAGTCAAAAACCAGAACAATAACTGGATTCCCCAGACTAATAAGTTTTTCAATATTCTTATTGAACAAGCCTGTTTAGCATCCAACAAATGTAAAGTTAATAAGGGAAAACAAGGTAAGCCAATTAGATGCAATAAACTCAAATAGTATTATTTGTGCAAAATATAGTGAGCAAGTGATACAGGACCATTATAAAACTTGATAATACAAGGCAGCCAACATAATTACTGACATTTTTTATCAACTTAAGGTTCTACAGAACTGAAAAACTTTTCATTTTGGTTTTTAATAAAAAAAAACTTAGATAATCATTCTTCATAATTAATTCAATAATTTAACGGACTTCATTTGATCTTCCCTTTAGTGGGATGTTATACTATAAGAAAACGACATGTCATAAAAATGCTTCTATAGCATTTCATCCTAGTAGCTCAGACTACTTAATACAGTGAAAAATGTGAAATTAACAACGGTATATGAAGTTATAAGTGCGGTTAACCCTTAGAATTATGAACTGAGGCAAAAAATTAACTGAAATATTGTATTAGATATTGAACAAACGGCCCAGAAGTGACACATTTAAAAGTATAACAAGGGATGTCCTCACAATATAAGTAAAAAAATTCAGTGTCCTCAATGTTAAATGTCAAATACTTTGTCTAATTATGTTTCACAGTGCTAACATTATAAAATTAGAAGTGCAATATATCAACAATTATGATGTTTCTCCTTCAAAATGTGGAACATGTTTTCTAGAATATATATATGTAAGTACATCTCTTGATCCACACACTTAAATCTCATCACCTTTCTTCCATTGCTTCAGGAGTATTTAATAATTCCCCTCGTTCAAATGACTGGCCAAAATTTTCTCTGTAATATAAAAACATATAAATCAGAAGATTTTAATATTAGACAAATCACATCACCCTAGTAATACATTCTATTGTCTATAGTGTTCAGAGATATTAAAATTTGTCAGCATAAAATTCAAACAAGAAAAAAAATTATGCTAATGATATATCGTGTTAATGATAAAATTAAAAATTTTCTGATTTTAAACTAATGGTTGTTGAATACAATCCGTCCCTATTAAACAAAGCTCTATTATACAGAATTTCCTCTGAAGTAGAAGTATTTATCAACTGCTAAGAGAATTTTTAATAATGTAATGTATATACACAGTATTTCTTCTGGTCACTTGAGATATGACTTTACAAGGATGAACTGTATTACCTGGTAGTGATAAGGTTCAAGTAAATGATGAGCCAGTTACCTGAATTCATCCAGTATCAGGTTTGCCACTACTCCAACCTGATTGTGAAAGTCTGCAACTGCCTGAAAATGTATATCAGTAACATTCCATTTACATGATTTTATGTGGCAAAGCTTGTAGTGATTTATTATAAAGTCAAATTTTATATAAAAAATCAAGAGTATTTAATCATTTAGTTTTCAACAGTGTGATAATCAGGGGAATAATCTATTTAAAAGTTAAAGAACATGATAAAATGTAACTGTAACTTCTCACCAAAATTCAGAAGTTAGAGGTTTACTCTCTAAGCATGAAATCCAAAGAATTTCAAAATAGACTTTTTAGGGATCAGATTTTGGTCACATTTCACCTATTTTTATGTTTTAAGTATTTTAGGTAACTTACCCTCTGAGCTCCATCTGTTCTCTTGGGAAACATTGGGCGTGGAGGAATGTACTCGGCAACTCTAAGTACAAACATTAAAGACAACAGATTCAAGATTTAAGGGGGAAACGTATTATTAGATATATATCCCATTCTTTGCATGTAGCAAATATTAAAAAAATTTTACAGCATGACTTTGTGCAAAACTTTTTTACATAAAAGACTAAAATACAATTTTGGCTTGTCAGAAGCAGTATAATCAACTTGGTACAGAACAAGACATGTCAAATAACCATATGTACAATTCACCAATGAGAATTAAAGCACATTTACCTAAAGTATATATATAAAAAATTTCTTTAGCCAGCTCTACTGTAAGGCTATTATATTTTGGGATACTGGCCTCCGGTGATTCTCATAATAAAATCAGATTTCTGTGCATGACTATTTAAGAAAAACACTTTTTATGCAGCTCCTCTGCTATTCTTTTGGATACCAGGGCTTTAATTGGGATATTAATGAATCTCAAATGGTGTAATAAAGTCAGATTTGAATGTAAAGATGCATAGCAGGCCGTACAGTAGTAAAATCCACCTTTTAGCCAGTTCCCCTGCAATATTTTGGGGGTACCAAGGAATTATATACTAGAATATTGATGTTCAATGATTCTTACATGTTGTTATAAAGCCAGACTTCAGTGAATGTATGACTGTACACGAGACAACACCCAACTTTTGAGTTAGTCTCTCTACTGATCTTTGGGTACCCACTTTTTAGCCGGCTCCTCTACAGGTATTTGGGTATATGGGGATTATATCTATTGGGAAATACTGACTTTCAGTCATCCGTACATGTTATTATAAAGCCAGATTTTGCATGACTGTATAAGAGAGAAAAACCCACTTTTTAGCCAACTCCTCTGCTGGTCTTTTAGGTACCAGGGGCCTGTAGAGGTTGATCTCTATGATGAGGTACGACTTAGACTCTACAAACTGCTGGCCCTCTGCATTCACCACCTCAGGCACACCCTCTGATGCACTGTCTGATGCCTTCACTCCAGACGGCTGAAATATGGACAAAATTTCTTTTTATATCGTACATTGTACATATATTTCATATTTGGATTAAGGTTTAGTCTTTCTTTGTTTTCGTTGTTTTATCACAGTACAGATCTAAAAAGTTAACAAAACTAAAGAGTCAGACATAGGAAGTTTATCAAAGTAGTACTAGTATTTATGGCTCCCTACCTTATTATCACTTTTAAAAAACAAAAATATAGCTTAAAGCAATGCATCTATACTGCAAACTTTCAGTGTCAGACTCAACTATCACCTATATATTGACCTTCCACAAATGCAGAAATCAGAAATGGAAAGTGTATAGAGGCTTAATGCTTATATTCTAGACGGTCCATTTAAAAACATAGCTAATACTTCTCATTTACTGTTGTTACTATAAATTGGCCACTTTTTGTTATTTCTATTAAAAATAATAGATAAAGTATGTTCATTTCATAGAAACTCCGTTTATATTTAGTACTGCTTTTTACACATTCCCCTGATATAAAATAAGAAGTCAACAAAGCTTTTATATTTAATTCAAAGGTTTGTAAAAATAAATTCAGTGCTTAATGAGTTGTAAGTGCACCTAATCTAAATATATGTGTGTCATGACAACAAATTTACTACTAAGTAATTAGGCAGTACAAGACAAGTTCTTTTAAATATCACAGAAGCTTATATACAACAAGATAATAGTATAATATTATTACTACATTGAGACTTACACTATATTGGTCACAATGCATGAAAATTAATTAGTCCAAATGAAAGAAGACTTTTACTAGAAAACTCAAAGTTGTAACTTATGCTAATTTATAGACAAAATTAGTCGAGGCATTAGTTATAAAACTTAGAGCCCTGTTTACTGGAAATCCATCTTCAAAGCTTCAATTTAAATTAGTAATAGTAATCTGCCAAACGTGTTCCTTATGCAAGATATAGAGACACATTGTGGTTGATTTAATCACTATGATTATTTCTTTATAAATCACATATATGAAAAACAAAGGACAAATAACACTTATGCCTAAGAATTTTAAAATTACATTAATTTAAAAATTTTATTGAAAAAGCAACATCTTAAGGTGAAGTGATACAAATTATCAAAAGGGTGTAAAGGAGCTGAAAACTTAAAAAAGATAATTTTATAAACTTAAATGTCACTGAACTGAAAACTTCAAATTAACTAAAATGTAACAACATTTGTGAACTATCCAAAAAGAAAAATTCCCATTAAATCTATCTTATCATTGTCTTATTAAGAATATTACATGGTGCGTTGTGTGGTGTGTTGTGTGGTGTGTTGTATGGTGTGTAGTGTGGTGCACATGTTGAATTTCCTACAAAGAAACACGACAGTTTCAATAACAATGACATGCATAGTATACAGGACACCCCATGTTAATCACACTTTTATATAGCACTTAATCTTTCTACTGGCAGATGCTCAGCAACAGTAACATAAAGTTAATCATAGTATCTCTTGCAATAAGCATATTCAGAAAATTTGGTAAAAACTGTGCAGAGGTATTAACTGTAGAGTACCCACAGCTCTATGCACATCATGGTCCAGATGGAACATACAGGGGATGACTATAATCAAAACCTTGATGGACTGGTGTTAAATATTAAAAAGTGGAAAAGCTGAATAAGTATTTTTATAGATGTTTCATTAAAGATGTCAGTGGAGAAACCATAAATTTATTTATTTGGGGTTTCACATCGCCTTCAAGACTGTACAGGTCATATCATGACAAGTAGTTTTGTGGGCAGAGGAAACCAGTGCATACAGTTGGTCATGGTTCTGTACTGTAAACTGCTGACCATCGGTAAGCAACTACCAACTTTCCCAAATATGGCCCGGGGTTTGAACCACCAACCTCAGAGATGGGAGGTATGTGTGTTACCACTACACCCCCCCCAAAAAAAAAAAAAAAAAAATGTCTAAAACAACTGCTGACAAAAATAGTATTCCTACGGAGCCCCTAATAGGGCATGGTAAAATAAAAATTACACTATGTATTAAGTCGTGCGTATTAAGTAGTTATCACGACATAACAAGTAGTGAGCACTAGTTTATGTGGTGATCACCACTTATTATGTTGTTATCACCAGATGAAGTAGTGAGCACTACATTATCTGGTGCTAACCACATCATTCTATTATCACTGGTTCATCTCGTGCTCACCACTTCATCTAGTGATCACCAGATGATGTGGTGCTCACTACCTATTTTCTTGTTATCGCCAGATGATGTGGTGAGCATGAGATGATATGGTTATAACTAAATGATGTGGTGATCACTACTTCATCTTGTGATAACAAGAAAATAAGTAGTGAGCACCACATCAACTAGTGCTCACTACTTATTATGTCGTGATAACTACTTCATCTGGTGATCACCACTTTATCTAGGGAGTACAAGATCATCTGGTGAGCACCAGATGATCTTGTGGTATCAAGAAAACAAGTGTTGCTAATGAGATGATCTCATTATAATGAGATAATAAGTCGTGATAACGAGATGATCTTGTTATCACAAGATGATCTTGATATCACGAGATCATCTCATTACCACCAGATCATCTTGATATCACGACTTATTATCTCATTATAATGAGATCATCTCATTATCACGACTTATTTTCTCGTTATCACGAGATCATCTCGTGCGCATGACTTAATACAAGGTGTAATTTTTATTTTACCATGTCCTATTAGGGGCTCCGTATATTCCCATGCAAAAAACAACCCATTTAAATATATAAATCCAGCCTTTATTACTTGGAAACTTAAAGAGAAGGAATGGAGGAAATATATTTTATTTAGCAAAGAGGACTTCTAACATTTTCCTGAGATGTATTTTCACCATAAAGCTTTTGTCCAAATTCTTGACTGTTATAAGTGGAAATATGTATCCAGAATTACAGGCTTGTTGGTTAAACCCTTCCTTTGAATTTATTTGGTCTTCTAGTTTAATCAACCCTCTTTCAGTCATAAACACCAAATTATTGCCTTCATTTAAATTTTGTTCACTGTAATATACTTTCCCTGATACCCATGTCAAAATCTGTAACCTACTCATAAAGAATAAAAGTGCATTGTTAGTAAGGATTCTTATGGTGCAATACCTGTGCCGACAATGACAATACAAAAGATAAAGAAAAACCTCTACTTTCTAACTAGTAAATACATTAACAAAAGGTATATATGTATGTATCAAAAGCCCTGCAAACAATGGACACTGGCAGTTAAAACGGATTAAAAAAGGGTGGTTCACAACACTGTGTATTGGGACATACAAAAAAAACTGCACACATTCCAGTGATACTGTGTGTACAAACAACCTGCTCAGGCTCTCTGCGACTGCTAAGGCTCACATGGGCCTCTGATGGCCTCCTTTTGTTTGAGACTGCAGGCTACAGTAATGGGGAAAGAAATCATCTTCAGACTAATAAATTATAAACTTGTGAAATTCACTACAGCATTGGGAAAGCACCACAAGTCGGGTCACCCCCTTAAAATGTTTATTCCTCTTCATTCCCGATGGCAGTGCCATTATGACTGAAGTTTACAGGACTGTGAAAAAGTTCTCTTGAGTACACATTAAAAAGTTAAGGATTTATTCTTGGAAGAGAGAAATACAGAAAGAGTACTTTCTTCTCAACTTCTCTATTTCAACATTAGTAGTTTTCATAATATCCAGATCAAAATATTGTATAAAATATTCAATTTTTCTCACGTTTAAAGGAAGCACTTGCATACTTAGTGTTGTTTATTTTATCATCAAATAGAGCATCTATTGAAGAATAATTGTGGAAAAAAACTTTTGTATATGGCAGCCCTACTTTAGGCATATGGCTTAAATTTGAATCTCTTTGTGTTGAGATTTTTGTATATGGCAGCCCTACTTTAGGCATATGGCTTAAATTTGAATCTCTTTGTGTTGAGATTTTTGTATATGGCAGCCCTACTTTAGGCATATGGCTTAAATTTGAATCTCTTTGTGTTGAGATTTTTGTATATGGCAGTCCTACTTTAGGCATATGGCTTAAATTTGAATCTCTTTGTGTTGAGATTTTTGTATATGGCAGTCCTACTTTAGGCATATGGCTTAAATTTGAATCTCTTTGTGTTGAGATTTTTAATACACAGCAGATTCAGATGACTTAATCTAGAACGAATGCTGCTGAAAATGGTATTATTTCTTCAAGCCAATGAACAAAAATGAGTAGCAAAGAAGAAACATGTGTGTATGAGATGTATGAGCCTTAATTGTCATAAAAATTTGTTGAGAATAACCCATAATTTACAACAAAGATGTTTTTTTGGTGGTGAATTTTACATTCCATACCCTATACATGAATGAATAATGCATCTCATTCCTTAATCTTCAGATTCCGAACTAAACGACATGTGTATGTTGGCCATTAATAAGATCAACTTTCCCATCAATAAGTCATGCATGCTCATGTATGGATTTGAACACATAATTATTTGGCCAATGGTGCTTCAATAATAGCAAACAGATTTCACCTTTACTTAATTGTTTCCATCCAATTGCACACTGTGCATCTTTGCAAAAGTGATTTTGCAGTCAACTGTGTTCCGTTAGATATATTAGAAAGAAAACTAAAGCAATGAAAACGAAAATAAAAATATATAATGATGAATATGTTAATAATTTAACCAAAAATGTGTTTTGCAAATCTTTCCTTCCAAACACACTTCACATAAAAACTCAGAAAAAAAAACATGACTCCTTTATCAGGGTTTATATATCACCTTGTCTAATTAAAGACATAACAGTTGTTAAGTATCATCAAATTATGACGTAAAGCAAATATGTTAATTTTGATGCGCTGTCTATATAAAGTTTAAGACTTTTTTCATAATTTCTATGAAAAAGCTCATTCACTTTGATAGTTTAATCATTCCAAATCAACACAAAATAGGAGTCAGTTTAGAACAGTAAACTTTTTTGAGATTTTTGGGATTTGACATTTTCACAAACTTTAACCCTTTCGCTACCATCTCTGACGTCTAGCAGTCGAAGCTTATGTGTATTACCAGGTACCATGTCTGTCGACACAGGGTCGACGGCAATAATATTGATTTCTTCTTTCCCTTCAGTATACTGCAATACATTTTCTTTGGTTTATCAGTATTAAAACGATTGCTTAAGTAAAAAATATATATGTTATGCCATATTTTAAACAAAAATCGCCATTTTTAGCTATTTTAACTGGTTTCTGTAAATATTGCCGTATTTACCGCATATAACTGCATATTGTTTACTTGTGGTTATATTTATTTGGGGAATTCCCACGAATTTCCCCATTCGACTTTCATCAATTCCTAATGAAATATGCCGAAAAATAACGCAAATGAAGTGTATAAGGTAGGGAGTTAATGTTTTACTTGATTGGCGTTTCTGACGTGATATGACGTCATATGGCTACAGTCCCCCAGAATAATGATCCTTCAGTAGCGAAAGGGTTAAGGTATACACATGTAAATTAAGGTGGAACCACTGTTTCCATTTTCCTGACTAACTAATATTTGCATTACTTTTAACAACTTTCAGAGTTTTTGGTTTTGTCAATTACTACCCGCTACCATAAACTAATCATTTCCCAATAATCTCCATTGATAAATATTCTGTAATTATGAAAAAATTATTCTTATTGTCAATACACATCCCCAATGTTTTTTGACAGTTTTCAAAATGTATGCCAATTTTATTAAAATTACTGACCTGGACTATTCTAGTTGATACATATATCTTGCTTGCATTGAAACTTTAAAGACATGGATGCATTATATAAAATGATACACTAGGGCATGAAAATCAAAACAAATCTTGCATCATATAAGTGGCGGTGTTTACTTACTCCTTTCTTGGCATCTTTCTTGGAGTCGTCTTTTCCTTTGCCAGGTTTGGGGAAAGGTGAGGACCCAGTTCTGTTGAGTATTCCATTTGCAATACGCACTGCCTCATCAGCCATGGAGCCCTTTCTGTCACACTGTCAGGTAAAAACAAATTAGAAAATGGTTTTTGCTAACAAAAACAAGGCAGTCCTGATGATGTGAGCATGTGTTTTGTATGATAGTATATTTCACAAACTTAACTTAGGAAAGGCTATAGGTTGGCAAAAAGTGGGGGAAAAACAAACTGTCTGAAAAAGCATTCTGAAACTATTTCAAGTATTACCTAGCACTAATAAACAGCTAATCTAGAGAATAGCTTGATAAAGACTAGAATTTTCAGCACAATAGTAACAATAATAAGTAGCAAATATCCCTCAATAAATACTGACTAAATATGGAGAGACATGCGCTTTTGCATGCAGTTTTTTTGAGTTCTGGAGATTCAGCTGGACTATACAAACTATCCAGTAGCAACAGTACGAAAATGTCTTTCACCTTAAGTCACTTATTTCCTTATTACTAATGGGGGTCACCATGAAAAAGGTTTCTTTTGAAGTCCTAGTATAATCCGATACCACACATCCTTCAACAATTGACACAAAATTGAGCTTTAGAATCAACTGTTTGCTGAACATTGCCAGAAAACGTACAACTAATTCATGAAGATTATTAGTGACATTTATGCTATGCTATTTAACTTGGCAGTATATCTCCTAACAATGTGCCATTTGATCTTCTGACAGACATTCCTCAGTGGAAACACAGAAGTCTAGGAATGACCATATATCAAAGTTCCTGAGTCTACTACTGGACATATGTCCAGCCACTATGTATCTGCCTGCATCTGGGATATAGCTGAGGGCCTCTGTAGTCTTAGGCAAGTGTGTTACCCTCTAGTCCATAGTGGCAGATAAATATTTATCAATCACATTAGATATTCTAATGACCTACCTTCTCATGTAGTTCATTCTCCATGTAAGGGTACACTTTGTATGCACCTCTGATTCTTTTCACACCCGGGTAGAGTAGAGGTGCTAGGTTCAGATAGATGATACCATGATAAGAGATGTGGTTATCATCCTCCTTCCCTTTACCACCCTTACCCCCAGCAGCTTGTGGTGTCCTAAACACTTCCACCGGCCAGTAGCGGGTCTTGGCGATCTTGTCCTGCATACTGTGTAGTGAGACGGTGACAAAGAGAGTGTGAATGAATAAATGACTGTGTAATTTACAAACAATGAGCATTTTGCATACATTCTCCTACTTCCTTACTTATTTTTTAATAAAGAGGAAAAGTTGACAACCTTTAAAACATCATAGAAATGTAAAACTTACCCATGCCACTGTCTAAATTCAGTTTTTTTAACCAAAACAAAACATGCCTACACCTGTTCAATGTAGTTAATGTGAAGCATTAAATAAATTTAAATCTCCCCTTCAGTTATATTGTCAGTTTCTGTTATGTCAAGTTATCCCACTGTTACGGGTATCAAAAATCGAAATAACAATTTTAAAGTTTTCTTTTTCACCTTTGAGAACAAAATGATCTTTACACAGAGGTAACACAATCATCAAACAATCTCTATGAGTCATACATGGACAGCAGAGATAGATGAAGTGGGAGTTTGTTAACACTGTGGGGAGGTGAAATGAATTTGGTCCTAGACTTACCTCCTGCAGGCCCCAGGGTCCATGTAACTCCTTCTCTCCACATTCCAGGTGGTTCTGTTTTTGTCCTGCTCTGCTGTATGTCTGTGATCGCGGTCCTCCTTGGACCGGAAGTCTCCATCCTCTTCATCTATTGAGTCAGTGGAGATCATCCTACACAAAAAGCCAGGGCAAATTGTGATGACAGCCATTCAGAGTACAGACCCCCCAATGAGAGGGTATTTACTGTACAAACAAGCCCATAAAAATCACTCTTCTACACATTTGCCAAAAATCAATTACAGCAGGTTTCGTACATTTTTGATAATCCTACTGACAAACATTGGCTGACAAATGCTCATACCACTGTTTGATTTAAAAATATGGTAATCTTAAGGGTTTTTTTTTTGTTGTTGTTTTGTTTCAGTGAGACCTTGGATAAATCAGTGGTCATTAACCTCATTGTCACAAATGTTTTGAGGAAGGTTATGCAAGGCAAAGAGGTCACAAGACCCATTGATGGGGACTAGTCAATGCATATAAAAACTAACCGGTCTTAAAGCCTGCACTTAAAATGTCAAAAACATGTAGTATATACATCTAGCAATTGTGCCAGAACTAACAATTCCTTACACAAACTGTCTGCTAATTCACATATGCACCAGTCATAATGGACAACAATTTCCTGACTTGGTCCTAGAAGCCTTATTTACCTCTGATTTTTATTTTCCTAACAATAATAAACAATAAATTTCCTGAAGACTAGCTGTTTTCTAATATAAATAACAGAGAACATTCATTTCTGAAAGATGGTCCCTTTGTTAATATATATTCTCAAATACATGCATACAGAATTTCCATCCAAGTTTTGTTTTTTTCTTAGCAGTGATATTCAGTTTCTCTGAAATTTTCAGTGAATACATGTATTCCCTAAAATGGTCAGGGAATATGCGTATTCACTAAAAATTTCAGGGAATATGCTTGTTATAATATTATTATAATTAACTTTGTGCACATCTTAAGCTTGACAAAAAAAATTAACTACTGCTAAACACTGCTTGCACAGACAGCACTTACTTTTCAGGGATGTAGATAGCGTTAGCTGATGCACCTGCAGGTACTGCCCACTTCTTCTGTTTATTGGGAGGCTCTTTGTCTACACCTGGCTTCAGCTGTCCACCGGCAAACACCAAAGTGTTTTCTTTCTGTAAATTTGTGGATAAATGTGAAAGTTTGCATTTTAATCATTATGCCTTGAGCACCTAGGGTCATAAATAGAGATATGGATCTGGAGTATTTTTAACAACTGACCAGTTGGTTGTTCTAAAATCATGACCACAGACATGAGACAATAGTAGTAAAGCTTTATACAAACAGAATAAACTGTCTAAACAAGTAGTAAGACAAATTAAAAATGCATACAGATATTCCAGACTTACTATTAATATGATTCTATATTTAAAACTTTGTATAATTTAATTAATGGTTAAACTTTATCACTTAAATTTAAATCAGTGTAACTTGCTTGTCTTTTGTAACACTTCAGATTCGTTGGGAATATTTTTCTTATATATTCCCCCCCCCCTCAATATACTTTTTATTCACCCTTTTTCACATCAGTGCTAAAAGAATCTGGGAAGGAGAGGGTGGCAAACCCTCCATCAGATTCACTTTACAAGTGCAGTGTAATGCAAAGACAATAAGATCAACATGTTTGTTATTTTATATACTTTTAAAAAAAGAGAAATAACAACAGAGTTTTATACAATTAATTTGTTGGGAATATCAATCAAACCAAAATTTCAAATTTTCAACTTGACAGAATCAATGCTTATGTGTTGTACAGTGTACAAAGTCTGGGAACAATAATAAAACATAATAATAACAACTGAAAATGGAACCAAACAAAAGCAGACTTTCTATTTGTAGAACATTTAACAGCATCATCATTTGGTTCTAGTTATGAAGATTTTTAATGCCGAGACCACAAAAGTAGTTCTAGTCAAAACTATGTGCCACTGATAATTTTTCTATTTATACAAACTTACAGATCCAGATATGGGCAGTGGTAAAGCAGAGGTGTAGTTGAACTGAGGTCCAGAGAGACCCCAAGTATCAGGTGGTGAGTAGAGAGACTCCATAGTAATGGAGATGAGGTTAGCCTCCTTCAACTGGTTCTCATTCAATAGGGGTTCATTCACTGACACTACTACATCCAACTCAGGCTGAAAATATAAAAAAAATGCATCTGTGAAATGAAAATATAAAGTTACAGGTGTTAACTGAAAGTACAATACTGCAGGTGTAAAATAATTAGTCATTGACACCACCACACCAAGCTCATGCTAAAAATACAAACATGCAGACAGTAAAAGAGAAAATATAAAACCATACAGTCAGTGACAACTATGGCATCTACTGTATGCTCAAAATACAAATGATTCTTATCAAAATGATAATTTCCTGGTCATATATGGTTAACAATATTAGCTGATAGTGTAACCTTTTAACATGACTATTTTGTTGTATTATATTGTTCGGATTTAAGTTGGATCTGATGTTGAGTTTATACTAAATGGTGGGTGATACCGTGAATGGCAAGAGGGTTTTAACCGGATTCATAAATCTGAAAATAAAAAACTGCAGGATTAAGCTATTCAGTCACACTAACAACACCACCACTTCTAACTCATGCTGAAAATTTGTAGTCCCCTGCTACAGGTGTAAACTTCCCAGTCTTTACAAGTTCATCAAAGTCACTTGGTGTTGTTATCATTTAACATACCTCTTCTGGTCTAATTATGTATGACTAATTCATGACCACAGCTTTTCTTCAATTTTGAGCAAAGTTACATTGTGCAGGCCGGTTTTTCGGACAGAAGAATGCAATATCCACAACACTGTTACGTCAATGCATAATACAATTTCACACATTTAATGTAATCTCTTTTAGATCAATTTAAATACACTTATCACACATTTTACATGCTATACACATAGATACACTGTTTCCAAATTATTTGGACACATACCTTTGGTGCTTCAGGAGGGAGACTTTCGAGGGGAGAGCCAGGAAGGGGGTTAATAACCAATGTGTATTTGCATCGCACCTCACCTAGAAAGTATTTTACACAGTTCACACAAAGCCAACTATGTATCTATATGGCTAGTATATGCAGTTTCTTAAAATAGCATACAGTTAAATAAGTTACACAGAATTTCAGAAAATTAAGTAAACCTTCAATATTTCTTTCAAAAACAAGGTTATCATCAGTACAGTTAAACATCAGTATCATGTTTGATAAAAAGTAGATACATTTTTGAGTTATCGTGTTCATAAGGACATTTCTATGTTATGGGTGCAACAGACCTGAATTCAGTATATCCTCTCACTTTTGTCAGGGATATAATTATGAGAGGAGTGATCACAAAGATGAACCAAAACACAAATAATAAACAATCTGCCAAATCAAAAAGATTTTTACATTTTAGTGCAAAATGTAAGCTGGGTATTATGCATCTCGTGATTAAATATAGCTTATAGAAATCAATAAATCCTGCATGTGTGTTTTCTAAAACTAAGGTTCAACACCAAGAACAAATAAAAACTATTGCACTAAATTATAAGAAATCAATTAACCATGCATGCATCTTCAATGCCAATGATGTAAGAATTCAGAAACACACTATTTCATTATTGGTTAATGCATATTACTCCAATACCTGAAGCACTATACAATGCATAAAGCAGGCTTAATTTGGTAAAAATTTGTTAATTGAGTTTTCATCCACCTAATAACCTTGTTTGAAGTACAATTCTTCATGTATCAACTACTAGAAACTGACCAAAAGTGAAACTTAACTTAAGAAAGGTAATTCCCAAAGGTGCTCATTTTACACTCTTTATTATCTTTCTACACCAAAAATACTTCCAATAATGTTAAATTAATGTGTCATGAAAAAATCAATGACAGTCGATCATGTGTAATTACTTTGATTTCTCTCAACTTCAATTAGTACTTACTGGTTGTATTTGTATATTTATGACTTTTTTGGTTTTTTTAACAATTATATTATCTGATCGATTGAGGTGTCAAATAACAAACAGTTTGATAACAATTGTGACAATGATAATTATATAACATAATAATATAACATGTATGTGAAAGTAAAACACTGAAGCTACTACCTTGCAACAACGGCATCAAATCAGCTGTACATTGTCCCAATAAACTGAATTTTTCTTCTTTTTGTTTCTTTTCTTTTGGTAAGACTTCAGACACAATAACTAAAACAGAAAAATATGATATATCTTGTAAGATTTTCACAGAATAAAACATTTCATTCTGGGCAATATTGTGATATTGCCCAAGGGCCAATAGGAAGAAAGTTGATATTTACTGCTTGACTATATCATTTGGTTGTTGATGTGATTGTCAGAGTTCTCAATGTCAAAAGTTATCTATTTAAAGCATTTTATAATATTATAACCTTATTTTAAAAATACATAATAAAACTTTTATATCCTAATTAAGCAACAATTTGCTTGCATTCTACTTTTATAGCACCTCAAAATCTGCTCCATTTTTAAATGATTTTCTCCAATGCTCATATTCCAAGTGTATGGGCATTGACAATTTTGGGACAAAAAGGGCATCAGAGTGATATTATTTAATCCAAAATGGGCAATACCACATCATATTGTAAAATAATACCTGTTAAAGCACCTAAAACAAAGAATGAGGATACTGCCCAAATACCCAAATACAATATCAATTAAACATACATTCAAAACACAAGCACATAAGAAGGTTGACATAAAATATGAAACCATTTGTATATCTAAAATAAACTTTAAAAATTTTGTGCAGCAGTTTAAATTATTCGAAATTCATAACATATCACAAAAGCAAATGTCTAATTACCAAGGGAATGTTGTTATATATTTTTAATCATTTAGCATAAACTTAAGAATGTACCTTCAGTCTACCTATTTCCACTAACAGATACTTTGCCACTTACAATGAAAAAATGTTTATTTTACTTTTTGTAAATTAACTTAATTAAGAAAATCCATTTTACATACACAGCACAGGTTTACAGGCTATTTCTTCCAATGAATGTTGATCTTCAAAGGTGACATTGATTGTGGTGTTGAAGTTGATTTCAGCTGGTGTATCTGGACCACATTCTACTTTTGGACTATCCCCATATGATTTCTCTCCAAACTCTACCTTTACAGTTGTATTTACAGCATCTGTCCTTTGTCCTTTCTGAGTTGAGGAAAAAAAATCAAATGTACGTACTTATGTCACAACATTGAAAGAAAGATATAAATACAAAAAAAATATGAATCAACATTACGGATGTGATTTACAAACATAAAAACTATTGAATTATCCAATCAAACAAAAAATTACAATACAAAGAACCAATTAAATACACATTTCTGTGTTTTATGTATTTTTGCAGTATCTGTACAGCATTAAAATTACTCTGCAAAAGTATTTCATAAGTACATGTAGTTACTGTGTAAGTTACATCCATTTTTATCATAAGTTCTAGCCTTTTTTATGGCAATATTATACCATTGCATGCATTGGTTAAAATTGCATGGAACAGCAAAGAAAATAGAAAACACAACTTTAATATGTTGAAAACTTACCAAATTTCGAACTCTCACTACTGTCACAGTAAGAGGTTCTGGTGCTCTAACATGTGTCAACTCCGAGTCCGCCATTATTTGTTATTCTATAAACAAGAAATGATCATTCGATGACTTTTATTCAATTTTAATTTACATTTAATTAAAGAAAACAAAACACAATCTATTGTGCCTTCTTTTAATATATTTACTCTGCAGAAGTAACCCACTGACATAACTCTCACAAAAAACATGCAAAGAACCAATAAACCTTGAATCCTGTTTCACTGGTTGCAGCCTTAGCTTGGTGGTTACACTAGTGCTACATAGTATCTCATCATTTGTTTGTAAAATATTGCTAGAAAACCCCCATTGTGGTTTTATTTTTTCTCTTTTTTCTTCAGTCCATGTGTGTACAATTAAAATATTGCTTGAAGAGTTCAACAGTAAGTGCACTGGAAGCAAAATATTGCTAGATCTTCTATTTGTAAAATATTGCTAGAAAACCCCCAATTTGGCCTTATTTTTTATTCAGTCCATGTCTGTACAATTAAAATATTGCTTGAAAAGTTCAACAGTAAGTGCACTGAAAGCAAAATATTGCTAGATCTTCTATTTGTAAAATTTTGATAGAAAACCACATTGTGGCCTTATATTTTCTTCAATCTGTGCGTGTACAAGTACTAGCATATGATATTCTATTTCTAAAATATAGTTAGAAAAGTTCAACAGTCGGTGCAGTGAGAGTAAAAGATTGCTAGAAACCTTTATCGTGGCCTCATATATGTCTCACTAGGGTGTACAAGTTCAACAGAAGGTGCATTGACAGTAAAATATTGTTAAAAGAAACCCCACACTGGCCTCATATGTGTTGAGTTTGTGTGTACAAAACTACTTGATCTTTCATTTGTAAAATATTGCTAGACAATCCCATCATGGCCTCATAGCTAGCATATTTTTATTATATATTCTATTTATAAAATATTGCTAGAAATGTTTAACAGTATGGGCAGTAAGAGTAAAATATTCCTAGAAATCCCATTGTGGCCACATATTTCCTTTATTCTATGTGTGTACAAGTACTACCATTTGATATACTATTCATAAAATATTACTAGAAAAGTTCAGCCATACACGCGGCGAGAGTAAACTCTGAGTTTTATAATGCACTGTGATGTAGTAGGGAACTACACATATTGTTTTCTGAGTCCTTACCCATGTCCCTTTTTGCAAAAATTTTACAACTTTAATTTATGTCCAATACTGGATGATATGCTTCTGATCTTACCAGTTTTCTGGTTTCAAAAAGAAATATGACTGATGTCATAATGACATTTCTTAATGTCCGTACCTGTCAAAAAAGGGGTCAAGAAATTTCTTGTCCATACAAGTATGGCAAAAATCAAAGACACAGGGTGCAGACAGGTGTAGGCATCTTTGAATATTTATTTTCATTCTTCTTTTTACCAAAATGGGTAAGAACAATAGTGGCTTTCTACCAGTAAACACCTGTCTACCAGTAAATGCCCGCCTGATATTTCTTTGTTAGAGATCCTGAACAAATGTATATATATATATATATATGTGACTACAAAATGGGCATGCACTGGTACTTAATTCTGGCTTGTGGTAAAAACGGCCGATAAGAGGAACATTTTGGCAAAATATATGATTTTGCAACAAATATATAAGACTACACACTTGAATGGTTAATTGTGCTATATGTTATTTGATAATTTGCTAAAAGAAGAATAGTGATGTATATTTCTGAGCGACATTTTTGGGAGTTGCGAGGTGTAGTGTGCGCCCATGCAAAGATAATATACAGGAACTAGGGTTCAAAGGGCCACTTCAGAGTCAACCCTCAAGCTGTAAACATGTGTACTTAACAAGATTATATGGCTGTTTAGCGGAAATGCACATGCGGTATTCACTTTAGTATACTGGCATGTATTATATGGTCATACAGTGACAGAATTTATGTAGAGACAGATACTGAGCAGTAGATGGTACTGAGTGGGCTGGTAGTATAGTGAACAGTAGTGGTTCTAAGTGTACTGGTGGTCAAGTATTAGAGGAGTGTGAAGACAGAAGTGCCTGGAGTCATAGTATTGGCAGGGCCTGGCCAACAGCCCAGATAGTATAATGCAAGGTGGTACAAATACTTCAACATAAGGTGGCACCCACATAAGGTAAATGGGCTAATACAATATAAATTTTAAAAACTACCAAAAGCATGGGCGTTTACTGGTACAGACCAGTACAGTAGTCACCAGGGCCGGTATTCATAAACGAACTGGTTATTTACACCACGGCTGTGTACATAAGGGTATTTCAGTTCTTTATGTACACCACGGCTGTCGACCAATCAGAATGGGTTTTACATCTCTCTTGTTTTGGCGCCATTTCTTAAAAAGAATGTTTTTCTTTTTGTATTTTTGCTATATATCACTTTTTTGTAAGGTGTGTAGATGGCCGTGTGTAGAGGCTTACATGCCATTAGAACCTGGTACATTTGTAATGTATGTTACTTGTATGATTCTTGTTCCATGTGTATAATGAATAAATAATGAAACAATAAAAAATCACATCTTCACTGCATGTCTTTGTCATCTAAGTGTCATCCAACCCAAGTTAAGCCACAACTATTCGACCTGTGGGGATCAAAAGGCTAATTATGTAACAAATTTTACCTGGCTGGGTACACAACAAGGTGTATATAAGAAATTTAATTTAGTTTCCACAGTACAATAGTGGGGAAGACTAATCATCCCATTTCTAGGGGGACTGACACAGCATGCACAATAAGGTGGTGTAGAAGACCATGTACATTAGCTTACCTACATTTTAGTGGTACACAAAATATCCCAAATATCTTGCATATGTACACAAGATATTCAATCTAGCTTACATAAACAGCGGTGGTGTACATAAGGGACATTATCTGGCTAATATACACAACGGTGGTGTACATAAGAGACATTATCGGGCTAATATACACAACGGTGGTGCACATAAGAAACCATATCTAGCTTATGTACACAGCAGTGGTGTACATAAGACGACTTTTCGGCATTGCGTACACAGCGGTGGTGTAAATATATCCTCTGCCATTTATAAAACTTGCCGAGACCAAATTTTGTCTCAAGTCTTAAGTTTTGGTCTCAAATCTGAGACTCTCTTTGTCTGAGACTTAAGACCTCTTTGTGAATAGGGGCCCAGGGGGCATATTCCAAAAGGTACATGTATTAGCGAACAAATAATTTGCAAACCGTTTCCATTGGCGGTTCTGAAAGTGATTGTTTTCCGATCTGTCAGTGACTGTTCTGAAGCCACCGTGAAAAATATTTGTTGCAAAAAATTTTGATCCAACTACAGCACAGGAATGATAAATGTATAATAATAATAGTAGATTTTGACCGCTTTCATATGATAGTTGTATTCTAACTGAGATATTGTTAAATAAGTTGCAAAGGTGCCAAACACACGAATCTGCAAACACACGAAACTGGATCGTCAACCACATCAGTATCTTTTGTGAATCGGAACCTTTGTGAATACGGCCCAAGGTGTCGATCTTAAAAGGAGCGTTGCAAGTAAAATAAATTTATTAATGTTTTAAACACCAAGACTTTTTTATTTTTGTTAAAACTAACCTGAATATTATCATGAGGTGTTGTAAAACTGTTCTTCCTTAACTGTTTTCTAGTGGACGAAAATAGGAGATCAGACACCACGGTTACTATAGTAAATAAATCCAAAACGAGGCGACAAGAATATTTTTTACGAAATCTCAAATACACCAATGTAAGCCAAACCCGACCAATTTCTTAACCTTGAACAAACACATTAGAATTTTATATGTTGGCTCTGGATCCCATTAAACATTTTTAGGTTTTGCAAACATTTGGTGGGAAACATTTAGTAAAGGTTAAAAAATGATGGGTTCGAAACCCATTCATAATAGAAGGTTTTCAAAACATTTTATTAACACCATTTTTAAAAGTTTAATGAAAAATATTAAAAATTGTTACATAGCAATATTAACCATAATTGTGGTCAGAGATCCAATTCAACGTGTTTTAGGTTGCTTACTATTGAAAATATTATTTTTATGTCTAAAGTTGTGAACTAGTGGCTTAAAAATTGTCCCCCCTATTCAATTTTTACTTAGAGTTATTGCAGGTGAGACAGTTTTTGCTAAAGTCCTCAAAAATCCCATATTATTGCTCATTGCCATCTTTGTTTGCAATGTTTGAAGGTAAATGTTTAATAAGCATTCTGAAAATATGGGTACAAAGAATGCTTATGAGTAGTATATACCGAGTGTATATCGAGTCGAGTTTCCCATCAATCATGTCACTTTTTGACAGCTGTGCAGCTGCCTGGGGCAGATGTTAGATTGATGGCTAGATAGGGGAGGGTCGATACTAGCTCTATACAGGTTATTGGGCTCTATACAGGTTCTTGAGACTGACTCAATGGGGACTTTTGTTTTACTTTGATAGTTTATAGCTATTACTCAGATGAATCATCACACAGCTGTGCTTTTTAATGGGCAAGCTCTTTGTCTGATTTTTTATGGGGTTAGCACAGCTGTGTTTAATGGGGCTTTGTCTGCTAGCTCCAAGCTTTGTTTTAATGGGGCTTTGTCTGCTAGATCTCGTGGCATTGTCAAATCAGCTGTGTTTAATGGGGGTTATGTCTGCTTAATGGCAGTGTGTGCTTTTTAATGGGCAAGCTCTTTGTCTGATTTTAATGGGGGGATAGCACAGCTGTGTTTAATGGGGCTTTGTCTGCTAGCCCAAGCTTTGTTTTAATGGGGCTTTGTCTGCTAGATCTCGTGGCAGGGTTAGAACTGTTTTAATGGAACCTTTATCTGCTACAAATGTTTAATGGGGCTTTGTCTGCCAGCCAAATTTTTAATGGGGCTTTGTCTGCTGGCCATGCTTTGTTTAATGGCTAGCACAGCTGTTTTTAATGGGGCTTTGTCTGCTAGGCCAAGCTTTGTTTTAATGGGGCTTTGCTAGCCAAATTTTTTAATGGGGCTTTATCTTCTAGCCTACTGCATCATATTACTACTGAAAACTGAATCATCTAATAGCCCTTTTTCTGCTGATGGGGGCTTTGTCTGCTACCCATACTAGTTCACAGCTGTGGTTTTTTTAATGGAACTTTAATGGGGCTTTGTCTGCTGGCCATGCTTTGTTGTTTAATGGCTAGCACAGCTGTTTTTAATGGGGCTTTGTCTGCTAGGCCAAGCTTTGCTAGCCAAATTTTTTAATGGGGCTTTATCTTCTAGCCTACTGCATCATATTACTACTGAAAACTGCTCTCCCAACCATCATGCTAAACACAGCTAGCCACATTGGAGGTCTATTGAAAATCTCCATTCCCAATTAAAATTAACGTGAAATTTCGAACCCCAGGGTAAGCACTCGAACGCAATTCCTCATATACATTCTCAGTATCACTTGTTTAGTGATATGGCTTTATGAAAACAAAACAATTGCTCTCTATCGTATCTCTCACTTATTATACTGAATCTTTAATGTTATGGCTATTAGGGTTAGGGCTTTGGGTTTAGAGATGAAAAATCTTAATTGAACAAACTCCTAGATAAAATAAATCTCATTTGCATGCAAATCCTAATTTTCTTTACATCACAAAGACCATTAAATCAGATAATGCACTAGATAAAAAAATTTAATATCAAATCTGAATCTACTCTCCTTTGTTACTTTATTTCCTTTGTATGGTTTCCAGCCAATCTGTTACCCTCTCACCTGTTCCCTTTTATATTTCCCACATCTGCATCTTTGACAGAAGGCCCATTGTTCTATTATTAAAAATGTGTCACTTATTTTTATCATAATTTTTACATAAATATTATAGCCCTCACAAAGACCTCCCCAACCCCCCTCAAACCCACCCTTTCGTATTTCTCACCTCTATCTCATTATGTGACTGTCATTAGGAGCTCATACGTTAACTGACAAATACCTGTCTAGCACAAAGACTGCCTTAACTTTATTTTCCTATATTTAAACTTTCTCCTTTCACTCACATCTGTCTAATAACTCTTGTTTTATGTAACACGGGTATTTATACTGGTAATGAAATGCTGAGCTTGCTTTTGTTTATAAAATTTTTTCTCTGACATAAGGATCCTGACACTCTTTTCAACACATTTACTAAAAATGCTGATAAGACTAAATCTTTTCTATAGTAATTATAAACTCCCCAGTCACTATATAAACCCCTGGGAAATCTGTTTTTGTGAAATATTAAATGCTTATCACTCTTGCGGAATTCTGCAAAAATTATTTTGATATAAAAAAGAATTGTTAGAAATGTCTCAATCAGGATTAACTCTTAGGGATCTATTTCTACAGGTGGGAGATATGAACCTTCAGCACCCAGATTATTTTTTAGAGATGGCACTCAATACCTTTCATATTAAAAATTGTACATGCCTAGGGGTGTCATTGTTTTATGTCTCATGCTTCATCTGGCATTATCCATCCTATACTCACAGGATTCTTCTTACAGCCTTTAGAGCCTACAAGAACAAACTTATTAAATCCTATTTAGGATGGAGAAAGAGGATGAAAACATATTCGACTCAGGCTCAGCAAATGCGAAGAATTATGCTTAATAGAATGGTTTCAGATCAGAGAATGCGTAGACAGGTTATGAGACAGATGGGAATGGAAATCAATGATTCAGACTCTGAAGACGAAGGCATTCACTCTGTCTAGAACTCATTAATCATCTGAAATCTTCAACAAAATCAATAATAATTGCAAGACACTCCCCTATATAAACTGGAAAATCTTCAACATATTGTAATATCTCCTTATTTTTCACATCTGAATACCCTGTACCATGGAGTGTAGATGTTATTTATGTGGTTCTAACCTTCTGAATCAGAAAAATCTACTTCATCACCAGAAGTATTGTCACCAAGTAACAGATAAGATACAAGAGAAATGCAGGATATGTGATCGACAATTCCATGATAACCAGGCCTTGTGTTTACATCTTCAAAAATGTGGAAAATATATCTGTAGGAGCTGTGATCTTCCATTTCTTACAACAGAGGCCCTCAACTTTCATGTGGAGACATTTCATAAGAAATCTACAGCTGCTAAATCTTACAGATGTGGCATTTGTAAATGCAATTTTGAGGGTAGGAGGGCCCTGTACACGCATAGAATGAGACAACATGGAGGCAACAATGATGACCCTGTCCTACCAGCCTTTATTGTAGATAATGATGACGAAAATTTACGTGAGATTTACGTTACAAACATAGATCACATACAGGCTAACCATCAAGAGACTGAACTAAAGAATATCTACAATTTTCCAACCAATAATCTGCATGGGGGTTACAGGGAGATTCGATCCCAGGTGAGGGAAATCTATCAGAACCTACACAATGCCTTCAGGATTAATCTCGCCTTTGGAACCATTTTATTTAACAATGAAACAAGGGAATACAGATATTTTGTTCCACATTACAACAGTAAGATTCTTCAATATCCTTTTCGAATTTCGAATATGAATAGTATTCGTTTTTTGATGAATAAGTTAGCTGGAATCGATATAATTACACAAGCAAGATCAGATAGACCCTCTACTGCCTGGAGCCTCGCCTTCATAACTAATGTGCAGTATGTAGTTTTTAAAACAGAGTTTCCATTGGGAAATGCTGAAGACCTGCCAGATTACATCAAACAGAATAGGAATCTGAAGACAATGTATATAGACAAATGGACGGGCAAACCATATACAGACAATTTATGTTTCTTTAGATGTCTTCGACAACATTTTAATGGTAACAAAGATTTCCTCGAATATTTTCGTGTATGGATGAATTTTAAAAAATCAGAAAAATTAGGAAATTCTACTGGACAATTTACTGGTGTGACTATGGATGAGATGATGGATCTAGAAAGATGTTTTAATGTAAAAATTTTGATATATTCTCTGTCACCAGATGGAGTTGTCTGTAATCTGTATAAATCTGTAAATAATTATGATAGTAAGATGTATCTTAATGTACATGAAAACCACCTTAGTTATATTGTAGATATAAATAAATTCGCCAAAAAATTTCAATGTGAGAAGTGTCTTAAGTTGTTCACAAGAGAGTGGAACATGCAAAGACACTACAAAGTATGCTATGATAGAACTATCTACCATTTTCCAGGTGGCTTCCATAAGTCACCCTTAACCATATTCGAAAAACTCGAATCTCTAGGAATACATACCTCTGAGCAATCTAGATATTATAAACTCTTTGCAGTGTGGGATATGGAGGCGATGCTTCAAAAAACAAACCACAGCACCACGAGTAAATTGAACTGGATATCCAAACATGTTCCCATTAGTGTGAGTGTAGCTTCTAACATAACCAATTTTGAATCACCGAGGTGTTTTATCAATCCGGATCCGACAATTTTGATTCAAAATATGATGGAATATCTCAGACTGATTAGTATAGCCGCTCGTAAACAAATCTCCTGCAAATATTTTCATGTTTTATATGAACTGGATGAGCTCATTCAGAAATATAAAGAGGATGGGGAGCAGGCGGATTCGGATTTCGAATCAGAGGACTGGGAAGAGGAACTCGAGTCGGACGAATCTGATTCAGAATCCAATATTGTCTTTACTCCAAGTAAAAAGATTCTGTCACATTTCATATCCAATATTCAACAAGTTAAGAAAGAGTTTCTTACTTACATTACCCAACTACCTGTTATTGGATTTAATTCAGGTAGATACGATCTGAATTTAATTAAGACTGATATTCTCAAGTATATAAGTTTAAATTACACAGAAAATGAAATCTTCACCATCAAAAAAGAAAACAGCTATCTCACCATAGGTACTCCACATATGAAATTTTTAGATATTTCTAATTATTTAGCAGCTGGATGTTCCTATGAGAAGTTTCTTAAAGCCTATGGTTGTGACATTCCAAAAGGTGTTTTTCCTTATGAATGGTTTGATTCTCTTGAAAAATTAGACTGCACCTGCTTACCGGAAATGAAAGATTTCTATTCTAAAATGAAGATGTCTAACCCATTAGAATCTGAGTCTGAGTATGAAGAGCTTAGAAATCTTTGGAATAAGAATGGTATGAGGACTTTTAGGGATTATTTAATACATTACAATTATCTAGATACTGGACCCTTCTGTGAAGCCCTCACTACTTTCATAGATCTTTATGTATCGGAAGGGATAGATATTTTTAAAGATTACATCACCTTGCCTGGTGTAGCCAGAAAAATGATCTATACCTCCTCAGAGAGTAATTTTGCACTCTTCAATTCAGATAACGCAGACCTATACTATACATTTAAACAAAATATTGTGGGAGGTCCTAGCATAATTTTTAGCAGATATCAAGAAAAAGGGGTAACAAAAATTAAAAATGTAGAAAATAACTTATGTGAGAGCGTGGTGGGTTATGACTGTAATGGCCTCTATTCCTATGCTATCAAGCAGCTAATGCCAAGCGGTGTGTATGTAAGAAGATTCCCTGAAAACCATTTTAGACCGGAGGTTAGCGAAAGGTACATAGATTCATACGTTTGGTTAGATTATCTCAGCTGTAAAGAGGGAATAAAAATTCGACATAAATTAAATAATCAAAAAGAGGTGAGAATAGGGAACTTTAGGGTAGATGGTTTTTGTTATCAAAATAAAACAGTTTATGAATTTAATGGATGTTATTACCACGGTTGTAAATTTAACTGCTTTATAGTTAAAAATTTAAAAAACAAAACCTGGTCAGAAAGACTGAAAAAAGTGCAACAGAGGGATAAAGCTAGAATGAACTACATAATTTCACAGGGTTATAAATTTGTGGCTATTCAGCAATGTCAATTTATCTCCAAAATAAAACCCAAATGCCTCCGATTTTATGAACATTACCTCCCTTCTTACTACAGGAAAAATAAGGGGGATTTAACACACTCAAAGATCTTAACAGATGTTAAAAATGGAAGATTGTTTGGTGCATTAGAGGTAGATATCCAGGTGGAGGAGGGGCATGAAGATTTCTTTCAAGAATATCCCCCCTTTTTTGCTACTTGTGAGGTACCAATGGAGGTAATAGGTTCACATATGCTCTCCTATTGTAACGCCAATGACATTCAATTTAAAAGTAAAAGACTTCTGATTAGTGGGCTTAAGGCTCGCAAAATTTTACTTGCCACCCCCCTTTTGCAGTGGTATCTGAAAAATAAATGTCAAGTCTCAAAAATCTATCAGATAATCCAATTTCAACCCAAACCCTCATTCACTTCATTCATAGATAAGGTGACCCATCACAGGATTCAGGGTGAATTAGAGGCAGATAAAGCAATTATAGGGGACACCTTCAAATTGATAAGTAATTCCAGTTATGGTTCCTTTCTCATGAATAAAACTAAACATTCTAATGTGAGATATCTAGTGGATAAGAATAAAGTCCGAAAAATAATAAACTCTTGCATTTTTAAAGATATGCAGGATATTAATGGAGTTTTTGAGGTAGAGACCTATAAGTCTAGAATTGTGATGGATAACCCTATACAAATTGGTTTTTTTATTTTACAATATGCGAAGTTAAGAATGTTGGAATTTTATTATGACTGCTTACTGAAATACCTTAGACCCCAGTCATTTGAATTAACGGAAACTGACACCGATAGTCTGTATATGGCTATAAATCAATCTGATCTAGATCTTTGTGTTAGGGGAAGATACCGACAGAAATATCATAAGGAAATTTTTGGGTCCTGTTCTGATGAGTTGAATGCACTCTGGTTTCCAAGACACTGCTGCTCCCACCATATCACCATAGATAAGAAAATCCCAGGGATTTTTAAGAAAGAATTCTCTGGATTTCGAATGTTATCACTCTGTTCAAAATCCTATATCATAGAGGATCAGGATGGTAAACAGAAAATATCTTCTAAAGGTATTTCTAAAAAAAATTTAACTGATGCTATGGCTAAATTTACTCACACTCTAAGCACTGGAGAGACAAGTTTCTCCACCAATTTAGGATTTAGAATGAGGGATGCTAATATGTTTACCTATTCACAAACTAAAATAGGATTCAATTATTTTTATTGTAAGAGAGAGGTGCAAGATGATGGGATCACAACCAGACCTTTAAATATAACCCTCTCACCATGGGAAAGAGAATCCCTGGTTGTATCAGAGGTACAGGATCCCCTATCTAATCTGTACTATTCTCAGATGAGAGTAGACGCCTTATCTTATCATTCAATTGAACAAATGTTTTATCACCTTTTAGCCAAACATTACAAAAATATTACACTTTGTCATAAGATTTTGCTGGAAACAGATCCCCTTAATGTATACAATCATCTTGACAAAACATTTATCTCAAAAAGTAGAAATGAAGAAATTAAGAAGGATATTATGCACCTATGTGTCTCTGAAAAATTTAGGCAGTGTCAAAATTTTCGAGATCGACTAGTATCTGTTAATGATAAGGCTATTTATTATAAGCAGCCTAATTATAGTAGAGAGGATGAGGCCTATTGGGGTGTCAGTAACCCCACTAAACTTATTTCTGTGCTTCCCCCTAATTCTCTAGCCGGAAATAACATCATGGGTGAGCTAATTATGGATTGCTGTCGAAAATTTTCTACTGAAATCTCCATTCCCAATTAAAATTAACAGGAAATTTTGAACCAGAAGGTAAGCACCCCAACGCATTGGCTCTGAATTCCTGTCACTTTTTGCTGCGACAGTACAGACTAAGGAACTCTGTTGAAAATCTCCATTCCCAATTAAAAATAACAGGAAATTTCGAACCCGAAGGTAAGCACCCGAACGCATTTGCTCTGAATACTTGTCAGCGTTTTATGATAGTACTGACTGAGGAACTCTGTTGAGCAGGACACAGATGATTCAAGTATGCAATTGTTTTTTTTTTGAAGAAATAACAGAGAAAATATATTTTAATGTAATACCATTTATTTCTTATACTGAATCGTCACTTTACAAAGTTATTATTAAAAAATCTAATGATCATCTCCTCGATACTTTTTAGGTTTACTGAAAAATCTGATAAAATACTTTGCATGGTTCTTCCTCTGCTACTGTGATAGCTATAATACAAACAAAATAATCCACATGTATCTGTCTGATAATTTTGCACTCTCTTATTATTGTATTTGTATGATAATGCATTACTGAATAAATTATTAACTATGTCTCTCTTTGGTTGTTTTCCTGCTGAATCGAATTGTTCCACAACCTCATTATTCACCCGATGCAATACCACCCAATGGCTCCCCTTGTCAGTGGAGTAATCCAGATTAACAATAACTAGGGAGGGAATGGGTAGTTTTTTAGGGATAAGGTCTAGGGAATATACGCCATAGAATTGTTCTCGAATTTTTTCATCCAACCTCATATACTTTGCAATTTCGTAGCTATCCATCACCCAACATTTACCATTCTAGCTTGATCTATCTTTAATATTTCAGGGAATTTTGCGTAGACAATAATATTTATAGTTTCTGGAAGGGCAGTCCCAAATCTTAGACTTAATCTCACATGTCCACTTCCGGAAGTTGTCATCACCTGACCAGATAGGAAACTCTGTATGTCGAATTGGTACAATGCATATCCCTTGGGATAATCTGAAAGTTGAATAATCAAACCATTTTTCCGATCAGAATCATTTGGTACCAGACTTAGATAAGAGGCTACATAATCTTTTTCATTGAAATTGGGTTTAAAGGGTCTATTTGGTACAGGCTGTCCATCCACACTCAATTCCATATAATTGAGATCCATATTTTGAAAGTTAAACAGATTTTTAGTGTAATCTCCAGAATAGGCAGCATTTGAAACTAAGCCAACCACAATCTTGCTGGGAACTTTACCATGGAAGATATTATCAGTCATAAATGTGTGAGATCCTTTAGCAATACTGAAGCTTTTAATATCACTTCTCCAGAAGGGATAGAGTGCAGGACTTGTTTTCAAAGCCTCATTATGAGCGACTAACATATCTGGATTCAAAGAGATATAACAAACTTTTAAAATAGCCTCTGTGATTTTTAACCTCAACTTTTCTTTCCCATCTCTCATTAATCTGAACTCATTGAAGGATTGAAAAAACTTCAAGGTAACCGCCACCCCATTTATTATAGCCCTGGGTTGATCTATTCCAAAGTCTGTTTCAAGTAAACCCTCCACACTAGCCGTTCCTCCACTTCTAGTTGGTCTGCCTCTCTCTGTAAAGCCTGGATTACCCCCTGTGTAGGTGATAGCCTCCATGGCTCCTGGTTGATCTTTATGAAACAATGCTGCCTCACCCTCTGATTGAACCATGTTGTTGTTGGTTGATAGAAGAAAATCAATCATTGCCTTATACGGATAATTAGCACCCACATCTGAGGATACTACTTTTTGATTAATGCAATATCAACCTGTCTAAAAATTGAATGGAGGGTCAAGTTTATAGGCGCCACCTGGTGACTAGGGGTTGGAGGTTGACCAGCTGATGGTGGCTTATTATGAATAGGAACCCCCTTCTCATCTGTAATGATGTATTTTACATGTAACCTGGTTTTAGCTAAATTGATATAATCTACTGAGGTCCCTGGGATATTAAATTCTATTACACTGCTATCTGTGATAGCGGCAATTGGATTGAACTCCACCCAATATTCTTTCTGAATCGTCTTATCTATGGGTGGCGGCTGGAAGATGGTTAAAGGTGTTTGAATTATATCCATAATGAGTGAGAATTGAATTTTTTCTTCTTACTCTTTACTTTCACCCCCTTCTGGACAGATGATGATGATCTCCTAGTGCTGCTACCTTTCCTAGTTTTATTTTTATTCTTGGAAGAAATTTTTCTTGAGGATTTCTTTGTAATCTTACTCTTTCTAGTCTTCCCACCAGTTTGACCTTTGTGGGTTCCAACCATGCTATTTATACCCTTTTTCAATTTTATCTCACTCTTGGCCTGCTCCACTGCTGCCTCTGTAGGTGTAACTAATGTAACCTCCACCGGTTTGTCATTAACCCTATCTGTTTCTGAATTTTTAGGATTTAATTCATAAAAATTTGGGTTATATGCGACTCTTCCCTCAATACATTTCTTGCAAAAGTTTAAATATTTATCCATTTTCTTTTTTAAGGTGTAATGTGAGCTGTATCTCCCCCTTTAATGCTAGAGCATTGTTAAAGGAGCTATCTTTTATATAGATTTTGATTCGACCTAAATTCGACTGCCTCACCCCCAAATAAAACCTGTCTGGAAATAATTGGCTTCTTTTATTGTTTGGCATTAGCATTCTTAAAATTGGTTCTAAGGAATCTCTAACAAAACTATAATCACAGATATCTGAAAAAACCATGAGGGTCTCTGATATTTTTTCATTTAAAAAAATATCGCAGAGCGCCACTTTCCAATTTCCCCTCAATTCCACTCTCTCAGGAAGTTCCACAGTGAAGTTATAACCCTTGTTACCAGGATGAAACCTTAAGGAATCCTTCGAACTTAAGAAAATGTAAAAGTCTCCCTCTGTCATTCTCCCTCTTTTTCATTCAATTATGAAAGCTTTAACACAAACACAGGGCAGCATTGGCTATTTATAGTTCTTCCATAGCTGTCTCTGGTATCCAGGAATTAAATTTGCTTGGCCATCCTTTCCATTTTACCAGCATCTCTGATATCCCCTTTCTTTTCCTTTTTTTAAGAATTTTTTCTATTTTGTAGACCATATTTTCATCCAAAAATGCTAGTTGTAATTCAGGCTCATAAAAATATGATGTTATGACCTCATTTTGATAATCTTTTAGTTGATATATTGGGATATCTTGGTTTAGTTTTCTATCAATGATTGTAAAAATCTCACCAGACCATTTTTCAGCATATTCTCGATCGAAACTGTTCTTTAGATAACTTATTTTAACCCTATCACCAACCTTATACTTAAATTTCACCCTTTTAGGGTTAGGTCTGGTCTTCTCCATGCTTTTGTCTTTCTTAATACCCTTAGTTTTGAGGCCGTATTGATAAGACCATATATCATACTGGTTTGAACTCTGAGCCTTTGTGGGGGTCATCTTAATAGATCTATGGCTGGCATTGTTGTAACTAGCCGTAAAGTTTTGTAAATTATCTACCCATCTGAAGGTTTCTCTAGCTGTTAAATATTTGAATATCTTGAGTTTAATTGTTTTTATTACTCTCTCTGCGTAATTAGCTTTAGTTTCATAATAAGTAAATATCTGATCCACCTTTGAGATTCTCAAAAATTTGGTCACCTCTGAATTTTTATATTCACTACCTTGATCACTTCTTATTTTCTGTGGTTTCACCCCTGATTCCTCAAAAATATTAGACATGACTTGCTTCATTTCCTTTCCTGTGAGAGTATACAATGGTCTGGTATAGAGATAACGAGTAAATATATCGATAAAAACCACAAAATAGCCATAATTATCATTCGATTTTCTGTATTTCACCATATTAGCAGTATCTGTATCCCATTGATAATTTTTGGAGAAGGAAAGGACCTTGGGTCTCTTGAAATGTCTCCTGACAGGATGATGTGAAGTATAGGCCTCCTGTTTAGCTAGCCACTGTTTAATAGTTCTCCTTGAAATCTTGTATTGACCATTTTTTTTCAAAAATTGGTACAATTTTTCAAACCCACTGAAGGAGGCGGGACTACTGGGGTTATAATATGCCTCTTTAAGCACTATCTCCAAATCAGGAGAGATTTTTATTCCAGAATTTAATCCATGCTGGTTTGCGCTCTCTGATAGACTCCCTGTCTCCTCCCCTCTGTTTTGTAGTCGATCCTCCTTGCTGTTTAACCCTTCCTCCATTGGAATTATTTGGGGTTTTTTGACCGCCAGTCATTCGCTTATCTACACTACTCTCAGGCAATCCTGGTGGGGGTGACATATATAGGCTCTCATTGCTTCCAATCTCAGCCTTGGACGATGTTACAGCATTATTCAATTGCTCAGATTCCTCATCAGCTGTATTGCTTTTATACGGGCCTTGTTTTTCAATTTCGAGATATTTTTTAAATTTCAAAAATTGTTCATGAGGTACCATTACAAATTTATTCATTGTAAAATTTGGTTGATATATTTCCTTATGCTATATAATAATTCTGAAAAAATTGTGTGATGTTTCTTCAGTAATTGAAGCCGCCCTCTAACCCTTCTTAGAAATCGCTTAATCAACCCAGAATATTTTTCAAATTTTGCCTTGATCTTTTTACTGAGTGGCAGACGAAAAATATTGAAGAAAATCTCTGCAATGGCTTTTATTTGTGACTGATTAGCCTCTGAAAAGATATACTTGTTTAAATTTTTATTGTTATCCAATATAACCTTTAGAAAATGCTTTGCTCTAAGGAGATTAGAAGACATACTGATCAGTAGTCTTTAATCTAGCAAGTATTTATAGCTATTTATATACGGTTAGGTACTCATCAGGAAAAATATGGGTACGTAACCAGGAGGTCTTATCTCTGGTAGGAGATAGATCTATCAGCAAGTAACTGAAAGATTCTGCAGTGGCGTCGTCATAGGCCAGACAGACCTTATCACACATTCCTAACTGATTTCCTAAGATTTTTATTTGATTGATATCCCTAGGATTTTTAAATAAAATAAAATAATGTGTATTCAGGGTAATGTCTCTACTATATTTTCCCGAATGGTAGAGATTTTGTAAAATCAAAAAGACGCTCAGATTTCTGTGATGTGATTCTCTACTAAATAGATTGGTAATAGAGGGGCTATTCACTGCTGTCATCTGTAAATCATCAATAATAATCAGATTATGCTTAGAGTCGGCAATTTGCTTTATTCGAGCCTCATCTGGAACTCCTTGAATAAATTCTAAATTTTCAATTATTTTGTTGTCAAAGGATTTCTGCCATACCCCATAAAAGTAGTACACCTTCTCCACAGGAACCTCAAACATAGCATTTAAATTCTCCAATAACTTAAAGACAAAGTTTGTCTTTCCAGAGCCTGTAGGACCTGCAATCATTGCAGTAGTGGGTGAAAAAAATCTGAACATTGTTATCTCTATCTTATCACGTGAGTCACATAGTAAACAATCAGAAAGCTGGTTAGTCTCCTCTCTATTTATATTATTTTCACTTGCCAAGATTACAATCGCCTGCTTGCCAGTTACCTCAATACCTGCCAGATATCCTAGACAAAAGATTTTGTTTTGTATTATTTTCAGGTATTGTTGTGGCATAGAGTACATACAAATCAGAAAATGCAGGCTCAAATATTTATACTCTTAGGCTTTTTACCCGGATTAATATATTCTAAAGCTTGTTTCCAGAGAATGTGTAACTGTGAGAATGATATGGCTGTTTGTATAGATGTTGTATGGGTGGAATTTACCTATAATCCAAAAATCCGTATTTTATATCTGAAACAGTTGGAATATCTAGATATCCATCTAGTCTTGAAAAATTTTCCCTCTTTAGAATATTGGGTAATGATGGATATGATGTACTTCAACTGCAGTTGGATTAAAGAAATTCCATTGCAAATTAAAGTATCCACTATGTGCACAGACAAGGTCCAGAAAGGTGAGTTTATTAACCTATGCAGATAAAAATGTAATCTAATAGTCAGAGAAAAAATGCCTTTGGGGTGCTTAGACTCGGGTTCGAAATTTCCTGCTATTTTTTATTAGGGAATGGAGATTTTTAACAGATTTCCTCAGTCTGTACATTCACAGCTTACTGTCATCGCCTCCAAAGAAGCACAGAGGATAGCAATGCCTCATTAATATGTTTATGAGGTGCTTACCTACGGGTTCGAAATTTCCTGTTAATTTTAATTGGGAATGGAGATTTTCAACAGAGTTCCTCACTCTGCACCTTCACAGCCTACTGTCATTGCATCCACAGAGGCATACAAAGCATTACCTCATTAATATGTCTATCTGATCTACCTTCGGTTTAGAAATTTCATGTTAATTTTAATTGTGGATGTAGATTTTCAACAGACCTCTACAGCAATTTTTTCCCTTTTTTTATTAGCTACAACAGAGAGTGAGATATGGGAGGATACCCAGTCCTTATTGTCATCAACAGGTCTCTGGGATTCAACTACCTCTGCCCAGTATTCGTCAAATAATTCTGATCATAATATGAGCAAAAATAGAGATTACAGTAGCACTCATATCCAAAGGTACTACTGGATATTAATCTCGATCAGTACCGCATGCATTATGGTTGTATTACTATTTGCATGGATTTTGGGAAGAAAATTATTATGCTGTAAGCTTCAAAGAAATTCGGGAAATGAGACAAATGCTGTCAAAATGGAGGATGTGAGACATACTGCTGATGAGGAGACTGAGACCAATCCAGAAAGGTAGGAAATTTGTTATGAAATTGTGAAATTATTATTTTATACGAATGAAACAGGGATTGTGACATCACATTGCATGAACATATAATTTGTGACGTATTTTTTAGCTAATGACAACCTATGACGTTTCTCAAACCTTGTTTACATGTCTATTTTCTTCATCATGGCTTATTTAGTAGAGATTTTATTTATTGTATCTTTATATCTGTCAAGTATGGATTGCTATCATGTTGAATGTAACTTTTATAAGGATACGTCGCATTTACATATTGTGGGATTGAGATCATTTGAAGACTTTAAAAATTATGGGATCAAATGTGGTGATTACGACGTCGTTACTCTAGTATACGAAGACTGTTATCTGGGACAAATCACACTTCCTCTTAGGAATATTATCCTAAGTTACCCAAATTTGAGGACTCTGTATTGGCGGTGTAAAGGATATTGTGTACATCAAGATACCAGAATCACTGTAGCCGGATGCAGTTTGGGTAAGAGCTAGGAATCATATACTCTATTGTATTAAGGATCTATGTGATCCTAAGATTTCATAAAGTCTAAAATATTTATGCATTGCTGCATACTGAGTTATCAGATTTCACCTACATTTTTCATATAAAAATATTTGTCGGATGTCATGATAACCACACTCTGTTGAAAATCTCCATTCCCAATTAAAATTAACGGGAAATTTCGAACCCCAGAGTAAGCACACAAACGCAATCTGTCGCCTCATATAGCTTTAGTTAGCGGTTTATGCATTACAGCATATCCACTTAACAGATTTCACCTTACAGTTTTATACATAAAAATATTTGTATGTAAATCACACAATTTACAGATTTTTATATTTCTTTTATTTTTTATGTTTAGACCACAGAGAGGAGTCAGACAAATGCAACCGGAGGAGATCTGAGGTGAATGACCAGGATGATTATGACAATGATTGTGAGCATCATGATGATGAGAATTATGATGATGAGCAGGATAACGACCAGAATGACCTATATGCCCTTCTGGTTATACCATTTTTTGGAATTATTGGTGGAATTATGGTGTATGTTATTCGACGTTTTAAGGATAGACTGCTAATTATAATTCTGGATACAATTTTTAATTGCACTGGGGGTAGAGAAAGAGTTGAAACTAGCACATCAGAGACTGATAGCACGAGTGCTGATACGACTTATGTGAAAGAAAGGTTACAAGTTCCACAGGTTACATCAGAGACTTCCAGTTCCATTTTTCCCCTCAGCTCATTCTCTGCCGACACCTGGGACGACAGGATTGTGACAGACGCTAAAAAAATTTTTGATCACTGGATGGAGGAGAGGAAAAATGTAACCGAGGTGTCTACACAGGTCAGTGATTCAGACATTGAGATGCAGATAGAAATGAAGGATATATCAATAATGAGGTCTAGTGATGAGGTACATAGATCTGACCATGAAGTGGAAACAGCAGAGACCAGCTTCATACAGACTAGGTCTGGTCGTACATACCAAAAAATTTTTGTATAAAAAAAGAATGGAGAAAAAACTTTTAGACTTACATTTATAGATTGAGACCTAATGGACCTTAGTTTCAGTTATTTTGTAATTTTCAATTTTTTTTTTTTTTTTTTTCCCCAAGTAATTATTGGAATTATGATCATATGATAGAGTTGTTGGTTACTAATTTAGAATATTACTGTCGTCCATAATATGTTGTAATTGTGTTTCCATGAATGTTTGTTGACATTTCTTATCAGAGAATTTTTTTGGAAGAATATTATATATTTAATTCCTTTTAATTGTACTAATTATCATCCTTTGATTATTATTATGTCTCTCTGATATATACATATATGTAATTTTCTTGTGAGAATAGTTCATAAAGAATAATATATGTGATAATTTTCCATCTTTTATTGTCAAATAACCATATAACCCTTTCAAACAATATATACATAAGAATTTCAATAAAAAATCCTATACAGGTATCATGGCGTAGAGCATATTAATGATATCTTTAACAGAGGATTCTACATTGAATGACTTTAAAAAAATAAAAAAAATTCAGTGTCACACAATGAAAAGTAATAATTCAGTCACATTGAATGGAATTGAAGGTGTAACAGAAAAATATTTTTTTTTAAATCTTTTGAGAAAAATAGACTGGTCATACATCCAATTTATTATGTTAACATTTACACAAACCAGAGCAGACTTCTCCATTGCAATGACTGGTGTCGCTGATTGATTGCAAAGAAAAAGCTAAATAAATACCAGTACTTTGTAAATGGAGACATATGATGATGAGCTCATATTGTCGAAATTCTTTTGCAATGGTTTATTTTATTAAAATAAAAATAGGTTAAGACACCTCCTTTAACAAGATAAATTATGACCTAGCAGGCTGAACAATTCTTTTGAGAGATGACTGTACAGAGCGTTCTTCTGATTACACAGAAGATCTCATACAGAATAAAAACCATAAATCAGCTTGATTGTACAGTCACCACACAAAAGGCGTGTCATGTACACTTGTTTAAATATTGACTTAAGGATGCATATAAATTATGAGGAAGTGCTACCTTAGCCAAAAAAGCATCTGAAACCTTCATGTATTCAGCTATAATAATAAAATCATTTCTTAACAAGATCATTGTTTTTTAGTAGATTAAAGACATATGACAAAATAATATAAATTACTAAGGATCTACAGGAATAATCATATACTAAGTGAAAAATATTTACATTAGCTTCCAAATATTAAATGATTTAAAAAAACTTCAGATTATTCAAACTCTTGCAAACTATAATTACAGAGATTTTTTTTTGACATTTACCTTTTTTCAAAGTTTTTTATTCCCTCTATTACACATTCAGCTGGTTTTATAAAACTTCTATAAGATTGTCTAAGTGATATCTCAGTCCCTCCATCATTTTGATATATGCCGAGCTCCTTGTCTTATTAATTATCCCAATGGTTTCATGCTGTTGATGATGACAGTTGCTCAGATTTATTCTGGGTATCCTTCTGTTATTGATGACATCTGGCTTGATTGGCTCTGTGCAGAATGTAACCTAGTCAATTTTTAGGGATATGACAGGAGTAAAAGGATGAAGACTGAGGAGGCACCCCATTCATTCAGACCAAATTTAGAAATAAAAAATTATTTTTAACAAAAAATTTTGAGATTGTAGACCACTAGGTGTTTGTAGGACGCAACATGCTGCAACCACTAGGGTCAACATGCCATTGGGTGTTACACTCTAAACACCTACTCGGATGATGTGCTAAATTACCGGATATTAGTGCTGAGCATGTTGTACAATAAAAGTGATAACAAGAGCTCATAAAAGCCCTTGTTAATGGTAGGTCTATTTTACAGCAGGCGCATGTTAAGTTGTTGGCTCGTTGCTGGTAATATGTAGCCCACTGAGGAGCTATCATAGTTTCCACATCTTCTGGGCTTTTGCCTAGAAAAAAGGCGCACCCAAAGGCCATCTCGAGGTCTCTATTAGTTAGAGCCTCGATCAGCAATTGGTCATAACTGGTATTCATGTACATGGAAGTGGGGACCCATGTAAATAGTGAGGTAGTGCTCATTTTTGAACTGCGGATAGAGTAGGCCTTTGTGAATTTGTGTTCTAAAAGTATGGTCCTACATATGGGACACCTCAGTTCAGACTCAGCCCCATCCTGCCACATCCTTGATAACTGACAAGAACACTCCACACAGAGCAAGTGTCCACATGGGTTGGTCAGTATGATGTCTGCCTGATCTAAGGCGTCTTTACAGATAGCACATTCAGCTTTTTCTAGGAATTGGCTCACAAATTGAACAAAATCTGGATATTTCCGGCTGAAAAATATAAAAATTAGAGAAATTTTAGTTATTTGACTAAATAGCAGAGATTAGTCAATACAAAATTGGGTTGAGAAAAGGAAATTGTGTTCCTGTGCATACCTGGGAGTTCAAATCTCACGTTATTGCTTATTGTGATTGGAGATTATCAACAGTCCTCACCCTAGGGAAATGCCTCTGATTGTTTGTCAGAATACTGCAGTATTGCAGAGCTATGATTCTCTGTTGAAAATCTCCATTCCCAATTAGAATTAACAGGAAATTTCGAACCCAAAGGTAAGCACCCTGACATACATATTAATGAGCTTAAGTCTTCTCAACCTCTCTGGATGTTGTGAGCAAGTATACTCAAGTATGAGGAATACTGTTGAAAATCTCCATTCCCAATTAAAATTAACGGGAAATTTCGAACCCGAGGTAAGCAGCTTGACATACATATTAATGAGCTTATGCCTTCTCAATCTCTGTGGATGCTGTGAGAGCAAGTATATCAGAGGAATACTGTTGAAAATCTCCATTCTCAATTAAAATTAACATTGACAATTTGCATATTGAGGGTAGAGAAACCCTTTTCGTATATTATCTCTCACTGAGAAATTACACATGTTTTACCCAAAAAGCTTCATTAAGATAAAAAATAAAAATTAATTGAGATAGTTTAGCGAATAAGGAAATACATCAAATTTAGGAGATTTATCTAACTAGACCCTAAATTTCACCCACTTGGTTTTTTATTAGAGCTGTCATGAGAGAAGATAATTTATTGACATTTATTAACATTTCATTAAAATTCTTACTTGAATGAATGGTGTTACGCTCAGGAGGGGGTCTATACAAAGCTAGTTCTACAATAGCCTCACAGCTCCACCTCGTTACATTGGAATAAGTCCTCTCTAAAATTTTATGTAAAAAATTAAAATAAATAAATATTTGGTACTTACACAATAAAGGCCGGTAGAATGTCGTTGAGCAGGATGTAACAAACCATCGCCTGCTGGTAGTGTCCATTGTCAATCAGCATCAGTAGTTCACAAATGGTTATCATATTGGAAATCAGATGATTGGGTCGAAAGAGATCAATTCTTCTTCCAATTTGTACAAAGTTATCCATTTTGAGATTAATTGAACAGCCTATTTTGATTCAGTAAAATTTTGGGGCCCAGAATGGGTTTGATGCGGGGTTTTATAGTGAAATTTTGGGTTGAAAGCTGTTGTCATTATCTGATAATTAAAAATAAAAAAGTGATTTAATGTCAATTTGTCCCTGAATAATTAAAGGGGTATTTCCACGTCTACCTCCCCTTTGGCTGATTCATCTAAATGCGAACATTCCTCACATGTCAATTTTGCATGGTTAGGTTGATCAGGTTGACTTAAACATGGAACATATGTATATATTTCCATACGTTCGCTATACATCTGGTTACATACTTTCAAAAATTCTTCCCATTCTTTGGGTTTGCAGGATAGCCCTTCAGTGGTGGGAAACAAGTCTCCCTTGGCATTGGTCTTCCATTTCCTGATACCTACAGATTTATAGGGACTATTACAGGCTACATAGTAGGAGCCACCTATATGTACTTTCTTCTCTATTCCTTTGTCTCCTTTAAGAATAGCCTGCAGTGCATGGTTAATTAGTTCAGAAAAATGAACTAATACAACCAATTTTGAGATATTGATCTTGATCCCTGGGTTGGTGACAATCTGACCATCCCATTCCTTTAAATGAATAGACTGCACTTGACCAGTTTCACCATGAAACACCACATACTTCTTGGAGCCTAGATGAAAGGTTCTTCTATAGGTGACAGATAGAGATGCCTCTGAATAGTTCATTGCGGACATCGCCCCATGGCTTTGAGGCTCTATAAGATGATCTTTCTTCTTATTTTTAATCTGTAGAGATAGATCTTTCTTATTCTTCTTCAGAGCAGGTTTCCCTAAAACTTGAGCCTCTGCCATATTCACTGAATGATTTCATCCTATTTTTTTTAATTCCTAGATTACAGCTTCAGATGATGTGTAAGGGTTAGAGCGAGAGGGTGGCTTTTTATAGACTTTGAGGTGAGGGGGAGAATATATCACAATTCAGCATATAGGATCACTTACTCAGCAAAAGCTTTGTGTAGGAAAAAATACTTACTCAGCAAAGGCTTTGTGTGAGGAGACTTAAAACAGACTAGTATAACTGATCATTAAAGGAACAAAGAAACTACAATAGTGATTAAAAACAGATTTTATTGATAATTAAATGCAGATAATACAGACAAGTTTATTACTTAATAATTGTAAAGTTAAAGTGACAAAAAGGTTAGTATATCAGAAAGACATCTGCCCGTCCTTTACATCTGTGTCTAACTAGAATTTATAAATAAGTTTTCATCTACTTGGATTTTAGAACATAATGAAGATTTATTATTGGTAGAGTACTGTTCTAAAGTCACAGGTGTCTGTCTTCCATCTGTCTTAGGTAGAGTATTTTTGTAAAATTCACAGCTGACTGTCTTCCATATGTCTTAGGTAGAGTATTTTTCTAAAATTCACAGGTGTCTTTCTTCCATCTGTGTAAGGTAACATCTCGTAACTATTCAATTCATTCAATAATTTTAATGTCTCTTTATCTTCAAGAGGTAGGAGAGAAAAAACTATTTTTGGGCATTATCATTTTCACAAATTCACAGGTAGGTGCATGCCTTTTATGTTCGTCCATTGGTATATCATAGGTCTCCCATTCAATAAGAGATATTTTACACCAGGGGCAGGTAACCTTGTCCCCCTCCCCTGTATAGAGGAAACCAGCACGAGTTAGGGCATCTGGGCGAATGGGGTGAGACTTCGGCCATGTTCTAAATGTAGCATATCTCTCATCATATCCAGAATAATCAGGAACCTTAAATATCCATCTTCCCACGTAGGGTGTGGGTTTATGACATAAATGTAACCCAGCAGAGCTACCACAGGGTGGTTGAATTCTTGGATTGGAGTTATATCTAGCTGAAGAATTCAGTGAAAAGCCTCCAACCAAGGCGGCAGAATGAGTAGAGGCAGACTGAAGATAAGATGACCTAGCATCAGTCTGGTCTTCCACTGGTTTACTTGCTGGATGAACTATCTCGCTATCCTTATCAGTTATGTTGGATGCAGTATTAGAAAACATGTTGCTAGAAGATGCTGTTAGCTTGATAGTTGGAAAACCAATTAAGTTTATAAGCTGAATTTTTGCGTTTATATAGACTGTTAAAATTCTAGTATTCAGCAGTTTTCCAAAGAAAAAGACAGGATTCACTGATTATTAGTTAACCCCAAAGCCCTAACCCTAATCAAAAGTGTATATGAAAGTATGAGATTAAACTGCGACTGTATATGAGGCGAGATATTGCGTTCGTGTGCTTACTCTGAGGTTCGAAATTTCCCGTTAATTTTAATTGGGAATGGGATTTTCAACAGACCTCTAATGTAACTAGCATACATTGTGTGATAAATCAAATATAGCTTTGATAATTCATTTTTTCACAAGTGATATTGTTCCAGTAGGGTAGCATACAAAACCCCCATTAAATGGTTAGCAGACAGAGCCCCATTACAAGAGTTCTAGCAGAAAAAGACCCATTAAACAACACAGCTGTGCGATGATTCAGTTTTCAGTAGAAATATGATGCAGTAGGCTAGAAGACAAAGCCCCATTAAAAAATGGGTAGCAGACAAAGCCCCATTAACCATTTGCAGCAGACAAAGGTCTCATTAAAACAGTTCAACAGTTCTACCCCATTAAAACAAGTCCCATTAGGCAGACAAAGCCCCCCCCCCCCCATTAAAACAGGCTTGGGCTAGCAGACAAAGCCCCCATCAGCAGAAAAAGGGCTATTAGATGATTCAGTTTTCAGTAGTAATATGATGCAGTAGGCTAGAAGATAAAGCCCCATTAAAAAATTTGGCTAGCAAAGCCCCATTAAAACAAAGCTTGGCCTAGCAGACAAAGCCCCATTAAAAACAGCTGTGCTAGCCATTAAACAACAAAGCATGGCCAGCAGACAAAGCCCCATTAAGGTTCCATTAAAAAAACCACAGCTGTGAACTAGTATGGGTAGCAGACAAAGCCCCATTTAAAAGATTGGCTAGCAGACAAAACCACAGCTGTGAACTAGTATGGGTAGCAGACAAAGCCCCATTTAAAAGATTGGCTAGCAGACAAAGCCCCATTAAACACAGCTGTGCTAGCCATTAAACAAAGCATGGCCAGCAGACAAAGCCCCATTAAAAATTTGGCTAGCAGACAAAGCCCCATTAAACATTTGTAGCAGATAAAGGTTCCATTAAAACAGTTCTAACCCTGCCACGAGATCTAGCAGACAAAGCCCCATTAAAACAAAGCTTGGGCTAGCAGACAAAGCCCCATTAAACACAGCTGTGCTATCCCCCCATTAAAATCAGACAAAGAGCTTGCCCATTAAAAAGCACACACTGCCATTAAGCAGACATAACCCCCATTAAACACAGCTGATTTGACAATGCCACGAGATCTAGCAGACAAAGCCCCATTAAAACAAAGCTTGGAGCTAGCAGACAAAGCCCCATTAAACACAGCTGTGCTAACCCCATAAAAAATCAGACAAAGAGCTTGCCCATTAAAAAGCACAGCTGTGTGATGATTCATCTGAGTAATAGCTATAAACTATCAAAGTAAAACAAAAGTCCCCATTGAGTCAGTCTCAAGAACCTGTATAGAGCCCAATAACCTGTATAGAGCTAGTATCGACCCTCCCCTATCTAGCCATCAATCTAACATCTGCCCCAGGCAGCTGCACAGCTGTCAAAAAGTGACATGATTGATGGGAAACTCGACTCGATATACACTCGGTATATACTACTCTTATGATAGAATGTTTTTAAAAAGTTTAATAGAAAACATTTAAAAAATAATGGGTATGAAAACCAGCTTATAGTAAATGTTTATAAAACATTTTTAGAGCAAACAATTGCAAAACATTGTCAACAAATATTGCTTAAACATTTTATGTATACATATATATATTGTTTATTACATCCTCATGATGAATGTTTCCAGGATAAATTTCATTTCTTGAGCTATTTAATAAATGTTTGAAAAATGTTTCAGTCAAACCTCAGTTGCTTGAGGAATTTTATAAACATTTAATAAACGTTTTTAACAAAAAAAACGTATAGAGAATGTTATGTTTATCAAATGTTTTTAAACATTACAATGCAAACATTTACTTGGAAATGTTTAGTAACTCAAAGAATGAGTTTGAGCTGTCAAGTTTCTAAGAAAATGACAATACAGAAACTGTGAATTTTTTAAATCAACGCGTGACATGGGGAAACTTTAGAGTAAAATTAAAAACTTAAGATCACAAATTTCCATAGTCTGCAAAATTTAAGTGTTATTTTTTTCTTGCTATGTTCCACAATTTTAGGTAATGTAGTGAATATATTTGAAATTTTTTTTTGCATTCTTTCTTTTTAGTAATAGGCCTATGATAAAAATAGTTTTGGTACAAGTGATTCTATATATTTTGGTATGATATCATTTAGTACAACTTAGATAAACAAGTTTATCTTTATTTGAAAGCATAGAACCTCACCTGTTCGCCTTCATTGTCATAATGATTTATTTAAAAGTACATCTGTGTTTGTAAAAAGTTTTTACTCCCCCCCCCCCCCCCCCCCCAAAAAAAAAAGAAGAAAAGTTTGTCATGTTTTCTTAGAATTGTAAATTTTGTAAAAAGTTGGCAAATGAATCATTGTGCAACTAAATGCAAAATTTGAACACAATACAACAGACAAAAACCATGAAGTGACAGAAGGTTTCATATGACTTTCTTCAAACTCTATAGAAAAGTATGTGTATTTTATTAAATATTTGGGGGGGCCATGGTGGCAGAGTGGTAACACTCTCGCCTCCCACCTCTGAGGCCGGGGTTCGGTTCCCGGCATGGTCTCAAGTGGGAAAGCTGGTAGATGCTTGCCGTTGGTTGGCAGTTTACAGTACAGAACCCTGACGAACTGTATGTACTGGTTTCCTCTGCCCTTCCAACTACCCATCATGATATGACCTGTACAGTGTTGAAAGCGATGTAAAACCCCAAATAAATAAATAAATATTAAATTTTTGACTTTGCTGGTACAGCTCTAGAATGTTTTCTTCATTCCTCTGTAATTATATATGAGCACAAATTTCAATCTTGGCAGTGACTAGGAAATTTAATAGTTGGGATAGTTTTCAGTGCACAGTCAAGACGATATTGTATACTTAGTTTAAATTATTTGTACACAAAAATTTTACTTGTCATAACACCCAAACAATGTGTTGAAAAATTGTAATTTTTTATTCATTTATATTATCTTTTTGAACATAGAACCATTCTAACAACAGATTATGATAAAAGACAAAAGGAAAAGACCGAGTCTTATGTAACAATTGATTGTATACAACTCACTAGAAAAAGCAAATGTATAGAGTGTTACATCATAAAACACGAGATAATAGATCCAAGGAAACACAAAATATACACAAGAAGTAGGACAAGTACATAAATACTTTTAGCTACACTAAGAAAGGATCTACAGATTTAATTTAATTTTTTATAGAAAAAGCACTGTATGCTTCCCCAGTTTCTGATAAAGTCTGTATGTTAATCTTTGAATCTTGGGGTATATTCCTGGTTTAAATAAATTTCCTTTAAGTAGTTCCCAGAAGTCTGTTGTGATAGTTGTCCATTTCATCTTGAAGCTCTGAAAATAAAAGCTTTTGCAGCGAGAAATATAAGATTGATAAAGATTTTTTGTTATTGGAGCCAAGGATTCCACAAATAATATCGGATGGGTTGATATTAAATCTATTCCTAAACTAAATTGGAGATTTCTTTTCAGATTGTTCCAGAATCTTTTAACAAAATTGCAGTCAATAAATATCTAAGGTTACAGCTGTGCAATAAATAGTGGGAAGATAAACACAATATACATATGATATTATTTTATTCAAATTTTATTTGACTGAAAGTGAACATATTTTAAAATAAAACCCAGCCAGAGAAAGAGACATTCGAAAAGTCATAAATATAAAGCTATAAAGATTGTAACTTATAATAATAGCCACAATGTCTACTATATTTTCATCACTTTTTATATTACCATTATTGTGTCTTCAAAATGTGCAATTAATGTGTAAAATATGTTGACTGACAAAAACATACCATTGAGCATATAAAAAACATAAAACTATCTTGATGACCACTTAAATTGTAACTTTTTCGTAAAAAAAACGTTAGTAGAGGAAAGTGAAAGGCACAGAACTTTAAATTTGAACTATCCTATTTTTTTATTTTTAATTTAGCCTTAATCAAAATATAATGTAAATGGAACTACTTTAGCATTAACCATACAAAACTGGCATACAACCGCATACACAATATCTATAAAAAGAGTTCCTGATATGGGATCCCAAAAAAAATAAAAAAATAATTTTCTCTATCATTTAAGGTTATGTTAATTTAATTTTTATATTTTTATAACTTTCCTTTGAGTAGATCAATGAAATAAAAAAAAGTTATTCTTCGATTATTGATACTTGACAAATTAATGTACTAGTTACCTAAAGTAGTATGTAACTAGATCTCTAAGACCAACAGGCCTTGAGATATCCTCCAGAGAGATGCAAATAAGTCAGCTTTCATTTTCAGTTACATTGGTGAAGTCGCGTTTTTACAAAATCACCACTGGCGGCCATGTTTTTTCCTCAGTTTTGCCCCAAATTAATAGGAATCCTCCAATAAAAATACATGTAATTCTATAGTTATGGCTGTTTGTATTGTGGTAAGGTAATATATGTAAATATGAGCAGATATAACAGCAGCATATCTCAAAAAAGGGAGAAACAGTGTTCTGTATAGGGGTAAAACATGTGGGGAAAACACAATGGGAACATTTTTGAGACATTTGGAGCAAGCCTGGTGGTACTTGGCATAGAATCGGTGAAGTCACATTTTACAAAACCGCCACTGGCGATCATGATGTTTTTAGCAATATTGTCCAAAATCAATAGGATTCTTTTAATAAGTAATATCAATGACTGTCTGGACTTAGCGAGCACACAAGCTTTGAACCTGGGTGGCGGTCTTCTTAAAAACAAGATGGCAGACATAATTTTTTCCCCAAAAGTTGTCCCCCTTGACCTTAAAATAAAGGCAGGAAGCCTGAACTTGATATCTGCAATGGTTTTGCTGTAATGACGTGCTACATAGCTGACAAGTGCTGAGTCAGCAAAATATCCAAATTTAGTACAACAGTCATACTTTTTTTAATATGGAAAAAAAATGTTCTATATGGGTTAAATGTCAGAAAAAACACAATGAGGACATTTTTTAGACATTTGAAGCAAGCCTTGTAGTAATTAGCATTGCATTGGTAAAGTTGCGTTATACAGAATTGCCTCTGGCGGCCATGTTTTTAATCAATTTTACCCAGATTTTTTCATGAATATGATTGTATCATCTGTAATCTGACAGATTTTATATTCTACGTCATATACCACAATTCCTGCATCAGATCTTAGTTTTGCTGATGCAATTTCTGCAACTTGTACAAAAAGTAAGGATGAAATGGGACGGCCTTGTCTGATTCCCTCAGTATTGTGTACATATTCTGGTAAAAAATATCACCTTGAGATATTTTGGAACTGGAAGTGTTGTATAGCTCTTCGTCACATATTTTGCTTGATCATCTAAATTTTGTAAAGGTTCAGTCACCTTCGACCCTGGAACATTTATGGGTAATTTCATATATCTGCCATTGTAATTAGATTTTTCTAAATTCAAGTTTAATTTAATTTATCTGTGTTTATTGACACTCTTCATTATTATCATGTAGAGAATAACCAAACATTCTACTATCGATTTTGTAAAATTCCCTTAATCTTACCATTTCACTAGAAGCTAGGCGTCCGTAGTATGCAGTTAAATTCACATGTTTACTTGGATTAGAATTCATAAATGGAAAAGATGGTCTCACTCCATTAGAAGTAAATTTTTCCATTAGAAAAGGCAAGTCATGCTGTAAGGTTTCTAATTTCCCTATGTAGTCATAATTAAACAAGCAGGGATAACATTGACTTTGCATTAGAGACCAATGTGGATCATATTTTGATTTCATACGTTCTGTCTCATTGACAATAAATCGTACAAGTTCTTCAAATTTCACATTGTCAGTACTTTCTGATTTTTCTTCAATAGTTTTATTTAACCTGTAATTTTTGGTAATATATCCACCAACATTGAAAGGGTACCATCTTCCTTTGTCGTGCAAAAACTTATCTTCATATGCAGAGACTAGGCGATTAAATGGGTTTCGAACAACCAAAAATTTAAAATAGTGTTTTAATCTATACACTCTTTCCTGGTGGCTATAGTCTGAAAGATACTTAAACTTGAAAAGTGGGTAGAAGTCAGTATTATGTACATATTCTGGTAGAAGATGGTAATCATCTGGATGAACGTTTCCATTGAGCATAGCAAAGAAAGCCTTCCAACTAGTGCATCCAGCCTTTGGCAGTTCACAGTAGAGAATTTTGTGTGTGTCATCTACAAACATATACCTGAAGGTATTGTTATACCTGAACTTCCATTGTCCGGCAGAATCAAAGCCTTTAGATCTTGCCCAGTTACATGCCTTATGTAATGCTGCCTGTCTGCTAGCTTGGTTGCAAACAGAGGAAGCTTTTGAAGAGTCATGACTGTGTGGAGGATTGTCATGCTGCAGAGATGATAACCTTGAGTTGGTGGAGTTGTTTGTAGAGTTATTAGTATTTTGTTCTTTGGATGTATCAAGGGGTTCAGTCCCTTGCATTCTTTGACCAGACAAAGTCCCCAAATGTGCCCACTGAGTTGGATTTTTCTGAAGTATCTTTTCCCACACTTGGTCCATTTGTACTGCAAAAAAGTTAAACCATTTAGGCTTTAATGAGAGGAAGAAACATATTTAGTGATGAGTTTTAAATATGTTTATTTAACCAGTTTTGTAGGCTTTTACATATGTTAAAATGTAGTGTGAAAAATATATGCACATAAAAACAACGTTTGGTTTCCCTGCAAATATAATAACAAGTGCTTTATATGAGTGCATTCTGCATGTAAAATGCTTAGTGAAACTTTGAGTTATTTAGAGGCTTAAAGGAGATAGGCAAAGAAATTTACTTTAATATATTTGAAAGTATACAGGGAGTTGTGATGAATGCACATAATAACACCACCCAGCAGACTCTGTTATGTGAAATACACAGCTTTTTATCTCCACTCTGATAAACAATCCCTCTCTCCACACACAACTGGCAAGAAGGGGGAAATGACGTCACTATTGTCAGAGTCTCCGAACTAGCAGTGAATGGATACACTGTTTCTTAGATTCTGAGGCAATAGTTTCACAGTTTTATTTCTTTCACATAAAAGGTTACATGTCTCATTTGAAAAATTGTAATGTTTTAAATCAGATTTTAAACTTTTCCACATTCTATCTATAAAAGTGGTTTATAAATCTGTGTTTAAAATGATTTAGGCTTCATCAAGTAAGATGTACTGTTTTGAGAAATAAATAGATAGCAAGTGCAATATTAGAGGACAAGGGAGATTGAAAACACAATCTATTCACTTTGTTATGACTATTTTAGTTATGATACTTTCAATAAAATTCCAGAACTAGCAAGTTATAGGTCTCTTACACTACTGCAGCCATTAATAAGCAACAAATTATTGTACGAAAGATATGCAAATTATCACATTCAGATCAGACATCTTCATTTTAGACTTCTTTTTTTTGCATCAAGTTTATTACTTTTATTTCAGAATGAGAAAAAAAATGTTATCTAAATTGTAATTATTTAAGAAGTGGCTGGGCTACTGTCAGTGACGGACTCACAAACTAAATATATTGGTTACTGGTTGCAATGAATAAACTTAAGGTGTTTTCTGTTGAAGCAGTTGACTTGAAATATATATTTTCCAAATGTTTGTTATTCTGAAAGTGTATTTTGGTGCAATGTTTATGACATAAAAAATGTCACATTTGGCATTAAAATTGGACAATAATTCTGCCACTCCAATTTCAATAATTTTTTTGAGTAATAGTTTATATATATATTACAACATTATAAAACAAACAATCTATGGTATAGTTTAGCTCATTGAAATGAAAGGATGATAAAAAGGTATGCTTATGTAAAGTAAGTTAAAATAGCACCAGAGATGCCCGTACAAGACAGCCTGGGGAAAAGGTTTTCAACATTATGAGATATAGAAGTAGTGACACAGTACAAAGATCGGGATACTTTCAAAGCAGTGTCAGTTATATAAAGGTTAAAATGATGTTTAAGTAGAGAAAATAACATTTAGGAGAAGGAAAGTGTATGCAAAGATAAATTATTCAAACAAGACAATTCAATAGCAAGATGACAGCACGAATCAGTAAACTAAAAATTATGATGCACACCTACAACCCCAAACCAATGCCCCTATCAAGTATCAACTTCCTACACCTTATGGTTTCAGAGATATTGTCTGGACAACATTTTAAAGATCAAGGTCACTACAGTAAGGTCAAGTCAAAGTCACACCATGATGTTGCGCACCTACAACCCCTAACCAATATCCCTATCAAGTATCAACTTCCTACACCTTACAGTTTCCGAGATATAGCCTGGACAAGTTTTATAGGTCAAAGTTACTACGGCAAGGTCAATGGTCAAATCAATTTTACACCATGACGTTGCACACCTACACCACCTAACCAATGTCCCCACCAAGTATCAACTTCCTACACCTTACAGTTTCTGAGATATAGCCCGGACATGATTTTAAAACTCAAAGTCACTGTGGCAAGGTCAAGTCAAGGTCACACCATGACGTTGCACACCTACACCGCCTAACCAATGTCCCTACCAAATATCAACTTCCTACACCTTATAGTTTCTGAGAAATAGCCCGGACAAGATTTTAAAACTCAAGGTCACTGTGGCAAGGTCAAATCAAGGTCACACCATGACGTTGCACACCTACACCCTCTACTCAATGTCCCTACCAAGTATCAATTTCCTACACCTTACGGTTTCTGAGATACAGCCTGGACAAACCTTTTCCTGCCACCCTCCCAACTGCCTGCGCGCCCATCCGGAAACCATGGGTGAAAACAATACCCCAACAGCCCTTAAGGGGTGTGGGGTAAAAATGAATAAAAACAAAGGGAAAAAAGTGATTGCTAAAATTCTTAATTATCATCCATTTAAACCCTATTTATCTACCTCTGATGGCTTCAGATATAAACTGGATGGGAACTGGTTACTGGATGCATAGCCACCTCAAGTTTTATACTTTCATACATATTTTGTACTATATATAGTAAATATTGAACTAGAAATGATAAGACCAGTCAAGAATAAAATTGTTAACTTTGTATCTGTATATTTTTTACTTGTACAAAAAGTAAGTTAAGTTTACAACACTGAAGTATGAATTTTGCTAAATTTTAGTTCATATTTCTTTGTCTTTCACTAATGTACCATAAATAAATCAGCTCAGGCCTATTTTCTTGACTACTTTCTGAATAATTTCATCAAATGTATCAGAAGATTTTTGTGGTTTAAAACAAGAGAGTTTTAAAACTTAATGAAAATTCTTTTAACTATATGCCACATCAGAACTCCTACTTTTATCCATAGATCATTAGACTAACTTTTAAGTCCATAGGAATAATCAACTTTATTGTTCCCAGAAATGTTTTTTTTTCATTTTTTGATAAATCTTTTAAACATAAAACTTGCATATAAGCTTTAATGTTTGTTAAAATACAAGGAGGACTTGTGTAAATGTAGAGTTGTGTACTGAGATAAACAGGATCACTGTGCATTATCTACAGTGACGTAGTTCAACTGAGGAGGGTTTTCACACAGAAACATACACACCTTCTCTGCAGTGGAGATGAAAAGCTAATTATGTGCTGTATTGTGTACACTTTTCAAGAAGGAACTTTATAAATGTGTTTCAGTACACAAAACAAGCTGTGGGGATATATATTAGTTGAGTTTCATAAATTTTCTTTTCCTATCTCCTTGAAAATCAATCGGAAGAAGAAGTGTTTAAAAGATCTGAAGAGTTGCATTTATTAAACTGACTGCCTACAAAAGGAATGAAATACAATTCACTTTTAAAATGTCGTAAAATCCGTTTTAGATGAGCCATATACTTGCCATTAGATGAATGTTTACAATTACTTGTACCTTGGGTTCATTTAACCATGTCAATAAAACAGATTGTCCTTGTGCCTCAATATTTTATTAGTTCTCAGCCACGATGTGAACTCATATTTTTATGCCTCATAAATCCCCTCTGTAAATTTGCCGTCATTGACTTGTTTGTATTACATACCTACACTTACTAACTTGTCAATAGACCATGTTATCGATAAAACCTGTTAGAGAAGTATTTGCACAAATTTTCCATTTGGAGTACATGTAAGGTAGTATAAAAATTTCAAATTGAGAAATGAATTCCAAATTAAGGATCAAGTATTGTGTATGTTGAATAAAAAACAACTACAGCTTGATATTTCTGCTGAATAAATATAGAAATATCTTTTGAGCACCGTATGAAGTGGTTATGCAAACTGACCTGGGAGTTCTCTGAACGTAATACGTATTTAATATTACAAGAACGTTTAGTTCTAATGTAGTAAAAACCTGGTTGAAAACTGTTGATATCAACAAACTACATTTGGCGCAAAAATAGTTCGGTGTAGGATGGAAAAATACAGAATTGTTGGTCTTGATCTTTTTGGCACTTAAAAACACTCAAGTTACGTTTACTGTAGACTTTTCTACGTCTAAGTCCTATTATAAGTAAAACTCAGGCTCTAGCTGTTTTACCTGGATCCCTAGACCTTAGATGTTAGTTTATTTTATTTATTTATTTATTTGGGGTTTTACGTCGCTTTCAACACTGTACAGGTCATATCACGACGGGTAGTTGGAAGGGCAGAGGAAACCAGTACATATAGTTCGCTAGGGCTGTGTACTGTAAACTGCCGACCAACGGCAAGCAACTACCAGCTTGCCCACTTAAGGCCGTCACGGGGATCGAACCCCGGCCTCAGAGGTGGGAGGCGAGAGTGTTACCACTCTGCCACCGTGGCCCCTCCTTAGATGTTAGATATTGGCTCTTGTTTGTATAAGTATATGATAAAATAATTAAAAATACGACATGCATGTACCAAAAACATTTTCAGTGTCTCAAAAAAGTATATTAATAACAACCGGTAACTATTATTATAAAATATCACTGAAGCACAATTTTGTAAAGCTTTAAGTAAAGGTGTAAAGGGTGCTATACTTTTTTTCATAGACTGAAGGGCTTTTGAATGTGAATGCTCAATCCTTACCTTTTATAAGCCACCCCGAGTCTAATATCTGTATTAATAAAGGGTCGTCTGAGATGTTTTAGCCATATTTAGACACGTGACATTGAAGTATACTTTGTATGTAAGATATTTGAGAAAGGCATATCAGAATTAATTGGTCACTGACCGAATTACTCTGTTTTTTTACAAGTCATACCAGTTTATGTTTACTAACCAGATTTTTGAGCTGTCTTATCCTTTGGTAAATCACCAACTAACAGTACACAGACTGCAAATACCAACAAAACGCCACCGCCAATCCAACAGGTGATTCTAAGTTTTAGTATGTTCCTCATCATTTTCACGTTAAAATTCTAGTGCAATCATGTTTTAAACTGATGTGCATCAATTTATAACCCATTGGTGCAAGGTGGTACAAACTACCAGATTGTCAATAATCCCGTGTTGTAAATGATTCTGGCTTAATTAATCAATAGCTTTCTCTTCATATTTTCCATTATTTGCTTTGAATGTAGATTTTCTTATCCAACTTCCTTTATGACTTTCAGCTCAAATACATCCTGTCATGTCAGGTGTTCCTTTTAGTTTAATTTCACAGAGTTCTTTAGAAAAATTCTTATTAAATAAATTATAAGTGTTCTCCAGTTAAATTCATCATGCAGAAGACGCATTCAAACCAGCAAATTTTAAGGAAAGTCTTTTTTTTTTTAATTATCAAAAAGGAGACAAAAAATAAACAACAATGGCTGTAAAATCTAAATGCTACAGTTTGAAAGGACAAAATTCTGAAATGATATTTTGTAATGTCTTTACATCGAAAGTATCGTGTTACAAGGGAGAACCACATGCATACCAAGGATGATATGTTCACCTTAATAAAATCACGTTTTTAGACCATAAACTGAAACATTCATTGTGTATTCATCGTGCTAACTAAAAGTAACTGCTCGTCATTGTCCTTGTTTTCATTCATATGTGTACAAGTGTTATACAATTGTAGCGTGACACGGGTAAGCCTTCCCAAGGATATTTTTACACTCCAGTAAGCTCATTGTTGGGAAAACCTATGTGTGCAATACCTAACTTTGGGATTATAAATACTGCTGTAATATAACTGGCAGTCAATGGTAATCATACATCTGAAATAGAGACAGTTATAAAGAAATGGAAGGATGACTTTGAAAACCTTTACAACAAACCAAACAATGATGACTATGATCATTATTTCTATGAGAAATAAAACAAAAAACATATATTAGAATAATCACAATACTTTGATTTTAATATATCTTATGACCCACTTAATAAACCTGTCATGTATGATAAGGTTGAAAAAGTGATAAAGAAACTTTAAAAGAAAAATATCTGTTGGATGGGATAATATACCTATAATATACCTAATGAAATAATAAAAAAAACAAGTCCCTTACAATGTTGTTGCTAAAATTCTTTCAAAAATGTTTTGACAGTGGTCTTGTCCCATCAATATAGCTTACATCAGTTATCACACCCATTCCAAAACCTGGCATGAAAAACCCTTACACACCTTTAAACTACCGTGGGATTAGTTTAATATCTGGTTCATCAAAAGTTTACTCTTCAATACTAAACAAACGCATTTCAGCTTACTGTGATAGGTCTAATATAATTGTTGATGAACAGAATGGCTTTAGACCAGGTCATTCCTGTGAGGAGCATATTTTCACCTTAACAACTATCATAAGAATCCAATTTGCCAAATCTAAACCATTACTTACATCATTTATTGATTTCAAAAAAACATTTGACTGAGTGGATAAGGATTTGTTAATGTATAGGCTTCTTATTTATGGAATAAATGGAAAAATTTATAATGCCATTAAGTCCTTATATCAGAATACTATGTCATCTGTCCACTTGAATGAATATATGTCAGAATGATTTCCAGTAACATCAGGTGTAAAACAGGGTGATAACCTGTCACCAATTCTTTTCTGTTTATACATAAATGACTTAGCTCTGACACTCAAAGAAAATAATATTGGGGTAAATGTAGATGGTCATACAATATGCAAATTGCTATATGCAGATGATATTGTTTTACTAGAAGAAAATGAAAAAAGATCTGTAAACCCTTCTAGATATTACACAAGACTGGTGCTACAAATGGAAACTGAATATAAATGTTGAATAAATGTTGAAAAATCTAAGATTATGCATTTTAGGCACAATAAGAAAAAACAGTCAAACATTAACTTTAGTTTTGGGGATACGCGCCTTCAATACTGTGAATCCTATGAGTACTTAGGATCCCCACTTGCAATTTAACCGTTGTATCAAGACACTGGCTGACTCAGCGGGATGAGCACTGGATTCATTGTTGTCAAAATTCAAATACCTAAAAGATGTAAGATATAATACATACACAAAGATATATACTTCACAAATTTCTACATTTCTTGATTACTGTTCTTCAATATGGGTCCATACTAAAGCACCATAATGTGATCTTGTTCACAATAGGGCTATGTGATATTTTCTGGGAGTGCATGGGTTCACCCCTATTACTGCTCTAAATGGGGAGATGGGTTGATTACCTTGTAAGTTTAGGAGATATTATGTGCAATCAGATATTGGAATAGACTTCAAAAATGGATAACTGCCGGTTAACTAAAGTAGTGTTCCTGTGAGATCTTAAAAATCTTAAATCAAACTGGGCAGGAAGCATTAAAATATTTTCAGTTATTTGGATATGACAGAAGACTTTATGCAACAGAATATGGTTAGTCTCAAAATAGTAAAATCAAAATTGTTCAATGTAGCAGAAAAAGAGTGGCGAGCAGATGTGAAATCAAAGCCATGTAGCAGAACAAACATGTCTCATTTGCGATATGAATTCAGTAGAAGATGAAATTCACTTTTTATGTCATTGTCCCATGTATGAAGAACCAAGAAATTTATTGTTTACTAAGATAACACAAGTTTACAAAGATTTCTTAAACATGTCTAATGAGGAATAATTATGTTGGATATTTAATAATTTTGAAAAACCTTTAACTGTTTATATTTATGATTCATGGAATATTCGTAAAAAAATTATCAATAAATAAAGAGCTCAGCAAAAATAAGAAACAAAAATGATAATCAGCTAATGATTTATATCAAGTTGTTATTGTTCTTATAACTTTTTTCCCCATTTTACCAAAAAAGTGTTATTCTTGTAAATAATACCAGTTTGGTCTGTCCTTATACAGTGATTTCTGTATGTAATACTTCATTGTTATAACAGTAATAAGTGTTTATAAACATGTACATATTTAAGGACTATGCGTGATTATATTATTTTTGTATCGGAAACACAACCACAGGTGTAACTATATCTTTTTACTAAAAGTGACTTATAAGCCCATATGGGCTGGGCATTTTAGGTGTATGTCACTATAGTAAATGAATGAATAATAAACAATAACATAGCTACTAGAATCTATACTATTTTTAAATAATGCCAGAAAATTTTCTGAAAATAAAATTATACAAGTAGTGCACAGCAGATATATCTAAAATGACCATGAAAAGTACAACCCCCCCCCAAAAAAAAGAGTTGACATGGCAACAGTTGCTGCTAGATGTTGGTTGAAACCTATCACTTTACTGGGGAAAACCCGATCATGACAATTTGGCGAAAATCTCAACAGGGTTTTGGTCCATAGATTGTCCATTAAATATACAAGCCCCAAAATACTAAAGGTATTGCACAAAAGCCAAACAGCTCAGCCTCAGTGTGACTACACCACCTTAGGAGAACTCCCAGTGACCTTCTAGACTATATTGTCTTCTCCTGAATATTGCTCGCCAATCTCACTAAATTCTCAACAAGTTCTGGGGTGATCCTGGGGAAAGTTCCTATTGTGGGTGTTCCACCACACGACTAAGGCTCCCGATTAAGGGTTTTGGGGGGTCGGTTTGAAATATTTGCTTAGTCCCAGACCTTCTGTAAGGATCGGTTGTGGTCGGTTGGGGCCGTGTGAAAAATCAAACATGTTTGATATTTCACACGACTACAACCGATTCATATTTCCCGCCCTCAACAAAATGTCCAGTCCCAGGCGTCCTCAGACCCAAATTTACAGAGTCGGTTGTTGTCCCAGGCCGCCTGCGACCCTTAGTCCCAGACCTCCCTAGCTTAGTCCCAGGAGGCCGGTTGTTAATCCCAGACTCAAATATGATGCGTATGAATTTCATGCGTCTGAAAGTGGGTCGGTTGCATTAGTCCCCGGAAGCCTCAGACCGTCTGCGGTGTCCTGGGACCCAAAAATCAAGGTCTGGGACTAAGAACCGACTAAGGGTAACCGACCCTAACCGATCCAAACCGGCCTCCCCAGGACGCCTGGGACCACGCATTTTCAGTCTGCGGCGGCCTGAGGACGCCCCAGGAGGCCTGGGACTAACAACCGATTAAGAACCGACTGTTTTCCGCGCGTCTGAAATTAAAACGAGGCAATGAGGGGGTCTGGGACTATATAAGCGACCGCGCACACATTCTCGTTGTTACTGACTGTTTGGCTACTGAGAGACGTGTGTCACTGATTTGTAGGGGTTTTCAGTTTTTATTTTATATTTTATATACTTGAGCTTAGGGCAAATTTCACAGTTAGGAGACACATTTTACTATTTTTTATTATTTTGTCGACTGGATTATGAAGAAAGAGAAAGGAGGGAAGAGAGGAAGGAAAAAGATGGATGAGAGGGAGAAGGAAAGTCAAGTAGAGGAGAGGAGTGAGGTTATTACAGAAGAAGGAAGTGAGAGGAGAGAGGAGGAGGAGATTCAGGAAGATCCAGCTATTGGGGAAGCTGTGGCAGAAGAAGAAGAGAGGTGTGAGGAAGATCCGGAGTGCCATTCTTCAGCCAAGAGAGCCAGGGTGTGTGCCACTTTTACAGACAGCCAGGAAGTTTCCATTGTGGAATTTGTAAAGCTGCACCCTGAACTGTATGACAAGGAACATTCACGTTTCCACGACAGGACCAGAAGAGAGGCTCTCTGGGCAGAAATATCTGCAGAACTCAAGCTCCAGCCCTTTGATGTGAGAAGATGGTTCGAGTCCCAGCGAACCCGTTATGGGAAGCTGTCTAAGCTCCAATCTGGCCAAGCCCCGAGGGAGATGACCAAGAGACAGTCCTGGATGTACCAACAGATGGGTTTTCTTAAAACCCACATCAGAAGAAAGGGGGCCAATAGAAGTTCAGGTTTTGAGGCCAGTCCAAATACCAGCAAGCAGGACGAATCACGTGGCTCAACTACTGATACAGAACACCTCGAGTCCAGTGTCCTGAGGGAGAGGAGTCAGTCCATCATTACATCAACACCCGTTTCAACTACAGACTCCAAGATTCTCGAACACTTTGAGCAGATGAGGACACTTATCTCTGGTTTTCTGCATCAGAAGTCAGACAGGCAGCCCTTCTTTGACTACGTGGCATCAGAGGCCGAGAAGATGACTCAAGAAGAATTTGAAGAATTAAAGGGCAAGATTTTTAGAGACATCGAAACTATTAAGAGTAACCGCAGACGTCAGCCATTGCCCAGAAGATCAGCCACTGTTACCACGGAGTCCCAGAGGGTCGGCCTACTGCCAACAACCACTCCACAGGCATCTAGTTCCACTCAAGCAGCAGCTAGCAGCAGTTTTGTGTACTATACACCAAGCCCCATTGGCTTCAGCAACCCGACATCTGTCCTAACTGTACAGGACGAAGGGAGCAGACACAATCTGAGTGGAATCTTAAGCCAGCTACCAGATCTGACATCAACACAGATCGTCGAGCAGCCTCAGCAGCAGCAGCAGCAGCAACAACCGCAGCAGCAGCTCTTTACTATCACCACATCAGCACCGTCTCAACAGCAGCAGCAGCCTCCTCAGTAGCCATCCAGTCAGGGCGGGTCTTTGACCTGCCAGGCCCTTTTCAGGGCCACCAAATCTTCCAAAAACAATTATTCAGCTACATGTTCTTCCAATTGCCCTCCCAAAACAAAAAAGTTCAGTACAAATACTTATCACAAGAAAAAAAAAATTCAAGTCCAACACCTACACCACCCCAAACATGAAACAAATAACCCATGGTACCACACATAACAAAAAAGGCCACATAAAAAAAAATAAAAAGTAACTCCCAATATGGCCATTAATCAGCCCATTTTTAGATTAAAATCCATGGGATAGTTTAAAATCTTTAATAGAAAAGTCCAACACTTACACCTTCCCTAGATTTAAAAGGCATTATCACATACTTACCAACCCACAAACAGACAAACCCAACACCAAACATAACCCCCAAATAACAAACCCAGTACCAAACCTAACACCCAACTACCAAAAATAAACCCAACCCCAGTAACCACCAACCAACAAACACACAAACCCAAAGGTAAATAGAACCCATGCCAACAAACTGACAAACTATTTTGCAAACACAATCCCCCATTATTGAAAGCAAAACTAGTTCCATGGTTATATTTTCCACATTTTTGTGATTAGAAGTGAAGATTTAAAATTGAAGATTTCCATGAAAACCTTTGTGCTACAAATAAATTTCCAAGCCATGAACAAAAAGAATTGGTGAAATTATGATGTGGATTTGAAAATATATAAAAAAATAATTTAATTTCGGATATAATGTGTGACTTTGTGTTTGGCTTTTGTTTAACGGTGGGTTTGTCTGTTTGTTGGGTGAGAAAGTTGTGTTTGTCTGTTTGTCCGTCTGAACAAGTTATGTTTGGCATGGGGTTTGTCTGTTTGTCCGTCTGAACAAGTTATGTTTGGCATGGGGTTTGTCTGTTTGTCCGTCTGAACAAGTTATGTTTGGCATGGGGTTTGTCTGTTTGTCCGTCTCAACAAGTTATGTTTGGCATGGGGTTTGTCTGTTTGTCCATCTCAACAAGTTATGTTTGGCATGGGGTTTGTCCGTCTGTAGCAAACATAGCTGATTAATTGTTTTTGGAATAATTGGTAGTCCTGAAAAGGACTGTTGTAGTTAGTCCTGAAAAGGACTGGTTACTGCAGCAGGACTTATATTCTGCCATCTTACCAGGCCACTGCTCCCTCATTGTTGAAGTAGTCCTTCAGGTAATCCCTCTGTCTTTTGGCTTCTCTAGCAGGGTTTCTGTCTTGGCCACCACCAGCAGCACCCCCAATCAATCCACAATCATCAGGTACATCATCATCATCGTCCTCCCCAGGCTGCTGACCACCAGGTGGACCTTGATACTGGCTTCTCAGTATGTTGTGTAGAACCACACAGGTCAAGACCACTTCCCTGACTGTTGCTGGAGGTAGTTCAATGGTTGTCCTCATCACCCTGAATCTTGACACAAGGATGCCAAAAGCATTCTCCACCACTCTTCTGCCCCTTGAAATTCTATAATTGGCAATCCTTTCCTCTCTGGTTAACATCCTTCTGCCATAGGGTTTCATGAGCCAGCTCTTCAGGGCAAAAGCATCATCTGCCAGGATGAAGTAGGGGACATCTCTCCCACCCTGTGTTATAGGAGCTGGGTCAGGGAAGCCTATCCTGCCATCCTCAATCCTCCTCTTCAGCTGAGAGGCATTAAATATCTGGCCATCCGAGCAGGATCCTTCAGTACCCACATCCACCCATCTAAACTTGTACTGTCCATCTACCAGGGCCAACATCACAATGGAAAAGAATCCCTTGTAGTTGTGGTAGAGGGCTCCAGTGTTCTTGGGCTTCTTCAGGGCCACATGCTTCCCATCCAGAGCTCCCAGGGCATGTGGAACATTCCACCTGATCCTGAATTCCCTCTCCAGTTCTTTCCACTCATCTGGGGTTGTAGGACACTTCAGGTACTCCCTGGTGAACTCATCCTGGATGGCCCTGCAGACCTCTGGTATAAACTTGGAGATGGTGGATCTTCCAACCCTGAACTGACAGGACAATGATGTGTAGGACTCTCCAGTGGCCAGATATCTGATGGTGAGGGCTAACTTCTCACCAACACTGATTGGTGCTCTGTAGTTGGTGGCCTGCCTGGCTAGGTGTGGTTCCAGTCTGGTCTTAATCATTTCAAAAAATTCTGGGGTCATCATCATCATGAATCCTGGAATATCTGTGGCATAAAGATCAGCCATAATGTTGTGGTAGGCCCCCCTCTCCTCTCTCTGTAGCAGCCATGGCCTGACCCACATGTTGTGCCTTCTTCTAGGTCTCTGTATGGGTGCTGGTGGTGCTGGTGGTGCTGGTGGTGGTTGCTGTGGTCGACGTAAAAAATGGAAATACATGATTATTTGTAACTGAATAAAAACCAAAAAAGCCCTAAGTTGTTGTTGAATCTGTCTTCCATTAAAAGGTGGCATCCTGCTGTGTTCCTAGAAAAGCAATGATGATTAGATCGCGAATTTTATATATATATACCCAGAAAATCCAGCAAGTTTGGAAAACAATAATCGGGGATCCTGGTCTGGGGAAGACTGGGGAGGCCTGAGGACACCTGAGGACGCCGGTAGTTAATCGTGTGTTAGTCGGGGCTTAGTCCCAGGAGGCCTGAGGCGTCCTGGGACCCAGTCGGTATGTGTACGACAGGATCGTGGTTGAAACCGACCTGAAAACTGGCTTAGTCGGTTCTTAGTCCCAGACCAGTCGGGGACTGTCTGCGGCCGCCTGAGGCGTCCTGAGGTGTCCTGGGGACGATCTGTTCTTAATCCCAGACTTCAGTACCGACCCAGTATTCCCGACCATTTTTGTTATTTTCCCACCGACTGTCCATGATTAAGGGTCGCCGACTTAATCTTTTGGTGGAACAGGGACAATATAGGAGTGGGTATCCCACCTCTCTACTCTGTCAGAAGTGCCTAGTAGTGGCCATGTCAGCCAGGGCCAGATCCAGAACCTATGTTTTTGCTCTCCTGGGCCAATATTCTTACCCATCTGCCCTTGCTTGGATCTGTCTTAGCCATTAAATCCTTGCCTGGAGTTCCATAATAGCTTCCATTTGTATGTCTATATATGTAAGTAGTAATTGTTTATGGTAGTATCCTGCATATTTAAAGAATAACCCAATGCTAAATGGTAAAAACGGAGCTGAGTGATCTTGTCACAGGAATTATAGGAAGGTAAAAATGGAGCTGAGTGCTTTTGTCACAGGGATTATAGGAAGGTAAAAATGGAGCTGAGTGATCTTGTCACAAGAATTCTTGGAAGTGAAAAAGAGAGCTGAGTTATCTTGTCACAGGAATCATAGGAAGGTAAAAAATGGAGCTGAGTGATCTTGTCACAAGAATTCTTGGAAGTGAAAAAGAGAGCTGAGTTATCTTGTCACAGGAATCATAGGAAGGTAAAAAATGGAGCTAAGTGATCCTGTCACAGGAAGTATAGGAAGCTAAAAATGGAGCTGAGTGATCTTAGCACAGGAAGTATAGGAAGCTAAAATGGAGCTGAGTGATCTTGTCACAGGAATCACAGGAAGGTAAAAATGGAGCTGAGTGATCTTGTCACAGGAATTATAGGAAGGACAAAATGGAGCTGAGTTATCTTGTCACAAGAATTATAGGAAGGTAAAAATAAACAGGGATAAAAGGAAGCTAAAAGTGGAGCTGAGTAATCTTATCACAGGAATTATAGGAAGCTAAAAGCAGAGCTGAGTGATCTTGTCACAGGAATTATATGAAGGTAAAAATAGAGCTGAGTAACCTTGACCAATGAGAAAATAAGCCCTACTGAGTATCAAAAGTTTCCTTTTTGGTGGTAAGAGGAACATGTTTAATTGGAAGGTTACATGTTCCCTACCTTTTCAACCAGGATCACTCATACCTATGGCATGAGTTTAAAATTATCAACCAGATGGGTTAGCTGTTTTCAAGTGTCTGCACTGGCTATCAGTTACTCATGTGCTATTAAGACTGCTGAAATGGTGCACAAGTTTCTCAACATCTGGTATGCACGAATATTGTGTGCCCTTCTGGACTATTACAAGTGTCAAGTCAATCTAAATCACATGTGTTCCAAAACTAGACTTCTTCAGGTTCCTGTGTTTAAGTCTTGGCACTCCCAGGTCTTTGGTCCGTCATGGTAGAAGTTTTGCCTGTGATGCTTTAACCCCATAAAATGACCCTCCTTAATATATTAGAACTATTACATCTCTATACTCATTTCATCGCAGGTTAGTGACACAAATTTTCAGTCAGGCATATTTCCATAGTTGTCTTCTGTCCGCGGTGGATCCATGAATTCCAACCCCATGAATTCGTTGTTACAAAAATCAGCACCTAAACCTAAAAAGTTTGAAAATGAAATGAAATCAGCTAGGTCTTATAATCAACCATAAATGTTGAAACAGCTGTCTATTGTTGATGTTCTCTTACACAGGATGTTAGCTGATGAAGACCAAATATCATAGTTTTTCCTCTACAACTTATATTTAAAAAGCCCAATAAAATCTGTTAAACCATTATAAATTGATAAGCTCAAGAAATATATCAGCAATGTCTTTGTTGTATAGGCCATCATTTTTGTCTTATAATATCTGGTGTGTGTGAACAGTAGCATTATCGGTGATTTGGTATCGCCAGTCCGTGTTGGGGAAATACTGGTTTAGTTAATTAATTATTACAAGTTTCAGGTAACTTGCAATAAAATCAACACAATTAATATGACACATGTTCAAATATAGGTACACCTCATGCTAAATTTGTGTTACACACCTAACCATATTACATGTGTAAGCACATCAAAACCAAGGCTATGTGTGTATTATTACTTTATACAGAAATCTACTACTTCTGATAGCATATGTTTCCACAACAACGACAGTTGACGTAGGATTTATTTTATTGGAATTTAGCTGTATCCAGTCATTAACTGCTGGCGAAGCTTGATTTTTGGGGCTATCATAAATCGAAACAAATGGTCCATGTGAATAATAATGGTATGGACTGGAATTTTAATTGGGATAATCTTTTGTTAAACGTTCAATAATCATTTAACAGTAAATTGATGGTGTTTTCTGTTTTCTCGACTAGCTTTATCTGACAGATGACGTATTGTTGAAGAAGAAGGACCCACATGACTTTTATATAAAACCAATCAAAACTTGAGAATACTCCATGACCAGATTTAGCTTCAGCAAGAGATAGTCGATGTTTGAAATGAAACAAGTAAACGCAGGGATTAAAGGTGTTTCTTCTGGTGCAAGCTGCAAAGCCATCAGAGACACAACAAGTGCACTGAGGCGGTCACCCATCCAACTACTTATGTTGTCCATTACTGCTTAACTTCTTTGAAGAGTCAAGTAAACTTTACCCTGCGCCCCCTTTCATGAAACAAAAAAAAAATGATTTGAAGAAGCCTGAGCCTCGCCAGAGCTTGCACTTAGCAAGAAAATTAAGCCTTTTTGTCATTACATAGAGTTATCAACAACCAGTGGGTGCAGGTATCTGTCTCAGTTAAATTCTTTACAAAATCCTGAGTAGAATATTTTATTAATCCTTTTGTCCCTGTTTTATTGCGTCTCCTGAACCTGCTCGGTTTAAAAACAGGCTGGTGAGTAACCAAAGAGGAGGAGAGATCTGTCTGAAAATAGTCTGTAGATACAGATGGATTCTTTATCCAGATTGAGGCCATCTTTGATGAGAACTGGGCGTGTAAAACTGTTACCCAGATCTGATACATAGTGTTCTAGTTATGTGCACAAACAGACCTGATTACAATACTCGTGCCCCTCCCTAGCTTGATTGAGGGATGGAGGGGTGGTAAATACACCTGTCCTTCATCTTGTAACCTAACAGTTCAGGGCAGTTTAATCAATTCAACAGGGACTGTGGATGTGAAGCATTGCCTGCTAGTTTTCTTTCTTCTTTGGTTGAGTTGAGACAAGAGAAAGGCTCATGCTACATTCGAGAAAACTAGGATTTAAAATTTTTAGAGGACAAATATAGAGGTAGTTTTACTTTGAAAGCTTAAGGTTGCATTTAGAAAGTATATACTGGTGCCAATATTTAGACATTCTGGACCCAGATCCGGGCAATCTTTGTGGCATTCCAAGCCCTGGTTATAGATCCCATCTGAAAAATATCAGCCAAATCTGGTGAAGAGTTTTTGTGAATTATGTTTACAGGCAGACAAGCAAACAGACCCACAATTACAATACCCTCAAGTAAGGGTAACTAAAACATACCTTCTCAAACTCATCTTACTGTGTACTCCCTGTTGGACACTGTTTTGGGTTTTTACATTCTTCTTGTTATTGGACATCTTGTGCCTTCTAGGAGTTTTCGCACCAATATACATCAACGAGGCCACCAGTCATGGCTATGAATGTATGGCATAAACACCTGGGGCCGATTTCACTAAAGGACTTAAACTAAGTCCCTTTTTCTGCTAAGTCTTGGACTTAAATCTAAGACTTTGGTCTTAGCTTGAAAAATGGATTTCACAAAGGTGACTTAGGTAAGTCCAAGCTTATCAAATAACCACAGTGGTTTTCTGTGTCATGTGACCTTTTGTATCTATTCAAAATATAATATTGGTGCCACATATTCTTCATTTAATGTATTTTATCTAAGGATAAGTGCTGTTTTTAAATGGAAAACCTTGTTAGCACATATAAACTTCCCAAATACTACTTTAGTGAGGTGTTCTGCATAATTGTAATTTATTTACAGCCATTTCAAATTTTGAAGTGGAGAAAAGTTTATGGCAGCCATATTTAAGTCCTCTTTGCAAAATTTAAGCCCACTGCCTCCCAGACTTAAAGTTAAGTCCACTGACTTAACAATTTCATGGACTTAGCTGCTTTATGAAATCCGCTAAGTCTAAGACCACAGACTTAACAGTTTTTTGACAAAATTTAAGACCAAAGTCTTAGATTTAAGCCTAAATCTGGACTTAAGTCCCTAAATTTGTGAAATCGGCCCCAGATATGTATGAAAGCCCCCTTTCCGAAATAGACAGACATGTGGAAACATTATCTTTTATATTCTACACTCTCCTGCTCCAACAAAGGCGAAAACTGCATGGCATATTCTACCAGACACGAATCACAAAGCGTTGAGAGGACTAACGTTATGTATAAACAGGTACAGATTCAGAAAAGCTGTTGGGTAAATACAGCTTATAGCACGACATTATAGATCACATTCCTACAAGTCTCACGAATATTTCACGGCTCAGTTATTTCTCCAAACAATGCGTCATACGAAAATATGCGATCACATGCAGTTTTCTAAGCTTGTTTACTTTAAACGAATTAAGGCAAAACAACAATCAGGTTTGATGTTTTTAGTCCTGCATTAAAGGATTATATACAGATTCGGTTACAGTCGAATATGTTTATCTGTGTTTACATTCAAGCTTTACTTAGTTACCCACTGTAATATTTACTTTAACTTTATCATCTCCGACCATGTAAAACAAAAGTTAGTTTCTTAAAATCTGTTGTAATCAGTAATAAAAGGTTTCTGCGAATGATGATAAAATAGAACTGAATAGAATAAAATACTTCTGCTGGGGAGGGGAATGTTTCATTGCTACGCTTTTGTTCGTTTATTTGCAAAATAACACCAAACAGTAATGAACTAATTTTAATAAAATTTTCAGAAAATGTCGGCAATGGCATGAGGAACAGATGTTTTGATTCTGATGTTGAACTGGATAACTGTCTGGATCCAGGAAGTTTTAAAGGATTTTTTACCATTGCACTCGTAAGCAATATTGGAGATGGTGGGCCTCTCTGAGATATGCTTTCTGGATGACCTTGTTATGAATGTTTTTTATGAAGGACCTAGCCAAAGAAATAAATAAATACATTTTGGCAAATATCTTGATCATACTCTGGATACAATACAGTCAACTGTCCTATTTTCTATAATTTCCATCATGGTCCGATTATTAGGGTTAAAATAAAAACGAGCGAAATTACAACATACCGACACTACTGTCTTAGTGGAGGTCTTTGCTCTACGAATACTTCATAGTTTTCAGACAAATTGTTTGCTCGTCCATGTACTGTACAGAGGGCCTCAGTGGCCTAGTGGTTAGCAAGTTTGGCATCTAATCATAGGCTGTCACCTCTGTGGGTTCGAGTCCCACAAGTGGCAATTCTGAGGACCTGTCCCAATATGACCCTGGCTGTTGAACGGGACGTAAAACCCCAACTTTGGCCCCATGTACTGTACAATAGGCATTGGTTGTGCACTGTCCCCCTTAACCTCTTAATAATATACATTTAAGAGAGTCTTTTTTAATAATAAAAAATCCAAGTAATATTGCATGTTAACCCTCTTATAATGTATATAAAATCCAAATGACAACCACTCGAATTGTATCTTCATTCATTGTATATATATATATATATCTTTTTGCATATGTACAATAAGGAGATATTTCACTTTCATTGTCTACTTTTTATTAAATGTTTTACATACCAATTTCACAAAAACACATAAGTATGGGGTAAAACTAGATAAAGAACAACAGCACTCAGAGAGCTCAAAACTCCACCAAGGACCAAAACCTGCAATGATCCTCGTGGGTACATTGATAAAAAAATACTTTTACAAAATTCTTGGATTCAGACAGTGATCCGGATCACCACAAAATTTTAATAATCTTTTTCTTATCCCATTTTTGACATTTTCATGAAAAATGTCACCAAAATCTCTCCATAATAGAGTTATTTTACATACAGATAAACAGACGTCTCCAACATCATAACCTCCTTAGGAGAGGTAAAACTGTGTCCCAGTTTGTATTCCCAACTAATTAGAGAAAATATGGCATTGTGTAGATGATTAAACATGTGTGATATATTTGCACTCACATTGGAATGTTGTACACCCTTCCAATAAGTTATTAAATATTCAAAGTGAATGAATTTGGATTGAGAGTTTACTTGGTATCACGAAGATCTGATTTGAATCTAATTCATCTGGGATAGTCTCACTTTAATTATTCTTATTCTTTATCCAACTGGGCATCAAGTTAACATAAGCTTAAGTTTATAATTTTATCATAAGAATATTATTGTTTTTAGCTCTTAAAAGACAATAAAATGCATATTAATACGAAAAATCTATCATCATTACTCGAGGCACACTTTGACTGGTGAGAAAAGGGACTGATATATTCAATTGTATCATCTGAAATGTGTTTTGCTATTCATCTATGAAAATCCACACTATGTCTTGATTTGTAGTCTTAAACTGAGCTCTTTACTTAACACTCCCAAATCTAACCTTTGATCTTCAAAAGCTCAAATTATAAACCTTTGAAATCGGTTGAAAATATGTTTTACATGTCAGCCTTAAAAGCAAATATGAATAAAAGAACCTGTGTTACAGAAAGAGTAATCCTGTAGAGAGACACTTTAATACACAAGAGATCACATCTTTCACAGGAGATACATCCGATTACACATAAGTAAATATATTATGTTTAGTAAAATGAAACTTTGTCCGTTATGCTAACATAAGCTGTTCAAAAAGAGGTATACACTTATAGAATAGATCATTTATTTATTATAGTAAATATGCAAAATATTCACAAGTTTAAAAACATTATCAACAAACAAAACATTTTACCCATCTCCAGACTTATATGTTTGTATATTGTCGGGTGGAGGATGGTCGTCCGACAATTAATGTGTTTGTATTAAAATGCAGTGTCTTCTGGGTTCTCTTTTATTTTAAAAAAACATCAACAACAAAGTATAACAAAGTCCTTGCAACATGCTGGAGCTGGGTGTTTAAGAATACTCTTTTAACAGCATTTTGGCACAAGGCTGGCCCTTCTGTGTCTACTACATTTCTTCTACTTGATGTTACTGAATTTTGACTACATGTGCTGCATCTTTTATATTAAACACTGGAATGCCAAAGATGATTCACAGTCATTACAACCTCTGGAATGTGAGAGGAAGTGGTGGTCACATGACCTATGTTCTGGAGAAATTTAGAGAATTTACTTGTGTTTCCCTACTTCATTTCCTAATAAGCTATGTCATGTGACCTAAGTTCTATGAAACCTGTTTCTTGTGAACCATGGTCTGCATTGTGTTAAAATAAAAACTACATATTTTAATGATCATGTCACTTCACTGGAATGCTGTACTAATATTCACACTGAAAACTTGAGATATGTTTCAAGGACAGCAATGCACAAAAATCTCATAAAAATAACACAAACTGATCATAGTATACAGACTTGTATGTTACAACACTAGTTCTTACATATAAACACACACTGATATTTAACTGCATTTTGCTCTGCATCTTGATTTATATAATTCACACATATTCTTTTGAACCTTTTTAATTATCAACATAATCTAAACAATATGATTAACTGTGCAATTAACAATAATTTCAAAATTCAATTAATTAAGCTGTTTTCCTCCCCAATAATATGTTTGTATCACATGGTTGAATTACAGTGGGTTTCAAATAACAATAATCTGAACTGTCAATGCAAAACATTATTGTCATGCTACAACAATATGTCCAAAAAATGGGGAATTTTAAGAGGAGGGATACTTAAACTCTATAGTCCGCTGATGTTCACAAGATATACGAAGACTCTTCAAATGTATGGTAAAACAAGGCCAAAAGGTATTTTGGTCCCCTGGTGTGAGCGCAAAGCCATCAGAGACAAGAGTAGTTTTTCAGAATTTACAAAAGTCTCGTAACAGAAAGAAATTTAAACTTGGATACATCCCACAGCTGGTCCTGAACTAAGACGGTGACCCATCCAAGTACTAACATAGCCCATTGCCACTTAACTGCAGTGAGCAGACAAATAGTCATCACTGTGTGCCAAAATTTCTGAAAGTCCGATGCAAAAAGAACATATGTATGGGAAAAAGGCAAAAAGACATGTGGCCTTTTAGCTATTGGAGTGCAAGAGAGTAAAATTCAGAATGTACAGGTGTTGTCAATGTCTTCAAAGTCCGGAGACAAAAGGACATATGTATGGGCAAAAGCCAAAAGGACATGTGTCCTTTTAGGTATTGGAGAGCAAGAGAGGTAAATTCAGAATGCAAGGGTAAATTTCATCAAAGTCCGGAGACAACAAAAAAAGGTGATCTGTAGAAGCGCGAGCCTTAAAAACCCGTGGATTTCAAATCTACACGTGTGTTCCACTGTTAGAATTTGATGTAAGAAATCTAAGATGTGAAGTACAGGGTTTAAAATTAAATGGCTTGGCATGTTTTATATTTGTCTCCAACACCAAAAGTTTAAAATGTTTGACCCAAAAGACCCAGAATGTAAAATATATGACTCAACAAGTCTAAGATATTAAATGCTCGATTCAGTAGGCCCAGGGATTTAAAATGTTTAGATCAACGAGCCCAGAGTTTGAAATATTTGAAAAACAAACTTTCTTTTTAATTCACTACAACCACAAGAGGGGAGATGTAAAAATGAAGGGGTTAACAAGTGGTTCCGTGGTGTTAATCTCATATTCATGACCTTGACCTAAACTGTTGAAAATATGGCACCCACCTCTGAGGTTGGTGGTTCAAACTACAGACCCTATGTAATAAAGTTGGTAGTGTCCTACGGATGTGTGGCAGATAATGGGGTAGAATCTTGACCACCAAGTATGTATTGGTTTGTTATACTCGAAAAAACATCCTTTGTGGAATATCACCTCTATTCTCATAAGAAGTGCTTATTATTCTCTGATCACTAGCTATTTTGTCATTATCATTATTTATTATATTGTGAGCTCCGCTTACTATGTTGTGTGCACCATTTATTATTCTGTGAGCATTTCTTATTATGTTGTGATCGATAATTAGCATGTTGTGGTCAACATTGATTATGTTGTGAGCATAATTTATTTTATTTTTATTATTATATCATTATTATATATAATTATATTATTATAATATTTATCATATTGTTATTATATTGGAGCTGTTCCATTTCTGCCATTTATCGTGAACCCTGCTCCTGATTGTGGAATTGCATGATTCAGGGTATAGTTTATGATAGGTTTACGATGGCTTTAGGATGTATTCCCGATGCACAAGATGTATTCCTGAAAACTTCCCAATTGGCATTGCCATTGCCTCAGAAAATCTTCTGATAGGTTTGCGATTGTTTCCTGATCCATCCGATTGGTACCCCATTGGTTTATGATAACCTTAAGATGAAAAAGACAGGTTTAGGATTGTTATTAGATGAAATAAATTGCTGTAGGATGGTAAGATAGGTTTACGTTAGCTGCAGGATTAAAAAGATGACAATACAATTGGTTTACGATGTTATAAAATCTGATGAGAATTGGAAAAGCTTTGCGACAATTTCAAACAGTTTGAAATTCTCATAAACTGTCCCCCTGTTGAGTAGTTCCATATTTTCTGTACAGGATCTCATTCGGATTGAAAAGATTTACCTCAAGATCCCAATATATTGGGGATCAGGAGCAAGGTTTTCAATATATTGAAGAAGTCGAACAGCCCTCTAAACACTACTTATTATTTTTGTGATCCCCACATATAACATGATGCCCACGAGAAGACAAAAAATGACCTGTATAAACCTATTAAATACTGACATGTCCATCCTGTATTTCCTGAATGACAACAAGATCAAATAATATATACAATTACATAAAAAGTCCATTATTGATACTATTACATCTGAGAAAATGTTAAAATTAACTGAGTCCCAAGCACAATACACCATAAAATAGGGGTTAGAGAAGAAAAAACATAATATTTTCCACAAAGCAGTAAAAGAACCTGATGTTTGACTTTATACAGATGCTGATTGTCCTGAACAAGATATAATGCTTGCAATATCAATACTGGAGAATGCGTCTCGCTGCAGTGTTCCCCATACGGGACATAGTGTAGGTACAGAGAAAGTAATTGACTCTTATAAATGCAGTCATTTTGGAGTTATAAGCAATATAATCTAAAAACTCAAAGTAGCTACCAGTGCTATTACTCACTTAGCTATGGAACTACATTTAAAAAGGCAGCAAAAATCTGGAGGAAACAAGAAACTAAGCAGTGAATGCTGTTAATTCAATACTTTTGCAGTTAAAAGTACATGTAACTATTACGCAGTTAACTGTGGAGCTACAGCTACAACATTGGCCATGACACAGTACATCAAAAAGTAGGATAACATTATTTCACAAAATAAAACCTCTAAATTCAGTGGGTTTTCAGTTACAAGTGATTGACTCAAAACTGAGCTGTCAAACTAGCTATAACCCAGTTAGCTGTAGCTCTGTAAAATATGCTATGACACAGATCATCAAGAGGTAGATAAACAATGTATTTGATAAAAATCCTCTATATTCAATGTTGTTGAAGTTACAAGTGAATTACTCATTGGGGAAATGTCAAAGTAGCTATCACTCATTAAGCTATGGAGCTACAGCTCTGGAAAATATACTACGACACAGATCATTAAGAAGTAGATGAACAATATATTTGAAAAAAAAATCCTTTGAATTCACTGTTATTGAAGTTACAAGTGATTTACTCATTTGGAAAATGTAAAAGTAGCTATTGTTCAGTAAGCTATGAAGCTACAGCTCTGAAAATTTGCCATAACACAGAAAATTATACTGTAATGGTTACAAAGAAAAAAGCCATTTACTCACTAAGCTCTCTCTTAAAACATAAAATATCTGTTACTCACTTAGCTGTTGGGGTAGACCTCTAAAACAGGTAACATCTTGTAGGTAAAGAGAAAGTAGCTGAACAACATATTTTTGTGACATGATATAATGCAGTCATTTTTGAGAATATGCAATTTACCGAAAGTAGCAACTAATTCTATTACTCACTTAGCTATGGACTTAGATCTGCAAAAGCAGCAAAAATATTGAGGGAATTAGAAACTAAGCAGGAAAAATATTTAAACAAAAGACCCCACAGCCCACCACTTCAGAAAAAAACAAGGCCACTGCCGCAGTGGTTATCTCCCGCCTTAGAATCAGTAATAATGGAGAACTAAAGGAGACATAAGGCCTTTGTAGTAAGATAACCCCACTTGACATTGAAGAAGGGGTCAAAGGTAAAAGTCAGCAATTGGAAAAGAGTCTCAAGCCTTGACTTCCTTTAAGTTGTTTTCACATTTGGAACCCCTAGTAGCAATGATAAGGGAGATATAAGGCCTTTTTAATAGGATAATCCCATTTAACATGTGATAAGACGGCCATTTTGTTTTCGAAACTAGGCCAAATTACAATCAGCCTAACTTTCCTAGCCATATATATTGTGTGCATGTTTGATGAACCTAGCTGCAGTATTTCAAGTTTTAGAGCATCTTAATGATTTTTAAATAATTGGCTATGGCGTCCATTTTGTTTTTCAAAATAAGGCCAAAAGTTTTCTCAAGCAAAACATTTGAAGGCCAGGACTTTTGATAGTCCGACATTTTAGTGTGATGACCTCATTTAACCTTGAAGCAGGGGTCAAAGGTCAAATTCAACACCTGGAAATGATTCCCAGGCCATGACTTCCTACAAGTTGTTTTCACATTCCGAACCTCTAGGAGCAATATTTGGGGAGATATAAAGCCTTTTTAATAGGATAACCCCATTTGACATTAAACATGTGATATGGCGGCCATTTTGTTTTTTTGAACTAGGCCAAAATTACTATCAGGCTAGCTTTTCTAGCCATATAGCTTTTGTGCAAATTTGATGAAGCTAGCTGGAATATTTCAAGATTTAGAGCACCTTTACGATTTTCAAACAATTAGCTATGGCAGCCATTTTGTTTTTTCAAAATGAGGCTAAAATTTTCAGATACAGGTTTTCATAGCCATAAACATTCCCTGCAAATTTGGTGAAGATATCTTCATAAATGAATGACATATTAAGGTTTATGCAAAAATGTGACGAACAGACGGACGCACGCATGGACGGACGGACGGAAGGCTTTTTATAATCTCCCAACCACGGCCTTCGACCACTGGTGGGAGATAAAAAACTGCAACACTCATATGCATATATATTAGCACAGATACATGTACACCACCCCCAGGTGTACACACACAAAAGGCATTTTATAATCTCCCAGACCAACATACGATTATATACCTACATACGTTTAAAGGGTCTGTGTAAGATATTTGTAAGTTATTGCCTTTTAAATAAGTGCCTTGACCTTTAGAAGAATTTGTTTTAAGTTATCGCATATGAAAAAAAACCTCTTTTGGAAAAAGGTGGATGTTTCAATGTTTGAAGGCTAGCCATTACCTTGAAGAAAGACATCAAATGTCAAATTTGTGTGTCCTTATAGGGAATGTACATATGTCTTATATATATCGGACATAGGATGATCTATCCTTCTGTAGGTGAGAAAGGTCAGGCCAAAGTGTGAAGAAATACCCCAAATTTGACCTTTAGGAGGCTCCAATAATTGGCTCCAAAGCCTTACTAATAAATCCCCACATAAGAAATTTGAAACGTCTATGTAAATATTTCTAAGGTTATGGACTTTTCATTACCACCTTGACCTTTAGAAGGTCACTATTGGTCTTATAGTGGAATGTCGAGGCCACAAACCAATTGACTCTGGAGCCTTGCCCATATATATATACATATACTATATATCAGCCATAAGATGATCTGGCCCTCTGTAAGTACAAGGACAAAATATGAAGAAATACCCTAAATTTGACCTTTAGAAGGCTGCCATTGGTCTTATTATAGAAAGCCAAGGCCACAAAACAATAGACTCTGCAGTCTTTCTATATACATACATATCAAATTTGAAAAGTGAAATATGAAATGTATGAAAAGAAATCTCTTGTGTTGTGGAGGTGGCATGACCCTGCTAAAACCTCAGTATCCCCAACTTTCATCGGAGGATACAATTATACTATCAACAAATGCTACGTATGACATTCGACATCATTTTCATGAAGGTCATAACCAAAGAGTCTACTATCAATGTTATAAAACTTCTGAATTCTTTCCAAATCATGCAAACTCAAATTGTTATAATACTCCCTGACTTTTTGAGCATTGTCTTGACTATTTGCGTTAAGATATGGAAATCTCTTGCTTTGACCAGGAACAATTCTTTCAAGTATGTTATTTAGATCCTCCTCTAAAGTTTCTAGTTTTGCTATGTAGTCATAATCCACCAAACAAGGAAGACAAAGTCCATGGACTCTCCACCAGTGACGATCATATTTAGATACTTCCCTGTTCTTGTCATCTGTAATGAACTGTATCAGTTCATTGAATTGCACATCCTTTCCATCCTGCAAAGATTTCTTTGATGGTTTTTTTCTGTACTTTTTAATTATCTTGGTACCCACATTAGCTTGAAACCATTGACTCTGTTCGCCATCATGGAGAAACTTGTTCTCATAAGCCGATACAAGTCTTGTGAAAGGATTTCTGACAACCATAAATTTTAAGTAATGTTTAAGTCGATACATCCTTTCTTCGTATGTATAACTATTGAGAAAGCGGAATCCAACCTCTGGAAAATAGTCGGTGTTGTGGACTAAATGATGTAACTTCCCGTAGTCCTTTGGCTTAACCTTTCCAGTGAGGTTGGCGAAGAAGACTTTCCAGCTGGTACATGCTACTTTGGGTACCTCACAGTACAGCACCTTGTGGACGTCATCTACAAAGAATGATTTGAAGGATACATTCCTATGGAAGGTTTGTGGATCAATGTTTACTGAACCTTTGCTTTTGTCGGAGTGACAAGTCTCTGTCAAGAGCTTCTGTCTGTGTTCTTGACCGCATTGTCTTTCTTTGGATCTATTTTTACTCCAAAATTTTTCAACGGTATCTCTGTTGTTGATTTCTCCTTTTTTGACCTCTTTAACCCGGAATCTTTCATTGGTTTCCTGTTTCTCTAAAGGCACACTGTGAATTCTAAGGTTTTTCCCGATATGGAAACGTTCTTCAGAGACACTGTTCACTTGGATGTCTGATCTTTCTTGATAAATGGTAACTGTTCTTGTTTCTGTAATGAAAAGAAAGGATCTAAGTTGTCATTATAATTATTTGTCTGAGCCTACATACTCATGTAGATAGATAGTATAGGTTTATGACAATGATCAGTGTATCATGGTATAACAAAAATGATAAGTTATTTACAATAAGTGTCCCAAGTCCAGACGGGCTTATTTGTCACCTCTAACATAAGAACATGTGTGGTTACAGACAGATTGATAACCTACAAAAATGAGCATGTGATATAAGAAATTAATTTAACTTGCACAGGGAATGAAGAGAGATACTATTCCCTTACTTACCTATATGGGTTGGATGATTTGGATTTACAAATGCGTTCTCCACATTGCATAGATCATTTTATAAATTCTGAGGTTGTTGGGGGAGTGCAGTACATGCTAGTTGGTCATTATTCTACACTGAAAACCTCTTGGCACTGGCAAGCAATTACAAACTGTTACATTTCAATGTAGGTGGAGGATTGAACCCGTAAACTGAGAGATAGGCATGTTAACCATTAAAGCAACATGCCCCTATTTACTAGCCTTGCTTAAGGCTCAAATTTGCATGACATCTTTTTCAAACATGCACACAGACATTTGGTATTCATAAAGCACTCATACATGTTATGCGATAGAAGTTTATCAGACATAGTCTTTCTCTTAGCTGTATGCTGCTCTAAAAGTCAGTACATGTATGAGTGCATTATATAAACTGAAACTCCATTATCTGAACTAAAAATTTTCCCTATCTGCAAAGAAACTTGAGCCTTCAGCAAGGCTACCTATTTACCTACTTGAAAGAGAAAGCATCTGTATCAAATAAACCAATTAAATGTCTAATGAAATACATTCGTGATTTCTTTCTTTTGTAAATTTAAAACTAACAGAAGACAAATACAGTGATAACACATATCCAAGGATAAATCCCTCATCGAAATACAATGCTGAACTGAATGCCATTTTTGTATTCCAAATCGCAAAACTATTATTTTAGTTAAAGTCGGGAGATGCAGACAAAAAGAAACATGTAATTTTAAATGTAGTCATTTTATTCCATAAAATAAATGTGAAAGTAATTGAAACAAAAACAAAAAAAAACAACAAATACAGAAGCCTGTGAATCTTCCAGACAAAAAAATATACACATTTGAAAAACAAAGATTTTTGGACCAAAAATGTTTTCTCTAAATTTGATGAGGGATTAACAAAGGACTATATTTTTCATACCAATACAATCTTGATTGATTTATTTGGGGTTTTACATCGCTTTCAACACTGTACAGGTCATATCACGACGGGTAGTTGGAAGGGAAAAGGAAATCAGTACATACAGTTGGTCAAGGTTCTGTACTGTAAACTGCCGACCAACAGCAAGCAACTACCAGCTTTCCCACTTGAAGCCGTGCCAGGAACCAAACCCGGCCTCAGAGGTGGGAGGTGAGAGTGTTACTGTTGAGCACCAACTCGCGATCGGGAACATCTCGAGATTGTCCTTGCACAAACTCAAGATCTTGAGGCTGTGATTTGCTAATTAATTGAATCTACTAATAACTGATTGGCTCATTTTAGTGACTAGTCAATATTGTGTGTGCTCAGTTAGTTAGTCCTTTTCATTTATAATTCCAATTTTCTTTCATTATGATGATTTCTTTGTTGAATCAAACAGATTTATGTATACATATTTACATGAAATGTGATTTATTTCTGTGAATCTGGGGCCGATTTCACGAACGGACTTAAGTCTGGTTTTGGGCTTAAGTTTGAGACTTTGGTCTTAAATTCTGTCAAAAATGTGCTAAGTCAGTGGGCTTAGACCTAGTGGTTTTCACAAAGGGGCTAAGTCCATGGATTTGCTAAGTCAGTGGACTTAGATTTAAGTCTGGGAGGTAGCGGGCTTAAATTTTGTAAAGGGGACTTAAATATGGCCGCCATAAACTTTTCTCCACTTCAAAATTTGAAAGGGCTGTCAAAAAAGTATAATTACACAGAACACCTTACTGAAGTAGTCTTTGGGAAGTTTATGTGTGGCAACAATGTTTTCCATTTCAAAACAGCACTCATCCTTAGATAAAATGCATTAAATGAAGGATATAAAAGGTCACATGACACAGAAAACCACTGTGGTTATATGATGAGCTTGGACTTGGCTAAGTCACCTTTGTGAAATCCATTTTAAGTCCCAGACCTAGTTAAGACCAAAGTCTTAGATTTAAGTCCCTGACTTAGCCAAAAAGGGACTTAGTTTAAGTCCTTTAGTGAAATCGGCCCCTGGGTTTTAGACATATCTCAGAAAAAATATAATGAAGAACTAAAAAGTCATCAATTTTAACCATTAAATATTTGTAGATGACTTTATCTCAATAACTGTTTTTTTTAATTGCTACCTTAAAACATCATCAAGTGTTAATATCCACCATATTCCATAAACCTGTTGATAGGAGGATTTAGTGCTATAAAGTGCAATTGGTAATCATAGTCAAGGGAAATACCTGACAACACACCAACAATTATAGAAGTGCAATTAGGAATCTGAGAAAAAGTTCAGACAACACTTTACACAAACAAATTCCTTTGATGAGATAATCAAAGAGTTTTATATTCAATACCATTGTAATCCTTTGCCAGATTATATTTGGAAGCCACATTTGTGGGTTTCTCTAAATACAACCATGTTTAGAGCTGACAATTCAAAATACACCCTCTTAAATATGGGCAGCACCATATCGAGATGTTCTGCACAATCTTGAGATGTTTGCCTCAACTCAAGATCTTGAGTCTGCGCACGGACATTCTCGAGATGTTCCCGATCGTGAGTTGGGGCCTAACATTACCACTCTGCCCCCGTGGCCCCTCAATACAATCTTGAAATGAATCAATGCAATAAGCAATGAAAAGAAGAAATCCTAATCTCCCGTTGTGTATTTTATTTCAGACAAATGGTTTTATATCAATATAGGATGTGTTTAAGAACACCTCTACATTCAAAAATGAACTCTGGTCTCTAATTTATATCTGCATATACTGAACACATTTTATATGGCATTACATTGCATGTTATTTGTACATAAAATCAAGAATTTACAGTTGAAACCAATAACCAAATATGGAGACAAGAAGTGTATACGTAAAACTGGTGACTTACATATCCATTAATGGGTGAAAGGAATAAAAAAAATATTCAACAAAAGAAACTTAGAAACCACCGCCACCAACAGTACTTTTAGATTAGAATATAAAGTATAGAATTACATTGGGACACAGTGGTTAACTCAATGTGACAAAGTTAAAAATGCATCACTTATAAATAAAGTAAATGTAAAAAAGTATTCATGAGAACAAGCATGTATCAACAGTAATTAACAGTAATGTAGATTTGCTGAAACAAGTTACAAATCACAAGGCGCCCTTCCTATAGAATGTGGCACAAGAGAGTTCAAATTATTTTGGGGTGAGAGGCATTGTCAGGCAATAGAAACACACTTTGTGTCATGAACTAGTCACAGATACAACCTGGTACTCTTTCATATGTGTAAAGAATTCCATAAAATAACACAATCCATAGACACGTAAATAGTTGTACCATCAGTTATGTATATAACATCCACCAAAAATACATAACAATACATAAAGCAACGATGTATGGGTTTGACACTTTTCCAGGGGTGGGCAGTCTTGCAGACAACGAATTACACAAAGAGTTTTACTGAATGCCCATTGTAGTGTCTTGTCCATAACGACTGCCCACACCTATTACACGAGGCCAACAGGTATAAATTCTATGAAAAGGTCAGAGTTGGGGCCTTGCATCTCTTACCACAGGTAGTGCAATATCAGGAGAGACCCTTGCGGATTTCCATCTCCTGTGATGAGCTGGACTGGAACCTATAGCCACAACACTCAGAGTCAACTGATTAAATGCTATACCTGTTAGCCATTCAGCCACTAAGGCTTCAAGTACGAAAACAAAAAGCTATGAGCGTTGAATAATAATAATTTAGCTTCAAATAGAAGAGATTCTGAAAATGTAAGATGAAGTTAATGTCTAAATAGAATGTGTAAAAAAAGGTCACCACAACGATTAGTGGTGGTCTGTTCAAACAAAGACCACTTGCATGCTTTAAGTTCGACTGTTCCCTGTAATCGCTTGGAATAACTTGACAATAACGTTGATTTCTATTGATTGAAGTATGCACTGACACAAGCTATATAAAGACTTTAACTGACAAAAAAAAACTAATTCACCTAATATAGTGACACAAGCTGACACAAGCTATATATAGAATTTAACTGACAAAAAATTAAACCAATTCACCTAATATAGTGCTCTTTTAGGGGCGATAATAGAATTTCTACTTCTAGTCAGAGCCCCAATTTCGCACAAATCTAGGAAATTAAATGTTGAAATCCCCGAAATTTATTCAATTCTGCCCGTTTAACATCGACTTATATGAGGAAATGTTCGAAGATGATCAAGAGTCAATAAATATTCTGTGTTCTGGTTTGCTCCAAGTTATGGCGGGAAACATTAAACATGTTAAAATTTTACACGGGTATATCATGTAAAAATATCATTTATCATACTAACTAAACATCGTTTATATTTTCTTTCGTTTCATATGTATTGATTGAAAGTTTGCCTTATATAATCACCAACATATTTGAAACATATCACTAACATTCCAAATCATAGTGGGATAAATTATATCCAAACATGTGGCTATCTATCTCATAAAACCTTTGAATATTGTCCAAATCAGCCTTGCTTAAGTTCTCATAATAAGAACTGCTGTAGCTATTAGAATTAAGGTGTGGAAATGGCAATGTATTCCCGGGGGCTATGCTCTCCAAAATACTTGGAAGGTCCTGATCAAGGGTTTCTACTTTTGCAATGTAGTCATATTTAACCAGACAAGGGTAGCATATTTCATGAATCTTCCACCAGTGATTATCATGCCTGGATATTGAGGGATCATTTCCATCGACTAGAAACTTCACTAGTTCTTCAAACAAAACGCCTCTCCCATCACGCAATGATTCCTCTGAAGGATTTCTCCTATATTTTCTTATAATCTGGCTGCCAATATACTGCTGATACCACCTGGTTCTCTGAATGTTTGGCACAAACTTATTTTCATATGCAGAAACTAATCTTGTAAATGGGTTCCTTAAGACCATAAACTTATAATAATTATCCAGACGGTAAAGAGTCTCTTCATACGTATAACTGGACAGATACCGGAAACCTACTGTAGGGTAATAGTCTGTAAAGTGAACTAATCTATGCAAGTTCCCATAATCCTTTGGGTCAACTTTGCCGGAAAGATTAGCAAAAAACACTTTCCAGCTGGTACAAGCTGCTTTGGGTAATTCACAATAAATAACCTTGTGGATATCATCTACAAGTAGCATGCCAAATGTTGTGTTTTGCTTTACTTTCCACTCTTCGTAATCCACTAGATCTTTGGTTTTCCCCCATTCACAAGTGTCTTTAATAAGTTTCTTCCTCAAGTCCTGGCTGCATCTCTTCTGTTCTGGCTCACTCACTCTCTGACTGGTTCTTAAGGAGGTTAGGTCCTTGGCCTGTTGAACTTCTATGACCTTTGTTTGATCCTTCAATTGGCTCCTCTTTTGAACACTATTTTCATTGGTTGGTGTGTTCTCTATATTTATATGCTGTTGGTCCAGATGGTATCTTTCATACAAACCATTCAGCTCTGGTTGATGGAAACCAGTACCTGTCTCTGATTCTACAATGTACGAAATCATGCATCATCTCTTTAGGCTTTATCTCTCTACATCTGGAAATGTTAACTCCCTCAAACTTTACACACAGAACCTTCTCAATAAAGTGTGCAGACAAGAATCTTTCTAATGCAATCGAGAATCAAGGTATGTTGTTTGCAATTAATACTAGCACGTCAAACGTTTTCATACATGTAATTTTTTTTATACAATTATTCTTTTCCCATTATTCAGCAGCTGAAATAACGGAAATACACTAATCAGTGAAAAGAGAACTCAAAAGAGATTATGATTGCTTCAATTTCATTCTTGAAAGGTATTTTTGGTTAACTGTACAAAGATTACAGATTACTCTTAAGCATTAGTTATTGTCAGAATAATAATGTTCATTTCCTAATCAATTAGAGTTTTTCAATAACGGAGAGAGTTTTGAGTTCGCGGATTATCCAATTAACTACTGACCGTCTATCCAGTACGTGTTTGACTCAAACAAGTGGTAATGCTGGCGGGCCTGTCCCAGTATGATGCAGGTTGTTAAAAGCGGAAAAAGCCAAACACGAACTGTTGCTATCAGTAAGCATGAGTGACATTTGTGTTTCAAAAATGAAAAACAGATACTTCTTAATTAAATCCATATATTTACATGAATAGTCGCCCTTGTACTTTTTGTGTACAAAAATAATGACACATATGTCCAGGCAAATAAACAGACAGACAAAGGTCAGTGTACGACATTAAGACCTACCTCCCTGCCTCAGACTATTAACTACTCTTGAGGACCTGCATCTTTCCAGAGTTACAGGTCCATATGGCCTGTAATTTAAGAAAATTATTCTTTTGTTAATCGCCGAAACGGGCAGGATGTTTACATTTTACTTTCTTCACATTATAGAAATTAGCGTTAAACCATGTATTCTTTAGCACTTGGCCAAGTTTAAAACTCCATATATTGATTCGCCATACATTGAACTAAGCTACAAACCTGTAACATATTTCTGGAAAGTTATCTGGCAAACCTCGTACACTGGCAAGCATTGATATGAAAGAGACCCTTAACAGAGTACTGACAAAAGGAAACCAATTGAAAATACAAAATAAACTTACTTTGATTTGAAGTGCCGCCATCTATGTATTGGACTACATCCTGAAAAAGTGTACAGGCCAGCAATGTACAGCAAGCTACAGCCACCACAGACAGAACCACTGTACGGGTCAACAACCCACGGCTCCACATCAGGTAATGGTTGACAACAGGAGCAGGCCTTGTCTCTAACCAACAGACAGAGAGCTTTCCACGCCAGGTATATACAGTCACATAATCATATCCATCTTATACATCTAAAGCAATGACAAAGTTTGGGTTGCATTTAATAAATAAATATATCTGTTATATATTTTTTCTTGTGATGTTACTCAACATATATTTCACATTGTTTGGAATCACAGATCAATCAATTTAGTCCTCTTTGATGTAATATTACTTGTATTGTATCAAAATAAAAAACGGAATACATTACTATGATATTTACAGCTACTAAAGTACAAAATGCTCCAGTTTTAGCCCACAGTGTTACCGTTTCACCTTCTGAGGGAAGTCAGTCCATAGCATTTTTATGGTTTTTATACATATTTAATATAAACTGCTCGCAAAATGCACTAAAAAACTTCCTTTAGTTTCAAGCACAATGCTTACATGATATCTATCAGAGACTTTTCTGTGTAATGTAAGGATCTAGACAAGTATATATTACTAGTTTTAATGGACAGCAAGTTTAAAATGACTTGCTTTATTGGCATGTTTACATGTCATTGAAAATTGTCGGTACATTGTTGGTAAGTCATGGGGTTTTACTCTGCTTGAAAATCCGCCAGTTACTCATACATGGCATCCCCTTCATTTCGTTTCATATCCCTCATACAGTGTCACTTTGTGGTAAAATCTATTTCAAACTTCATTGTCAGCTTCGTGAAAAGAAAATGAAAACAACACTGAAAACTTTTTTTGGCATATTTCCCTTCTCAATATTGAATTATGTTATATGATACATGTTCATTTATCCCCGTTAATATCCAACAGTTTCAACATACATTTCAATTTACATTAACTTGACTCGTGGTTAGCATACCCTAAAATAGCAGTTAACATGCTATTGGCCACCACATGCTTTTAATAAACAGTGTATAAACGTTTTATTTGTACCAGTTTTCTCCAACATTCTGCATATTTTTCTATCTTCTCAAGTGTATCAAACGCTCTTCAAAAGTCGCGAAAATTAAAAGTCCATGTTTGTCTTGTTTTGGGTGTAGGTTGAGTGGAATATATCTTACACAGGTTTGAGAAATAAAAAATGCCAAATCTGAAGGTTTATTAAGGGTAATTGTATTTGAACAAGCGTTCCATTTACTCCAAATGTTTTTGTATGCAGAGTGACCCATATATATGTCTGTGTGTTCATGGGATCAGAGCAAATAGTAGTGTACTCTACTTTACATGCTTCAAAATCCTTTGTATACTGGATGTCATTTTGGTTTTACATATTTTTAATCTCTGGGGTTTTCTTTAAACATTTAAGTACTATTGTGTTAAATCATTTTGTCAGCTTTAAATATAAATATGTATTCCTCTTGTTTTAAAAATTTGTAATATTCATTTTTTCTAAGGTTTTGAGCTGCAATTCACTTTAACAGAACGGATTATTGTCAAATGGTAATAGTTGGGTGAATCTGACTGAATAGGTTCTTTGCATTAAATAGATTATCCTTGAGATGAGTGTTGGTAAAGCATTTACAAATCCCTTCAGTGAGTGGGAACACTGCTTACACCTTGATAATAAGTCGATGTTTTACAAACACTAGAGGAATTTGTAAAGGACCATTTCATAACGAAGTATATCTTAAGATGCTGCTGAGCCAAATCGTAGTCAAAACATTGTATGTCCAAATAGAGTCTGTTAAATGATTTGTTTTTTCAATGCACATAAAAAACATACAAAAGATACTTTAAAACTAACGAATTAAAATAATAAACTAAAAAGTTATGATAATAAACTAACAAGTTAAGGTAAAAAAATAATAATTTAAGATAAGAAACTACTAAGTTAAGATAATAAGTTTTGGTAATGTATGTTTTTGCCAAAAAATGAAAAGAGATGAGATAAAATAAAACATATTTCAACTAGAAAGCACTCGTATAGTGCAGACCTCTGCTAGGGATATTTCCCCCGATTTTTTGTATCAAATATATGATCCAGATCTTCCCCAAAATTAATCACTTCTTCCCTTGCCCAGGACCTACCTACATTATGAAAGAAATCAAATATCTACCCCCGAAAAAAAAAATAAATAGGTAAATAAATGGGTAAATAAATAGGTAAATAAATAAATAAAAAATATAACAAGCAATCAGTGCCCATGAACGGGCTCTGTGTCAGCTGACCATGTGTTTTGAGTTTCAGAGTAGAAGTGAATGAAGAAAAGGAAAATGCTACTGTAAATGCAATAGATTTCAAATTACAACTGATTACAACAACAGTAAGAATCTAAAAGTACTTTTGCTCAGCTATGCAATGAGCTTCAGGTCCGCGATTTTACTATGTTATAGCTGACCCTAAAGAAGGTGAATAACTTATTCAAAGAAAATTGTCTGAATGCAATAACTTTCAAGTTACAATCGATTTACTCAATAGTGAAAACCTGAAAGTAGCTATTGCTCAGCTATACAATGAGCTACAGGTCTACAATTTTACTATGCTATAGCTAACCCAAAAGTACGTGAAGAACATATTCAAAGAAAATATTCTAAATGCAATAGTTTTCAAGTTACAACTCATTTACTCAACAATGAGAACCTCAAAGTAGCTATTACTCAGCTATGCAATGAGCTACAGGTCTACAATCTCACTATGTTATAGCTGACCCAAAAGGAACTAAATAACATATTTACGCAAAATACTATAAATGCAATAGTTTTCAAGTTACAACTGATTTACTCAACAGTAAGAACCTCTAATAGCTATTACTCAGCTATGAAATAGCTACAGATCTGCAATTTTTCTATGTTATAGCTGACCCAAAAGTAGGTGAATAACTTATTTAAACAAAATATTCTAAATGCAATAGTTTTCAAGTTATAACTGATTTACTCAACATGAATAACATCAAAGTAGCTATTACTCAGCTATGCAATGAGCTACAGGTCTTCAATTTTACTATGTTACAGCTGACCCAAAAGTATCTGAATAACATATATGTATACAAAATACTTTAAATGTAATAGTTTTCAATTTACAACTGATTTATTCAAGAGTGAGAAGCTCAAAATAGCTATTGCTCAGCTATGAAATAACCTACAGGTCTGCAATTTTACTATGTTATAGCTGATCCAATAGTAGGTGAATAACATATTAAAAACAAAATACTCTAACTGCAATAGTTTTCAAGTTACAAGGGATTTACTCAACAGTCATAACATCAAAGTAGCTATTACTCAGCTATGGAAAGAGCTACAGGTCTGCAATTTTATTATGTTATAGCTGACCCAAAAGTAGCTGAATAACAATAGTTTTCCAGTTATAACTAATTTACTCAACAGTGATAACCTCAAAATAGCTATTGCTCATCCATAAAATAAGCTACATGTCTGGAAATTTACTTTGTTACAGCTGATCCAAAAGTAGGCGAATAACATATTTAAAGAGATGCTCTAAATGTAATAGTATTCAAGTTCTAACTGATTTACTCAACACTGATAACCTCAAAATAGCTATTACTCAGCTCTGCAATAAGCTACAGGTCTGCAATTTTACTATGTTATAGCTGACCCAAAAGTAGCTGAATAACATATTTATACGAAATTCTCTAAATGCAATAGTTTTCAAGTTTAAAAGTGATTTTACTCATGATGGAATTTACTGAAAAGTCAGAAAGTAGCTATTGGGATAGACACCAAAGTTACTCACCATGTTGTAGCTATGGAAAAACTAGCTAAATAACATATTTTAACAAAATGCTCTAAATTCAGTACTTTTCAAGTTATAAGTGATTTAGTGCATGATTTCAGGAATATTAGTGCATTAAAAATTATTTTAAAATTTTATAAAAAAATAATTAAGAAAGAACCAGACCTGATTCTCACACAAGGGAATCTACTAGTGGCCTAGTACATATATGCAAGATAAGAGAAAAATCCCTTCAATAGTGAATGAGAAAATTGCAATCAAGTGTTGATATTTTCACACTTTGGGAGGGGGTACCTCACTTGTAATGGCTCTGGCGAACAGACGAACAGACAGATCTGCATGAATTTTACAATTTATCATCCTCAATAGTTAAGGTATCTTTTAAAAAAAAACAGCACATCTCTGGGTCTTGTAGTTTTGGAGAAGAAGGACGCAGACGCCGCAGAGTGATGCCATAATGTCAGCTGACTTGTCAGTCAGCTGACATAAAAAGGTCCATTCATTACTGTTAGGGTAATTGTGAATACAGAGAGACAAAGAAACAAAGGAACATACTAAAACATAACCTCCTGTCCTAGGTAAAAATGAAACTAGAACATATCAGAGTTTTGTTTTTCAATTTTGACAATTAGCGGCAGCAGGTAATGAATTTCAAAGAAATAAGGTGTAATTATAAGTAAAAACGACATAAATTACTCATTAACAAGTAGAGAATTGTAAAATAAAAATATCAAATAAATTCATCTTTTGATTGAAGTGAGAAAAATGAAGAAACAAAGGAATGTTTGAAATCGTTGCCTTGCAGTAATTTTGGTTTAAAATGATGGTCCAAACCATGTTCTGAAAGTGTGATTCTCTCCCCACAGGAGGATAGTATCAGACCTGAGCATGTCCTTTTGATAAAAGATTTAAATACAACTACAGTGGGTGAACTATGAAGAACAGGACACATTCAAAATCCCATTATTATCCCCAGATATTGGTTTACACTCGCATGCCTCACCTCTTATTAGAAGCACCATTTTCAGGTACCCTCAACCCTGAACTATGCAAAGGGTTTCCAATTACAGTTAAAAAGAACCCCAATATACACAAAAGTACTCAGTATTTTGGTGTGTGTAGGGGTGGGTGAAGGGTCGTTATACAGCATTTTCCTGCATGGATAATTTTAAATCAGCGCTGTTTTGTTGGGGGAAATAATCAATTTTGAAACCTTAATTTTATTAAATAGCTTATTGTCTTGCCACATATCTGTTGTGCTCACCATTAGCATTTTTACTTTTATAATTCATTAAAAGTCACAAATACTTCCCAGCTCTATTCAATTGTAAGAAAATTTCACTAAGGGTCTGCCTGAACCAATATTAACTGGTACTGAACCTTTTCATTATCTGGATATCTTTTAAACAAGAAAGTATCTTTCACTATACGATGCAAGTTTCTTTTTATAGTTTTATTTTGTCATGTGATTATAACCCAATGTAAATTTTAATCCGATGAAGGGAGTAATTACATACTTTGACTTGCTTATAAACAAACTTGGGGAAGCCTCTGTGTATTGAGTTTTATAAAGTCAACCAAATGGCAACATGGCTCCAATTTTCGTAATCATGGGTTGACCTTCAATAATAAATATAGGGATATATACATTGCTCCAAATTGGTTCACTAACTCTATGAGGGTAGTGAAAAGCTACGTTTGACATTTAAATGACCCATGATATGAATTTCACTGGGCAAAATCAACATACAAAAGCCTTTTATGTATTCTGTTATTGGGAAAACCAAGAGACTGTGGAAACAACTGACAAAATCACAAGTGTACATCAAACTGTGACTTTACAACTTTAAGCGGGAATTGTCACGTAAAACTTCGCTTGGTGTTTTGTGGAACAACATCTAACACTGATAGAATTCTAAATGGTTCAGGAGAGTATGTGGAATATGTAGTTTATACAAAAAAATTCTCAACAGGACAAAAAACAGCGGATAATAAACTAAAATAAAATCATATTGAGACCTGGATTTTCACTAGGGATGGTGGGGGGTGGGGCATATGTCTATTATTGTTTTGAAACACATAATGTGCACATTCTGTTGTTTCAGGAAGTCATTCCATTGACAGTTCAACAGCAGATATGAGCTGGCTGCATGGACTCTCTAAAAGAGGACTACTGATAAGGTAGAGGTAAATCCAGCAGACAGTCCACACAAATAGAGGCCTCATTTGTCCAGTGGGTAATACAGAACTTATGGTCAAGAGGACTGAACCTAGCCCAGGACATGTTGGATATGTACTGACAGCCTGGCTTCATTTGGATTTAAGAAACTGTAAGGGACACAAAATCCTTTGAAGTCCACAAAATGTAGAAAATTTGATGAGTGGTGAAAAAGTACATCTTCTCATGTTATACTTTGGTGAAGATGAACAAATTTTTTTGAAGTACTGTTTCCAAGGGTACAATTCTTATAACTCTAGCTAGGATTGAACCCAATACCCCTCTGACCACAGAAACCACTAACTAAATCCTTTATACCTAATCCATTGCATTGTGTGATGATTACTGTGACAACAACGAAATATAGAAACACATTAATGGATATGTTTTGTATGTGTTCATTTCACATAAAGCCCCATTGTACCACAATTCTCCTACAAATTTATATCATACTAAAAACCAGTTTTGGGGCCACTGTGATGCAGTGGTAACACACTCGCCTCCCACCTCTGAGGTCAGCAGTTCCAATCCCAAACGTTAGGTGGGAAAGATGATAGTTGCTTACTGATGGTCGGCAGTTTACAGTACAGAACCTTGACCAACTGTATGTACTGGTTTCCTCTGCCCACAGAACTACCCGTGGTGATATGACCTATACAGTATTGAAAGCGATGTAAAACCCCAAATAAATAAACAAAAGCCAGTTTTGTTTACTGGCTCAAAATGTAAGTCACCCATTCTGGAATAAAACGTATGGCTCATAATTAAACCTTGGAATAAACCCAAGAAACATGTCAAATTTGAAGTAAACTGTGAACACCACATGCGACATATATCTAAATACTCGTGACAATATATTATTATTGCAAATATGCACACTTTATTACTATAATGATTTCAAAAAGATTTGTCAGACGTCTGGGTTTAAGGATATAGCTAATCGTGCAATAATTATTTGCTAAGTAGGCAAGGGATCTTACAGTAGCATTAAGGAAATGATCGACTTTAAATGAGTCATTCCTAAGTATATAGCAAAGTGTACTCAATATTCGTGAGTGCCACTCCTTCCACGTGACGTTCCTCGTGGGTTTTTAATAAAACGAAACATTCTCTGGCGAAAAAAGATTTGTTTTCGAAGAAAAACAATCCCGCGTGAGGATGAAAACGAAACAGAATCCTGTTTTTTTCCACGTACATGACATACGTACATGTTTGCATAATGTTTACACTACACATGTATGCTGTGACCATTACAAACATCTATTTTCAATCCTTCTAAGTGGTGTGGTCACGTTCTGCCAATTTCAAACACACAATCAAAACATTACAGAAATAGGGTGCAAATGAATAGACAACCAAGAGAAATAAAATTTTCATCGCAATTCAAAAAGTCTTGTTTGGGAAATTATAAATACCTGCATAAAAAGGTTGTTATTTCTGTTCAATTGATAACTAACTCATTCCTTCCTCTCTTCCCCTACCTCAGAGCAGATCTGTTCAAAGGGGATTGACAGAATATCAAGGTCGCACAAATACCCCGAAATGAAAATTGGCATGCACATTTTCTCTGCGTGCATGCAGTATTCCTATAAATGCATCCATGTCTCTCTGTACCTCAGAAACTGCAAGGTGTAGGGAGTAAATACTCGGTAGGGATATTGAAGGCCAGACGACGATGTAGGTAACGTAACGTAATGGGCCTCCAAAACGTTAAAGGTGTATATTCAGAATTTTTGGTCAAATGTCAAAATTCATTCAGAGTGTTAGAACTATGCATAAACAACATATTCACAATATTTTTACTGTACTAAAGTTTATCCTATCGTGAAATAAAGAGTTTTAACTAAACCATACAGCACATGTGTTTTGTTTTTGTTGTTCCAGCATCCTCGTATCACATGACATTTGCGACCTCCCACTATGACGTAATACACAAGAAAGTCATTACGAAATATGACAAATAACACTGCATGTGTTTGCAGCAGAAAGATATATTAACTGACAGTACAAAAATACTTGATAAACACATAGTTTTTCTTATAAAATATCATAGGAACACAACAGCTTTACACTCTTGGAGAGAATTTAAGCAAAAAAAAAAAACTGACTTCTCCGTCAAAAAAAATCCCAACTTCTCAGTAATCATGTAATACAGACAGGCTTAAAATATGTGTGTTTGTGTATACAGTATGTAGTGATAAAACGAACTGCTGGGACTGTTTTCCTTGTTCTTGAATCTCACAAACTACCCCTCCCCACTTCTCCCCCCACCCCCCTATGCCTCTTGCTAGCCTTGTCACAAGGCAATTTACCAAAAATATGATATTTTTCATTAATCATGAAGTGTAATACTACATGTAATCCTGAAAAAAAATTATTTTTACATGTCAAAATACCAGTGTTTTTTATTTAATAGTATATCTTTTATGAGTTTGTTATTAGTCATTATGTGCATGTCTCCTTTTTTATTCATGCAAAACATTACATAAAAATGATGTCCCTTTAGTTCTAGTTCTGATATTACATAATTTACATTGGTAATGATTTACAGAGCTGCCAGAATCTCTGCATACAGTAAATAGTTGTTGAATATTAAGTTATTCATAGGATCTTGGTAAAATTTTTCAGTAAGCAAAGGCTAGCTTAATTGTGAGTTCTGTAGACCAATCTACTTTAAACTTGTATATATATTCTCTGTCCGTGTCTTTTTACAAGGCTAACTTTATATCTTACAAAGAGTTGGAATCCATATATTTGGAAAAAAATGCTATAAAGTCAAGTCAAAACAATTTCTTTAGCAGTATATTTTAAAAATTAAACGAGACTTACCTGTAAGGTGAAGTTTGATTATGATTCTATCGATCACTGCTGAGGAACAGAGGAATTACATGAGAAGGCTTGCACTTGTCAGAGCTCACACTTTAGAGGCCTGAAGACATCATACAGGCAAGGGGTGGGTAAAGGTGCGGAAGACATCAGCACAAGAGAAATTCAGCCATTGGGTGGGCATGTAATTCCTCTGTTCCTCAGCAGTGATCGATAGAATCACAATCAAACTTCACCTTACAGGTAAGTCTTGTTTCATTTTTAAATTCTATCTCACACTGCTCCAGAACAGAGAAATCACATGAGATTTTAGAGCTGTGATGGCTGAAGGCTGTGAGTAAAAGGAAAGACAAGCTTTCTGGTTTTGGTGATTATTGAACATATTATACATAGGTTAAAGCGTGGATTAAAGGATAGAACTCACACCCAACTAAACTTTCATTTCAGACTTGTCCCGCTTTTCTAGTAACTGTGCCCCAAAACTGTGAGGGGTGATAGGCTTATTATAGTACATAGCAAAGGTTTTAGCATTTGTCCATCCTCCAACTGCTAATATAGTGTCAATTGATATATTACAGTATGTAACCTTTGAAGTGGATGCTGTTCTGGTACTGTGTGCTGAAAACACTTTGACATTAATTCCAGCCGATGACATTACACCTTTTAACCACCTAGCTATAGTATCAGTGGACACACCAAGATGTGGTTTCTGTAACTGGATAAATAGATGCTCCTCATTTTGTCTGAGGATCTTGGTCATAGATATGTACTCCTGTAAGTGGGACACAACACACAAACTTTTCACATCATATTTTTGTAGCATAATGGGTTTTAGATGTCTTCCCGGTCTTGTTGTTTTAAGTAGGGTATCAATGTATATTTCACACCCCCTCTCTGTAAATTAAATGTTATCTACCTTCACACGCTGAAGGGTCTGAATCCTTTGGCCACTGAGCAATGATAATAACATAACAGTTTTAAAAGTGAGGTCTTTCAGTGAGATTGACTCCAGTGGTTTTTGTTCAAGGTACTGTAAAACAGTATTAATATCCAAGTGGAGGAATATTTTGGAAGTGATGGTCTTTTGTTAAATGCACCTTTCATCAACCTGGCAACCAATGGATGGGATCCAAAGGTAACTGCTGAGGGAAGTAAGATAACAGTGGACAAAGCACTTCTAGCAGTATTTAATGCACTGTAGCTGTAACCATTGTAGTAACACTGTGGCAGGAAATTAAGCCCATCAGTAACTGAGGCAAACTTTGGTGAAATGTTATGCTGTGAGCAATAAGTATCCCATTTATTTAAATGAACTGAATACTGTTTTGAAGTATTTGGTTTTCATGATTCCAAAATTAGGTCCTGTGTGTTTTGATTGAGCCCTTCTATTGAATGTGTGATTGCTTTCCTGATATGAGACATGCCAGAAGATCCATTTTTCTGTGAAGTGGATGTTTTTGACTCGAATCCACTGGTGAAAAGAGGAGTTCCCAGTGCCTAGAAAGCAGAAAAGGTGGTTGAATTAATAACTTGTACAATGTGGGATACCATGCCTGGGTCGGCCAATTGGGAACAATTATCAATCCAGAGGCTTTATCACAAATTACTTTCTGTAGAACCAGAGGGATAACAGCAAAGGGGGGAAATGCGTAAAATCTCCATTTCTGCCAAGTTATCAACGAAAATGCGTCAACTATGAGGATCTGAATGAAATGATACATATGGCATGATCTGGTAGTTCAGTCTTGAAGCAAACAAATCAATTTCTAAAAATACAAAACGTCACAAGTGCCATCACTATTTATCGGCCCGAATCTTGTGGAAAAATGAAACATAACATGTGTTTTTTATATGTTAAGAGGCTTTTTTTCTCCAAACTCTTCTCACATATGAACATCATGTAGACTTATCAATGCAGAGAAAATGAAGTTAGAGCACTTTTAAAATATGAATATACACCTTTAAATATCATGGGATAAACATCTACTGGTGACGTAAATACGTTTGCGTTTAATGGTTTGATTGCCAAAACGTAACACTAGACCTATTAAATCTTGCATACATCTATAATGAGGGATGTTTCACTTTTTTATTATCAGCCATTTTGTAGAAAGGATAAAGGGCTATTTCCATACGCACGGCATCAGGTATCCTGCATCCGTGATACGGTAAACGGCTACTTTCAATTTTAATTTAAAATATAAGAGGTGTTTTTATGTGTGCGGTATGCGGTGCGGTTATAACACGGAATACGGCGTCCGGTAAGCCTTTCAATCCTGGAATTGAATTGTAGCCGTATTCCGCATAGAAAATCAATAAATTACGTCAGAATGACATGACTCTAAAGTACTAGGTAGGCCATATAACAACATGCGGTTATATAAATTAGATTAGAATATTGATAAAAATCCATAAAATTGTCATTTCTTGCTTGATTTTGACAAATAATATGTCATTTTAAAGCTTATAAACCAACAGAAATCATATGCAACGTCAATAACTCAATATTTAAACACAAACTACTAAAATTGAGTGTACATGATTAACTGCAAAAATAAAACTTAATGTTTTCAATTGTTTTGTCATTTCTTCCTCATTTGTTCATTTCTTTTGAGGCAATAAAAGAAATGAATGCACTTTTTAACTACATTTATTATATAATAATGTAAAGTAAGTAATATACACTAATATTATTACATTTATACATGCTTGTAAATCACTCATTCAGTTAGCTGAAATGGGCAATTATTTATACCATTTTGAAGGGAAGTTATTGTAGTTCATGGTGCCTTTTACACTGGGTGTAGTGATGGCCAAAGAATTATAAAAAAGTTTTGGCTTCACCTGAAAATAAGTTTTAAAAATAACAAATATTTGGTTATTGAAATATATATAATTACACATTGGTATGAAAGTGGTGAAGTTAAAAATATGACATTTATATGTAAATATAATAAAGGTACTTTATTGTAGGTTGTACTGCTTTTTCTTTGATTAAGTAGTTGTATATATAAGGCCAAACTTTGAATTAGAATTTTTTCTCTTATTTCTGGATAGTTTTTAATGAAACTGGCATAAACATTGTACAAATACCTGTCTTAATGCTATTTGTCTCTTGTTGTTTTTTGTGTGTGGGTACAGTTAAAGTACTTTTGAAAATATTTGCAAAAGATCAACATCTCATGCAGATGCCCCCATCTTATTGGAATTTGGTTGAAAATCTCAAATATTCGGCTAAGTAGCAATTTATGTCAGTACATATGGAAACACACCAACCGGATGCCGTATCCGGATGCCAGATACCAGATGCCGCATGTATGGAAATAGCCCTTAATGAAGTTCACATTAGTAGAAATAATTTTTTTTCAAAGGCTGTCGTATATAGGGATATATTGGATACAAACACTTCCTTTATTAACTTGCGATTACACTAACACTTCTTTAGAAAAGAGGTTTCTTGAGGCGAAGAAAAAGTGTATGAATGCCCAAAATATGACCTCTATGGTTTGACCATTGAATTTTTATTTCTCTGCCATTTCTACATTGATTTTTAATACAGCCAAAAGAAACGAAAACGAAACTGTGTAGAATACCTTTTCTCATGACTATATAACATATCTGTAGTCTCACAGTGTCAAAATTATTAACAAAACGCGGAACTTGACGAATTTGTGAGGCTAATTATACATAGCAAGAAGCGCTGGGAATACAAAAACTATGTCATTGCCTGTATCCCCCCTACCCCATTAAGGAGAAATACGGACTGGGTGGATAACAAAATTGGGATGGTTTGGTTGTAGTTGGAAAACGCAACCTCACCAGTGCACGGTTTCATTTACGTGCATGTCTTTCCATTACCGAGAAAATTGTCATTTCAGAGAAAATGTTCCTCAAAGTTTTATCACTGAAGAAGTGATCAATATCTACAATATTTCTGTAGAGTTGTTTTTATTCTTTGAGTACACATGTTTGTACGGAGCCCCTACTAGGACATGGTAAAATAAATATTGCACCATGTATTAAGTCGTGCGCACAAGATGATCTCGTGATAACGAGAAAATAAGTGGTGATAATGAGATGATCTTGTTAGCACCACTTGTTTTCTTGATATCACAAGATCATCTCGTGCTCACCAGATGATCTTGTGCTCACTAGATAAAGTGGTGATCACCAGATGAAGTAGTTATCACGGCATAATAAGAAGTGAGCACTAGTTTATGTGGTGATGGTAGTAAGGGGGGTGATTATAGTGGGTTTGAGGAGGGAGGAAACTTAAGGAGTTTAAGTTTATCCTTAAATTTAGGGGTTTTTAAAGTTACGGCTTTAAGTAAGGTCTTAAATTTAAGGAGTTTAAGATAAAATGATAGTGAAGGAGGGAGAATGGATCATTTAAAGGAAAAAAAAGAAAAAATTAGGGTTTTGAGTTAAGACTTTAAGTAGAGGAAAGTGTTTGTAAAAGGCATGTTTATATGAAAACATGCGAGGCACAAGAATTTGACAAACACTTTAAACTGCATAATGCTGTTTTTTATGAAAATATGCACGAGGCACAAGAATTTGACAAACACTTTAAACTGCATAATGCATAAAATTTGGATAACATTTTGAAAATAAAGCATAAAAGGTACACAGGATCAAGCAAGTCCAAGCATACACACACAAGCTTAATAATAATAATTTATAGATCATTTATACACATGATCTAAGGCACACCGCATGGTCAATGTTTATAAATCCCATATAAATCTCTTTAAATCTCATTTGAATGGAGCAGGCACTGAACGGACTGAGTAACCAACACCAAGGTGAACAGAAACAACTCAAGTTCTTTTGATGATCATTTATTCTGAGAGCATTTGTTTATTGCTTTGCAATTTTAAGCAATAAGAAATCAATTGAAGATTAACTACCATCAAAAGCATACTTATTACTTATGCTAATATGTACAATCTAGCCACTGGACAAGTCCTAAAAGCTGTGCCCTTCACATTTCTACATTGGGAAAACAAATGACAAGGTCTTATGCTTCTAGAGGGTAAATGTAAACAATCCAATAACAATGAAGGTAACTGAGGGCAGCCTCTCTGTTAGTAAAATTAATGGATATATTTACAAACTGCATATTTCTAAAAACTTGAAAACTACAAAATAGTCCACAATGGAACAATTTCCCTTTTTTTAAACTTTAAGAATCTTTATTTTTTTCTTAAGAATTGACACGACTATTTATTACCATAGGAACGTTGGCAAATGCAAAAGGCAATCATTATCAATTCTATGGTCAATAAACTCGGGGTAGCTATAACAAAGACCTCTCTTTCAAGATTTAAAAAGGCGTAAAAAAAGGCATGCACATTTTAGACAGAAACTTCTCATTGGTTGGAAAATACTAGAGTCCAATACCCACACCTTTGATAATATACACAAAAACCTTATATTATCCCTGAAAACTGACCAATAACCTGGTCAGCACAATGCTCTTTACTTAAATTCTAAGCTACAAGGAACAAAAAAGGCTCTAATTGGTTGAATATTCCACAGATTTTTTTACTGACACTAACCACTGAAAATTCTTGCAAACTATATTCTACAAATTTAATGATAACACACAACATCCAATGAATTGACCAGCCACTAAAATGACCCACTTTTGAGGCTATACTACAGCATGTCAAAACAAGCCTGACTAACTTCATTCTCTCTCAAACCAGCTTTTGGATTCTTCTTGATAAAATTCAATATAGGATACGATTTTAAAAAGTGAGTACAATCTTTCTTGTTATTAAAAATGAAATCATTGAAAGAACTGTGCATGGACCATTATGTAAAAAATGTAAACACAATTAATGAAGGCTGGCTGAGAAAATACACCAGCTACAATGAACTAATACGTGTGTGGCACAATGCACTCAAGTGAGTAGATTGTTCTATCATGGCCTAATTATGGATATACTTTTAAATTTTCAAAGACAAATAATATTATGTTAACTGTATTATAATAATTAAAACAACCAATATTTAATTTTTTCTGAAGATTGTGATATGTACTAATATAAATGTTTAACTAAAGACAAGCACATGTACACCTCTTCATATAACCATAATTTGTAGAGGAATATTTTACTGAATGTACTTGGTAAGGTTTAAATTATCTATACAGTGCCCACATAAGTCCTAGTTATAAGAGCTGACTGGTGGTATGTTACAAGTAATTGCTACAGCAGGTGACACTTAAAAATAGATGTATATATCTCATACAGCAAATACTAACAACTAAATAGCATTTTAATGTTCTTTGCAGGACTAAAACATCACTAAATAGACACCAGAGCCTTAAAAAAAATTGAATTCTGACAACTATTTAGCATTTGTAATGTGCTTTTCAGGGCGAAAATGTCAACACCAACACAAACGTTCACTTTCCTCAACAAGCCTACTACAAGCAGAGGGTAAGACTATTTTTTTCCTACATTATAAGAATATAATCTTATTCTACACTACTTATTTCAATTGTAATGTATTTTTTCTACATTTGAATAAGAAGCAACAGAATTGACAAACTAGATGGTAGAATTGCAAACTTGTGAATATTAGCATTAGAAATTTTCTTGTTTGACTATTGGGCAATTAATAATGATTTTGGATAATAGAATGCGGGATAATAGAAGCGTAGTAAATTTCATGCTTACACACTTCACTAACCGCACTGAATACAATAATGCCGTAATCACTTGTAGACATATTTTGTTCCTCTTTACATTTTGATTTGAAAATACATACATTTTGTTTTAATGTTTTTTGGTCACAAATTACAGTCACTGTTCAACATTCTTGTCTACTGCATATGATTTCTTTCACAGGCCTGCTTCTCTGGAAGTAGAGAATAATAAAATATTTACTTTTATTATTTCAGTAATTTTGTTGGCCAATCTACAGATGAAGGGACCAAAAAATATAATTGCTATTAATACTGGCTTTCTCTACATATTTAACCTTATTACCTACTTTTTTATTTTCTTACACTTGCAGAACTCACACTAGGGACAGATCTCCCCTGAGGTCCTCTACGCCGGCTGAAGAGGTCACATTAGGCACTGTCACGCTTAAAAGAGAGGACGGTGATGAGGGCCTACTATTAGCACAAGGAGGGAGAACTCTGCATTTGCAGAAGACACACATCAAACTTCTGCAGGAACACCATGTTGAGATATACGTCAACAGTGAAATGGCACTAGAGGACAAAGAAATTGGATATGAACTGGAATTGACAAGACAAATTTTCTTGTCTGTGTCTGACATTACCCAAGTCTTGACCATAAGGCGTTACTACACAAACAATCTAGGTGACAAGCTAACCTTGGGCAAAAAAATTATTGCCATCCAGTTGTCAGATGTTCCAAAATTCCTGCGCATGGTTAAAAATATGTAAATTAAAATCGTTTGAATCGCATTTGCTTGTTTTTTATCTTGTTTTATACATACATATATTTGCAGTAGAACCTCTATTATCCGACTCTCTTGGGAAAGTAACAATAAGTTCGGATAACAGAAAGGTCGAATAATAGAAAAAAGTAACAGGTTTTATTGGATTCGGGAGAGTTAATTTGAGGTCAGATAATTGAAAATTTGGATAATAGAGGGTCGGGTAATGGAGTTTCTACTGTTTATATATCAAAGCTATGTATATGGCTCACCTATAGTTCTATATCCTCATAATTGGCATTCTTCACGAAAATAGGTGAACGCACCCTCCTCCTCTGCCTCTTCTTCAGAAAATTCAGGAGGAAAAAGCTGAAGCATCCCCCACTCAGAAATACGAAGCCTACCCCGAGACATCCCACCATGATCTTGTGCCAATCTATATCACGGAAAAACACAATAACAACAAAGAGAATTTTAGCACTTATATTGGCAACTCTATTACTTTTAAGCATGCAATCTCTATAAACTAAATATCTCATCATGATTGTACTTTTATAGCTCTTAATATTTTCTTAGCTGATAATCTCTACTAAGTTACTTAAACTCTAAGGCACAACTACACACAATTAGGGCTGCAAGCGAAGTGGAAAACGTGCCTCGATTCTTCGTTTGTTGTGATTCGATTCGTTACCGGTCCCTCGTGAACTGCTACATATTATTGAATACTTTACTGAGAAAATGATATAAGTTTGTAAAATTACCTATAATTTCATTAATTAGTCCTTTAATACAGCAAAATCCACTAATAATTAAGTTTTGCAACACCAGTAACTATACTGAATGCAAAGTACCTGCACAGGTGTACTGAATTGAAAACGAGGCTCAGGTGATTAGTAGAAGAATTCCAGGGATAAGGTAGGTAGATAATCTTTTGTAGTTGATATGTTCCAAGTGCTAGATAGAGGAGAATGAAAAAAAATCACTAGATCTCAAGTTTTGTTGTTTTATTTCTTTGTATATGTGTTGCTTTGTATTCATGTGTCCATTTTTTTTGTGTATGTATTTTTCATCTTGCAGACAGTTTTACTTTCCAACTTCAGTGATGCTATAGGGTATACTCTGATTTCACTGGGTGGAATCTCCAGATTAAGAATGGTGTATTAAATAATTAAATAAAGCTGTCCCAATATGTCCTTGGCTGTGGATGGGACATAAAACCTAAGCAGTGGCCTTTGTTAGTTATTTGAATTTTAACATCACTTTCAACACATTGTACAGGTCATATCACAACCGATAGTTTTATGGGCAGAGGAAACCAGTACATACAGTTGGTCAATGTTCTGTACTCTTTCATATGTCACACTTGGGAAATAAAATGAAAAATCATAATCCATATACATAGAAAATTTACTCACCAAATCCAATTGGCTACTTGAAGAAACATTGTTAACTTATGCTAAGTTATGTGAAAAGTGAACTTCTAAACAACTTAAGTCTCCACCAGCATTCAATTTTAAAAGTCATACAGGAAATGTTCTTTAGTGAATTTAACAAAAACTTAAGCTACAAAATGTCTCCACTAGTATTCAAGTTCCAAACAACATTTCACTCTGATAAGAAGTCTGCAATTTCTGACTCCTGCACCTCCTGCTTTATTTCAAAATTTTCATCACTCAACAGGCCTGAATCAGGGTTATTTGTCTGGGCCAAGGTATCAACTGACTTCTCCATTTTAGTTTGGGATTAAACCTCATCATTTGGAAATTGTTTTAGAAGGTCTTTAAGTGTACCTTTCAAGTGTTTGTGAAGGAATAAGATTTCATTCACAGTTTCCCTGTCTAGTGATGCCCTTAACTTGGATACAGTCAACCCTGCCACCGAAAATACTCGTTCACTGGGAACTGAAGTCGCGGGAATGGACAAATATTGCCTGGCCAATAAGGCTAAATGTGGATACCTGGACTCAGACAACATCCACCAGGCTAGTGGATCTGGTACCCTGACCATCTCTCTCAAATATTCTGAATACTCATCAAATTCCATTTCCTCATTTGTCAAATCTACCAAAATATCTCCTACCAAACAATCAGTGACCTTTTGCCTTTTCTTTGGCAGGTCATCTCCTTCAGTATTTACAATAGCATTGGGCTTCTGAATATTCTGGGTTTCTTTCTCCAACAATGACTTTATCCTAGCTTTCACAATCTCTCTTTTAGATGGTGTTAAAAATCTCAAACTCTTGTACCGTGGGTCCAATGCTAATGCAAGAACTAAAGGAGATGACTCCAAGGCTCCATCATTTGGCAACCCATCATGATCTAAACTGAATCTCTTAATCATACCCTGTTTAATCTTAGTTTTTAAATCTCGACAAGTAACAGTGTCACTTTCATCATCATCAAGGGTGCTGAAAAGACTATTGATCAAAACAAAGACCTGGCTTCCTGTTGGGGTGTCCTCCTTGGCCAAAATCTCTGTAGCCTGCACAAAAGGCTCCAAAACTGGAAGAATAGTTTCCAGAACCTTCCAGTTGGCATCGGTCATGTCCAGGACAGATCTTTCAGATGCTTTGGTGACACTGTCATCATATAGAACTGCAAAAACAGGGACCCTGAGTAGCAGTAATCTCTGTGCCATTGTGTAGGATGAGTTCCAACGAGTGCTCACATCTTGGATCAACTTCAATGGCTTACTCCCTGCATCTGTAGTCTGCTTTTGCAATAGTGCCTGAGTGGACACCACAGAATGATTGAAGTGTCCAACCAACTTTCGGGCAGCCCCTAAGGCTCTGCTAATCTAATTTGAGACCATCTTCAACACAAAGCTGAAGTGAATGGGCAAAACAGCCTGCATGGGGCACTTTCGCTTCCCTTGCTGCCACACACATGTTCGATGCATTATCCGTCAGTAGGCAGGGGATGTTCTTTATGCTGAAGTCATTTATAACATCACTGATGGCTCTTGCTATATTTACCCCATTGTGCCTGTCGTTCATTGCTTTGGTGGATATATTTTCATTGTGCATTACCCAACTATTGTCTATATAGTGGCCCGTAACACCAAGGTAACCATCAAGAGCAGTGCTGGTCCAAATGTCACATGTGAGTGACACACTTTGGTTTCTCATTTGGGTTATAACCTCTTGTTTTGCCTCAGCATAAATCTTATCCAGATATTTTGTTACTGTTGGTCATGATGGTACCTGGTACTCAGGGTTTAAACCCTTCACAAAATTTTTGAAGCCTACTCCTTGGCAGATACTTATAGGCCTAGCATCCAGCGCACACATCAATGCAAGGTTACGTGTATGTTTTTCATACATCTGGGAGGACATTGGTGTCCTATTCCAGGCTGAGGTGAGTGTAGTTTGCCTTCCAACAAGAGCTCCAATTTGGCCAGAACTCTTGGCTTTTGATGGATGCCTCCTCGTCAAGTGGCTTCTCATACTACATGTCCCCCCATGATAAGCTATTTCTGTATTACACAACATTACAAAATAGGTGATTTAAAATACTCCCACACATCAGATGTTTTTTTGTCCTTTTTAGAATCCATTTTTATTTATTTTCAAAATTATCCAATGTGAAATGTAAAATCAGTGTTTATGTATTAATATTACCACAGAATAATCTTCTTGTTTAATGTTTTCTTTTTGCAACTTAGCACCATGCAAAACAAAAACGTTTCAGTTGACCTTAACCAATTGACATTACGTAGTACTGACGCAGATTTTATTGTGTACGTCAGTACACAAGTACCCCTAGTTACAACATGAGGATGGTTATTTTGTTTGTTTTTTGTGTAAGTTTGTTAGTTATTATCATTTTAAAACATAAATAAGGTATTATTTAATGGTTATAGCCTCATAGGTGACAGTTTCAATGCATTTGCGATTTACCAGTAACTTATTTTGTTACCGGTTCCCAATGTGACTCGATCCGTCAACGAGTACCCGAAGAATCGTTGCAGCCTTACACACAATGGCAACTAACTGGGCTTTGATTTGTTCCGGAGGAATTATAAATTCCATTTAAAATTTGGAATGCTTAGACTTTCCTTTGAAGCGCTGATTTACCAAATTTTAAGCAAGAATCTCTTTAATTACCATCCTTTTCAACTGAAGCCTGGGTCACACCATTTGTTTCACTGGCATTACTGAACCACGAGCTAGACAGGCTTGTACTGTATAGCTGCTCAATGCTTGAATTGGTGGAGGAAGAGAGGGGTGATGTGCGGGTAAAAGGCAAAGCAAAATCAATTGAGGAAGACTGGGGGCTAGCAGGGCTCAATGTTGAATCAGATATATCTCTGAAAGCAGTCACAGGCTCTTTAGAAGCGCTTTGCTCAGTCATCAATACATTGTCAAAATAGCTAGGAGAATAGGGGGTTGGTGTACTCTTGTAATGCTGATCAGATTTTATGGAGGGAGAGGCTATGGCTGAACTCATGAAACTCAAAGTGTAACTTGCTTTGGACTGGGTCATAGCTTTTGGTGTACCAACACTTGTAATCCCCTCAACATCTGTTAAAAAAAGAAAAGTAGCGGCTTGATATTTTGAAAATCGATGAAACCAATTTAAGAATACTGCTTGATACAAATTTATTGAAAAAAAAGAAAGTCTATGTGCCATCTGTCAAATTTAGAAAGAACCAATGAATATTTGTTATTACAAATGTCCAAACAAAAAAAATGACTTGTAGCAGTCATACTAAGACCCTGAACTGATTACAAAATACAAGCTATGTTTCAAAGAAAATGATAAATGAATAAAATGCATAAATACCAGGATAACTGGGTGCCACCACATTAAATTTCCATGTTGATTTTCCCTCCTGCAACAAGCTGCACTCAATGGATACTTCAAAAAGTGACAGTATCTTCAAATTTACAAACTGATTTATGAAAGTCATATTCCTTATGTCTGAATAGGATATATAAAGAGACTCAACTTGTTCAGGAGCTGACACTATAAGTTTTGGTTGCTCAAATATTCCATTGCACCAAATAGCTGTATTTTGGCAAGTACACTTGTCAAAACAATCATTTTCAAATGCCTCACTAAATCCCAGCAGAGCTATGAGAAGCAGAGCCAACATAATTATTTTTATTTTCTCCTTACACCACAATTTGCTCTCAAGTAACTGACTTTGCAAAGTGAATGATAGAAAGCTTACTGTAACATACTAATTTATAAATTCTACATAATGAGAGTGGTTGAATCTTGTGGAAGCAAATCCTGAGGTTTTATTGCAACTTCAACTTCTTTTTTTGTACTCTTTGGACAAATGGGATCATAAAAGTGTAATAAAACTGGATTAAGCAAGTTTAATAGGGGCAACTTTTCTATGCATATATCCCTCAAGACATACCAAAGGGAAAATGGGTACTTAATTATATATATAGAGAGAAAAAAAAACACACATTCAGCATATGGACACCAAAGGGATATTAACCATGAACCTGTAGCAAATACTCTTGATTTATTAACATAGCCTATCACCTGTTTACTTGAATTTACCAGATAACTGAAATCTGAGGGACTAAATCTTCACACACGCACACACACACACACCCAGGCACTCACACACCCAGCCACTCACACACACACACACACACACACACAGAGCCGGATGGTATTTTCTAAGCCTATCCATGCCTTGTACTAATGAGACCAATTATAATTACACCAATTAAATTTGAGGTTTTGTAACTTTAAAACCTGATTGGTAGCTCAATTTGTTAATTTGACTCTCCACCCAACAAATTAAAGGCCTTTCCTCTTTCAAAATCTCTAAGTCATGAACTTTTTTTCATACCGGGAACAATAAAGTGTTTTGGTTGTGTATGACATTAGTGCTTTTCATTTGTTGGACTTAGAATATTTTTTCAACGTTTCAAGTAAGTTTTAATAATAATAATTTTTTTTTTGTGCTTTAATCAAAATTAAACTCCCTTGCATATTTCGTTACAAGAGAGCATTATGAAAATTCATCTCATAAGAACATCATCTATGTGTAATATTTCTACAAGAGAGCATCATGATATGTTTTTAATCTAGAGGCAAGAAAGTAATAACAATAATAATAATAATCTCTGTCTCTTCAGTATATTGTTAGGGCCCACTCTTGATATATACATATGGGCGTTGAAATAATTTTAGGGGTCTAAGGTAAGGTAGCTGTAATTTTTCTGTAACCAAGAATGAGGATTAGAATAATTGTCTTACTTGAAGATCACACTAGTGGGAAGAAATTATTTAAAATTTCAGACATGGCATCTAATTATGCCCCGCTCACAGAAATTGAAAAGCAACAGCTTATAACTCAACCAAATGTGCAGCTGACTGAAGCCTGGGCACTGGTGAGAGGGATTACTCGACATCCTGAAGTCTTGCAACAAATACAGCTGAAGTCCAATGAAGTAAGACTTTTTTTTTTGCTTTCATAGAAACATCTTTAATAGTGAAAAAATATGAAATGCATTATATAAAATGAAAACCAACAAGAAACTCTGAATAGCATACAAAAACAATGAACACATTTTAAACACAGTGCTGATTTCTACAAATTCAAGTCTAAGATATACAGAAATCTCATAAAAAAAGCCCTGATTTTGAAGCTTAAAAATCTCAATCGACTTAGAAACATACACACACACATTTTTATATATATATATATGAAACTACATCTAAAGAAAAAAATAAAATACCGGGATAAATACCTTTCACAGAAAGCTTATAATATTCTTAAAATATTTTCAGTCAAAAAGAACACTCTAAATGGTTCTCATAAATATAACCTGTCATTGAAGCTCCAAAATGTCTCTAACTTTAGAAATATATACACAGATATATATTTATAAAATTACATCAAAAAAAGAAAAATACTGGGATAAATACCTTTCACAGTAAGCTTATAATACACTTAAATTATTTTCAGTAAAAAAAAACAAAGTCTAAATGCTGAAACTCCAAAATGTGCATAAATGTGTATATGAAACTACATCTAAATAAAGTACTGGGATAAATCCATTACACAGAAAGTAGGTTCAATCTTTAAATATTTTCGTTCACTTCAATATCGATATCCTCTTCCCTATTCCTTTGCTTCCTGGTTTGTGACCTTGTCAGAGGTCACCTTGGCACAAAGCCATGAACTGCATCGGGATCAACATTTGCCTTTGATTTTTTTTGAAGCAGCACTGCTGTTTCGCTTTTAGGTGACAAAACAGTTTGATGGTGTAAAACAACATTATTGCCGAATATCCTATGACACTCACTACAATTGCAACCCAATTATCCTTTTTTATGTTGTTCAGCACTGTGAGCATCGACTTCACTACTTTAGTGTCTTCGGCATCGCTTGGCAAAATCTCGGTGCTTTTGAAGGGTGTTCTATCCACTTGATCTAGAAAATAAAAATAATGAATTGCATGAATATTCACTTTAAACATTTTTTTTGTTTGGAAATTGGGAATTTGGTAGTTACTTGCCGATGCCCAGTGGTTTACAGTGCAGTATAAACTGGTTTCCTCCACCTGTAAACCACCCGTCGCAATATGACCCTGGCTGTTGAATGTGAAACAACAAATATCCAAGCCATGAACATGCAGTATTATAAGTTTTACATTGCTAGTACAATTACTATTAGGAGCAATTACCTTTATCCAGCTTATCCCTATTGTCTACAGTATTGCTGCTCCTGCATCCACCCACGAATGTCACACTGCTTGTTGTCGGGCAGTTTAATGCTACTGAATCATCAAATTGCATGATCTGAACATTAGGGTAGTGACTGACCACAATTGCAACATCAACAATGCTTTGGTGGAAGACAATTGTTGTGATTATTTGGTTCTGATGCAGAACATCTGCTATAGTTATCTCATAACACTCCATTCTGTTTATCCTACACTCACATCCACTTGGATATGCTGAATATCCACTAATTAGCACAAATAAAAACACAAAACATAAAACCATTTTGTTTTCCTTCTTCCAAATCCAAACACAAATAACTGAATATCCCTACGCCCTTTGTTTTCATTAAATGTCAAAACAGATTGAAAAAAACCCAGCCTGCATTAATGCAAATACTTCATCATATACTAGATATATAGATTTAAAAGGCAACAAAGAAGTTAATCTTTCTATTTGTGCAAGAATAATGCGATTTTTAAGCATTCCTTGTAGGAACTATAATGTTTTGATATTCATATGTCACAAGAAATGTGAGGCTACGATGGGGTTTCTAACAATATTTAAAACAAAATATCAAATATGCTGGTACTTGTACACCCACTGAGTGACAGAAACGTGAGGCTACGATGGGGTTTCTAGCAATATTTTACAAATATATATAATCCAGCAATATTTTACTGTCTTCTCGCAATATTTAAAACAAAATATCAAATACTGGTACTTGTACACCCACAGAGTGACGTAAACGTGAGGCTACGATGGGGTTTCTAACAATATTTTACAAATATATAATCCAGCAATATTTAAAACAAAATATCAAATATGCTGGTACTTGTACACCCACATAGTGACGGAAACGTGAGGCAACGATGGGGTTTCTAACAATATTTTACAAATATATATAATCCAGCAATATTTTACTGTCTTCTCGCAATATTTAAAACAAAATATCAAATATGCTGGTACTTGTACACCCACATAGTGACGGAAACGTGAGGCGACGATGAAGTTTCTAACAATATTTTACAAATATGTAATCCAGCAATATTTTACTGTCTTCTCACAATATTTAAAACAAAATATCAAATACTGGTACTTGTACACCCACATAGTGACGGAAACGTGAGGCGACAAAGAAGTTTCCAATATTTTACAAATATATATAATCCAGCACTATTTTACTGTCTTCTCGCAATATTTAAAACAAAATATCAAATATACTGGTACTTGTACACCCACAGAGTGACGGAAACATGAGGCTATGATGGGGTTTCTAACAATATTTTACAAATATATAATCCAGCAATATTTTACTGTCTTCTCGCAATATTTAAAACAAAATATCAAATATGCTGGTACTTGTACACCCACATAGTGACGAAAACGTGAGGCGACGATGAAGTTTCTAACAATATTTTACAAATATATAATCCAGCAATATTTAAAACAAAATATCAAATATGCTGGTACTTGTACACCCACATAGTGACGGAAACGTGAGGCGATGATGGGGTTTCTAACAATATTTTACAAATATATACATAATCCAGCAATATTTTACTGTCTTCTCGCAATATTTAAAACAAAATATCAAATACTGGTACTTGTACACCCACATAATGACGGAAACGTGAGGCGACGAAGAAGTTTCCAATATTTTACAAATATATATAATCCAGCAATATTTTACTGTCTTCTCGCAATATTTAAAACAAAATATCAAATATACTGGTACTTGTACACCCACAGAGTGACGGAAACGTGAGGCTACGATGGGGTTTCTAACAATATTTTACAAATATATAATCCAGCAATATTTAAAACAAAATATCAAATATGCTGGTACTTGTACACCCACATAGTGACGGAAACGTGAGGCTACGATGGGGTTTCTAACAATATTTCACAATTATATATAATCCAGCAATATTTTACTGTCTTCTCGCAATATTTAAAACAAAATATCAAATATGCTGGTACTTGTACACCCATAGAGTGATGAAAACGTGAGGCTACTATGCGCTCTGTAATGTTTTGCATGCATATAAGATCCAACTATTAACTTTTCTTGCTCCATTATGTTAAACAAATGCTACCTTATTTCAGAGAACCTCATTCCAGTGCCAACATTGTCGGACCTCTTTCAACCGTGCTGATAACTTAAAAAGACACGAGAAGAATTGCAGATACAAGCCATCTGACTTCCAGTGCAGACATTGTTCAGCCTCCTTTACGAGGCAAGGAAATCTGATCAGACACCAAGACCAGTGTTTGCAGAAACCATCCGAGTGGCAGTGTAGTCATTGCACTGCCACCTTCACTCGGAAAGACAATTGTAAAAGACACGAAAAGATGTGTAAAAAGTCCCGAGGCAGGTTTACCTGTCCATCTTGTTCTGCCTCCTTTCATAGAGAGGACAATTTTAAAAGACATCGAAAGAACTGTGTTGACATTTATAGATGTAAATTTTGCAACAAACAGTATAGATTAAAATCTTCTTTGACACAACATGAGAAAATATGTAACAAAATGCAAAAATTGTCCCCAAAAGTATTTAGGTGTAGTAATTGCAGACAAACTTTCCCAAATAGGCGCGATCTCTACCAGCACCGAGTAACCCAACACGGTGGTGCAGAAGTCAATGCCTTACAGCAACAGCTAGAATTGGTCAATCCTCCTTGGCTGAATGAACAAGGAGAAGTTATCGATGAGGGTTTGCAAAGGGTATACGATAACAACTGTCTCCATATTTTAGCTCCCCACTTGGAGGGAGAGGGCGTAAAAACTTACAATTTTCCAACAGACGATTTAAGAGGGGGTGTAGATGAAATTATGAACAGACTAGACGACATTTATCGTAATGAAAACAATAGTTTTAAAGTGAATCTGAATTTAGGCTTCATCATGAGAAACAGAGAAACCGGAGAATACCGTTATTTCATACCCTATGCAAACTCTTACCTCTTGAACAGTCCGCACACCATTACCGATCATGCTAGTTTGAGAAGACTCCGGCGAAAGCTGGAAGGCCTCAACCCGGTCGATTACGTTATGACACACAGGGCAGACAGTAAGTGGGAGCCAGTGTTCATTACAAATTTCAAATTTGACGTTTTTTCTATGGACTATCCGCTTGGCAAACCCGTCAATTTACCGAGGCACGTCAGCGAGTGCAGAAGCTTGCTGACCTTACTGGCGCGGAGAGATCGAGACAAGAGGCCATACGATGATAACTTGTGTTTTTTCAGGTGTTTGGCCTGGCACCAGTTGAAGAGTCACGTCGGCTTGGACATCTTGACACATCAAAAGTACGCGGATTGGTTGGATTACAAGGGTCAAGAAGCCCAACCTAAATTTCCGGGTGTGCAGTTTTTTTGCATGATTTTCCAGACCAAAGCATGTCTTCTTTCCACCAAACGGTCTATCTGGACATGCAAGACGGACACTCTCAAAATTTTGAGAGCTACGCCAAACGCTACCAATGCCCGACTTGTAGCAGGATCTTTAAAAACTTTACTCATTTAAAAAGACATTTACACTGCTGCTCAAAAGTCACTAAACTGAAATTTCCGGGTGGTTTCTACCAGTCAAAACAAACCATTTTTGATGAATTAGAAAAATTTAATATTCATGTAGCCAGAGCAGATCGTTTCTACCCCTATTTTATAACTTACGATTTTGAATCGGTTTTGCAGAAGCAAGATGGTCAGGGTACTGCCAAACTACGTTGGGAGGAGAAACACATACCCATTTCGGTAGGCGTCGGCTCCAATGTACCGGGTCATAAGAAAGGCGTCTGTTTTGTGAATACTGATCTCGACGCTTTACTTGATGAAATGTTAAGCAAGATGCATAAAATTGCCAGAAAGGCAAAGAGCATTCAAAAAACCAAATTTGAGCACGTATTCGATCGCATCAAGGCACTTAGGGATACGTACAAACCCGCCAAGTGCAATGAAAATCGGCAAGAAAATACGGATGCCCAAGTGGATTCGACTGTCGCAGAAGTAGAAGAGGTGGATGACTTTGAGCCCCCTTGCAAGAAATTTAAGAAAAGAATTGGTGTCCAAAATACATTTCGCGGTATGCTGCAAAGACTGGAAGAGACCGGTGAAATGAGAGCTCAATACAATGATTTTAGTTCCGATGAATCAGGTTCTGACGAGGAGGACAAAGAAGGAGAGCTAAGCTCTGAGGAAGGAGAATCACTAGGGAATGAAAGCAGAGAACAAAAGTGTCGTACAACTATGTACAACAAATTGAACGCTTTGCTAGAGCGCTTAAAAGGTTACTGTCGGTGCGTACCTGTGCTCGGTTTTAACAGCGCCAAATACAATTTAAATCTGGTGAAATCGAAATTGTGCTGTCACTTGAATATGTCGTCACGGGAAAGCTTCACCGTCAAGAAAAATAATGCCTATGTGGCGATTTCCACGTCATGTTTGAAGTTTTTGGACATTAGCCAATATATTGCCCCGGGATATTCTTATGCTCAGTTTTTAAAGAGCTACAAAGCGAGTGAAGAGAAGGGTTTCTTTTGTTATCAATATCTCTCGGATCCGTCGGTACTGGAGGTAACCAGTTTACCTCCCTACGAGGCCTTTTACAGTTCGCTGAAGCAAGTCAATGTCTTGGAGGAAGAAATATCGAAGTGGCAGAAAAATCATTCCATTTCAATCGACACTCAAGATAACGAGTATCATTGCTACGCAGGTTTCTCCAAAATCAAGTACGCATCTGTCTATTTAGACGCTCCGATAAGGTTATGCAGCTATTGTGAAAAATCAAACTGCATTTGCCAGGCTAGACCAAAGTCAGGGTACCGCAATTACGTTGATTTGAAAAAGCTATGGTCGACCCAGAACATGAAAACGGTCAAAGATTTTCTCATCTACTACAACCTAAAGGACATTGACCCTTTTACAGAAGCCGTCATGAATCTGCAAAAGTTCTACCAAGAAAACCAAGTGGATCTGTTCAAAGATACCATCTCGGTACCCGGTGCAGCAAGGCAGATGCTGTTCAACACCGACAAAGCCAATTGGCCTTATTCAACAGCAAAAGCGAGGATTTGTTACGAAAAGTCAAACAGAATATATGCGATGGTCCATCCATCGTTTTTACCAGACACATGCAGGAGGGACAGACTCTGAAGAACGGCGAGCAAGTCTGCCAAAAGATTTTTGGTTTTGATGCCAATGCTCTGTACCCTTACTGCTTAAGACAGGAAATGCCTTGCAGCACATTTGTTAGAAGGAAAAAAGAGAATGATTTTAAACCCGAAATCCAGCACAAGTACCTGGATATGTTTGTTTGGATGGACCATATTTCTGAACTCCGAAAAATAAAAATCGCTCATAAAATGAACTCTGGCAAAGAATCTTACGTGATGGGCTAATACGCGGATGGCATACTAGAAGCAAATCTTTTCCTATCACGGCTGTTACCACCACGGTTGTCGTTCCTGCACAGAAAAAGTGAAGGACACAAAATCTACCAAATTTTTGAAACAACAAAAGGGGAAGTACAACAGAACACTCGCGAGAAAAAATACCTCGAAAAACTCGGCTACTCGGTGAACGAAATATGGGAGTGTCAATTCAATGCGGTGTATAAACCTCATACGCAAAGCATTCGTGACAAGTACATGCCTCCTTTTTACAAACAACACAAATGGAGGCTAAAGAGAGATATGCTTATAAAGGCAATTCAGTCGGGGGAACTTTTTGGCATGGCCGAGGTCGATATCCGAGTACCCGATCAGTGGACCGGTAGCTTTCAACCCGATATACCTCCCCAGGAATACTACAGTGAATTCTCTCCGCTGTTTTGTACCACGCAGATTCCGGAAGAAGTGATTGGGGAACGCACGGGACACCATTGTCAGGAGCAAGGATTCAAAATCAGAAAGGGTCGATTGTTGGTTGGGGGCATGACAGCCAAAAAGATAATGCTCGCCACCCCACTTTTGCGCTGGTACTTACAACACGGATTGGAAGTCACTGACGTGGATGAAGTCATCGAATTTTCGCCGATCAGATGTTTTTCTGAGTTTGTGGAAAAATGCATCTCAGCGCGTCGACAAGCCGATGTAGACTCGGACCTGGCACTGCAAGGTGATACATACAAGACCCTAATTAATTCAGCTTATGGATCGACGTTGCTTGACAAGAAGTTCAGCAACACTTCTTACCTCAAGGGTCACTCGTCATTCAAACTGGCAGTAAATAGGCAAAATTTCAGAAAAGTGACGCCTCTCGACAGTGAAATGTATGAGATCGAAAGCACTAAAGGAGCCATCACCATGGACATTCCGATTCAAATAGGCTTCTTCATTTTGAATTATGCAAAGCTCCGTATGCTTGAGTTCTATTACGACTGCTTATGCAAGTACATTGATAGAAGCAAATTCGAATGTGTACAAATGGACACAGACAGTCTTTACTTTGGCCTGGCTGCCAAAAATTTACGCGATGCCGTAAAGGATCATCTATGGTCAGAGTTTGTTGAGAAACTGGAGGGAAGGTGTGGCCATTTACACTCAGCCGATGCGGAGACCTTCTCCCCAGAACTTGTTGTCGAAGAGACATCTTGTTCGACAAAAGAGGAGAAGGTCTGTTCAAAGAAGAAATGACCGGGAGTGAAATGGTGGCCCTTTGCTTGAAAACATACGTGATCGAACGCGACGGTGAATACAAACTTTCCTGCAAAGGAATAAACAAACGAGCGGTAAAATCACCTATGGCAATAATGAAAGAAGTATTGTGCACGGAGAAGCGAAAAAGCGGAGTCAACCGAGGCTTCAGAGCTCGTGAAAGCACTATTTTCACCTACACTCAGCAGAGGGTAGGCTTCAATTATTTTTATGCAAAGAGAAAAATCTTAGAGGATGGTATACATAGTCCTCCTCTGGATTTAGTGCTCAATCCTTGGCCTCTCCTCCATCGCCATGTGTTTCCGCCGGACCGGGCGAACCCGCTCTGCATTTCATATCCTTTCGAACTAGAAATGGATCAGTTGAAATTCGTTTCCGTGGAGCATTACCTGTTGTTTGGTTCGACTTTAAATCGATCCGGAATGGAAAAAGCCATGAAAATACAAAGGCTCCGAGCGATTCCCAGAAATGCACTGGAAGATCCGGAAAAAACCTTCTGGTACGTAAAGGTTCCCGATGTACTCGAATGGGTGCTAGCAGAGAAGTACAAGGTGTATCAAAAGTTTCGGGAGGCATTACATGCTGTAGAATCTGAAGAAATTATTTATGCAAGCAAAGAGAGATACTTAGCATGCGGTATGGAGTATTCCCTTGTCGTATTAACTGACAGCAGTCGCTTGCCAGGACGTAATATGCTGGGGGAAAGTTTGTCTCAAGAAAGAAAATCAGGCTTAATTTTTTAGACACATATATTTCAACATTTATTCTATATATATGTATATATGTACATAGCTATTTATTTACAAATAATTATTACATTTGTACATTGTATAAACACCCATTGTATTATTCTGCACATAATAAAACTTATTATTCTTCCTATTCTCATCTATTTTTGACTCGTGTATTGGTAAAAGTGAAACACCAGTTGATCATTGTAAAACAAATTCTGCTTATCAAACATATTCAAAATAGTTCCCATGCTGCAACCTCTGGCCCTGAAGTAGCAGTAAAACAAACAGTAATGTCCGCACAAATTGGACAGGTAGTTCTGACACCTCTAAGTATTAAATATGTATCTTTTACTTTGCAGAGTCAAATAGTTTTGGAAATCTGTGTCCGGTTCTTTTCCCAGTGGATCAAAGTATTCCGCAAGGTCTCCTTCTGCGCTCAGAAAAACAAATATCCAATGGCTGCCACTCTTGACGCTGGTGTCCTGGTTGATGATGAACAGACTCGGTCGCGTTGGTCTCAAAAGGAAGCAAGTCTTTTGGCAGCACTCCTCCGTAATATTTGGATATTTCGGGATCGCTTTGCATGTAGGTTTCCAGTTCCTGCGTATCCATGGTAGATTTACTCCAATATAACGTTTCTGGTTTTGTCTATCTTGATCAGACTCGGAAAGGAAGAATAGAGAATCAGCATCAGATTAGGTGTTGGCGTGGCAAAGTTCATCACCAGTTTGGTGTATCCAGCTCTCTTCTTGCCAAATATATCCCCCTTGACCTCGCCTTGAATGTCAAAACAAAAGAGGGAATAGCCGTTGGCGTATTCTTCGCGAGAAATCCAATTGCCTCCGGCGTGGTGCGGGTAGTTGTTGAAGAACATGGACAGGAATGAACTCGTGTAATCTCCTGTCTCAAAGTTGGGTTTCAGTGGTTGACCGGGCACGCTTTGACCATCTACTGAGAGTTCGATCCAGTTGACATTGCTGTGCAGGAAATTAAAAGGATTTAATTTATAATCTCCCGAAAACGCTTGCGTCTTCACCATGGTTAGCACTAGTTTGCTCGGCACCTCTCCGTGGAATATGTCGTCGCTGGTCAGTCGACACGCCCGAAGGAATTGAAATGGTCTTGAAATTGGATTTCCAGTAGGGGTACAGAGCTGGCGAGAGGTTGAGTGCCTCGTTCTGGGCGACGACGACTGCATCGCTGACTTTGACGTGACAGACTTTGAGAATGGCGGAAGTGATGGACACTTTGTAGTTTTCGGAATCTCCAGTCATCAGGGCAAACTTATTGCTGCTCGGATGAAATTTAAGGACGATTTGCACCCCGTTCAGGATCAGCCTGTCCTGTTGAAATAGATCGGTATGAATAGGACCTTCCAGGGTGACTTCGTTTCCGTTCTGGGTATAAGCGGTTCTTGCTGCCAAACCACTGTTGTTACCAGGAGGCACGGCATCCATCACTGCGGTGTCTTTGTAGTAGAGCTCGCTCTGTAATAATCCTTCTTTCACATCGAATCCATACTTGAGCAGCACGTCTATAATGGCTTTGTAGGGATAGCATATGTTGATCTCAGAGCTGACCAGTTTTTCTTGCATTTGAACGTCCACTTGTCTGAATATGGAGGATAAGCTGAGATTCACCAAGCCTACCTTGTCTTCGGCTATGATGGGCGTGCCTTGATTATCCACGATTCGCAACTTTACCTTTAGCCTGCATCTTTGCAGATCCACATATTCCGAACTGGTTCCCGGTATTCTAAATTCTATGTCGGCGTCACTAATTGGATGTCGCCGGCGCCAGTCTGCGTATGGATTTTGTAAAACCTCTTCTTATTGGGTATCAGTCCGCGAGTCATACCCATAAAATGTTTTATCCAAGCGTTACTCATGACGCCTTGTCTTGCGCAAGCCCAGTGTGCAGGTCAAATCTAATTCATATTCTGAAGGCACTTTTCCCGTGACCAGGTCTCTTATACTGATGCTCACGTGACTGATGCGATTTCTATTGGTTCTTATATAATAAGGATGGAGGAATGTGTTGGTGGATTGAAAGACACACCTCAGAATCGATGCCATGCCATTGTTGAAGTAGCTTTGCTCGGCGATATCGCAGTAAACCACCAATTCTCTATCCACCCTCGGAATGCAGTTTACGTCCAAAAGCGCGCATTCCCAGTCTCCCTCTAATATCAGTTCGGCCGGTAACTCCACAATAAAATCGTACCATTTGTTGTTGGGATGGTCTCGCAAAGAATCTTTAGAAGAGAGAAAAAGGTATTTCATCTCGAAAAATCTTTGAGCTGATCTATCCAACTGTCGAATTTCGATGGCCAGCCAAGCCAGTGCACTAGTACTTGCGTTTTGCCCTTTCTCCTTCGCTTTCGCAAGACCTCCTCTACATCGTAGTGGGTGCCTTCATCCACCCAAACCTTCTGCAGCTCGTCGTTTAAAAACTTGTCTATTATAGAATCGTTGGCAAAGTCCTTCACCTCGTACTTTGGAATTCCCTGATTCAGGGATCTGGTGGTCACCCTAAAGAGTTCGTCGGTCCATTTCTGATCCGTTTCCTTGTCTAAAGAGCCAGGCAGTTTGGACAGTCTTACAACATCGCCGACTTTAAATTTGTAAATTGGTTTAGGCTGACTCTCCTTCTTCTTCTTTGGGGAGGCAACTTTTCTTCGCTTTTTTGGGGTCTCGTACTGGGTTTTCCAAAGTACGGGATCCTCAGTGACCAAAGCCTCTTTGGGAGACATTTTGATGGTACGATGATAGGTATTATTATAACTGTCTGTGACGTTGGTCAGTGCATCGATCCACCTTCGGGTTCTGTTGTAAGTCATGTATCTCCCCAATTTTGTCTTGATGGTTCTGATAACTCTTTCAGCATAATTCGCCTTAGAATGATCCGATGTGGCAATATGCTTGACTCCCTGATCCTCCATGAATTTAGCTGCCTTGTCTGCGTACTCTTTCCCTCTGTCAGACCTCAACAAAGTAGGCTTGTTGCTTTCGAAGACCTTGCTCATTGCCTCAGCCATTTCTCGGGATGTCAGGCTTTTCAGAGGTACTGTGTACAGGAAGTGCGATAATATATCAATAAAGACAGCAATGTACTTGTATCTGTCGTTAGATGAGGCATACTTCTCATAATTCGCAGTGTCCGAATCAAGCATGTACCTCTTAGTAGGTACTATAACTTTTGAATTTCCTCACCGCTTTTCTGTACAAAGAATAAGTGGTCTGTTTACTCAACCATTTCTTGATGTCGCCCCTTGAAATACCCTTACCTTGGTCTTTAACGTAATGGTACAATTTGTCCACTCCTCCGAAGGAAGTCGGTTTGCTCGGGTCAAAATAGATTTCTTTTAGATAATTCTCTTTCTCCCGGGTTAACATTGTCTTTTTTAGTGCATTAATAAGCTTTCCACTTTTGTCTCCAAGAATGACTTTTGCTCTCCTTCCGTCTCTTCGCTTTTTCGCTAGCTCCCTCTCCGGTTTGTAGTGAAATCGCTGGTTGCCCGGGCGGCGGTGGCAGTGGCGGAGGTTGGCTCAAGTTTTCCGGATCTTGGGAATTCGATGGTTTTTCTTCTACAAGTTTTTCTGCTGCTGCTTCTTCTTGAGGTTTCATACTAGTAGTCTCTGCCACCAAATGCTTTTCTGTTGACTCGGGTTGCACCGAGTGCTCTTTAGATTCTCTAGACAAAAATTGCTCGTATCTTTCGTGTGGTATCAAAACCAGCTTTTTCATTTTATCAAGGTTAAAAGTATGCCTTTGAAATGAGAGAGGGTCTTTAAGATTTGTTGTTTATGCTTGGATATTAGCTTAGTTTTTCTCCGTAAGCTAACCCTTTTGTTCAAGAGTTTCCGAAATGTCAACCTCCTCTTGTGAACAATATCCTTGTCGGCTTTTTTAGAAGCTATATTGTAGATATTGAACAAAATTTCTATCAAAGCCTCGGTTTGAGGTCTACTTATAGTGTTCAAAAGTGCTTTGGCTTGTTTAGGCTCACCGTTCAGTAACAAATTCACAAAATCTCTGTTTTTTGTTAATGTCCTAGACATGTTTCCCCGATACAAGCATTCTTGCTAATGAAGTCTAAAACCCCTTTCAAGCTACTGATATACAATCACGGGAGCCTCGTTTGGAAAGACATTCGTCCTCAATCTATAGCTTTCCTCCCCCCTTGGGAGACAAATCCACTACTAGATAGCCAAAAGGTTTACTCGTGGCGTCTTTGTAAGCCTCCTGGAGGGTCTTGCCTATACCTAGTTGCCGACCTAGCAAAGCCACCTGCTGGGTGTTTCTAGGATTTCTCATGAAGACCGTATAAGCCGCTGTTCAGATTCAGTGTCCTGGCACATTTGCCTTGGTAGTACAAATTTTGATTCAAATAAATCACGCTCAGGTTATTGTGATGACTCAGCTGGGTAAAAAGCTTTTCGGCCTCTTTGCTATTAGAGACCTCGTGCTGTAAGTCGTCCAGGCAAATTACGTGGTGGTGGCCATCTAAAATCTCTTTTATCTTATCGGGGTGAGGCATGCCCTGCACAAATTCTATATCAAGATTTTTTTTCCATCTCATCGAACAATTTAGTCCATATGGAATAGCAATATATTATTTTCTTGGGTGGTTCTTCGAAAATGCTCTCTTTAGATTTCAAGAGGTTATATAGCCAGCTGGTTTTCCTACTACCCGTCATCCCTGAGATGATCCAAGTGCAGGGAGATTGAAATTTAACCAAAGCCATGTCTGTCGTCTTTGGTGACCAAAAAGCAAATAAATAGATTAGCGTTGTGACCAAAGGATATATGTGCAGGATTTATCGGTATCGAGTACTTTTCCTCAAATGACAAAGACAGAAAAAAAACAAAGAAACAAGAATATACATACTCTGCTTTTAATGTGACATATATTATACAGCATTGAAAATGAAATATCTTTTAATATAGACTTACCCGCTCTTTGTGCGAGCCTAAAAAATTTAATTAATCCACAAAAACAAAAATTTATTAAGAGTCACAAAGTCCAAAATGTCAGTTTTCAAAACAGTTGGGAGCGCACTTCGTCCAAGGTCTTCTTCGGGACATTGTAGTATTTCTGTTTCCTCTGAGGAGTCTCAGTCACACCGGATGGACAGCATACGGGGCAGCCGAAATAGTCCTCTTGATTGGCATGGAATTCTCCGCATTGGGTCAGTCTCTTGGGTGTAGAGAAATCCTTTTCGATCAGCTTAAATGTCCCGAGCACAACAAACCACTGAGCTCACTTCAAGGAAATACCCTCTTTGGTTGCTATGTTGCTATTTTCAATTTCCTCGAACTGACGAATCTGCACGCATCGGTAAGGTGAATTGACGTAAGCATGAATGTTTCTTCCCAAATCTACATTGCAGTGCACATCGTCGGCCTTCGTACAGACCTTTAACAAGGCTTGGGAGAGTTCATCCGCATGCTGTTTCAAAACCCGGTACGTCTCGGATAACAAACAAATCTCCCCATCTTTGTGGATGAATATCAAAGCCAGTTCCTCTCCAAATGATTTAACTTCTAATATTTTACCGTCTTCTGCATCGATTTGGTACTCCATTTTTTTTTCAAAGTTCACTGCAAACACTTCGAAGGGAAGTATATTTTAAGAAAGTTGCAATTTCCGTTAGAGTGTTTTTTGTGTTGCTCTAATGCACAATCGAAGACTTCCCACTGCTGTAGAGTGAGCTCGCAAGAAAAGCACCTTACTTTATCCGAAAATCCTGTGTAGTAAAAGCCAGCACCCGACAATGATTCGGGTCTCATTGGATGATGTTTTGGCCAATAAGTAAAGCTTTCCAATCTCTTGTCGTACCACATGTAGTCTAGCGTGGCCCCACCTCCAAAGCTAAAACCTGTATGCTTTTTACCAAACAGAGATAGGCCAGTTGGAGTACTACCCACACTATCCTCACTAATTATGCTAGGTTTCCAAACATTGTTTGAAAATTCTTTGTCCTGATTGGACAATGAAAAGCCTCCGGTGGTCATGTTGATCAGTTGAGCTCGAGATTGCAAATAAACAAAGAATGCTGGCGTCAGCATTATTTAAAAACCTTGCCAGCCAGGATCTGCCTAGACATTGTTCTATTCACCTTGGTGTTGCTTACTCAATCCCTTTAAAGTGCCTCCTTCATTCAAGTGGGGATTTAAAGAGATTTATAAATATTGATCATGCGGTGTGCCTTAGATCATGTGTATATAAAAGATCTATAAATTATTAAGCTTGTGCGTGCTTGGACTTGCTTGATCCTGTGTACTTTTTATAACATGCCTTTTACAAACACTTTGCTCTACTTAAAGTCTTAAACTCAAAGCCCTAATTTTTTTTAAAGTCCTTTAAATGATCCATTCTCCCCCCTTAACTATCATTTTATCTTAAACGCCTTAATTTTTAAGACCTTACTTAATTGCTTGATCCTGTGTACCTTTTATAACATGCCTTTTACAAACACTTTCCTCTACTTAAAGTCTTAACTCAAAACCCTAATTTTTTCTTTTTTTTTTTTGAAAAAAAGTCCTTTAAATGATCCATTCTCCCTCCTTCACTATCATTTTATCTTAAACTCCTTAAATTTAAGACCTTACTTAAAGCCGTAACTTTAAAAACCCCTAAATTTAAGGATAAACTTAAACTCCTCAAGTTTCCTCCCTCCTCAAACCCACTATAATCACCCCCCTTACTACTGGTGATCACCACTTATGTTGTTATCACCAGATGAAGTAGTGAGCACTACATAATCTGGTGCTAACCAGATCATTCTATTATCACTAGTTCATCTCGTGCTCACCACTTCATCTAGTGATCACCAGATGATGTGGTGCTCACTACTTATTTTCTTGTTATCACCAGATGATGTGGTGAGCATGAGATGATCTGGTTATAACTAAATGATGTGGTGATCACTACTTCATCTTGTGATAACAAGAAAATAAGTAGTGAGCACCACATCAACTAGTGCTCACCACTTATTAAGTCGTTATCACCACTTCATCTGGAGCTCACCACTTTATCTAGTGAGCACAAGATCATCTTGTGATATCAAGAAAATAAGTGGTGCACACGAGATGATCTCATTATCACAAGAAAATAACTTGTGATAATGAGATGATCTTGTTATCACAAGATGATCTTGACATCACAAGATGATCTCATTATCACCAGATCATCTTGATATCATGAGATGATCTTGTTATCATGACTTATTATCTCATTATAATGAGATCATCTCATTATCATGACTTATTTTCTCGTTATCACGACATCATCTTGTGCGCACAACTTAATACATAGTGCAATTTTTATTTTACCATGTCCTATTTATCTCATTATAATGAGATCATCTCATTATCACCACTTATTTTCTCGTTATCACGAGATCATCTCATGCGCACCACTTAATACATGGTACAATATTTATTTTACCATGTCCTATTAGGGGCTCCGTATGTTTGTACTCAGACAACACGTTTATAAGACACCGCTATTGATCGGGGCGGCAAAAACGAAACCGCACTGAAATGTTAGAAACCAGTTTCTGATTGTTGTTTCTATTTGGCTTCAACGCCCCTGGACATTGGAACCAAACAGTTTCTATTTTTCCGTAACAACTCATAGTTACCACCAGTTTGTTGGTTGTAGTGGATCTCATCTGTTCAGTATATTACAAAATTACAAATAAATATTGAAAAGTATGGCTCTGGATAAACCTGGATTCTTTCATTTTGACGAGGATCTCGTGAAGGTAACAATATGCAGTTTTATGTCGTTGTATTGAATTATATAAGTGAGTAATTTAAAGTTTTTTGTCATTCCTGAAATTCACAGGTTCTGACCCTAGTGCAGTATGTGTAAAAATTACGTTTTTTACCCTCCGCCCATAAAGGCTGATAATTTAGATATTATGACTCTGCAAATCTGGTGAAGATATCTTCATGAATGAACAACATCCAAAGGTTGATGTAAAATGTGACAAGTGCACACATGCATGCACCCCCCCCCCCCCACCCCCACACACACAAGCATGCAAGGAAGGCTTTCCATAATCCAACAACCCCGGCCTTTGGATGGCGGGAGATAAAAGTACAACTGTAGCAGCATCGGTTAAGTAGCGTCCCTTTTTCAATTAAGAAACGTACGACTGAAAAGTATTTAAAACGTTGCCATGACAACAGGTGTTGCCAGATACCCTCCAAAACCTAATCAGCTCTAGATCCTGTTTTGGTCAACATATCCTGAAATTTGGTGAAAGTTCATGCACTGGTTAAGGCTCTGGAATAACTGCAAACTTTAAGAAAAATATCTTTAATGTTGTAATGGCAACAGTTGTTTCCAGATACCCCCAAAACCCAATCAGCTCTTGGTCGTCTTTCTGAGAAAATCCATGCACGGGTTTAAGCTGTGGAACACCCACAAGCTTCAACCCCCCCCCCCCCCCCCCCCCCCCCCCCCCGCGCCTGGATGGCAAAGGGGACGACTATAAACCCATTGGTCCTAGGGGTTTGGCATGAGACAACAACTTATTGGAAATCGTGGTCTGCAAAGTGTTACATTTGACCTATGACCCCTGTTTCAAGGTAATGTAGGTTCATCATGCTAAAAGGGCCTTATTAACGCTCGACGATAGGAGAGGGTTATTGTAATCAGTTTGTTTCTGTCTGTCTTTCTGTCTGTCTGTGCACTGTTTTGCCCTTATAACTCAAAAACTATGACATTAATCTCTCTCAAATTTGGTGGGCAGGTATTTCATGGGGTACAGACGGATTCTTCCAAATTTGGTGTAATTTGTTTGAAAATTAAAGTCAGGAGAGAGTTTTTCTTATTTTTAATTGGGAATACACAGTGAAACCTGCTTCTCTTCCTCACCAACGTAAATCCATACACAATCAGCCTTGCTTCCCCCAATGCTTTTTTAACGTGTGTATGTGTGTTGCTATGCTTCATGGCTTTTCTCACTTGTCTAATTGAGTGGTGTTTGTGGTGCGGAGAGAGGGGGAGGGTGTGTGTGCAAATGTTAGCCTTTCTGCAAGTGGTTATTTTAATGATATAAAAAATAAAGTAGTGTAAATGCTATTCGGAAAATTACATATTATTTCACCCTCAGTCATACACTTTTTATTTTCAATTAACAAGTTGTTTAAAAGAAATTATTTAACTCATTATTTCCGTAACTTCATATTTTAACAACATTAGCAATATGGTTTACAAGACTGAGAAAGGCTCGAGATTACAAAGCCAGACAAATACCTATGATAGAGCTATGCCACACACAGAAAACACACACTCCACGCATGCACATGCAAAAAGATATTGGGTGATTTCTCCCACTGCAGTTTACAACTAGTCAACATATATGCCATTTACTGAGAATTAATTGAATGAACACATTATTAAAGTGTATATTTTCTCTTTTCCTTCATTATCTGAATTCTCTGGAGTTTTGGACAAATCAACCATATCATTACTAAATAGGAAAGCCATCACCCATGCATATAGACTGATTTACACTCCAAAAATTTTGGAGGTTTATTGGTATCCAGAATATGAACTGCATCTTTCCTAAAATGTAATCACCTCTTCCCATGGCTAGACCCTTGGTACAAAAAAATTAACATCAAAATATGTTCATTACTTTTGAAGAAATATCAAGTAGAAAGCCTGTCATTAAAAATACATTAAAAATGGGATCTTTGAAAATTAACGATTTTTTGTATCTAAAATATGATCCAGATCTTTCCCAAAAATTAATCATTTCTTCCTTTTGCCAGGTCTTACCCACAAAATTTTTTATAAAGATCTGTCCATTAGTTCTGGGGTAATCTAAACAGACAAAAAAAAATTTATTATCTTTGTGTCAATTTCAAGACATACATTTAATGAGAAGAAATATTTTTACTTAAAAACAGCAAGTATCACAAGCTAGGTTTGTGACATCACAATGACAATTGCATTGTGATATCATTAAGTAATGACATCATCAGAAACAAAATATTGATTTTTTACATATGTGATGAAGAGTAGACATCTCATCTTGGTTAAGTTTTTTTTGGCAGCAAAAATTTAAATGTTGTGTTTTAATTTTCTCTTTTCTTTCTAGCAAAACCTTTAAGAGATTCTTTAAAAAAGACTAAAAAAAGAAATACTTAAAAAAGAAAAACTAAAAAAAAAGTGAGTGGTATTGAACCCCAAACATGGGATTACAAATTCTTCACATTACACTCATAGTCACAGAGGAATACTTTTTGAACAAAAATTAATGAGGAAGAAATCTTGTCATGATATTGATTTTTCACGTGTGACCAAGCAGAGAACACACACATTAAAAAAGCATTGGGGGAAGCAAAGCTGATTGTATGGGGATTATTGATTTATGTTCATGAGGAAGAGAAGCAGATTTCACTGTAAAAGCCCAATTAAAAATAAGAAAAACTCTCTCCTGGCTTTAATTTTCAAACAAATTACACAAAATTCGGAAGAATCCATCTGTACCCCATGAAATACCTGCCCACCAAATTTGAGCTCGATTGGTGTTATAGTTTTTGAGCTATAAGGGTCAAACGGTGCACGGACAGACAGACAGAAACAAACTGATCACAATAACCCTCTCCTATCGTCGAGCGTTAATCAATATTTTGTTGTGTGATGATGTCATTACATAATGATGTCACAATGCAATTGTCATTGTGAGGTCACAAACATATAGCTTGTGATTCTTGGTTTATTGACATAAAGATAATCGACAGAGTGGTGGTGTTTTCATGAGTTTTATTAATTGTATCCCCGACGCGAAGCGGGGATACTATGGATTCATCATCGTCCACGTCCGCGCCCTCGTCCGCGTCCGCAGAGATTTCTTGTTAGCGACCTACAGTCCACATTTCTTTCTGGATTTCTTTCATATTTGGCAGGTGACTTGATATGGTAGAGGACTCGCCACCCTATCTTTTTGGTAGGCTTTATGTCTAAATTAGGCCTGTGGTAGACAAAAATGTCTAAAATGTGGAATATTGCTTGTTAGCGACCTACAGTCCACATTTCTTTCCAGATTTCTTTCATATTTGGCAGGTGGCTTGGTATGCTAGAGGACTCGCCACCCTATCTTTTTGGTAGGCTTTATGTCTAAATTAGGCCTGTGGTAGACAAAAATGTCTAAAATGCATTAAAAGTCATGAAATCATGCACTAAATCACTTATAACTTGAAAAGTGTTGCATTTAGAGCATTTTGTTAAAATATGTTATTCAGATACTTTTTTCATAGCTACAACATGGTGAGTAACTTGGGTGTCTGTCTCAATAGCTAAGTGAGTAATAGCTACTTTTGGGCTTTTCAGTAACTTCCATCATGAGTAAAATCAATTGTAACTTGAAAACTATTGCATTTACAGAATTTTGTATAAATATGTTATTCAGCTACTTTTATGTCAGCTATAACATAGTAAAATTTCAGACCTGTAGCTCATGGCATAGCTGAGTAATAGCTACTTTTAGGTTATCATTGTTGAGTAAATTACTTATAACTTCAAAAGTATTACATTTAGAGTATTTTGTTTCAATATGTTATTCACCTATTTCGGAGTCAGCTATAACATAGTGAAGTTCCAGACCTGTGGCTCATTGCATAGCTGAGTAATAGCTACTTTGAAGTTCACACTGTTGAGTAAATCAGTTGTAATTGGAAAACTATTGCATTTACAGAAATTTGTGTAAATATGTTATTCAGCTACTTTTGGGTCAGCTATAACATAGTGAAATTACAGACCTGTAGCTCATGGCACAACTGAGCAATAGCTATTTTCAGGTACTGACTGTTGAGTAAATGACTTGTAACTTGAAAAATAGTGCATTTGGAGTATTTTGTTAAAATATGTTGTTCGCCTACTTTTGGGTCAGCTATAACGTCGTGAAATTACAGACTTATAGCTCATGGCATAGCTGAGCAATAGCTATTTTCAGGTTGTCACTATTGAGTAAATCAGTTGTAACTTGAAAACTATTGCATTTACAGTATTTTGCTTAAATATGTTGTTCACCTAATTTTGGGTCAGCTATAACATAGAAAAAATTCAGACATGTAGCTCATTGCATAGCTGAGTAATAGCTACTTTGACGTTATCACTGTTGAGTAAATCAGTTATAACGTGAAAACTATTACATTTACAGTATTTTGTTTAAATATGTTATTCACATAATTTTTGGTCAGCTATAACAGAGTGAAATTGCAGACCTCTATGTCATGGCATAGCTTACCAATATCTACTTTCAGGTTCTCACTGTTGAGTAAATCATTGTATCCACTGGATAGCCGTAGTGTGTAGAGAGATTTCACCATTACCGCTCTAACAAAAAAAAAATATTATAGCTAGCCTTCTGAAGTTTGCAAAGTATATTACAGGGTGCACCACAGTACTCTATTGGTAGGCTTTATGTCTAAATTAGGCCTGTGGCTAAATTACTTACCTACTAAAAATGAGTAATTCTGCATTTTCTCTAAAAGTATTGCAGATAGCAAATTTTTCTTAAATAACTCATTCACCTACTTTTGGGAGAGCTTTCACATGCTGAAGTTCCAGACCTGTAGGTAATTACTCACCTACTCAAAATGAGTAAATGCGAATTATCTCTAAAAGTATTGCAGATAGCCAATTTTTGTCAAATAACTCCTTCACCTACTTTTGGGAGAGCTTTCACTTGGTGAAGTTTCAGACCCGTAGGTAATTACTCACCTACTCAAAATGAGTAAATGCAAATTATCTCTAAAAGTATTGCAGATAGCGAATTTTTGTCAAATAACTCCTTCACCTACTTTTGTGAGAGCTTTCACTTGGTGAAGTTTCAGACCTGTAGGTAATTACTCACCTACTCAAAATGAGTAAATGCAAATTATCTCTAAAAGTATTGCAGATAGCCAATTTTTGTCAAATAACTCCTTCACCTACTTTTGGGAGAGCTTTCACTTGGTGAAGTTTCAGACCCGTAGGTAATTACTCACCTACTGAAAATGAGTTAATGCAAATTATCTCTAAAAGTATTCCAGATAGCCAATTTTTGTCAAATAACTCCTTCACCTACTTTTGGGAGACCTTTCACTTGGTGAAGTTTCAGACCTGTAGCTAATTATTCACCTACCCAAAATGAGTAAATGCTAATTATCTATAAAAGTATTGCAGATATCCAATTTTTTATCAAATAACTCATTCATCTACTTTTGGGAGAGCTTTCACATGGTGAAGTTCCAGACCCGTAGGTAATTTCTCGCCTACTGAAAATGAGTAAATTCGAATTATCTCTAAAAGTATTGTAGATAGCCAATTTTTCTCAAATAACTCATTCGCCTACTTTTGAGAGAGCTTTCACTTGGTGAAGTTTCAGACCCGTAGCTAATTATTCACCTACTCAAAATGAGTAAATGCGAATTATCTCTACAAGTATTGCAGATAGCCAGTATTTCACAAATAACTCATTAATATGAAAACAACTTAGAGGAAGTCATGGGCTGCAAATCTTTTCATGTGGTCAGATTTCACCTTGGGCCCCTCCTGCTTATTATTGGTCCTAGAGGTTTGCAATGTGAAAACGACTTATAGGAAATCATGGACTGCGAATCTTTTGATGTGGTCAGACTTCACCTTGGGCCCCTGCTACAGGGTCAAATAAGGGTAGCCAAACTTAAAAGTGCTTTCAGCTTGCTTATTAACGAAAAATGCTTTTTATCTTCTAAACTATGTTAGTTGGCCTTTGTCGGTGGATACATCCAGCATCTGGCCACAGATGCGTCCTATTTCTAGTTTCTTTTTTTTTTTCATTTTCTTTTTTCCCCTTTTCTTTCAATTTCTTGACAGTCCATTACAAAAAATTACCCTGAGTGATTTTCACCGAGAAGTAAATATATTTACCACCACCAGGAGTTTATGTTTTTGTGTGTTCATTTGTCCATTTGTGTATCTGTTTTTTGTATTTAGATTACTCCAGAAATAATGAATGCATCTTTTTATTTTTTTTGGGGGGGTAGGACCTATCCAAAGAAAGAAGTTATTAATTTTTTGGAAAGATCTGGATCTGGGCCCGTATTCACTAACATGGATCAAGCTGAGCGAAAAATCAGCTCAAGATCAGATCAAGGAAAATGGCTCAGCTGATCTTTGGCTCAAGTCTGTATTCACAAAGGAAGGATCAGCTGAGCCAAAAATTTTGAAAAATTTCACATAGCAACGCATAAGTTAATTACTTTTATATGATTTAAAGAGCCTTTTTATGCCTGAATTTCCACAAAATATACATTAATATAAATTTGGTTCATTATTTTTTTCACTGAAGAATTTTTAAATATTTGATATATAATCCAAAAATTTAGGCTCCGCCCACTTTTGATCCAGAAAAAAAACACCAAAAGCTGACCTATTTTATACATCAATATTTTGTGAATACGGCCCCGGATTTTAGTTACAAAAAAAAAAAAAAAAAAAAAATCATGAATTTTCAATATATTTTTAATGACTTTAGCTTTCTACTTGATATTTCTTCAAAAGTAATGAACAAAATTTGATGATAGTTTTTTAGTACAAAGGAGCTAGCCGTGGGAAGAAGTGATTACATTTTAGGAAAGATCGAGATAATATTCTGGGTACCAAAAAACTTTCAAAACTTTTGAAATGCCACCATGGTGGACATGTGTGCTCAGTGGTTTCTAGTACACTTTGTGACCATTTTATCAGTTAACACTTATAATTATGTCAGCTAGAGGGTGAGCCACACTATTGTGAACGGACTAAATACCCACAAAATATTTATTCAGTGCCAGGATGTGTGTTCAAGTATGCATGTGTTCCTCAGTGGGGACAAATCTACTGAAAATTAATTCCTACATAGCTTCAAATACAAACAATAGATGGTCTGTAATACAATACTTTATAACACTTTTGAGGCTGGTCACATCGAGTCGAGCGTTTTGCTCTCTCCGAGTGCATCTTGTATTTCATTTATAACTGGTTCTAGGCCTTCACAATATGAAAACAACTTGTAAGAAATCATAGCTTGTGAATCTTGCATCTGACATCGGTTCGTGGATTCTGTATACTTCTTACATCTGTAGTTCCTAAGATTTTCCCCAATCTCAATGTTGTTGCCCATTTAGTTGTACCTGCAGGCTGGGGTTCTTGCCCTATGAGGCTTGCTATTTTTTACTATAACAGTGAGAGACTTGTCAATAAACGGACCAATTTTCCAGCACTATCATAATGAACAGCTGCATAACAACTCATGTTGAAACCATTCTGTGCCCTAATGTATGACTTGAAATTCTCATCAAACTCGTATATGTTCATGGAGTGGTGATAAAGGAGGCCTTAAAAATACACATTCTAAAAACAATTTAAAGAAGAAAACTGTTCAGTGGTATTTATGAAATGCTACCTAAGTCCTTAATTGTGGAATATGTGTTTGTTCTTTGTTAAGTTATTGTTATTGAACCCAGATCCACCCCATAATATAAAATTTGAAAAGTGCTTAGTGATCGTTCATTCAAGATCTTGCTATAAAAACACGTACCCCACCTTTCATCTCCTCTCTTGTTCAGAACACTATTTTGTATTTTGCAATTTCAGGGTAAGTTACCCAGAGAAAAGGTCACTTACTTGTACAAGAAACAAAAGGAGAAACTTGATCTCTGGACGAGAAAATGGTTGGAGGCTGGAGCCATAGAAAACACCATGGGTGTGTTCATATATGTTCTTCAAGGAAAACAAGAGGCCATCAAGCATTTTGAAGCCATTCTTCAGAAACCTGGCAGACCAAAGGAGAATACTCTTGCTAACTTGATATTTCTGCATGGAGAAGATACAGAGCAGGGCATAGAACTGCGCCATCAACTCGAGAGTGTCCAAAATGACGACTCCCTGGCAGGCAAGCTAGAGATAGCCAGGGCAATGTGTGAAAGGGGATACTTCTGTGGGTTTTATATTGCTGAAGAGGTCCACAATCTTGATTTGGCCACTCTCTCTGTCAACCTTCTGAAAACTGCCATAGAAAACGGCAAGGTTATGGGGTTGAGTCATAATGAGGTGTGTATTTGGCAGAGTTATCTGTTTAAGGCCAATAAGGATGTTTTTGTCAACCAAGTAATAACTGAAAATAACACGGATGAGTTCAGCCCCACAATGACCACCTTTTTGGAATTCTACAATGATATTGAAGATGAAGATAACTATTATAAAAGCACCTGTTTAATGGAAGTGTTGTCAATGTTTACCATTCAGCGACAAGAAATCGAGGAGCATCCTAATTGCGCAAGGTTTTATCAGGAAGAAGAAACACTCAAAGAAATCTGGGATGATGTACAATCAGGGTGTGAAGAAGCCATTGCCATGTGTCCTACAAATCATAGACTTTATCTTAAAGCTGCAAGGATCCATTCCAGATTGAGCGAGTTTGATAAGGCTCAGCTCTATGTGGACAAATCTTTGGAAATCAACCGCGACCTGAATCTGAGTGCCATGCACTGTCAAATGACATTGTACAAAAATCGGGCATTTTTACTAGCTAAAGAAGAAAACGATGCTTTTTCGGCTACAGAATGGTACCACAAAGCATATGACTGTGGAAAAGAAATTGAGAAAAGATACGACTATGTTGCCTCTGCCCCCCTCATGGACATGAACAGCATATGTTACAGTATAGCAGTTGATAAGACACGTCAACCATGGCAATTACATCGTGGGAAAGAGATGTATTTAGATGAAGCCATAGAATATGGTGAAAGAGCTCTGAAAAGCTTGTACCATCGAAAAAGCCCAAGAGTTCTTTCGGATCTTGGCCAATGTTATGCAATGAAACACGACTACAGTAAAGCTGCTCAGTATCTAGGGCAAGCATGTGATACTGAGAAGTCAGGAAAGGTAGGCAATCTAATGAAGTACTTGAGATATCTTTCAGAAACATTTCATCTATACAGACAGGAAGACAGAGTGGGTGAAATAGCTACTGCTTGTGAAAAAGCATGGGAGAAACATCCAAGAGAGAAAGTCCTTGAAGTCTGGTCAAATTATGGGAATAACTTTGTTGCAAAGAAGAATGGGTTGATAAAACAAGTAATAGAAGAACTGCATGCAAGGAATTCTGAGGTGCTCCAAGAATTTTGTGGAGCAATTGTTAGCAAGCCTTGCAATGCACTATGGTTAAAGGATTTTTGTCAGCGGTATTTGTAAATAAGAACAGGAATGCTTGATCATTGACAAAATGTTTATTGTTTTAATATATTTTAGCTATGTCAATGGACAGTAATTGCAAGTTATTGAGCTTTTTAGTTTTAGCTTACTGGCCAACGGCCGTAAGCTAATGGCATGGCCTGGCGTCATATTCGTTGTTGTTGTTGTTGTTGTGGTTGTTGTCGGCGTCGTCAACAATTTTTTTCCAGCCTCTTCTCCTCAGAAACTACTGCACCGATTTCTTTGAAATTTGGTATGGAGCTTCCTTGGGTACAGGACTATCATTTTTCCTCATTGCATGTTTTTCAACCAATCAGAGAAGTCACATGACCAAAAACATGTTTTTCAAAAGGGTGTGCTTGTCTGGATGATAACTTAAAAAGCGCTTCACCTATTCACATGAAATTTTGCAAGTACGTTCGTTATATACATGTCTGGAAATCAATAACTTTTCGAAGTGATCCAATACAAAATGGCCGACTTATTAATGATTTACTAAATGTCACGATTTTTCTTAACGCTGAAAAAACAAAAACGCGTGTATCTCCTTAACCGTGCAAGATAGAGCGATTTCGACGAAATTTTCGACCCACAGGGTATCTAAAGAATGTCTATTGGCAATTTTCAAAAAATTTTCCCCTCCCCAAAAAAGGCGGCCATTTTGAATTTTCGAATTTTTGCCGAAAATGGAAAAACACAAAATTGCTTGTATCTCCTTAACCGTGCGAGATAGAGCGATTTCGACGATATTTTCGATCCACGGGGTATCTAAAGAATGCCTATTGGCAATTTTCAGAAAAATTTTCCCCTCCCCAAAAATGGCGGCCATTTTGAATTTTCGAATTTTTGCCAAAAATGGCAAAATACAAAATTGCTTGTATCTCCTTAACCGTGTGAGATACAGCGATTTCGTCGAAATTTTTGACCCACAGGGTATCCAAGGAATGTACTATTGCCAATTATCAAAAAATTTTCCCCTCCCCAAAAATGGCGGCCATTTTGAATTTTCGAATTTTTGCCAAAAATGGCAAAACACAAAATTGCTTGTATCTCCTTAACCGTGCGAGATAGAGCGATTTCGTCGAAATTTTCGACCCACAGGGTATCAGAGGAGTGTACTATTGGCAATTTTCAAAAAATTTTCCCCTCTCCAAAAATGGCGGCCATTTTGAATTTTCGCCAAAAATGGCAAAACACAAAATTGCTTGTATCTCCTTAACCGTGCGAGATAGAGCGATTTCGTCGAAATTTTCGACCCACAGGGTATCTAAGGAATGTACAATATATTGGCAATTTTCAAAAAATTTTCCCCTCCCCAAAAATGGCAGCCATTTTGAATTTTCGAATTTTTGCCAAAAATGACAAAACACAAAATTGCTTGTATCTCCTTAACCATGTGACATAGAGCGATTTCGTCGAAATTTTCGACCCACAGGGTATCTAAGGAATGTACTCTTGGCAATTTTCAAAAAATTTTCCCCTCCCCAAAAATGGCGGCCATTTTGAATTTTCAAATTTTTGCCGAAAATTCGAAAACACAAAATTGCTTGTATCTCCTTAACCGTGTGAGATAGAGCGATTTCGTCGAAATTTTTGATCCACGGGGTATCAAGGAATGTACTATTGCCAATTTTCAAACATTTTCCCCTCCCCAAAAATGGCGGCCATTTTGAATTTTCGAATTTTTGCCAAAAATGGCAAAACACAAAATTGCTTGTATCTCCTTAACCGTGCGAGATAGAGCGATTTTGTCGAAATTTTCGACCCACAGGGTATCTAAGGAATGTACTAATGTCAATTTTCAAAAAAAATTTCCCCTCCCCAAAAATGGCGGACATTTTGAATTTTCGAATTTTTGCCAAAAATGGGAAAACACAAAATTGCTTGTATCTCCTTAACTGTGCGAGATAGAGCGATTTTGTCGAAATTTTCGACCCACAGGGTATCTAAGGAATGTATTATTGGCAATTTTCAAAAAAATTTCCCCTCCCCAAAAATGGCAGCCATTTTGAATTTTCGAATTTTTGCCAAAAATGACAAAACACAAAATTGCTTGTATCTCCTTAACCATGTGAGATAGAGCAATTTCGTCGAAATTTTCGACCCACAGGGTATCTAAGGAATGTACTCTTGGCAATTTTCAAAAAATTTTCCCCTCCCCAAAAATGGCGGCCATTTTGAATTTTCGAATTTTTGCCGAAAATTCGAAAACACAAAATTGCTTGTATCTCCTTAACCGTGTGAGATAGAGCGATTTCGTCGAAATTTTCGACCCACAGGGTATCTAAGCAATGTACTAATGTCAATTTTCAAAAAATTTTCCCCTCCCCAAAAATGGCAAAACACAAAATTGCTTGTATCTCCTTAACTGTGCGAGATAGAGCGATTTCGTCGAAATTTTCGACCCACAGGGTATCTAAGGAATGTATTATTGGCAATTTTCAAAAAAATTTCCCCTCCCCAAAAATGGCAGCCATTTTGAATTTTCGAATTTTTGCCAAAAATGACAAAACACAAAATTGCTTGTATCTCCTTAACCATGTGAGATAGAGCAATTTCGTCGAAATTTTCGACCCACAGGGTATCTAAGGAATGTACTCTTGGCAATTTTCAAAATTTTCCCCTCCCCAAAAATGGCGGCCATTTTGAATTTTCGAATTTTTGCCGAAAATTCGAAAACACAAAATTGCTTGTATCTCCTTAACCGTGTGAGATAGAGCGATTTCGTCGAAATTTTCGACCCACAGGGTATCTAAGCAATGTACTAATGTCAATTTTCAAAAAATTTTCCCCTCCCCAAAAATGGCAAAACACAAAATTGCTTGTATCTCCTTAACTGTGCGAGATAGAGCGATTTCGTCGAAATTTTCGACCCACAGGGTATCTAAGGAATGTATTATTGGCAATTTTTAAAAAATTTTCCCCTCCCCAAAAATGGCAGCCATTTTGAATTTTCGAATTTTTGCCAAAAATGACAAAACACAAAATTGCTTGTATCTCCTTAACCATGTGAGATAGAGCGATTTCGTCGAAATTGTATAAAACATATATTAATTGCTGCACATTTATAGCATGAAAAAAGTATTTGGGTGGCACAACCATAACATGCGGGTCGCCAGTAAGCAGCAGGCCTTGGCCTATTTTTATATATCCTATACATTTTATTGTTTCTTCGCCTACCAAGTTTAGCCCAAAAATTATTCTCAAAACTTCAGTTTAAGATTAATTCTGCGGTAATTTGAAGTGTCCCAGTTGTTATCCTGTCATAGTACTTTGTTTTTGAGAATAGTATATTGTAACTTAAACTAAGTAATATATGGGTGATATATATATATATTTTGTATTTGTCTGATGTGTGATTTTTTACTTTATTTCTATTTCTTCTACTAGCCACCATTTTGAGTGAATAATGAGTAAGACAAGTCCATATTTAAAAAATGAACACAAAAATGTCTATGATATTTATAGGGGTACCAGTGAAGTATATAAAATATAGTATATATATAAAAACCTGAGACTTATCCATGATTTCTATATTTTTGTGCAATGAACCCAGTGGAACCGCTGTGAAAATGCCTTACTAATGATGTATAATTATAACCTATTTGTAGCTAAAGTAGATGTTCAACATCCGGAAGATAGATTGTTAACACTCTGATTTTGTCCAACCTGGGCCATCCCTGTAGGTGCCAATTGGCTATCTTCTACATTGCCATCATGCAGGGTATTTTTTGGGCCGTACAGTGCAAAAACAAGACTGCAGGAAAATTTGAACATATTTAGAACCTGCCCCAGTTCTGCAAAAAAAATGCCATTTTCTGTTCCTGGCAGACGGGTCACCCTGGGTGACCTTTGTTGAGCCTGAGTCATCTGTGATAATATTTTTACTGGAAAACTGATATCTGAAATGTCTTCTGTATTTTCCATAAACAAATGTCAGCAATCTGGATTCAGCCTGGAAAGTTGCCTTTTTGTATAGATCTGTGAAATTTAATAGGGTCCACTGATGCCCCTCAGTCCAGCATGCGCCTAGAACTATTAGGACATTTTATAAAAAATCTTGCATTTCCCCAAAAAATACACAAAAAGAGTAGTTCCTGGTCCGTATGGTCCAGTGTATGGCATGTGATGGACAGTAAATGAATGTTATGGATTAGCGAGACTTTGTTTCCCCACTGCATGATATATTCTGTATGAATGATTAGAGTGGAGGAAGGTTACACTAACTATAGTGTAAAAATGTTAGGTTATATAGGGAAGTCATATTTACAAATTGTTCTTCAACCATCTAAAAGACCACTGGTAAATATTATAAACAACTTTGTTAATCCTTTATATACTTTATTAGTAAATGGCTGTTTTTTTTCTATTTTATTGTTTGAAGTAGACTGTATAATTATTCAAGATGGCGATAAAGCTACCAGGTAAAATTTCAGTTGGATCATTTATTCATTGAAACAAAACAATTGTGGTAATGGTTTGCTTTTGTCATAATGACCTCATATAGATTATGTAGCAATGCAACTGCATTGCTTGAAATGCATGAATATGTTCACATTTCACCACATTTTAAAATACAATCAAAATAGTCTGTTAATTTGATTACATTGTAATGTATGTGTAAAGGTCAACTACTTTGAGATGAATAAATTTACCAATCTTGACTTCTTGTTCAGTTGCTGGGGGAGTTTCCAGGGAATGTCATATAAACTCCTATAATTTTGCTAGAATAATTTTTAACATAAATCTTAATAAACTTAACCATTAACAAAGTGAATATTCGTATCAATGCTGTCACTGAGCAGGTGCAAGTCCTTGCCCTGTGGATGGTGGGGGAGTCAAACGGGTCAACAAAACAGCAGGTCACACATCAATATCTAAATTCATGTTCTAGCATAGTCTTAAAATTTTTACATTTTTGAAATTGTAAAACTAAATAGTCTACTAAATAGTCCGAATTATTCTAGCCTTTCCCCCCCAACCCCTGTTAAAAACAAGAGAACACGAGATAAAAGTACAAAAAAATGTTCAGATTTATTTTTATTATTATTATTATTATTAAGCAGCATTTATAAAGCGCTTTATCTTTGGAGCTCAAAGCGCTGTACAAAAATAAAGTAAAAGTAACAAATTAAAATTTAAGAGTAGGCACATCTAAAAAGAAAGGTCTTTAAAAGTTTCTTAAAACATGTGACACTGTTGGCATGCTTTATTGACAATGGAAGACTATTCCAGAGAGTGGGGCCAATGTTCTGAAAAGCTCGGTCCCCAGCTTTACTGAAGGTTCTACTCTGAACTAAGTTAAGGTTTGAACTTGATCTCAATTGACGTTGAGAGGTTGCTAGTTGAAGAAGTTCAGACAAATACGATGGTGCACTGTTGTGTAGACATTTGTAAACATAAGTCAGAATTCTGAATTCAATTCGTTGCTTCACTGGTAGCCAGTGCAGTTTGTGTCGGAGACCAGAAGAGTGCTCATAAGAGGGAAGGCGATAGATCAGGCGTGCAGCTGAATTTTGTATTCTTTGGAGGTGGCTTATGTTTTGGTTTTTAATCCCATACAGCAAACTAGAACAGTAGTCAAGGTGAGATTGGACAGTGGCTTGCACTAGCGATCTGCATGCATCATGTGTGAGATACTTCCGTACACGGCTACATTTTCTGAGGTTAATGTTGATACTCCTTGCTTTAGCTTTCACGAAGTTATCCATATTTAGCAAGCTGTCCATCACTACCCCTAGATTCTTGACTGTACTGGCTATTGGAATCTTGCAGTCACCCACAGTAATAGGTGAAACAGAGACATTACCAAGGTTCAACTTGGAGCCAAAAACAATGAATTCCGTCTTTGAATCATTTAGTTTCAGGAAATTTCTTTCCATCCAAATTTTGATGTCCTCAATACAGTTCTCTAGTTTTGACAAAACTTGATTAGTATTTCCCTTGGGATTTACTGTCACATACAACTGGGAGTCATCAGCATAAAACATGCTATTTATTCCATAGCTGGTCGCAATATCACACACTGGGGACATGTACAAGGTGAATAGGAGAGGTCCGAGGACTGACCCCTGAGGCACACCAAAGTGAAGATAGTTTTTATCTGATATATAGTGTCCAATCCTTACAGATTGTGACCTATCACTGAGGTAAGATTTGAACCAATTCAGAGGAACACCAGTAACTCTGTATGTGGCTGAGAATCTGTCTAGTAATTTCTGATGGTCGATGTTATCAAAAGCTGCGCTAAGATCCAGCATGACCAGTGAAACCAGCTGCTTTTTATGTCGTCACTCTGCGGCGTGGGCGTACGCGTACGCGTGAACAACTTCTCCAAAACTACAAGGCCTAGAGACGTGCTGTTTTTTTTAAAAGATACCTTATCTATCGAGGATGAAAAATTGTTCAAGGCATGCAAATCTGTCTGTTCGTCTGTTTGCTAGAGACATTACAAGGGGGTACCCCCACCAAAAGTGTGAAAATTTCAACACTTAATCACAATTTTCTCAGTGACTATTGCAGGGATTTCTCTCATATCTTGCATATATGTACTAGGCCAGAGGTAGATTCTCTTGTGTGAGTATGAGACCTGGATCTGTCTTACTTTTTTTTAAATAAATTTTTTTAATAATTTTTAATGCATTAAAATTCATGAAATCATGCACAAAATCATTTATAACTTGAAAACTGCTGCATCTAGAGCATTTTGTTAAAATATGTTATTCAGCTACTTTTTTCATAGCTACAATATGGTGAGTAGGTTGGGTGCCTGTCTCAATAGCTAAGTGAGTAATAGCTACTTTTGGGCTTTTCAGTAACTTCCATCATGAGTAGAATCACTTGTAACTTAAAAACTATTGCATTTAGAGAATTTCGTATAAATATGTTATTCAGCTACTTTTGGGTCAGCTATAACATAGTAAAATTTTAGACCTGTAGCTCATGGCATAGCTGAGTAATAGCTACTTTTAGGTTATCACTGTTGAGTAAATCGCTTATAACTTCAAAACTATTGCATTTAGAGAATTTCGTATAAATATGTTATTCAGCTACTTTTGGGTCAGCTATAACATAGTAAAATTTCAGATCTGTAGCTCATGGCATAACTGAGTAATAGCTACTTTTAGGTTATCACTGTTGAGTAAATCGCTTATAACTTGGAAACTATTGCATTTAGAGTATTTTGTTTCAATATGTTATTCACCTATTTTGGGATCAGCTATAACATAGTGAAGTTTCAGATCTGTGGCTCATTGCATAGCTGAGTAATAGCTACTTTGAAGTTCTCACTATTGAGTAAATCGGTTGTAATTGGAAAACTATTGCATTTAGAGAATTTCGTATAAATATGTTATTCAGCTACTTTTGGGTCAGCTATAATATAGTAAAATTTCAGACCTGTAGCTCATGGCATAGCTGAGTAATAGCTACTTTTAGGTCATCACTATTGAGTAAATCAGTTGTAACTTGAAAACTATTGCATTTACAGTATTTTGCTTAAATATGTTGTTCACCTACTTTTGGGTCAGCTATAACATAGTAAAATTTCAGACCTGTAGCTCATTGCATAGCTGAGTAATAACTACTTTGAGGTTCTCACTATTGAGTAAATCAGTTGTAATTGCAAAACTATTGCATTTAGAGAATTTAGTATAAATATGTTATTCAGCTACTTTTGGGTCAGCTATAACATAGTAAAATTTCAGACCTGTAGCTCATGGCATAGCTGAGTAATAGCTACTTTTAGGTCATCACTATTGAGTAAATCACTTGTAACTTGAAAACTATTGCATTTAGAGAATTTAGTATAAATATGTTGTTCACCTACTTTTGGGTCAGCTATAACATAGTAAAATTTCAGACCTGTAGCTCATGGCATAGCTGAGTAATAGCTACTTTTAGGTTATCACTGTTGAGTAAATCGCTTATAACTTGGAAATTATTGCATTTAGAGTATTTTGTTTCAATATGTTATTCACCTATTTTGGGGTCAGCTATAACATAGTGAAGTTCCAGACCTGTGACTCATTGCATAGCTGAGTAATAGCTACTTTGAAGTTCTCAATGTTGAGTAAATCACTTGTAATTTGAAAACTATTGCATTTAGAGAATTTAGTATAAATATGTTATTCAGCTACTTTTGGGTCAGCTATAACATAGTAAAATTTCAGACCTGTAGCTCATGGCATAGCTGAGTAATAGCTACTTTTAGGTTATCACTGTTGAGTAAATCACTTATAACTTGAAAACTATTGCATTTACAGTATTTTGTTGCAATATGTTATTCACCTATTTTGGGGTCAGCTATAACATAGTGAAGTTCCAGACCTGTGGCTCATTGCATAGCTGAGTAATAGCTACTTTGAAGTTCTCACTGTTGAGTAAATCAGTTGTAATTGGAAAACTATTACCTTTACAGAAATTTGTGCAAATATGTTATTCAGCTACTTTTGGGTCAGCTATAACATAGTGAAATTACAGACCTGTAGCTCATGGCACAACTGAGCAATAGCTATTCTCAGGCACTGACTGTCGAGTAAATCAGCTATAACTTGAAAAATATTGCATTTGGAGTATTTTGTTAAAATACATTGTTCACCTACTTTGGGGTTAGCTATAACATAGTGAAATTACAGACCTATAGCTCATGGCATAGTGGAGCAATAGCTATTTTCAGGTTCTCACTATTGAGTAAATCAGTTGTAACTTGAAAACTATTGCATTTACAGTATTTTGCTTAAATATGTTGTTCACCTACTTTTAGGTCAGCTATAACAGTGCAAAAATTCAGACATGTAGCTCATTGCATAGCTGAGTAATAGTTACTTTGAGGTTCTCACGCTTGAGTAAATCAGTTGTAACTTGAAAATTATTACATTTAGAGTATTTTGTTTAAATATGTTATTCACATAATTTTTGGTCAGCTATAACATAGTGAAATTGCAGACCTCTATGTCATGGCATAGCTGAGCAATAGCTTCTTTCAGGTTCTCACTGTTGAGTAAATCATTGTATCCAACCTGTAGGAAATCATGGGCTGGGAATCTATTAATATGGTCCGATTTGACCTTGGAACCCTCCTTCAAGGTCAAATGAGGATAGCCAAACATAAAAGTGCTTATAACTCGCTTATTATTGGTCCTAGAGGTTGGAATGAAAACCAACCTATAGAAAATCATGAGCTGGGAATTTTTTGGTGTGGTCGGATTTCACCTTGGACCCCTCCTTCAAGGTCAAATGAGGATAGCCAAACTTAAAAGTGCTTATAACTCACTTATTATTGGTCCTAGAGGTTTCGAATGGAAAACCAACCTATAGAAAATCATGGGCTGGGAATCTTTTGGTGTGGTCGGATTTGACCTTAGACCCCTCCTTCCAGGTCAAACGAAGATAGCCAAACTTAAAGTGCTTATAACTCGCGTATTATTGGTCTTGGAGGTTTGGGATGGTAAACCAACATATAGGAAATCATGGGCTGGGATTCTTTTGGTGTGGTCAGATTTGACCTGGGACCCCTCCTTCAAGGTCAATTGAGGATAGCCAAACTTACAATTGCTTAGAACTCGCTTATTATTGGTCCTACAAGTTTGGGATGGTAAACAAGCTACAGGAAATCATGGGCTGGGAATTTTTTTGTGTGGTCGGATTTGACCTTGGACCCCCTCCTTCAAGGTCAAACAAGGATAGCCAAACTTAAAAAGTGCCTATGACTCACTTATTATTGGTCCGAGAGGTTTGGGATGGTAAACCATCCTAAATTCTTTGGCTGGGAATCTTTTGGTATGGTCAGATTTGACCTTTGGACCCCTTCTTCATGGTCGAACGAGGATATTGCATTTATAGTATTTCTTTAAATACAGTAGAACCTCAATTATCCGAACCCCATGGGAGACATACAATCCGGCCGGATAATCGAGGGGTTCGGATAGATGAAGGAAACTGAAATTCACGGTCTATGGGTTACCGAGTGGGCGATAATTGAAGAATTGTTGTTTTTATGCAACATACATAGACGTTGGTGTTCGTTAATAAAATAATTTAATATATTTGTGTTATATAATATAAGTAACCCTTCAATTGTCGTTTATTTGCTCCATATCCACGGATATTATTATTATTTTTATTCAAAATATTACGCGGACTTGAGCTGGTTGTGTTCGGTTGGTACTTGCATTGTTAGCAATTTAATTTTAGATTAACATCGTCCCGCATTTTACCAATTGAAAAACTCCGGGAGATTATTTATTGTAAAACCCCAAGCGAACACGCCTTCAGTGACATGCATGTTTGATTGGAAATGCATTGTTGACGTCTTTGCTTTTCTAAACGTTGTCAGTCTGTGAACCTACTCCGGGAGATTATAAATTTGCGAAACGCAATCGAACACACTTTCATTGATTGGCGCATTATCAAAGAAGTTGTGTAGCGGGGTTGTGTAATTGAATTAATCCCTCCCCTATTGTAACAATGGTGATCAAGATGAAAGAAGTTAGGCGTCTCTGTGAATGGTATATTTTACAAAGCACTACAATTCATCGTTTACGAGACTGTGTAAAATCTTGTATTATCGCTCACGCTTGACCATGCATTATATGTAGGGAGACATCATTTCGGTTCGGTTAATCCGGAGATTCGGATAATAGAAGGCCGGATAAGCGAGGTTCTACTGTATTTTTAACCTACTTTTTACACTTAAACAATTACCTTGTTACTTTATTTCATAATACCATTTGCAGGGCACAACTTTTTTGTCCTTTTCTTCTGTCAGCTTCGGAATATCTTTCGAACATGCTGTTCAGTTACCATTTACTGTATTTCTGTACAGCCCTTTCCCTGATAATTATGCTTTCCTCTCATTATCACCATCACAAATCAAAAACATTCAGTCAGCTGACACAGTGCCCGTTCACGGGCACTCTCCTCTTGTTGTTAATTGATGAAAGAATATCATTTTGCACACGAAGCAGAGCAGTCTCTGTACAATGAAATGCTCTGTATGCTGATTGATTCTTCTGCCAAAGGTTATGAGCATCTACGGAAGTCTATAAGGGTCATGTTGAAAAAAAAAATTAAGTCGTAATTACGACTTATGAATTTTTTTTAAAACAAAAAACAACAATATTATCTCGTAATTACGACTTGTGTAAGTCGTAATTACGAGATACTAAGTCGTAATTATGACTTATGAATTTTTTTTAAAACCAAAAACAAGAACTCCTAAGTCGTAATTACAACTTACTATCTCATAATTACGACTTACTATCTCGTAATTACGACTTACACAAGTCGTAATTACGAGATCCTAAGTCGTAATTACGACTTATGAATTTTTTTTAAAACCAAAAACAAGAGCTCCTAAGTCGTAATTATGACTTACTATCTCGTAATTACAACTTGCTATCTCATAATTACGACTTACACAAGTTGTAATTACGAGATCCTAAGTCGTAATTACGACTTGTGAATTTTTTTTAAAACAAAAAACAACAAAATTGAGTGTTGGGCATGATCTCCCTTAGTGGTCAAGTGGGTAACACATTTGCCTGGCACACTGTTAATTAGGGTTCAAGCCTGGGTCAGGGAGATACATAGTGACTCAGATGATCACTATTATGGAGGTCCCGTGTTATTGGGCCCTTTCCCCAGTGACACCTAAAGGAACTCTGGAGACGTTGATAATTAGTCATCTCCAAGCCTCTGTCTCTCTCTAGTGTAAATGTGATAGTCCCAGTGTGACCCTGAGTGGTTAATGTGGATGTTAAACAACTAAATAACTTTAACTAAGTTGGGCATGACTGACAGGACAAGGCAACTGTCTAGCTGACCATAAAATCTTTTGCTACATATACTCAAGGTAGGAAAGTGACTCTAACCGACTTCAACCTAAGTAGCCAGTACTACCAGCCTACAGAACACTCACTAATAACATTCAGTTAGAGCCAATTACATTAAACAACTAGCTTACACTCTCAAACTTGTGCACTGACTGTAGCCAGTTATTAACTAGTCATAGAGCCCCACAGACATCCATATTGCCTGACCTAATTTTGCTTGCTTAGGCTAAAGTGGGTGTTCCATTGTCTATCTTTTACAATGGTATGCCCACAACCCTAGAATGTGGTTTATTTTTGGGTGAGGGTTGTGGGTAACTTGTGGAGTGTACGCAGTTGTCTATGTATCTCCCTGACCCAGGCTTGAACCCGAATTAACAGCGTGCCAGGCAAGTGTGTTACCCACTTGACCACTGAGGGAGATCATGCCCAACTTACAGCTGTAGCACTAAGCAAACACCACACCCTCTACTAGCATAGATTGGTGCTAAAAAGGAATAATGTTTGGTTAACTTAATTCTGCATTAGCTACCTCCATCGTTGTTTTAAAATCGTCCCAATGGGACCCAGTCTTAAGTTATAATTGCGAGACAATTTTGTTGTTTTTTATTTTAAAAAAAATTCATAAGTCGTAATTACGACTTAGTATCTCGTAATTACGACTTATGTAAGTCGTAATTACGAGATAGTAAGTCGTAATTACGACTTAAGAGTTCTTGTTTTTGGTTTTAAAAAAAATTCATAAGTCGTAATTACGAGATACTAACTCGTAATTACGACTTAGGAGTTCTTGTTTTTGGTTTTAAAAAAATTCCATAAGTCGTAATTACGGGTTAGTATCTCGTAATTACGACTTATGTAAGTCGTAATTACGAGATAGTAAGTCGTAATTACGACTTAGGAGTTCTTGTTTTTGGTTTTAAAAAAATTCATAAGTCGTAATTACGAGATAGTATCTCGTAATTACGACTTGTGTAAGTCGTAATTACGACTTAATTTTTTTTCAACATGACCCTTATAGGCTTCCGTAAGCATCAAGATGAGCCTTCAGTCTGGACGAAACCACTTGTTCTAAAACCTTGGATATGAAAGGTAAATTTGACACAGGGCGATAGTTTTTAAAGTTATCTTTATCTAAGTTTTCCTTCTTCAGTAGGGGAGAAATTACAGCATGCTTAAAAGCAGTAGGACATGCACCAGTTTCAAGGGATGAATTCACCATCTTTGTAATGATGGGAGCTAGTGTGTCAACATGTTCCTTCAACAAATGTGTAGGCATTGGGTCTAGCTCACATGTAGCCGATGAGGATTTTTTCAGAATTTTCTTGATCTCTTCCTCACTGGCTGGAGTGAAATGTTGTAGTTTGTTCATACTGGTCCCTGGAAACAGCTTTTCCTTAAGTGTTTGCAATGAATCTCTGGAGAGTGATGAAAATATACCCTCCCTGATTTTAACAATTTTATCTAGAAAAACGTCATTGAACTTATTTGCAAGTGTCTGGTGATTCTCACAATCTGGTATAGAGAGCTTTTTTGTGCTGCCCAAGAGAGATTTACATGTATCAAAAAGCCTTCTGGCATCACCCTCACAACTTACAATTTTCTGAGAAAGAAACTCAGACTTACATTTGGTTATAGCAATGTTTAATGACTGACACTGATCTCGAAACTTCTGATAATCAGCAGGGAGTTGGCTTTTCTTCCACTTCCTTTCAAGTCGCCTTTTTATAACCTTGGCTTGCCTAATTTCTGCATTGTACCATCTAGTATTTGGTCTGATAATCACAGTTTTATTTGTTTTAGGGGCATGCTTATCCAAAATCTGTTGGAGAGATGTATTATAGGCATTAACAGGCTTAATAGGCTTTATTTCAAATATTTGGAGTGTAATTTTACAGTTTTACTTATAATTGCGATACTGATACAGTATACATCAATATCAGCAACCCTGACCCAAAAAATAATATGGTCAATATTGATAAATAATGTTTCCAGTATTACTGGCGGATCTGCTGAGCAGCCACTTCAGGACCCAAATGGAAGAGCTCAGAATCAGTCCAAGCCACATCTTTCAAATAAAACTGTGTGAAGGTGTAATGTGACTTCCAATGGCAGGGTGATAACAGCTGCTCTATAGAAACTCCAGATTGGAAGGCCTTGGAAATAGCAAAGGCCCTCACATCATGAAGGGATAGTGGCAGGGGAGATATCTTTGTTGAAGCCTTTCTTGAAGTAGGCAAAGACATGCAGCTCCTTGTTCTGCCTGAGATCTGAGGCCCTATTCAAATAGTAGCGCAAGGTTCTGACTGGACATGGGGACCTATTAACCCTGAGGGACTTGGGGCCAGGGCTGGAATAACCACTGGGGCCACAAAGTTTGTACCCTCGTTGGCCAGCTGGTTCTTTGAAAGAAAGTTGGGTGATGGGTAAAGAGACACCTTGGACCAGTCTGACTGGTGACTGATGTTCTTACTTAGCCAAGCGTGGATCTCACTCCTGCGTTTGCCTGATTTGATGATCTCACTCCTGCGTTTGAAGATCAAATGCTTCAATGAGGACACTAGGGCTTCCCATGTTTCCCAAAATCCCCCTACAGACATTTCTGATATTTGGGATAAAATTTTAATGGCTTGTTGAACAATATCAGGACTTCAGCCTTTCGTTTGTGGCTACCCTACAGCAACAGGTACATGACCTGCAAAAATTAGAATACATTTAAAGTCTGACAAAATTTTATGGCTCTTATCGGTTGCCATTTGGCTGGTCGTGAAGAGTAGATACTTGACTTGCCCTTATGTTTCCTCCCAAAATTCAAGATGGTGCCCGACATTCGAGAAATTCAATATTTTTCAGAGACACTATATCTGAGGTGTCTTAATACCCAAATGGTCCAAAATTTGCTCGAAAATCACTCTAGTATATTTAACATGTTTAAGTGACACCACTTCTTAAGTCTCGGGTAACTTATAGATCCAAACTTTCAATATAGCTCTATCTCTAACGTTTTTTGTTTAAACGCCATTTTCGATTTCCGCCAAAATTCAAGATGTGCGACCGAAATTCGGGAAATTCAACATTTTTCAGTCACTACATCTAAGGTCTCTAGTACCCAAAAGGCTACAAAATTTGCTCGAAATCGCTCTATCTGTAGCTGTTTTTGAGATAAACAACAATTTCCATTTCAAAGTTCAAGATGGCAGCCGAAATCTGGGAAATTCAACATTATTATTACTTTTACTCATTTAGCTATAGAGCTATGACCCCAAAAGTAAAAACAAGCAAGCTATTAATCTTACAGTCTTCCATAGAAACTTTTGTTCAAATAGCTCGATTCCTTTTCCTATTAAAGTATGAAAAGCAAATTGCTACTCAAAATTTAGCCAATTCGCCATTACTAACTTACTATAGCTATGATAACCAAGAGCAATACCAAGCAAGGTATTATCCCAATCACCCTGCATAGCATATTTGGTAAACATAGGTAAAATACTTATCCTTACCATGATTTGAAACAAAGAGTGGTGAAAAAGTGATAGGATATTTACTTTATATAGCTAATTAGCTATTATAGCCTAATAATAAAATTGCTATGGACCTATAGCACCACAAAGCAATACCAAGGGGGCAATGGACCCTATAATCCTCCCAACCAAATTTGGCTAAGATATCTCCTTTAATTGAACAGGAAACTAAAGAATACTCGAAATAGCTAATTAAGTAGCTAAATGGCTCTTACTCACTTAGCTAAAGAGCATGACTCCCAAAAGCAATGCCAAGCAAGTTATTGACCCAATAATCCTATATATCAATTTTGGTAAGATAGCCGACGTACTTTTCCTTAGATGAGCAGAAACCAAGTGATACAAAAGTGTTAAATATTTACTCAAAATAGCAAATTAGCTATTAACCACATAGCTATGGAGCTGTGACACCCCAAAGCTATACTAAGCAATCTATGGACCCTATAATCCTCTGTACCAAATTTGATTAAGATGTCTCCTGTACTTTTAATTTAAGTGAGCAGAAAACTTTCGTGTATTACTCGAAACAGCTAATTAAGTAGCTAAGTGGCTATTACTCACCTATACAGCTGTGACTCCCAAAAGAAATTCCAAGTAAGCCATTAACCCAATAATCTTCCACACCAAATTAAGTTTGAATATCTTGATTCCTTTTCCTTTAAATGCACGGTAACCAAAGAGCTACTCAAAATAGCTAATTGGCTATAACTCAGCTTTACAGCTATAATGCCCAAAAGCAATACCAAGCAAGCTACTGACCCCATAATTCTGCATACCAAAAAGTTACTCTTTTAAGTTTCTGAAGATGCGGTTGATAAAATAATCAGAAACTCACCAACAAAATCCTGGCTGTTGGATCCATAGCCAATATTTCTCACCAAGGAATGTATTGACACACTACTACCATCAACTAGAAAAATGTTTTTGCTAACAAAAACAAAGCGTCCCCAAAGGTTACATGCAGTATAGCATAAAGTAGAAAAAGGTTTTTGAAAAGAATAACATGCAGCACAGAGAGCAGTAAAAGTTAAACAAGAGTGTGGAGGTCTATGCATTAACATGAAAGAAAAATGTAAACTTTATTTTTGTTTTCTATGGTCATAAATTGTGAAAAGTTAATTTAATAAATGCTATACTTTGTAAGAAGAGTAGTTTTAAAGGAGATATAAGGCAAAGCCAGAAGATCTGCTATTCTAGAAGATCTAGGGGTTAATCATAGAGGGTCAGGGGTTAATCATAGACTCTCCACATATGGTTTCCCAATACCTCTTAATATATTCTAAAGCTGTAAAAGTGATAATAAAGGCCGAAAGACAAAATTGAAAATTTTAATTACTTAAATGTATTTTTTTTTAGCTACAAGCATACCATGTGGAACTGAATGCTAATCTCGGGAGGACGCAGGCATCCAGCCAACGTCCAAGAAAAATAGACATTTAGTGTTGGCCATAGCCTCAGGTTGTACTCTCATGGAACTCTTCTCAACTCTTCCTCCTTTTCTCATTGCAATTTTGAACCATACCCCTCAGCTGTAATACAGAGGGGAGGCAGGGTGGGAGTCTCTTCAGTTCCACCTGGTAAGCTTGTAGCTTATAAAAGCTACATTTTATTGCACTACAATAGCTTACCATGTGGGACTGATGGCCACCAGGCCCAGCCAACGTCTAACAAAAACAGACATTTATAGTTGGCCGTAGCCTCAGGTCGTCGTCACGTGATACACTCCATTTGTCTTCTCCTTTCTCGTTGGCCGCCGCCATATTGGAAGCTGAAATCTCAGCCGTTTATTCTACTATATCTCAGTTTATACTCATTGTTGGATGTCTGTATTTAGCCATTTTGTTTTTTATTTTATATTCCTCATATTGTGAAAGCTTACATCAGCTGGATAAGTATTTTTACTTATTTACGTGTTTTGGGCTTTCGTCTCGACTCTGGCTTGATTTGATCGGGATTCTTTTTTATTGTGTTTTCAATATGTCTTCTCACCAAAGCAATAAAGATAAGCCCCGAGCTTTAAAATATCATCATTTCTGCCATTCCTTCGATACACATAACTTTTGTCCAACATGCAGGGAAGCTGGCAAAGGAAATGATCCCTGTGTCACTTTTATTTCACCCTGTAACATTTGTGCTTCCTTTACCGAGGAACAAATGATAAAGATTACTCATAGGAAAAGATACGTTACAAAGCAGAAATCTGACATTTCAAAAGATGATGACGAGTTAGAACTGTTGGGTGATCAAGAGGTTGAATCCTTCTCAGGATTTCATGCAGAACTTGAAAGTGCTGTAGATCATCTTTTCACCTCTCCTCCACGTCCTCTTGCCTCTTCCCTTCGAGGTATTGTCATTAAAAACTCCAGCAAAATCTGTCCCACCCACCCCAGGTACTGCCTTACAGCAGAAAATAGAATCTAAACTTGAACAATCTCTGGGGTCTCGTTTGGACATCCAATTGGAACAGAAAATGGATATTTTTCAGGCTAACATGCTCGAGGCAATGGAGTCTCTTCGGGAAGATTTTCAAAAGTCTATCAGGATCAGACCTCTGCTTCAGCCTCAAAGCCTGGCCCATCTAATACTGATCATCTGGACCCTTCCCCCGAGACCTCGACCTCTATCTCATTCTTTCGAGTTGATGGAAGTGGACTATGGTCCTGCTCCACCCCCTTGTCTCGGGCTTGATCCTTCTAGACGCGCCGATGACGCCTCGGGTCAACAGATACAGTCGAGGAACCCACAAGGTTGCCTTTGACTAGAGTTAAAAACACTCTCATTCTCAAAGACAGCATGATATTGACCCGAGCTCTGCCTCGGGCCAATACTCAGATCAAACCGATGACCATCGGCCTGCTTCCTGCTTCTACACAAATCCAGGTCCAGATATTTACCGTCTTCCTTAGAGGAGGATCAGTCCTCTGTACCCAGACATAGGTCTCCAAAGCCTTCTAGGAAGACCCATTCTGATCATGACCAACCTCAACATGACCCAGACCCCCCTCACTATAGGGAAGTAGCATTGTCTGACATTCCCTCTTAATACACAGAGGAGGTAGACACTTTCAGGCGTATATTAAGACCCCTGACCCCAGGTAATATATGCCTAGATCCTCCACTGCAGTAATGGGTCTTGATGATGAGAAGGGTAGACAGGAGCTCAGGCCAAGAGGCCCTTCCTCTATGTTGCCACTCAATTCAATTATCAAAGACGCCTTTGATAAATTCGACCATGACTTCTAGGCAGCAAATTTACCGGAAGGTAAATATATCACAAGGTGGGACAGCCTTGTTATGAAGACAAAATCCAGGAGCTAAATACAGATTTTGCCAAGATTTGTATTACTCCTAAGCCCTCTGGGGCCCCTATGGGCAAGGTTCCCCTACCAATTCTCAAGGAATTGGAACACCAAGCGAGACAAAACATCTCCACGCTCAACTTTGCTACTACCTTTGCCAAGACTTCTTGTTCTTGCAATGCCACTCTTGAGAAGTGTCAATATAGCTTGAAGTCAACTTTTAAAAAGGTCAAGTCTCAGATTCGTAAAGGTGCCGACTCTGAGAAAGCAGCAAAATGTGGATACGAAGAAGCCTGTGAATACCTAGATATTTGGAACAAGACTGTTCTTATCCAACACAGGGCCTTGACATGTCTCAGCAATTCTTTAGCCCATATACTCCAGAGGGAGTTATATTCCATGGGTAATACCGGCTTGCTTAGGTGTGAAGCCGAAATGACCCTTTTACAACCACATTAAGGGGAAACGAGACGCCAGGAACTCAGGAATTCGTCCTTTTGGCCGCCTTCCTTGTTCAAGTCTCAATTAGTGAAGGAAGGTGAAGACTTCCTCCTTAAAAAGGCACCTCAAAAGACTCTCAGGGTTTTGGACCCTATCAGAACAAGCCCTTTCGTGGTCCCAACAAGAAAAGAGGCTCCTACAGGAAACGCCCCTATGGGGGCAACTCCTCTGAAAGCAGTAACCAATCAGAATCAGAGGAAATTTCAAGGAAATACCACAGGTTTTGCCACAGGTCACAGGTGTTTTAGTTCACCTCCCTTCCTTTCAGACTAGCCACAGCCTCCCCAGGTCTTTACAATGATCGTAAAAGAAGTGAAGCTAATGGCCCTGTCCAGAGGACTCAGACTTCACCAATACCTGGACGACTGGCTGATCAGGTCTCAGTGTCAGGAGGAAACCCACGTGAACACTCAGGCAGTGGTAGACCTAACCCAGTCCTTGGGGTGGATAATAAATCAGGAAAAATCAGAACTGAAACCTACTCAGGTGTTTTCGTTCGTGGGCTATGAATACCATCTAGATTCAGCCCTTGTAAAACCCACTCAAGAGAGATGGATCAAACTTCAGAATTTGATCCTGCGTCTCGAGTGTAAACATGTTTTGACTGCAAGATGTTTGATGTCACTAATTGGGTTGCTTGCCTCAACAGAGAAATTGGTCCCGGAGGGATGCCTTCACATGAGGCCCTTTCAGTTTCATCTCAAGGAGCACTGGAAATATGCTCAGTCGCTGGACAGCCTCCTTCCTTGGACAGAAACAATTTCTGCACACCTAGATTGGTGGCAGAACCCCCCAAACGTGATGATAGGTGTGGACCTTCATCCCAAAGACCACAGCATCCAATTCTTTACAGACGCCTCAAACGTAGGTTGGGGCGCTCACTTAGATCAAAGTTCTACAAAGGGTCTGTGGTCAGATGTGGAAAAAAGGCTACACATAAATGTTCTAGAGTTGAAGGCAGTCTCTCTGGCCCTTCGAAACTTCAAGGACCAGTGTCAGAACCAAACAGTGCTAGTTGCAACGGAAAACTCAACAGTGGTAGCCTACATAAACAAACAAGGAGGAACTCACTCAGTGGAGATGTGTGCACTCCTGCGGAAGATCATGACATGGTGCCATCATTTTCACATAACATTGAAAGCCAGACACATCCCAGGGTGTCTGAATGTGATGGCCGACCTTCTGTCCAGGTCGAACCAAGTACAGTCAACAGAATGGTCGCTGCGTCCGCAGGTGTTGAAACAGATCTGTCTAAAGTGGTTCACACCTCATGTAGATCTATTTGCCACTCGTCTGAACCACAAACTTCCACTATACGTGTCTCCAATCCCAGACCCAAATGCTTGGGACATAGATGCTCTGAACATAGACTGGACAGGTCTCACTGCTTATGCTTACTCTTCGACGGCTCTCCTTCACAGGGTGATCCAAAAAATCAGGCAATGCCACTACCTGATAATTGTGATAGCCCCAGGCTGGCCAGGGATGCCCTGGCTTTGGGACCTAGTACAGCTCTCAACAGAGATCCCACTGCAACTCCCGGTGTCAACAACTCTCCTCAAACAGTCCCACAATTATGTGTTCCACAACAATCCTCAACATCTCAACCTCCACGCCTGGTCTCTAGGAGTGGACAGCTCCAAGAACAAGGCTTCTCTGTGGAGGTGGCAGAGAGAATTGCTGCACCTCAGAGGTCATCAACAAGGACCATCTACAAATCAAAGTGAGCCCTATTTAAAAAATGGTGCAGAGAAAACTCGGTGGATTTCTCCACTCCTGCGGTGAAACAAATCTCAGATTTTTTCATGTACATGTACCAAGATCTAAATAGGCGCCCCATGACCATCGATGGTTACAGGACAGCCATTGTTGACACCTTGGGCCCAGCGGGCCACCATATTGTACAGAATTTAGATCTTTACAGGTTACTCTCCAACTTTCACAGGGATCGACCCAAAAGTTCCAGGAATCTTCCTAAGTGGAACCTTTCTGTTGTTCTCAATGAGCTCACAAAAGCACCCTTTGAGCCTATGAAAGACACAGACCTCAAACATCTTACTCTCAAAACTGCTTTCTTGCTAGCTTTGGCCTCCGGTAAGCGCCGCAGCGAAATTCATGCCTGGGTTGCAAACAAAGTATCTAATCTAGGCCAATGGGAAAAGGTGGCCTTGTTCCCTTCTTCTGACTTTATAGCCAAAACCCAACTAGCAAGAGAAGGGTCCCAAAGTGTGTCCCCGGTGACTATTCCTGCTCTAACTACCATTGTAGATAGACAATTCAAGGAAGGCAGGACCAGGTGTCCAGTGCGGGCCCTGAGGTATTATTTAGACCAAACCAAGGACCTGAGAGGGTCCCGGTCCCTCCTTTTCATCTCCTTCAAGAAAGGACATACTTCAGACATCAGACCCGCTACTCTTTCTTCTTGGTTGAAACAAGCAAACCAACAAGCCTTGGACTTGGTCTAAGTCAAAGCGCATGACATTAGGGTCTTCGCGGCCTCAAAGGCCTTTTACGGTGGGGTATCGGTGGACCAAATCATGCAAGCCTGTCACTGGAAAGCTCACAACTCATTTACAAATTTTTACCTAAAAGACCCTACTTGGTCAGACAACGACAACAATATGTATCTGGGACCAGTAGTAGCAGCACAACAAGTCCTAGACCCTTCCCCTCAGACCAGTCATCCTCAGAAAGAAAAGAAGGGGGGGCACATCCACTGCAACCAAGACTTCAGGAGTCTAACCCACGGTCTAGGTATAGGTTTACCTCATCAGGGTGTTTGGGTAAGGTCTTTATATATTTTAATTTAGTATTGATTGTATAATGTATCAAGGACTTATTAAGGTTGTCAGTAATCTCATTCTAGGGTGACAATAAGTTGTGAATCTCCAAGCCTAGGGCTTAGATTTTCTTTTGTGATAGCCCTAGGGGCTTTACTCCTTCAAAAGTGTATACAGGCTACACTTCTCTCCTCCTATCAAAACACCCAGACAGTTTTTAGCACTGTCAGTCATTCATTCAGGGTTTTTGGCTTTTTTACAGGCCTGATCTCTGGGATTGGGGCACTGTAAACGAGACTCAGACTGGTATTTTCTCTCAGACTCAGATTGGTATTTAACTCTCATTCTTTTTATTGCTTCAAAATCTAAGAAAAACTAGACATTCCTCCAGTCTCAGCTGTAATCCCTCCACCATGCGGTTGGATTCAGCAATCAGTCCCACATGGTAAGCTATTGTAGAGCAATAAAATTGAAAATTTTAATTACTTAAATGTAGCTTTTATAAGCTACAAGCTTACCATGTGGGACTGAGAAGAGTCCCACCCTGCCTCCCTGCTGTATTACAGCTGAGGGAGTATGGTTCTAAATTTCAACGAGAAAGGAGAAGACAAATGGAGTGTATCATGTGACGACAACCTGAGGCTACGGCCAACTATAAATGTCTGTTTTTCTTAGACGTTGGCCGGGCCTGGCAGCCATCCGAGAACAGCAATCAGTCCCACATGGTTATCTTGTAGCTTATAAAAGCTACATTTAAGTAATTAAAATTTTCAATTTTAGTAATTAAAAATTTCAATTTTATTGTGCTACAATGGCTTACCATGTGGAACTGAATGCTGAATCCAACCACTCGGTGGAGGGATTACAGCTGAGATGGGAAGTAGTCAATTTTTTTTGGATTTTGAAGTAGTAGATTAGAACGAATGTTTAGAAATACCAGTCTGAGTCCCATTTACAGTGCCCAAGTCCTGAAGACTGGGTCTGTAGAAGGCCAAAAACCTGAAATAAATGAATGACAGTGCTAAAAACTGTCTGGATGTTTTGATTGGAGGAGAGAAGTGCAGCCTATGCTCACTTCTGAAGAATAAAGCCCCTAGGGCTAAGCCACGATGAAAATAAGCCCTAGGCTTGGGAATCTCATACTTTTTGCCACCCTAAAATGAGATTAATGACAACCTTAATAAGTCCTTAATACATAATACAATATATACTGAAAAAATAAAAAGACCTTACCCAACATCCTGATGAGGTAAACTTATACCTAGACTCCTGAAGACTTGGTTGTAGCAGATGTCCCCCCCCCCCTCTTTTTTTTCTGAGGATAACTGGTCTGAGGGGAAGGGTCGAGGACTTGTTGTGCCGCCACTACACATTGTTGTCGTTGTCTGACCAAGAAAGGTCTTTTCGGTAAAGATTAGTAAATGTGTTGTGAGCTTTCCAGTGACAGGCTTCCATGATTTGGTCCACTGATACCCCACCATAAAAGGCCTTAATGTCATGCGTTTTAACTTGGACCAAGTCCAAGGCTTGTTGGTCTGCTTGTTTATAACAAAGTAGGATAGTTTGTTTCAACCAAGAAGAGAGCGTAGTGGGTCTGATGTGTGTCCTTTCTTGAAGGAAATGAAGAGTAGGGGTCGAGACCCTCTCAGGTCTTTGGTTCGATCCAAGTAATACCTCAGGGCCAGTACCGGACACAATGTCCTGTCTTGTTTGAATTGTCGGTAGTCAAAGCAGGAATAGTCACCAGAGACACACTTTGAGAACCTTCTCTTGCAAGTTGTTTTATGGCTATGAAATCAGAAGAAGGGAACAATGCAACCTTTTCCCATTTGCATCCCTGGCCAGCTTGGGGCTATTACAATGATCAGGCAGTTGCACTTCCTGATTTTTTGGATCACCCTGTGAAGGAGAGCCGTTGGAGGGTAAGCATAGGCAGTGAGACCCGACCAGGTTATGTTTATAGCATCTATGTCCCAAGCATTTTGGTTTGGGACTGGAGACACGTAGGTTAAAGTTTGTGGTTCAGACGAGTGGCAAATAGATCTACATGAGGGGTGAACCACTTTTGACAGATCTGTTTGAACACCTGTGGATGCAGTGACCATTCTGTTGACTGCACTTGGTTCGACCTGGACAGAAGGTTGGCCATCACATTCAGACATCCTGGAATGTGTCTGGCTTTTAAGGTTATCTGGTAATGATGGCACCAGGTCATGATCTTCCACAGGAGAGCGCACATCTCTGCTGAGTGAGTTCCTCCTTGTTTGTTTATGTAGGCCACTACTGTTGAGTTGTCCATTGCAACCAACACTCTTTGGTTTTGACACTGGTCCTTGAAACTTTGAAGGGCCAGATAAACTGCCATCAACTTTGGAACATTTATGTGTAGCCTTTTTTCCTGTCTGACCACAGACCCTTTGTAGAGGTTTGCTCTAAGTGAGCACCCCAGCCTTCGTTTGAGGCGTCTGTAAAGAGTTGGATACTGTGGTCTTTGGGATGAAGGTCTGCACATTTCATCATGTTTGTGGGATTCTGTCACCACTCTAGGTGTGCTGAAATGGTTTCTGTCCAAGGAAGGAGGCTGTCCAGTGACTGAGGATGTATCCAGTGCTCGTAGAGATGAAACTGAAAGGGCCTCATGTGAAGGCGTCCCTCCAGGACCATTTTCTCCATTGAGGCAAGCAACTCAATTAGCGACATCAAACATCTTGCAGTCAAAACATGTTTTGATTTGAGTCATAGGATCAAATCCTGAAGTTTAAGCCATCTCTCCTGAGTGGATTTTACAAGGGCTAAATCTAGATGGTATTCGTAGCCCACGAAGGAAACACCTGAGTTCGTTTTAGTTAGGATTTCTTCTGATTTATTATCCACCCCAAGGACTGGGTTAGGTCTACCACTGTTCACTTGGGCTTCTTCCTGAGACTGGGACCTGATCAGCCAGTTGTCCAGGTTTTGGTGAAGTCTGAGTCCCCTCATGAGTGCCATTAGCTTCACTTCCTTTGAAATCATTGTAAAGACCTGAGGGGCTGTGTCCAGGCCAAATGGAAGAGAGGTGAACTGAAACACCTGCGACCTGTGGCAAAACCTGAGGTATTTCCTTGAGTTTGGGTGGATGGGGATGTGAAGGTAGGCATCTGATAGGTCTATCAACGATACCCGTTTCCCTGGAATCATGGAGGTCCTGATGGACTCTAGAGTTTCCATTTTGAACTTTTCTACAAGTAGAAAAGTGTTGAGCCTACTTAAGTCTATTACTGGCCTCCACATTTGGTGAGTCTTGGGTACAAGAACCAGGCGACTGTAAAACCCAAGAGATTTTACATTTTCCACCCTTTCTATTGCGTTCTTTGACAGAAGAGATTGGATACAAGTGGCCAGAGCTTGTTCTTTTTGAAGGGCCTTGTATCCTGACTGAATCAGAGGGACTCTGGCAAGATTTAGTTTTGAAATGAATGGAAGAATGTAACCATAGGTGATAATGTTTAACACGTTTGAATATTTGTTTGTTTGCCAGTCTCTTCTGAAAGAATGGAGGCGACCTCCTCCTGGTGGACTGAGGGAGGCTTTTGAGGAGTCATTGGTGGGAGGGGTTTCCATGCCCTCGCCCCCTAGAGTGGGGTTGGAAACGACCCTTGGAGCCTCTGAAATTTGGTTTCCCCCTACCTGAGGAAAACGATTGGTTATTCCAAATCTCCAAATATTCACAGGCCTATTCATAACCATGCCTGGCTGTTTTTTCAGGGTTGGCACCTTTCTGGATCTGAGATTTAACCCTTTTAAAGGAAGACTTCAGACTGTGTTGACACTTTTCCAAAGTGGAGTTACAGGAAGAAGTCTTAGCAAAAGCAGCCATAAAGTTGATAGTGGAGAGGTTCTGCCTAGCTTGATGTTCCAGTCCCTTAAGAACTGGTAGGGGAACCTTGCCCATAGGGGCTCCAGAGGGTTTAGGAGAGATACAGACAGGGGCGTAGGAAGCAATTTTTGGTTGGCGGGGAGGAACTAGATTGCACCGACTCGACTCAAGACCAACAATTTGGTTAATTTTACAGAATGTATTGCAGGTGGGTAATAAACAAATTCAAATGGTCCAATTAAAATAATTTTAAGTTCCTTTACCAAAGGAAATCATTGTGATAACAGTGTGACTGACATTAATTCTAAGTTTCCCTGACCTTGTCCGGGTATAGATATACATATAGTCACCTCTGCATTTGAAAGGTATTTCTAATGTCTTGACTACATGTTACCAGAACCTGTGATTTCCTTCAAGTGCCAAGCTGATACAAGATCTATTTTTAACAAGGTAAATCTCCAAATTGAGGGGGTATGTATAATCATTGGACTGGCTAGGTCCAATAAACACACACTAAAGAAAGAAGAGTTTTCTGGGAAAAATGTTATTAGCTGACAAATTGCTGTGCTAAACCATGGCTTTGTGTGAATTTGAAACTACATGTCTAAGTTCTAAATAATTAGCAACATGGTAAATTAAATGTAGAAGATTACTATATGTATGATTTTGGTCTGCATAAGTGAAATGTTTCACAGCATTTTACAAATCCCATGACAGGTTAACTGAAAATGTTCCTTTTACAAATCATAAAAATAACACAATGTTACATAGTGAACAAGGTAAAGTGTAATTTGACCACATATTATCGAGTTACCTGTAAAAATTCACATAAACTTCAAAATTGGAATTTACTTCTATTGCAAAAAGTTGGGGGCGGAAAAGATATCCCTGCCCCCCAACTTTATGGTTGGGGGGACGGCTGCCCCAGCTGCCCCCCCCGGTTCCTACGCCTATGACAGATCTTTGAAAAGTCTGTATTCAACTCCTGGATTTTGTCCTCATAATGAGGCTGTCCCACCTTGTACCACTTTGTAGTGGAGGGGGGGGGGGGGGGGTTAGTATATTTACCCTCAGGTAAATTAGAGGCCAGAAAATCATGCGCAAACTTATCAAAGGCATCTTTGATGTGAGAGCTAAGTGGGAGCATAGAGGAAGGGCCTCTTGGTCTAAGCCCCTGTTGGTCTTTTTTGTCGTCCAGGCCCAGAACAGAAGTGGAAGACCTGGTCATGGTTTCCCTGGGGTCAGGGAGATCAAGAATACACCTAAAGGTCTCCACTTCCTCAGCATATTGAGAAGGGAAGTCAGCCATGGCTACTTCCCTATAAAAAAGAGGGTCTGGATTTTGTTGAGGTTTGTCTTGATCAGAAAGGGCCTAGAGGGCTTGGAAGACCTTTGCATATATACAGAAGACTGATCCTCCTCTGATGATGATGACTCAGACAAGTATCTGGACCTAACCTTGTGCTTTCTTTTATCTGCATGTTTTTTGGGGTCTAGCCCAGACCACCTGAGAGGGTTCCTCGGACTGAATTGAATGTTGATCCGAGACATGTCTCGGGTCAGAATCTTGCATGGAGTGATCATCACCGAGACGTGGAGGAAGGGGTGGACCATACAAATCCTCCAAAGCCTCATCCGTATGAGAGGATGGTTGAGTTCTCGTCGGAGGTCTTGGAGGGGTTGGGTCCAGATTCTCAGTTTGTTTACTGGTACCAGGCTTAGAGGCTGAAGTGGAGGTCTGATCCACCTCCACTTCTTTAGACGTCTTTTTGACAGACTGAAATTCGTCACAGAGAGATTTCATGGCCTCAAGCATAGAAGCCTGGAACCCCCCCATTTGCTGTTGCGATTAGATGTTAAACTGAGAACCCAGGGATTTCTCGAGTATGGACTCAATTTTCTGTTGTAAAGCTGTACCTGGGGTAAGAGGGACAGTTTTAGCTGGAGTTTTAAGAGACAATGACTCAAAATGCAGAGCGTGAGGACATGGTGGAGCAGCAAATAAATTGTCAGCAGCACTCTCAAGGTCTGCCTGAGATCCAGTTAAGGACTCCACGTCCTCGTCACCCAGCAAATCCAGTTCATCATCTTTTGAAGTGTCTACTTTCTGTTTCCTCACATAACGCATCCCATTTTTAATTTTTTTGCATTTGTTTATCCGAGAAACCAGAGCAAATGTCACATGGAGATTCAAGAGCAACACAGGGATCATCTCCTTTATTTGCTTCCCTACAGGAAGGGCAATAATTGTGATTATCAAATGATTGACAGAAATTCCGACACTTCAAAAATCTAGGTTTATCTTTGCTTGTTCTTTGGGTATTGGAGGACATTTTTACTGCAACAAAAACTTGTAAACAAGCAAGCCTGAACCGAGAAAACTCACAAATCACAAAAATGTAAAGAAATACTTATCCTGTCAAAACGGAACTTTCACAGAATAATCTATAACATCAATAAAGCAAAATAGCCAAGTTACATCCAACAATATGTAAAAACTGGGAAATAGTGTAAAATATGAATGCAAAAGGCAAACGCTTCCAAATCACGCGGCCAACAAGAAAAGGAGGAAGAGTTCCACAAGAGTACAACCTGATTCTAAGGCCAACACTAAATGTCTATTTTTCTTAGACGTTGGCCGGATGCCTGCGGCCTCCGGAGATTAGAATTCAGTTCCACATGGTAAGCTATTGTAGTGCAATAAAATCTGCTATTTTATGACCCCAGTTTCACCCATAAGGGTCAGGGGGTGGGTCAGGGGGTAAATCTGACCGGCTAAATTGAAAATTTTAATTACTTAAATGTAGCTTTTATAAGCTACAAGCTTACCATGTGGGACTGAATGCTATTCTCGGATGGCCGCCGGGCCCGGCCAACGTCTAAGAAAAACAGACATTTATAGTTATCCGTAGCCTCAGGTTGTCGTCACGTGACCTACCCCATTTGTCTTCTCCTTTCTCATTGAAATTTTAACCCATACCCCCTCAGCTGTAATACAGTGGGGAGGTCGGGTGGGACTCTTCTCAGTCCCACATGGTAAGCTTGTAGCTTATAAAAGCTACATTTAAGTAATTAAAAATTTCAATTTTATTGCGCTACAATAGCTTACCATGTGAGACTGAATGCTGAATGCAACCGCCCAGTGGCGAGATTACAGCTGAGACTGGAAAATATGCTTTTTTTCTTAGATTTTAGATAGAATAAGTAGAATGAAGGTTAGAAAATACCAGTCTGAGTCCCATTTACAGTGCCCCAAACCCGAGGGCTGGGCCTGTAAGAAGCCAAAAAACCTTAAAATGATTGACAGTGCTAATAAACTGTCTGGGTGTTTTGACAGGAGAAAGATGTGCAGGCGAAGTACACTTAGGTGGGGTAAAGCCCCAAGGGCCATCACAGAAGGAGTCTGAGCCCAAGGCTCAGAGGTACCAAAATTATCGCCACCTTAAAAGAGATTAATAACAACCTTAAGGTCCTTAATACATTATACAATTAATACTAAAGCTAAAAGAATATGAAGAATATAAAGACCTTACCCAAAACATCCTGATGAGGTAAACCTGTACCTAGACCCTGGGATTAGACTCCTGAAGACTTGGTTGTACCGGATGTGTTCCCTCCCTTCTTTTCTTTCCGAGGATGACTGGTCTGAGGGGAAGGGTCTAGGACCTGTTGCGCCGCTACTACTGGCCCCAGATACATATTGTTGTCGTTGTCTGACCAAGTAAGGTCTTTTAGATAGAAATTTGTAAATGTGTTGTGAGCCTTCCAGTGACAGGCTTGCATGATCTGGTCCAGCGATACTCCACCGTAAAAAGCCTTAGAGGCCCTAATGTCATGCGCTTTTACTTGGACCAAGTCCAAGGCTTGTTGGTCTGCTTGTTTATAACAAAGTAGAATGGTTTGTTTCAACCAGGAAGAGAGAGTAGCGGGTCTGATGTCGGAGGTATGTCCTTTCTTGAAGGAGATGAAAAGGAGGGACCGAGACCCTCTGAGATCTTGGGTCTGATCCAAATAGTACCTCAGGGCCCGCACCGGACACAGGGTCCTGTCTTCTTTGAATTGTCTATCTACAATGGTAGTCAAAGCAGGAATAGTCACCGGAGACACACTTTGAGAACCTTCTCTTGCTAGTTGGTTTTTGGCTATAAAGTCAGAAGAAGGGAACAAGGCCACCTTTTCCCATTGGCTTAGATTAGATACTTTGTTTGCAACCCAGTCATTGATTTCGCAGCGGCGCTTGCAGGAGGACAAAGCTAGCAAGAAAGCAGTTTTGAGAGTAAGATGTTTGAGGTCTGTGTCTTTCATAGGCTCAAAGGGTGCTTTTGTGAGCTCATTGAGAACAACAGAAAGGTTCCACTTAAGAATATTTCTGGAACTTTTGGGACGATCGCTAATGAAACTGGAGAGTAACCTATGAAGGTCTGGATTATGTGCAATATGGTGGGCCAACAAAGTGTCAACAATGGCAGTCCTGTAACCATCAATGGTCGAGGGGCACCTGTTTAGGTCTTGGTACAGGTACATGAAAAAATCTGAGATTTGTTTCACAGATGGAGTGGAGAAATCCACCGAATTTTCTCTGCACCATTTTTCAAATAGGGCCCACTTTGACTTGTAGATGGTCCTTGTTGATGATCTTTGAGGGGCAGCAATTCTCTCTGCCACCTCCACAGAGAGGCCTTGTTCTTGGAGCTGTCCACTCCTAGACACTAGGCCTGGAGGTTGAGATGTTGCGGATTGTTGTGGAACACATACTTCTGGGACTGTTTGAGTAGAGTCGTTAACACCAGGAGTTGTAGTGGGATCTCTGTTGAGAGCTGCACTAGGTTCCAAAACCAGGGCATCCCTGGCCAGCCTGGGGCTATTACAATGATCAGGCAATGGCATTGCCTGATATTTTGGATCACCCTGTGAAGGAGAGCCGTCGGAGGGTAAGCATAAGCAGTGAGACCTGTCCAGTTTATGTTCAGAGCATCTATGTCCCAGGCCTTTGGTCCTTGAAATTTCGAAGGGCCAGTGAGACCACCTTCAACTCTAGGACATTTATGTGTAGCCTTTTCTCCTGGTCTGACCACAGACCCTTGGTAGATCTTTGATCTAAGTGAGCGCCCCAACCTTCGTTTGAGGCGTCTGTAAAGAGTTGGATACTGTGGTCTTTGGGATGAAGGTCTGAGCCTTTCATCACGTTTGCAGGATTCTGCCACCAGTCTAGGTGTGCAGAAATGGCATCTCTTCAAGGAAGGAGGTTGTCCAGCAACTGAGGATATCTCCAATGCTCCTTGAGATGAAACTGAAAGGGCCTCATGTGAAGGCATCCCTCCGGGACCATCTTCTCCATCGAGGCAAGCAACCCAATTAGCGACATCAAACATCTTGCAGTCAAAACATGTTTTGACTTGAGTCATAGGATCAAATCCTGAAGTTTAAGCCATCGCTGTTGAGTGGGTCTTACAAGGGCTGAATCTAGATGGTATTCGTAGCCCACGAATGAAAACACCTGAATAGGTTTCAGTTCTGATTTTTCCTGGTTTATTATCCACCCCAAGGACTGGGTTAGGTCTACCACTGCCTGAGTGTTCACTTGGGCTTCTCCCTGAGACTGGGACCTGATCAGCCAGTCGTCCACCAGGTATTGGTGAAGTCTGAGTCCTCTGGAGAGGGCCATGAGCTTCACTTCCTTTATGATCATTGTAAAGACCTGGGGGGGGGGGGGGCTGTGGCTAGTCCAAAAGGAAGGGAGGTGAACTGTAACGCTTGTGACCTGTGGCAAAACCTTAGGTATTTCCTTGAGTTTGGGTGAATGGGGATGTGAAGGTAAGTGCTCGATAGGTCTATCGACGATACCCATTCCCCTGGAACCAGGGAGGTCCTGATGGACTCTGGAGTTTCCATTTTGAACTTTGAGCCTGCTTAAGTCTATTACTGGCCTTCACCTTTGGTGAGGTTTGGGGACTAGAAACAGGCGACTGTAAAACCCGAGAGATTTTACATTTTCCACCCTTTCAATAGCGTTCTTTGACAGAAGAGACTGGATACAATCTGCTAGAGCTTGGTCTTTTTGAAGGGTCTTGTATTCTGACAGAATCATAGGAAATCTGACCAAGTTTGGCTTTGAGAGGAATGGCAGTACGTAGCCATTGGTGATAATGTTTAACACATTTAATGAACATTTGTTTGTTTGCCAGTCTCTTCTGAAAGAACGGAGGTGACCTCCTACTGGTGAACTGAGGGAGGCTTTGGAGGAGTCATTGGGAAGAGCGGTTTCCATGCCCTTTTCCCCTATTGTGGGGTCGAAAACGACCCCTGGAGCCTCTGAGGTTTGGTTTTCCCCTGTCAGAGGAAAATGATTGGTGACTGTTTTGAGAGGAGTTGCCCCCATAGGGACGTTTCCTGTAGGAGCCTCTTTTCTTGTGGGGACCACGAAAGGGCTTATTATGCTAGGGTCCGAAACCCTGAGAGTCTTTTGAGGTGTCTTTTTAAAGAAGGAAGTCTTCACCTTCCTTGACTAATTGAGACTTGAACAAGGAGTTCCTGACGTCTTGTCTCCCCTAATTGTGGTTGTAACGGTCATTTCAGCTTCGCGTCTAAGCAAGCCGGTGTTGCCCATGGAATATAACTCCCTCTAGAGTATATGAGCAAGGGATTTGCTGAGATAAGTCAAGGCCCTGTGCTGGATAAGAAGTATCTTGTTCCAAAGATCCAGGTATTCACAGGCTTCCTTGTATCCACGCTTTGCTGCCTTTTCAGGATCGGCACCTTTTCTAATTTGAGATTTGACCTTCTTGAAGGTCGACTTCAAACTATGCTGGCACTTTTCCAGAGTGGAATTGCAGGAAGAAGAAGTCTTGGCAAAGGTGGTACATGGTAGTAAAGTTAAGCGTGGAGATATTTTGTCTCGCCTGGTGTTCCAATTCTTTGAGAATTGGTAGGGGAACCTTGCCCATAGGGGCCCCAGAGGGCGTAGGAGAAATACAGATCTTGGCAAAGTCTGTATTTAGTTCTTGAATCTTATCTTCGTAACAAGGTTGTCCCACCTTGTACCACTTGGCAGTGGAAGGAGGAGCTTTGATGTATTTACCCTCAGGTAAATTTGCTGCTTGAAAGTCTTGGTCAAATTTATCAAAGGCATCTTTGATAATAGAGTTCAGAGGCAGCATAGAGGAAGGGCCTCTTGGCCTGAGCTCCTGCCTGCCTTTCTCATCATCAAGGCCCATGACCGCAGTAGAAGACCTGGGTAAGGAGTCCCTAGGGTCTGGAAGTTTGAGGATACACCTGAAGGTATCCACCTCCTCTGCATACTGAAAGGGGATGTCAGACAGAGCTACTTCCCTGTAGTAAGGAGGATCTGGGTCATGTTGAGGATGGTCTTGATCAGTGTAGGTCTTGCTAGAAGGTTTTGGAGACCTATGTCTGAGCTCCGAGGACTGATCCTCCTCTGAGGAAGAAGGTAAATATCTGGACCTAGATTTGTGTTTTGATTTATCACTATGTTTCTTGGCTCTGCTGGGGGCAGGCCGAGGATCGTCAGATTGATCAGAGTAGAGGTCCGAGGCAGAGCTCGGGACCACATCATACTGTTTTAAAGAGTGAGAAAACTTCTTTGGTTTGGCCGAGGGCAACCTCGAGGGTTCCTCGACAGAACTAATATTGTGACCCGAGGCATCATCGATGCAACTAGAATGAGAGTCGAGGCGTGGAGGTAAGGCTGGGCCATAATCAACGTCCATCGACTCGACAGGATTAGTACTCAGGGGGTCCAGACGAGTGTTAGATGGGCCATGTTTTGAGGCCGAAGAGGAGGTCTGATCTACCTCCACTTGTGAGGAAGTTTTATGGAGAGATTTTTGAAAATCTTCTCGAAGGGACATCATTGCCTCTAAAATATTTTCCTGGAAAGCACCCATCTTTTGGTCTAGTTGAATGTCTAGCTGAGATCCTAAGGACTTCTCGAGCTTTGTTTGTAATTTCTGCTGTAAAGCAGTACCTGGAGTAGGTGGGACAGTTTTAGCTGGACTTCTTAATGATAAAGCCTCGAAGCAGGCCTGGGGCGAGTACAAGTACTTGTACTTGGTACTTGTACTTAATTACTTGTACTTGTACTTGACAGCTGAAAATTAAAAGTACTTGTACTTGTACTTGGCTAAAATATCCAAGTACTTTTCAATTACTTTCAAGTACATTCCAAGTACATTGATTTTGTAGTTTTATAACTTTAATTAAGTGACTTATTAGGTGTAAATTTTTACTGTTTCTTTCAGCAGAGTGTAGATAGATTATAGTTTGTGTTGTTTTGTCAAAGTACAAAGGGCTGTTTAGTTAGCCAGAACTTTGGTTTTCTTTAATTATAACAAGGCTGCATTTAATCAACACCTTTTTACATTTTAAACAAAATACCCACTCATTCAGAATATAGCTGTGTTTTAATCATAAAGGTGCCACATTTAATCTATCCTTTTTCACTTTTACACAAAAGATCCACTCAGTCACAGCATAGCTTTGCTTTTGTCATATACCTACCCTTATTCATTTTCACACAAAAGACCCACTCAGCCTGAGTGTTGATGCCAAGCTTAGTGGACAGGAGGGCCAATTACTTGTTTATGTAAGACAAACAAGCTAATCCCTTACACAAATAAACTGTTGACTCATTCATTTCAATACACCCCTTTATAAACAAATATCAATGTTTAGTATATCTGCTTTGGCTTTTTACACTATAGAATTGCCCTTAAATATAAAGTTTTATTTCACTTGTTCATTCATTCATTTAATAAATGTATTCCAACCACCAACCATATGTAATATCAGTTTTACATAAAGGACTGGTACAAACCCTTTAAAAACGTTTTATGTGCCCCAAGTAAATAATTCATTATCTGTCAACACAAGCATACTGATGTCCAAGTGGATCTTTTGAAATCAGATTTTTTAGCATTGCAAGACAGGATTTCCATGCATTCAGGTGTTTACTCACACTGTGAGTCTCACAGACAAAATTTTTGAAAGACCTGTATTTATTAAGTGTAACCAGAAAAGTAATGGAGCAGATTTTAGCTCATCAGTGTTTATTGAATGATTGCTTTAAATTGTATGTCTCAATAAATAATTAATTTTAAATAAATAGGGATTATCTAGTTATTATAGTTTTGGGGTCGTACGCTATAAAAGTACTTGTACTTGTACTTGCAATTTTTCAAAGTACTTGTACTTGACTCTTGAGATCAGTACTTGTACTTGTACTTGTACTTGCAACTTGGCAAAGTAATTGTACTTGTACTTGGCTCCATGTACTTGACCCCAGGCCTGCCTCGAAGGCAAGAGGTTGAGGGCGAGGCGGGGAAGTAAAAAGATGGTCAGCAGCACTCTCCAGATCTGCTTGTGAGCCTGCGAAGGATTCTACAGAATTATCGCCCAATAAATCTAACTCCTGATCATTTTTGTCAGATTTTTTGCCAGGTTTCTTAACACATCTCTTTGTATGAGTGATCTCGGTTAATTATTCTTCCGAAAAGGAAGCACAAATATCACAAGGTGAGATAAATGTGACACAGGGATCATCTCCCTTACCTGCCTCTCTGCAGGTAGGACACTAATTATGAGTGTCGAAAGCATGACAAAAATGATGGCATTTAGATGCATGGGGTTTGTCTTTATTGGATTGATGAGAAGACATGTTCAAACGCAATAAAAGAGGTGAAACCCGATCACATAAAAGCCTAGCCGAGGCAAAAACTCACTATAAAAGAAAGTGCTCATACCTTGCAAGGTATAAAAGAAAAAATAATTATCCGACTGGACGGAAAGTTATGTAATATGTCTTTAACAATTAATAAACAAAATGGCTGAAAAAAGACATCCAACAATCAAAATGAACTGAGATATAAGTAGAAAACGGCAGAAAATCTTCACAAAGATTCCAATATGGTGGCGGCCAATGAGAAAGGAGAAGATAAATGGGGTAGGTCACGTGACAACAACCTGAGGCTACGACCAACTATAAATGTCTGTTTTTCTTAGACGTTGGCCGGGCCTGGCGGCCATCCGAGAACAGCATTCAGTCCCACATGTTAAGCTATTGTAGCGCAATAAAATAGACTCTTCACATATGGTTTCCCAATACCTCTTAATACATTTTAAAACTGTAAAAGCATTAATAAAGGAGATGCAAGGCAAAAGCACAAACTAGAGATTGCGTCTGGACGCAGTGTATCCCCGGACGGGACATGGTTGAAGCGTGACATACAGAGTATTATGGTTGACACAAATATACCCCTGTGGGGAGGGGGCCTAAGTGTTTATGGGAGCAACTTGTACTGACACTAAGTAACAAAATGTTTGCTTAATGAAAGATACAAATGTAACTAGACATAGTGCTTTGGAAAACTGATGCAAATTGTATCCATCAGAAACTTGCCAATCAACCATCACTTAACCTTGAAGGAGGAGCCCAAGGTAAAATCTGATCACATCAAAAGATTCTTAGCCCATGATTTCCAATAGGTTGCTGTGACATTGCAAACCTCTAGGAACACGAATAAGCAAGTTATAAGCACTTTTAATTTTAGCTATACTCATTTGACCTTGGAAGAGGGGCCAAAGCTCAAATCAGATCACATCAAAAGATTCCTAGCTCATGATTTCCTAAAGGATGCTTTCACATTACAAACCTCTAGGACCAAGAAAAAAATGATTTATAAGCACTTTAGATTTTCCTATCCTCATCTGACCTCGAAGGAAGGGCCCAAAGTCAAATCTGACCACATCAAAAGATTCCCAGCCCATGATTTCCTATAGGTCAGTTTCACACTGCAAACCTCTAGGACCAATAATAAGCGAGATATAAGCACTTTTAAGTTTGGGTATCCTTGTTTGACCTTGAAGGAGGGGTCCCATTCCCGGCCCATGATTTCCTGTAAGTTGCCTTGCCATCCCAAACCTGTACGACCAATAATAAGTGAGTTATGGGTACTTTTAAGTTTGGCTATCCTCGTTTGACCTTAAAGGAGGGGTCCAAGATCAAATCTGACAATATCAAAAGATTCCCGGCCCATGATTTCCTATAAGTTGGTTTCACATTGCAAACCTCTAGGAGCAATAATAAGCAACTTATAAGCACTTTTAAGTTTGGCTATCCTTGTTTGACCTTGAAGGAGGGGTCCAAGGTCAAATCTAACCACATCAAAAGATTCTTAGCCCATGATTTCCTATAAGTTGGTTTACCATCCCAAACCTCTAGGACAAATAATAAGCGAGTTATAAGCACTTTTAAGTTTGGCTATCCTCGTTTGACCTTTATTATTATTATTACGTATTTATACTGTACTCAACCTCCAAAGCCATTTTCAATAGTTTCCATGCAATATAGTCAGCATTAAGTGTGAAAATATCCCCAAAAAGGCTAAAAATGGCCTTGGTGAGGTACTTTGGCAGTCTGTGGATGACCTTCAATGAAGAGCCTCAAGGTCATATTTCTGCATGCTTACAGAGGACATAGATATGTATTATATAGACCAGCCATATGATGGTCTAACTTTCTGTATATGAGAACTGGGCCAAAATGTGAAAAAATGGCCAAAATCTGACCTTTAAGAGGCCACCAGTGACCTTGAAATTGAAGGTCAAGGTCAAAAATAACCAGTAACTGGCTGGTGTGGGGTCTAATAAGATAAGATTGACAAGTAGTTGGACAAATCTTGCTGGGAAAGTCTTCTTTCTATAGTCACTTTCGACCAGCTAGCAGGTCCTGACAGTAAGCTGTCTGACTGGTCTAGTAGGTTGAGACAGTCATCTCACCAGGACCAGTGACTAGTATAAGAATTTCTCTGTAACCTCTTTCCTCGGGCAGTAACTGGTTGGTCTAAGATAGCCACTTTGACTCTTAAAAAGCTTTTGCTGGTCTGTTAGTCAGTCCTGTGTACCTGCCTAGTACCCAGTTCCTGGTGGCTCCACAGTTCTGCGAAAACTCATAGGAGCTGGCAGAACTGGGCGAATTAGACGTCTCAGCAGGGGTAGGTTGATATGAAACAACTGCCTTCTTCCTGTCCATAACTGTGGAAACAGCAGATTTTTCTGTAACCCGTAAGCCTGGATCTTGGTACTCCATCATGTACTCAACCTGCAAAGCCATTTTCAATAGTTTCCATGTAATATAGTCAGCATTAAGTGTGAAAATACTTCCAAAAGGGCCAAAAATGGCCTCGCTCAGGTACTTTGGCGGTCTGTGGATGACCTTCAATTAAGAGCTTCAAGGTTAAATTTCTGCATGCTTACAGAGGACATATATATGTATTATATATACCAGCCATAGGATGATCCAACTTTCTGTATATGGGAACTTGGCCAAAATGTGAAAAAAATGGCCAAAATCTGACCCTTAAGAGGCCACCAGTGACCTTGAAATTGAAGGTCAAGACAAATCTGACCAGCTATATAAACTCTGCACATATGGTTTCCCAATACCTCTTAATACATTCTAAAGCTGTAAAATAACATCGGAGATGCCCGTACCCCACAGCCTGGGGAAATACTTTTCAACACAATGAGATATAGAAGTTGTGAAACAGTACAAAGATCGGAATACTTTCAGAGCAGTGTCAGTTATATAAAGGTCCAACTAATGTTCAAGTAGAGAAAATATTGTTTAAGAGAAAGAAAATGTATGTAAAGATGAAGTATAAAACAAGGCAATTCAATAGCAAGATGACAACATCAATCAGTGAACTAAAAATTATGACGCTGTAAAATTTATTAACTGGAGAATAGATGTCAATGGAAAATAGCACAATTATGTAAAAGTACAGAAAATAATCAGTTGAAGCAATCCATGTATCTTTGTAAAAAAAGGAAACGTCTCAAATATGGAAGGTGAACAAACTTTGGCAGAGTCAAGGCTAAAGATCACACCATGATGCACACCCACGCCCGATAACGGGGTTTGAAATTAACAAAAATGCCTTCAGGTCAAAAAGATTAATAACCCGCAAGTCTGCTTGTTCTGCAAGCTATTAATATACACACATCTTGCACAGTGTAATTATGGTTGGGATATTTTGAATATTGTGCAAACATACCAAAGTGACCTAACACAAATAAACCTCTCCCATCTTTTCCATGTTTGCATGGTCGAATTGTGGTTTGAAATTTTTTTAATATTACCCATACATACAGATGTGGCAATACAATGTCCCTACCACATATCAACGTCATATACCTTATGGTTTCCGATATATAGCCTGGACAAGTTTTATAGGTCAAGGTCACTATGGCAAGGTCAAATCAAGGTCACACCATGACGTTGCACACCTACACCCCTAACCAATGTCCCTACTAAGAATCAACTTCCTACACCTTACGGTTTCTGAGATATAGCCCGGACAAGATTTTGAAACTCAAGGTCACTGCAAGGTCACACCATGACGTTGCACACCTACACCCCCTAACCAATGTCCCTACCAAGTATCAACTTCCTACACCTTAAGGTTTCCAAGTTATAGCCCAGACAAGATTTGATAGCTTGACTTCTGATGCATTTTTATCATACAGGAAGTTGGGGATGTAAGGGTATATGGTACCTCACATTTATGTGAATGCATAAACGGGAGAAAAAATGTGGCTGTTGTGGGATGGGTTTCAAACATGGCAACTTATTTTATGTAGGGATGGGTCGGTGGGCCTGGTATCTTGGTTTCGAGACCATTTTACTGAAATACCGTTATCAGATTTTACAAGTGCCACTTTGCTCGTCAACATGTATAATGCAGGAAGACTTAAAATGATAGAAACATACCCAAATTGGCCACTTTTATTGCGACGTCGTGAAGAGGAAACCCCATTTTGTTTGGGATTTACTAAAACGTGGAGTCACGGAATCGGTAGTTTTGCATTAGTGACCCCCTATGTACACACTTCTGGTACTGACCCATCCCTAATTGTATCCCCGGACGAAAGTCGGGGATACTTAGGATTCAGTACGGTCACGCCGCCGCCGCAGAGATTTCCTTTTGGACGCGATAACTTAAAAAATATTTTAGTTAGAACTTTCAAATTTGGTATGTGGGTATATATGGGCAATGCCACGAATGCTATTGTTTTGTGACCTTGACCTTCAATCTCAAGGTCACTGGTGGCCTCTTAAAGGTCAGATTTTGGCCATTTTTTCACTTTTGGCCCAGTTCTCCTATACAGAAAGTCAGATCATCCTATGGCTGGTATATATAATACATATATATGTCCTCTGTAAGCATGCAGAAATTTGACCTTGAAGCTCTTCATTGAAGGTAATCCACTGACCGCCAAAGTACCTGACCGAGGGTTCTTTTTGGCCTTTTTGGAGATAATGGCTTTGGAGGTTGAGTACATGATGGACTTCTACCATCCAGGCTTACATCCACTGACCGCCAAAGTACCTGACCAAGGGTCATTTTTGGCAAATTTGGAGATATTTTCACACTTAATGCTGACTACATTGCATGGAAACTATTGAAAATGGCTTTGGAGGTTGAGTACATGATGGAGTACCAGCATCCAGGCTTACCGGTTACAGATCTTCATTTAAGGTCATCCACTGACCGCCAAAGTACCTGACCGAGGGTCATTTTTGGCCCTCTATTTGTTTGTTTGTTTGTGAACAAGATAACTCAAAAACTGACAGATGGATTTTGATAAAATTTTCAGGATATGTCCAAAATGGTAAAAGGAAGATATGATTAAATTTTGGGAGTGATCCGGATCACTGTCTGGATCTTCTGGATCCATGAAATTTAATTTTTAAAGACAGATAACTCAAAAACTTATGGGTGCATTTTGATGAAATTTTCAGGAAATGTCCTTAATGGAACGAGGAACAAGTGATTAGATTTTGGGAGTGATCTGGATCACTGTCTGGATCATCCGGATCCAGGCTGCCCGATGTGTTTGTGTACAATATAGCTCAAAAACTTATGGATGGATTTTGATGAAATTTTCAGGATATGCCTGAAAAGGTAAAAAGATGAAATGGTTGAATTTTGGAAGTGATCCGGATCACTATATGGATCTTCTGGATCTATGAAATGTAATTTTTAAAGACAGATACCTCAAAAAGTTATGGATGGATTGTGATATTTTCAGCAAATGACCTAAATGGTACAAGGAACAAGTGATTACATTTTTGGAGTGATCTGGATCACTGTCTGGATCATCTGGATCCAGGCTGCAACATAATTTTAGGATGAATTTTGATGATATTTTTAGGATATGTTACAAATGGTAAAAGGAAGAAGTGGTTAAAGGAAGAAATGGTTCAATTTTGCGAGTGATCTGGACCACTATTTGGATCTTCTGGATCCATGAAATATAATTTTTAAAGACAAATAGTTCAAAAAGTCATGGGTGGATTTTTATGAAATTTTCAGGAAATGTCCTAAATGGGACAAGGAACAAGTGATTAGATTTTGGGAGTGATCTGGATCATCTGGATCCAGGCTGCCAGATGTGTTTGTGTACAAGATAAATCAAAAACTTATGGACGGATTTTGATGAAATTTTCAGGATATGTCTGAAAAGGATGAAATGATTGAATTTTGGAAGTGATCCAGATCACTATATGGATCTTCTGGATCCATGAAATGTAATTTTTAAAGACAGATACCTCAAAAAGTTATGGATGGATTGTGATGACATTTTCAGCAAATGACCTAAATGGTGCGAGGAACAAGTGATTAGATTTTGGGAGTGATCTGGATCACTGTCTGGATCATCTGGATCCAGGCTGCCAGATGTGTTTGTGTACAATGTAGCTGAAAAACTTATGGATGGATTTTGATGAAATTTTCGGGATATGTCTGAAAAGGTAAAAGGATGAAATGGCTGAATTTTGGAAGTGATCCGGATCACTATATGGATCTTCTGGATCCATGAAATGTAATTTTTAAAGACAGATACCTCAAAAAGTAATGGATGGATTGTGATGACATTTTCAACAAATGACCTAAATGGTACAAGGAACAAGTGATTACATTTTTGGAGTGATCTGGATCATCTGGATCCAGGCTGCAACAGAATTTTAGGATGAATTTTGATGATATTTTTAGGATATGTTAGAAATGGTAAAAGTAAGAAGTGCTAAAAGGAAGAAATGATTCAATTTTGCGAGTGATCTGGACCACTATCTGGATCTCCTGGATCCATGACATAAAATTTTAAAGACAAATAGCTCAAAAAGTCATGGGTGGATTTTGATGAAATTTTCAGGAAATGTCCTAAATGGGACAAGGAACAAGTGATTAGATTTTGAGAGTGATCTGGATCATCTGGATCCAGGCTGCCAGATGGGTTTATGTACAAGATAAATCAAAAACTTATGAACGTATTTTGATGAAATTTTCAGGATATGTCTGAAAAGGTAAAAGGATGAAATGATTGAATTTTGGAAGTGATCCGGATCACTATATGGATCTTCTGGATCCATGAAATGTAATTTTTAAAGACAGATACCGCAAAAAGTTATGGATGGATTGTTTCAGCAAATGGCCTAAATGGTACAAGGAACAAGTGATTAAATTTTTGGAGTGATCTGGATCACTGTCTGGATCATCTGGATCCAGGCTGCCACATAATCTTGGGATGGACTTTGATATTTTTAGGATATGTTACAAATGGTAAAAGGAAGAAGTGGTAAAAGGAAGAAATGATTCAATTTTGCGAGTGATCTGGACCACTATCTGGATCTTCTGGATCCAAGAAATGTAATTTTTAAAGACAAATAGCTCAAAAAGTCATGGATGGATTTTTATGAAATTTTCAGGAAATGTCTTAAATGGGACAAAGAACAAGTGATTAGTTTTTGGGAGTAATCTGGATCACTGTCTGGATCATGTGGATCCAGGCTGCCAGATATGTTTGTGTACAAGATAACTAAAAAACTTATGGACAGATTTTGATGAAATTTTTAGAATATGTCTGAAAAGGTAAAAGGATGAAATGATTGAATTTTGGAAGTGATCCGGATCACTATATGGATCTTCTGGATCCATGAAATGTAATTTTTAAAGACAGATATAACTGAAAGAACTAGTGATTAGCTTTTGGGAGTAATCTGGTACTATGGAGAATCCTGACCTGGTGCTCCAGGAAACGGGCTCAAGACCAACATATTCACGCCTGAACTATGTCCCGTCCAGGGATACACTGCCTCGAGACGCAATCTCTAGTTTTATATGGCAAAATGGCCATATTTGATGGATTTTTTACTACATTGGGTGATTATTCATGCTTTAAAATATGAACCAGTAATACCACGATTAACCAGTTAGTCGGCTAGTCGTGCTGCCCCCAACAACAAAGGGCATAACCACCTTAGTCTTAATCATCCCGGCATTCTTTGTGGAGCCGGACCTATTTTCTGTTCCTGGATACTAAAATTGTTGGTTCTGTTATGCCTTAGAGTCCAGTTTGAAAATGGGAGATTTAGCGCTATAAAAGTCCAATTAGAATATAGAATATTAAATATTTATCATTTAATTGTCGCAAGGCTGGAACAAAAATTTTTTTCAGAATCCTCAGCAAAGTATGTCTAACCATCATAATACTGTAACCTCAACACCAGTTAGAATATTTGCGGCATTTTATTTGAAAAGGGAATACTTCAAAATGCCCTTTGACCACAAGTTTTTAAGCGTCTCACTAGAGCTCACGCTTTTTTTTTGTTTTGTCTCCGGACTTGATGAAATTTACATGTGCATTCTGAATTTCCCTCTCTTGCTCTCCAAGAGCTAAAAGGACACATCTTTTGGGCTTTTGCCCATACATATGTCTTTTTGTCTCCGGACTTTGATGACATTGACAACACTCCAATAGCTAAAAGGACAGGTCTTTCTGGCTTTTTCCCATACATGTCTTTTTGTCTCCGGACTTTGATGACACTGACAACACTCCAATAGCTAAAAGGACAGGCCTTTCTGGCCTTTTCCCATACACATGTCCCTCTTGAATCGGACTTTCAGGAATTGTGGTACAGAGTGAGGACTATTTGTCTGCTCCCTGAAGTTAAGCGGTGATGGGCTATGTTAGTACTTGGACAGGTGACCGTCTCTCAGTTTGGGACCAGCTGTGGAATTTCTATCATGAGACTTTTGTAAATTCTAGTGTACTATTCGTGTCTATGATGGCTTTGCGCTCACGCTAGGGGACCAAAACACCTTTTGGTCTTGTTTAATCCAGTATACAATACGTTCAGGCAAATAATAAAAGGCTTAGACGCTTTGCCATAAGTCATATCTGCAACTCTGCACTGAAAGTAGATCAGTTTTACTTATTTATCACCATCTGAACCCGGAATTTTTTTCATTGCCATAATAAAGGTATTGGGCCTTGAAGGAGGTCTTCCCACTCCAAGATTTTTCTGGTCTTGCAGTGATACTCTTTTGCAAAATATGGCCCATGGAGTACTGAACAATAACAAAACACCGACAATATTACAGAATGTATTTATTTATTTTTTTTGTCACAAAAAGCCCATTCAATGTTGAGTCTATTTGTCCTCAGGTTTCTGGAATACGTAGGTGAGGTTGCACTTTCCGCAGTACTGCCTGTCAAAGTGTGCAGCCATGAACACCCCAGCACCACAGTCTTCATTGGGGCACTCTCGCCTCAGTCGGGTGATCTTACCATTCTCATCAACCTGGCAATACAAATTACAGCACAGCAGTTACGATAACATAATGGCATCTCATTATCAACTATTTTTTTATAATGTCATTATGATCAAAAATGGTTCACTTTGCACTATTCTGACTAAATAATAAACTTGTGGTTGTAAATTTTTAAGCTTCGGTTTCAAGAAAAAAGGTTAATAAATTTTGGCACATTTGGGCAAAGTTTTAAGTGTATATGTACTTGCAGGACAAATATATATGCCTTAAATATAGAAACTAGAACTTCTTGATTTTCAAATGGAAAAAGTTATCATGCAATTTCAAGTTTCTTACACCATCATTAACAAGGATCATTCTGAATCAATTTCAAGGACTTGTGTAGGAGAAGATCTCAGAACAATTTCAAGAAAATTTGCTTCAAATATAAGCAATGGACACATTATTTTTGCTTCTATATACAAATCATACAATACTTAAGACACTGGAGCCTTCATCATTAACCCTGTCTTACTAATACCTTGTAATACTTGAGCACGGCCAGCTTGACCTTCTTCTTCTTGTGCTTGGCTTTCTTTGGAGTTGTGTAGTTCTTCTTCTTCCTCTTTTTACCACCACCACGCAGGCGCAACACTAAGTGCAACGTGCTCTCTTTCTGGATATTATAGTCGCTGAGAGTGCGACCATCCTCCAGCTGCTTGCCAGCAAAGATCAACCTCTGCTGATCCGGAGGAATACCTACAGGCAGTCAGGCACACAAAGAGAATATTGGAGCCCTTAAATTTCAGGTGATGAGAAAAATACTTCATACTATTTTGATCCACTGAAAGTAGTGTTATGATCAAAAGTAAATTTAGGTACTGGGTCCTGAAAACCAAAATTTGGTGAAAACCAGATTCTTTCAAATTAGTATACACCAAACTGTAAACTCTTTTACGGATGTACATGAAACATAACACTAAAATGCAGTTTATTATCTTTGTGATTTACACGTAGTCTTTGGATATTAATTCACTGCATACTGAAAAATGTGGCTTTTCACGAGCCAGTTCTTGGATGTCTGTAACCAGATTTTGCTTTTTGATTTTATGGACTGAATAGAAACATACGATCTAGTTTGCCGTCTTCACCACTAAATGAAAGGGACTTGATGCACTCAATATAGGGCTGTAAAAGTGTAATCAGATGCTCTATATGTTTATAAACAGAAGGCTTATCACCATGCATTTATGAAACTATTAAAATGTTGTGTATGCCCATGATTTTATGGGTTAAAACTAGGGATGGGTCGGTAGGTCCGGTATCTCGGTGTCGAGACCATTTTACTGAAATACCGTGATGAGATTTTACAACCGCCACTTCGCTTGTCAGCATACATAATGGAAGGAAGAGTTAAAATATCAGAAACATACCCAAAATCTGAAGAAATTATAAGCTTTTATCCCATATTTTCGTCCATTTACAGACTTTTATAGTGCGAAGCGATACGTTGAGCAGAACTGCCATGTTTTGGTTATGACACTTTATAACCTCAATTTCGCTTGTCAACTCATATAAATAAAGGAAAACTTAAAATACTGGAAAGAAACCAGAAATATGAAGACATTATACGTTTTTATCAGATATTTTGTGCATTTATGAGCTTTTATTGCGATGTCGTTGAGGAAACGTCCATGTTTGGGGTGAACTAAAACGCGGAGTCCCGAATTCGGTACGGTTTTGCATTGGCGACATCCCGATCTACATATTTTTCATACCGACCCATCCCTAGTTAAAACCAAATTATCACACAAAAGTATATTTTATTGTTTTTCAAATTAATTTCATACTTAGATGTTTTACATTTTTTTTATTTTGATAAATTTGTAAACATTTGCTTTACTCGAACCAAGTTAGTAACTACTAGAGCACCTGAAACAGGATTCAGCCCATGCATTGTAATAAGGATAGCTAGCCCTGTTCACCACAACTCGCCTCTATACTCGATATTATGTCAGAACCCACTGGATTTGAAATTCATTACAAGTTGGTGCTATGATTGGAAATAAATTTGGAAACCAGGTCCCGAAAACAAAACTTCCACAAAAACTGGATTCATATGAATAATTACACACTAAACTGTAAAATGTTCTACATGTATACATGAAACAAACACAAACCAATATACAGTTTACCATTAAAATTTTGGATTGTATTACACTGCATCTTAAAATATAGCACTAGACATTATTAAGCATTTCTATGCAATATTTTATACTTTTGATGTGAAACATGTGGCTTTTCTGGAACTGGTTCTTGGACGTGTGTGATGTGAGCAGATTTTGTTTATATGAATTGAATAGAAATTAGCTATCAAGTGTGCCATCTTTACCACTATTGCAAGTGAAATTAACCTGTGGAAACATCCCTATTTCCTAGGAGCTACAAGAGATTCTTTTCAAAATTGTGACTAATTTATGACATTTTTATGGTATTACAAAGAGGTCCAGTTTTTTCTTCTGAGTAGGGGAAGGACGGATGCTAAACAGCCTAGAGTACTCGCACTTTGACAACCAACCAGAATTCAAGTAATCGCAAGATTTAATATCTACCATTAGAAGTCTTCTGTAAACAATTGGTAGCAAAACTTTGGAAGGTAAACGTCTTCTACTTATCCAGGTATTATAGAAGATGGAATAAATTATACATTTTAAGCCCAAACACAACTTTAATTGATATTATGTGGTGAAAATGCACATTTTACACAAACGTTACGTTTCGCGGGCGATAATACAGTATGCTGTAAGTACACCAGCAGAAAAAATGGACTCGGGTAATAGGAAAAGACCGAGTTATCTATCCAAGTGCGGGTAACCGTTCGCATCCCTACTTCTTAGTATTTTGGAAAATGATCAAATACCACTCAAATACTAGCTAGATCACGATTGTCCTTGGCAATAATATGATTTCTCTAATTACAAAATATGTCTATATTTGTACATACAATTGGAACATAGCTTTCCTATCACAGTGGTTAGTTTTAGAAATGCGGGCAAGTAGAGAATACTAGTTATTGCTATGAGCCTTTTGTACTTGAAACCATTTGGCAGCAACTACCCTCAGAGGGCACTGATTTGTTAAAGAAATTCTATTAAAAATATGAAATGTTGAGATTCTCCACTAGAAATACACACCTTCTTTATCTTGAATTTTGGCTTTGACATTTTCGATACTATCACTTGGCTCCACCTGTTCAAACAAAATGGGAAAAATATATATACACATAATAGAAAGATATTAGTATTGGTATCAAATAAAATTAGAGGATCGCTTGCAAAAAAAAAAAGATAATGTTTTTGCACAGCAAAAACAAAGTGTCCCGAAAAGGATATAAAGGTGAGTGCTAAAGTATTAAGAAAATGCTCAGCTTTTAGCCTTATACTGTTGTGGCAACCAAAGTCTGCGTAGTCTGCTCTATCTAGCATGGTTTTCGAGATATAAGCAGTTTTGTGTTTTGCAATTTTTGCAAAAAATTCGAAAATTCAAAATGGCCGCCATTTTGGGTGAGACAAAATTTTTTTTTAAAATTGGGATGGCCACTCTGCAGAGATAACCTGTGGCTAAAAAATTTTGTTGAAATCGCTCTATCTAGCACAGTATCCGATATATAAGCATTTTGGTGTTTTGCAATTTTTGTGAAAAATTCGAAATTCAAAATGGCCGCCATTTTGGGCGGGTCAAAATTTTTTGGAAATTTCGATGTCCACTGTGCACAGATATCCTGTGGGTCAAAAATTTTGTCTAAATCGCTCTATCTAGCACAGTTTTCGAGATATAAGCATTTTTGCAAAAAATTCGAAAATTTAAAATGGAAGCCATTTTGGGCGAGACAAAATTTTTTCGAAAATTGTGATGGCCACTCTGCAGAGATACCCTGTGGATCAAAAATTTCGTCGAAATCACTCTATCTAGCATGGTTTCCGAGATATAAGCATTTTTTTGTTTTGCAATTTTTGCGAAAAATTCGAAAATTCAAAATGACTGCCATTTTGGGCAAGATAAATTTTTTTTTTTGAAAATTGGGATCGCTACTCTGCAGAGATACCCGGGCGGGCCAAAAATTTCGTCGAAATTGCTCTATCTAGCACGGTTTTCGAGATATAAGCATTTTTGTGCTTTCCTTACTTGGAAAACTCGGCCATTTCTTAACCAATCAATGCCAAATTCTAATGATTTCCAGATGTTAATAGAATGAATGTATTTGCCAAGTTTCATCTGAATTGATAAAATCTCTTTCAAGTTATCATCCAGACAAACTTACCAATCGAAAAAAAGACATTTTTGGTCATGTGACCTCTCTGATTGGACGAAATGGCACTGCAGCATATTCAAAAAAATTCCCAAAGGCTACTGCAGACACCTGCAAAATTTGAAGGAAGGTGGTTTATTATCTCCCAACCACGGCCTTTGGCCGCAGGCGGGAGATAAAAATGGGCTGAAATATGTATATGCCAAGTGGATAGTCATTAAGTTTTAGTGAACGGCACATATGAAATATCTCAAAGAATGAACTAACGCTTTACAATTCTGATAACATGTGTACAAATATGCCATTCAAAATTTACACAGAAAACAAGTACATGTCAGCTCTGTCCCTTGCCATTGCATACCATCAGTATATCAATAGCAATTGGCGATGGGACAGAAACTCGGTCTAGGGCATCCAAAGCCTCTGTGACACTTCAATACCAACCTCAAGGGTGATAGTCTTGCCAGTTAGTGTCTTTACAAAGATCTGCATTGTCTGCAAAAGAAAACTTCATAAATTAGATTTAATTACATTTTCCACACATTGCATAGCTTGTGGTGGGTACATTGTTTGGTTGTGTGGACATCAATATCAAATGTATAAATATTTCAATATTGTTTGACATCAGGGGGGTGTAACATTGTCTACTTAAAAAGAATCTGTATCTATATAGGATACCGAAAAATGTTTTGTTCCAGCATACCCCCAACCACTAACAGGGAGGCAAATTCAGCAAAAGATATCAATTCTGATCAAAAACACATTATAACTACAAATATAGGAGATAAACGTTCACAATTTCTTCAGATTTCGGATTAACTTCAAATATTTGCAGTGTTTCAATTATTTTTTGTTTGTTGGTTAATACATATATTTCTTCTATTTCCTAGCCAGTCAAATACGCCTGCTGTCGAACTTCACTGACGAACCACTACTGGTTGACCATTATTGCAGATAAAAAATGGCTGTAGATCATTTCATCAAACCCATAAATACTAGGAAAGCAGTAACCTTGACATTTTCAACCTGTCGAGCAATATCTAAAGGACATTTTGTCAATGTTCCAAAACTTCCAACTATATCTTAATTTATTTATTTGGGGTTTTACGTCGCCTTCAACATAGTACAGGTCATATCACGACGGGTAGTCTGAAGGGCAGAGGAAACCAGTATCAGTGTTAGTGTTGAAGACGGTAAACCGGAAACCTATTTGCCGACCGAAAGACACTGATCCGGTTACGCTTTGGTTTCTTGTAACCAAAACCGGTTTCGCCACATGTAGTCATTATTTTAACTTAAGTTTACTAAAATATTAAACAACAACAAATCTTTCACAGTATTTTATAATATTCTATCAATATATCACCCATTTTGTCCACGAAAGTCTTCAAAAAGCCCATCGTTGTTCTTATTTATATACGAGGTACGTCTCATGTACGCATTTGAAAACTTATTTCTTTGCGTTTGATAAATCAAACATATCCGGTTTTTCGCCAGTGTCAGTGTTTTATATAACTTTGGCGCATATACAACTTCGGCGTATTGCATGTTTGTATACTTCTGTTGTATCCACAGAAATAAAAACCGTTTTAAAATAATTTATACTGCTCCGCCAGTGAATTTCGTCACCCCAGTGAAGTTCGTCACCTGCTATAAAAGAATTCAAGGACTAGCAATATCCACATTTTAAAAAGTGGAATAGTTGCCTTGGGGAGCAAGGTATAATTGTTTGCAGGAAGATCACAGTAAAGAAGTTTTAATACTGTCATAAAATACGAGTGACGAACTTCACTGGGGCGACGAAATTCACTGGCTGAGCAGTAACAACTAAAAATTGTGGAAAATTCTAAACATATTTGATAAATCCCTGAGATTCCAGTGTGTTCAGATAATATTAATAAAAGTTGGTAATATTTGCTTTATTTTTTGACAGCCTTTTGAAAGATTATTTCTGGTTGTTGGGACAGGAAATCCATGATTTTATTGGAATGTATATCAGCAAGGGCTATTCTACTCTTGTCACTAGTGGTGGTGGACCAGTTCACGCCCGGGTACCAATTCACGCCCACCCTCAATTTTCTTGAAGAGTAATAATTTTTCATAGAGAAGATGTTTACCACATCATAGATAATCATCAAATTGATCATATACACTTGTTATTTATTGTTTAACTGTATTTGTTTTGGATAAATTTAGGAGTGGGCGTGAATTGGTACCCGGGCGTGAACTGGTCCACCACCACTATAAAGACTGGTACACGGGTGGTCACGAAGATAAACGGTCATAGAGATAAACGGTCTTCAGAATTCTTCAAATATAAGTTGTGGTGGTGGACCAATTCACGCCCGGGTACCAATTCACGCCCACCCCTGAATTTATCCAAAACAATCACAGTTAAACAATATATTACAAATGTATATGATCAATTTGATGATTATCTATGATGTGGTAAATATCTTCTCTATGAAAAATTATAAATCTTCAAGAAAATTGGGGGTGGGCCTGAATTGGTACCGTAAGTAAGTAAGTAAGTAAGTAATTTAAAATTAAAGTGCAAAAACACTTACGTGTTATACTGCACTATTTAAAAACACAATAAATACATTAACTAATATTTACAATAATAAGCAAAATTATATATACATATAACAACAAATAATACAATTAACAAGTAGCCAAAAAGACCAAGAAAACAACATCATAAGAAATGACTAGAATAATCAAAGAGAAAAACGGCAATAAACAACAAAGAAAACAAAATACAAATATAAAATAAGAGACAAAGTATAAAACTATCACAGTATAATAGTCACCAAGACTAGACTTAAAAAGTGTAAAATATACAAATGATCAAAAAACAAAATAAAAATTTATTGTGTAAAATCCAGTCCTCCAATTAGTCGCCTCTTACGACACGCAGGAGGACACGTTGGGCCTATTCTACTTCCCCGGACCCACAGGGGGATGAATTGGTACCCGGGCGTGAATTGGTCCACCACCACTAGTCTAAAGAGCAGCACAACACAAACCAAATGTCTTGATAAGCTTTCTTTGATTGTATTTTCTTATTTAGTTTGTGTGATTTTGTTGTTTACTGCCTTGCTACCAATTATCGCCGGGTACCAATTATCGCCAGACAGAATTCAAATAGATATAACTTCACCAAAAGTAGCATCCCAAGTCGCGCAAATAAGGTACAACCATTTCCAAAGTGAATGGAACAAATGCACGTCAAAAAGCTTTCAAAATATGTGACCATTACTGAAATATGAATGTTTTATTTTCTGGTGGCGATAATTGGTAGCCGGCGATAAATGGTAGCAAGGCAGTACACCACTTAGATTTGAACAATTCTGAAGACCGTTTATCTCTATGACCGTTTATCTTCATGACCACCCGTGTACTCATTTTTTATCATTATTGTATCCAGTACTGGAACACCATACATACAGTTCGTCAGGGTTTTGTACTGTAAACTGCCGACCAACGGCAAGCAACTACCAGCTTTCCCACTTGAGGCCGTGCCGGGAACCAAACCCCAGCCTCCGAGGTGGGAGGAGAGTGTTACAACTCTGCCCCCCACTATATCTTAATATCGCCCAGTATTATTGATACTGAATATTCCAAAGGAGAAGTTATATGCTACTTAAATCTAGTATTTAAGCTTCTGTTCTATTTAAATTGAAGGGGATATACTGTAACTACGTTTAAATAGAAAATATAACCATAATCCACAAGTACATGGGACAGTAACATTCAACTAACCCTCTTTTATGCAGATCAACGTGAAAAGGAAGTTCCGTTTTTAGAAACTGTAGGGTTGTCAAAAGAACCATCAGGGGGGTATATACTAAACCACATAATCAATTTATACTTCCAGGGCCCGTATTCACGAAAGGTCTTAGACTTAGCCAGGGCCCGTATTCACGAAAGGTCTTAGCCAGGGCTTAGGCTTAAAGTTGAGACTTTTGTCTCAAGTTTCTGCCCAAAAAGTGCTAAGACTTTTGTCTTAGGCTTAGTGGTATTCACAAAGAATTTAAGACCGGTCTTAGGCTTACCCAAGGGCTCAACTTTTAGACTGGTTGGTAGTGGGCTTAAATTTTGTAAAGAGGACTTAAATATGGCTGCCATAAACTTCTCTCCACTTCAAAATTTGAAATGGCTGTAAATAAAGTTTAATTATACAGAACACCTAAAAAAACGGTCTTTGGAAGTTTATATGTGGTAACAAGGTTTTCCATTTCAAAACAGCACTTTTCCTTACATAAAATGCATTAAATGAAGTATATATGTCACCAATAATATAGTTTGAATAGAAAAGAAAGGTCACATGACACAGAAAACCGCTGTGGTTATTTGATAATCTTGGACTTGGCTAAGTCACCCTTTGTGAATACGGTCTTAAGACAAAACTTAGCTGAGACAAAAGTCTTAACTTTAAGACTGGATTTAAACCTAAGACCTGGGGCCGATTTCACTAAAGGACTTAAACTAAGTCCCTTTTTTGGCTAAGTCTTGGACTTAAATCTAAGACTTTGGTCTTAGCTAGAAAAATGGATTTCACAAAGGTGACTTAGCTAAGTCCAGGCTTATCATATAACCACAGTGGTTTTCTGTGTCATGTGACCTTTTGTATCTATTCAAAATATAATATTGATGCCACATATTCTTCTTTTAATGTATTTTATCTAAGGATAAGTGCTGTTTTGAAATTGAAAACCTTGTTAGCACATATAAACTTCCCAAACACTACTTTAGTGAGGTGTTCTGCATAATTATAATTTATTTACAGCCATTTCAAATTTTGAAGTGGAGAAAAGTTTATGGCGGCCATATTTAAGTCCTCTTTACAAAATTTAAGCCCACTACCTCCCAGACTTAAAAGTTAAGCCCACTGACTTAGCAATTTCATGGACTTAGCTGCTTTGTGAAATCCGCTAAGACTAAGACCACAGACTTAGCAGTTTTTTGACAAAATTTAAGACCAAAGTCTTAGATTTAAGCCTAAATCTAGACTTAAGTCCCTTTGTGAAATCGGCCCCTGGCTAAGTCTAAGACCTTTCGTGAATACCAGCCGAGGTCTCAGGCTTAAATCCAGTCTTAAAGTTAAGACTTTTGTCTCAGCTAAGTTTTGTCTTAAAACCATATTCACAAAGGGTGACTTAGCTAAGTCCAAGATTATCAAATAACCACAGTGGTTTTCTGTGTCATGTGACCTTTCTTTTCTATTCAAACTATACTATTGGTGACATATATCCTTCATTTAATGCATTATATCTAAGGAAAACTGGTGTTTTGAAATGGAAAATCTTGTTACACGCCAACCCGTCTAAAATTCTGCGTTTAGACGGCCTTTGAATGCTATATTCCTATTCTAACATGACTGTTTAAAATAAAATACCTCAAATACTTGTAAGATTAAAAAATATATCCAAGTGAACGCAATAGGGCGCCGCCATGTTGGCTGTTCCATCGAATGAACAGGGATGATGAATTTTTCCTCCAAATATATGCTGTTAATTTTTCCTGAATTAAGGTACAATGAAACAATTCAAAAACAGACAACTTTATTCACCATCACATAGTTTATTATGAAAATTATCTTATAGACTATTGTTTTTTTTATCCAATAATTATGCATGGGGACGTTGATAACAGCCGTAATGTTGATGCAGAATTTTAGACGGCTTAGAAATTGCTCTCGACCAATCAGAACGACAGACACATCCGTGGCATGTTAGAATACCACATATAAACTTCCTAAAGACTGCTTTAGTGAGGTGTTCTGTATAATTATACTTTACTTACAACCATTTCAAATTTTGAAGTGAAGAAAAGTTTATGGCGGCCATATTTAAGTCTTCTTTACAAAATTTAAGCCCACTACCAACCAGTCTTAAAGTTAAGCCCTTATTTAGGCCCAAGACTGGTCGGGCAGAAACTTGAGACAAAAGTGTTAACTTTAAGCCTAAGCCCTGGCTAAGACCTTTCATGAATACGGGCAAGGATATTTTCTGTGTAAACGTCTCCCATTCTAACTTTTACAGTTCTTAATAATCTCTGCCATGAACTCTAAGGGCTAGTATTCAAAAAGGAAAAGAAAAGGTAAAAAAACATAATTTGAATGTTCAGGACCTAGATTCACACAGTTCTTAAATCTTAGACAAAATTTTTGCAAAGACCAGTCTTAAGTTTAAGACTTTTACCTTGGCAAAGGTTTTATCTTAACTTGGGATTCCAAAAACCACTGTGGTTATTTGATAAGCTTGGACGTAGCTTAGTCACCCTTTGTGAAATCCATTTACGTCCCAGACCTAGCAAAAACTTGGCTAAGTCTAAGTCCCTTTGTAAAATCGGCCCCTGATCTTAAAAGTGGGAGGTCAGTGTGTTTCCATTGCATAACCATGGCCCATTTGAAACCAAAATATCATCATGAGCTATAAACTGTGACAAATGTGCACGTGAGCCAAGTATTCATACATGTTATGTATGAAATAGTTGTATACTGACCTTTAATCCATTAAGCCATTTGACAATTTATGTAAAAATATGTAGCCATCTTTATTTTTTTATAAAAGCTTGACCAATTATTCAGGAATACATTATTTAAATGCAAAAATGGGGAAATTATCATGTCATGGCACTACCATACTTCAATTATTCACTTTTATGAATTTATTGGCATTATATGGCTTTATTGTTGTGTTATCGTTTAAAACTATTGTTCTATAATATGTATTGAGAGGCCACAGTGGCAGAGTGATAACACTTGCCTCCCACCTCTGAGATCGGGGTTTGGTTCCTGGCCCAACCTCAAGTGGGAAAGCTGGTAGTTGCTTGCCTTTGGTCTGCAGTTTACAGTACAGAACCTTGACCAACTGTATGTACTGCTTTCCTCTGCCCTCCCAACTACCCATTGTGATATGACCAGTACAGTGTTAAAAGCGACATAACCCCCCCCCAAAATAACCTGCAACTGAACAATAAAATGACACATTTTTACACAACCAACCCAACACTTACTTGTACATTGTTTTCATAATTTGACCCCTTTAGAGTTGGGTTTACAATAATACCCTTTTGTCGGTCTGTACAAATATAGATCGAGTGAATAAACTTTTTTATTTGAAAATACTTTAACAACATTTTTCACACACAACTGGTTTCATTCCCCCTGGCATGTTTGGGTCGTGAAGCCTGTGTGTTAATAAAAGCAATTTGACCTTTAAGTCCTTACTTGGTCATTCCAAACTCCTCTACCTGATTTTGAAAAAAAAACTGTACAATTGGGTTAATTTAAAGTGGCATAGAACACAGGAATATATATGTCCCAATCATTTCTACTAGTTCACTTTATGAAGGTGTTTCTGGCCTTGGAAGGGTGGGACAAGAAAGCACTAATCTGGCATAGGTTTATAGATGACATATTCATGATATGGACACATGGTATGGACGAGCTACAAAAGTTCATCTACATAAATAGCATCCATCCCAAAATCAAGTTCACCCATGAAAATAGTGAAACATCCATTAATTTTCTAGACACTATTGTAAAAATTGATAATGATAGAAAGCTGTACACCACTCCATTTGAAAAACCAACAGATACCCACTTGTATCTGCACCACACTTCTGCGCATAATAAACCTTGCGATACCAAAGGTGCCTCATGTTGGAAAGTTGGTAGTTACTTGCCGATGCCCGGTGGTTTACAGTGCAGTATGCACTGGTTTCCTCCACCTGTAAACTACTTGTCGCAATATGACTCTGGCTATTGAACGCGACGTAAAACAACAAATAAATCTAAACCTAAGGACTTGTAGGATTTGCACCAAAAATGATGACTTCATCAGTCATGAGTAAAAAATGATTCAACATTATGTCAAAAGAGGTTACCCACTCAAAACCTAAAAAAGCACATGCTTAGAGCAGCTAGGTTCACACAAACAGACCTACTTGGAGTTAAAACTAAACAAGAGATTAAAACCCCAGTCATGGTAACCAGATATAATCCCATGAATCCAGACATCCGTGGATTCATACACAATAATTGGAATATTATTGAACACAGCAATGACTCTGTTCACACATTCAGTGAAAAACCAATTGTGGGTTTCAGAAGATTACCAAATCTCAGAGACATCCTGAACAGTGCATCCATAACATATCTTCCTCAGAATGCACCAAAAAAGCAAATCATTGCCAAACACTGTACCAGATTAGGCAAATGCATTTACTGCCCACTAATACACAAAGACACATCACTAAAGTGCAATGTATCTAATAAGATCCATAATCTCACCAACCTACCAAAACTCATAAGTTGTGAATTAAGTGACATAGTATATATCTGATCACTTACAAAAAGTGCAACAAATACTATGTTGGTGAAACAGGCCGTGCATTCAGATCAAGGATGCATGAGCACATTCTCTCAGTGAAAAAAACTAAAGGAGAGCAGATCAACTCCAGTGTCTAAACGCTTCACAGACAAGGTGCATTCTGTAAATGATCTCAGATTCTCAATTCTGGAATGGTGTTCTCTAAAATACAACACACCTAAACCTGAACACAGAAAAAAGTGTGAAAGATGGTGGATGTGGAATATTGGAGCAATACATCCAGTTGGCATTAACCAATTTATTTAACTGTATATCATTTTGGCGGCCACGGTGGCAGAGTGGTAACACTCTCGCCTCCCACCTCTGAGGCCGGGGTTCGATTCCCGGCACGGCCTCAAGTGGGAAAGCTGGTAGTTGCTTGCCGTTGGTCGGCAGTTTACAGTACAGAACTCTAATGAACTGTATGTACTGGTTTCCTTTGCCCTTCCAACTACCCGTCGTGATATGACCTGTACAGTGTTGAAAGCGACGTAAAACCACAAATAAATAAATAAAGTATATCATTTTCAGCATTCATTCACATTCAGAATGCTAGTGTCTTTTGCTTAATTTAAAGTGGCATGCTGGGATTTGAACCTGGCTGAGAACGACAATATTTTGACCTTTGACCCTTGCTAGGTCATTTTGACAGCTTGTGACAACTTGTAGCCTGGGTTGTGGTTGCGTTCCCTCTGTACACTACTTGGAAGAGTCATCAAGAGGCACATAAAGTCAGCTTCTGTGTCAATGACACAATATATCCACCTTTTAAATAAGAATACTGGTGATTCATTTCAAAGACTGAATTAATTTGGTAACCCTGATAAGAGGATTTTTGATTTTATTTATTCATTTCGTGTTTTGTGACTCACCAGTACCTTTTCAGTTATATTGTGACAGATAGTTGGAATGGAAGATGAAACCATTACATACACCACCTTTCCCATATGAGATCAGGCCAGGATTTGAACACTTATCTCAGAGGTGGGAGGCAAATGTTATACCACTGTGCACCATGACCCAGAGGATTTCTAGTGGCCGGTTTACTCAGATCAGTGATATCAAAAACCATTTCATGTGTGAAGCTGTAATATTTGTTGTTCATGCTCTTGTAGTTAGTTGCCTTGACTATTGTAATTTTCTGTTCAAAAGTCTGTCCTAATAATTTTGGAATAATTGTCTTAAAAGTCATACAAAATATATCACTCATGAAGATTAACAATATAATTATTTTGAGCACTCAAACAATATTATTATCTTCATTTGTGACATTTTTACAGGTAGTTTTCCTGTTATATTAAATATTTTCTTGAAATGAAATGACTTAAAATGTCATAGTGCTGATATTTAGTGTAACATTATTTTTAAAGTACATGTATTATATGAAAATAATATGCTTGATTTTGATGACTTTGGATAAACTGACTTGAAGGAAAACTTTAAATTATAAAGTAATATGTGAAAAGAAATTCAAGACTTTCTTCATTTAAATGAGATATATCACCACTCTAGATTGAATCCAAATGTGTTAAGTTTTAAAATGGTATATTATTTGTCAAAATCGAGCCAAAAATGACATTTTTATGAATTTTGAAAATTCAAGATCTCGGGCCGGTTTCACAAAGCTTCCTTTGTTTTTTCCTTCCTTAAGTAAAGGAAGGGTTTTTTTGCCTTTGGCAAGGCTTCCCTTAAATCCTGTTTCACAAAGCCTCCTTTAATCCACCTTACCAAAAATTTTTCCTGCAACAAAGGAAGTGAGATTTCCTGTATAACCACAGTGCTTGGAAATTCCCCTCCATTACTTATATAACCTTCACACAATTTATTTTAAATATTAAGAGAGTAAATTGCATTTTACCTATTTTAAACTTGGTAAATTAGGTACACTTTATTTTCAAATACATTATTTGCATTTTTATTTCTTTTGGGAGTAGTTTCCAAAACCTATAACCACACAAATGCTTTTGTTTCACTGTTAGTACATGTGTACTTGTGCACTTATTTTGTACCTAAATTACCTCATGGAGGCAATGTCCTTATTGTAACACTGTTAAAGATCACTAAAGTCAGTAAATCTATATTTTACTATATTTTAACAAATTCTGTAAAATGCAGATTGGTTGTGAGTATATTTTGCAAATTAATACAGTAGGTCACATGACAATTTTTTATCCAAAGTAAGGGAGGGGCCCTTTATGTTCAAGGAAACACAATGAATATGTTTCTCACTTCAAAAGTTTGAACATCAATTTTTCAAGAATTAAACAACCAAATTGTATGAAATAAACAGCAAAACATTGTTTGTGGATGTAGGTTTGACAATAATGTTTCAAGTTCTATGTATTTAGGTGGATTCACATTAAAATGTTCATTTAAGTTAATAAACATTCCTTTTGAAGGACACTTCCTTAAATCGAAGGTAGGTCCTTAGCTTCCTTGAAATTCAAGGCAGTTTTCAAGGTCTCTTTTAAGGAAGGAGGCTTTGTGAAACTGAGATTTTTTAAAAGAGGGAGAAAATCAAGGAAATCCTAGAATTTAAGGTGAGCTTTATCTTAAGGAGGCTTCATGAAACCGGCCCCTGGCTATCCTAGTTTACCATAATATAATATTCCAATATGGTGGCCGAACTTCTCCTCTCGCACAAGATACTTTTATAAGGAATGTCTGTTCTAGCTTTTTTATTCGATTTCGATGGTGTAAGGGCACATTTTTATAATTCTGAAAGTAAATTGCTTCCGTTAGTTTTACATTTGATATATTTGATATACCTGTGCTCTGGAAAATATCACCGAAAACAGTTTTGTTTTGGTATACGCTAGGTGTCGTTCACCTGGTAATTTCCGGTTTAAAGACTAAGTTTATAAACTTTTTGTGCCAGGTAAATCAGGCTTTCTGTCAGTTTAAATATGTCTTATAAAATTAAATATCTCATAAAATAAAATAATCAATGCATTTTTTGACACAAGTTACTCATGCAGCGGTTCAACCAGGGCGTTTCCCCCTGAACCGGTCTTCTCTCGGGGATCTACAGTAGGTGGAGAAGGTGGGGGGGGGGGGGTCAACTCCTCTCGGCAACTGTCAGGAAACCTCCTGCCCCGTCACTCCGCATGTGTTTGTATAAGAATATATTTATTTAGGTGAAGATAGAGGCGCCACTCTGCAAACCGACGGAAGATCCCGCCCCCCCCCCCATGTTTTATACGTTCAGCCAAAAGTCGGCATAATTTTTGTATAAAAAGCTGTTAACTTGAGCTGATTATTGGTTCAACTTTAGCATGATCCTTGTTGTGATTACAAGGGGAGACAGCATTTTGCCCATAAATTTGACTAAAATGCACTATATTCACAACAAATGTACAATGTAGTTTCATAAAATCGATCAAAATTAAAAGAGATTCCTTCAAGTTTAAGATTACAGTGTGGCTTCAGAACAGTCACTGATGGGTCGGAAAACAATCACTTTCAGAACCGTTAATATGGAAGTAGTTTACAAATTATTTGCTTTAAGACCCGTTCTAAAGAAAAACGTCCTTTCACTTGCTATATTTTATAAAAAAATATCTATGTATGCATGTGTTTAAATAAAATAACTTTAATGTAAGGTGCCGTAAAATCCAAATTTGTGAAATAATTTATGAATTTTGAGTGCAAAATAAAATATGGTTGTCATTGGCAATGCTCATGAATTTCTGCAAAAATACGAAAATTTTATCCCCTGGAAGAATTTTGTAAAATACAGAAAGATTTTTAACATTTATTTTAAAAAGAAATAATAATAAACCATGTATATATATTGTAATTATCGATCTTTGTTTTAATCTATTTTCATGACAGCATGCTTTAACTCAACAGCCACTCACAAAATATTTTACAATATGGATGTGACGGTTAAGGTTCTGAAATCAAGGGAATTGTGACCCGTCCTTGTCGGTTCCGAAGACACTCTGTTAAGATTATATCAGAATAGTAAAATATACGTAATAATAAAGACAAATTTATCAACAGAATGTGTTCTATGGCAACAGAATTTGACCTGTGGAAAAGTGGACACCAATTCGCCAACTGTCTGGTCCAATTCACTGTCCACGGGTGTATGGCCCCTGGCAATTTACTAGTGTCCATACTATTAATAATATTTTGACTTTATAATATATAAACAGCTGTACTGCTCCCTGCTGTAACTTGGCATAAACTATTCACAAAATACTTTTTTGGTGGTTATTTTGGGTGTACAACCATTACTTTCTGTCAGTTAAAATCTGTATTGACACAAGCACAAGCTATAAATGCATTTTAAGAATACAAATTCAAAGCAAACGGTTTAGAAGGGTTTTTAAGTGGCCAAAATATAATGTCTACAATAAATCAGTGCCCCAACTGAGCAAAATTTGCATGTGGAAATTTTTGAATGCATTAAATTTGTTTCTGTTATCACTTCAACTTCCTTATTTGGTATGCAGAAGTGCACGAGTTTGTCAAATGACAACCAATTTTCTGTCTTCCAGTTTGTACCAAAATGATGTTTGTGACTTGATACAATAGCTTATATTCTTTTTCAATCAAATTATCAAATGGAATGAACTACAATTAAAACTACAGGTGTGGTTTGCAACATTTGTTAAGGTCCTTGGTTGTCTAGTGGTTAGCAAATTTGATATCAAGTCCTGTCACCTCTGTGTGGGTTCAACTCCCACAAGTGACAGTACTGAGGGTCTGTCCCAGTATGACCCTGGCTGTTGAACGGGACATAAAACCCCAAGTTTCAACTTTGCAAAATTTCTTTGAAAGTATTATATTTTGACAATTTATCTACATCATGCATTTTTACTGCAAACCAGAAATACCACTGAATGCCTATTTTGTTTATATTTAGAAGCATTGTCATTAATGTCTAACAAAATAGTAAAAGGTGGGTGTACACTGCTAGGCCAATAGGCGTGGTTACTGTCATACTACTAGCTATTATTGCCTGGTACTAATTATTGACACTAAGAAATAAAATGTTAATGCTGAAGTTACAATATAAAGTCTTTTTGTGTGCACTTGCTTAGTTCAGGTTGAAATATTTATGCCTTAATTATCTCGTGCCAGCTGTGGTTGAAAGATTATAAAAGACCTTCCCTGTGTGCATGTGTCTATTCGTCATGTTTTTACATAAACTTTTATATCTTGGTCATTTATGGAGATATACTCACCAAATATGCAGAGAATTTTTATTGATATGAAAACATGGCCGTAAAAAAATTTAGCCTTAAGTTTGAAAAACAAAATGGCTGCCATAGCCGATTCTTTGAAAATCATTAACATGTTCTAAAAATTTCAATATGTAACTAACTTCATCAAATATGCACAAAATGTTTATGGTTAGGAGACCTTGCTTGCTTCAGAGTAATTTTGACTTCATTTTGAAAACAAAATGGCTACTGTATCACATATTTAAGTATAAATGGGGGTTGTCTTATAAAAATACCTTACATCTCCCTTATTATTGGTCCTAGGACTTCAAAATGTGAAAATGACCAATAGAAAATCATGGCCTGCAAATCTTTAGCAATTGTTGAATTTGACCTTTGACCCCAATCTCAAGGGTCAAGTGGGTCATCTTACTAAAAAAGACCTACAGGGTAATATCTCCCTTATTATTGGTTTTAGAGCTTCAACATGTTGAAACAACCTACAAGAAATCATGGCCTGCAACTCTTAAGTCAGTGTCGAATTTGACCTTTGACCCTTACTTCAAGGTCAAGTGGGGTCGTGAATGACTCCTAATACTAAAAAGTCCCTATATCTTCCTTGTTATTGGTTCTAGAGCTTCAAAATGTGAAAAAAAAACCAGTAGAAAATCATAGCCTGAGAACCTTATGCAAGTGTCAGATTTGGCCTTTGACGCTTGTTTCAATGTCAAGTGGGGTCACCCTATTAAAACAGCCTCATTTCTCCCATTTATTGGTTGCAGAGCTTCAAAATGTGAAAACAACCTATAGAAAATCATGGCCTGCAAATCTTTTGCAAGTGTTGAATTTGATCTTTGACCCGAGTTGTAAGGTCAAATGGGGTTATCAACTTATCATATTAAAAATGTCTCCTATCTCGCTTATTATTGGTGCTAAAGCCTCAAAATATAAAAACAACCAATAGAAATCATGGCTTTTGAATCTTATAAAAGTGGCGAATTTGACCTTTGGCCCTACTTCAGGGTCAAGTGGGGTCATAATACAAAACAGGCCTTATATCTCTCCTATTGATTCTTGAGCTTCGAAATGTGAAAACAACCTTTAGGAAATTATATGCTGCGAATCTTTTACAAGTGTGGAATTTGACTTTTGACCATTGGTATAAGGTCAAATGGCATCATCATATTAAAAAAGCCTCATTTCTCCCTTATTATTGGTTCTAGAACTGCAGCATCTGAAAACAAACAGTAGGAAATCATAGCTATTGAATCTTATGCAAGTTTGGAATGTGACCTTTAACCCCGCTTCAAAGTCAAGTGGGATCAGCATATTAAACAGGCTTTATATCTCCCTTATTATTGGTTGTAGGGTTTCAGAATGTGAAAATAATCTATAGGAAATCATGTCCTGCGAATCTTTTGTAAGTGTCATATTTGACCATTGGCCCCTGCGTCATGGTTCAGTTGTATTGGGTCATCATGTTGAAATGGCCTTATATCTCCCACCGCGGCAGTGGTCTTGTCATTTGCTACCTTTGGAAGACATTGTTTGCCAAGTTTTTTTTCTGTTCGACAAAAATTGGTGCCTGGTGAAAATAGGTAGTATGACAGTAGAATCCACTCAAAACTGGAAATTTCTATGCAAAAATTCCTGTTGAGTAAAACATTATGAATGACTATATTGTTGTTGTGTATAGTTAAAACAACCTGATATTAATCAGAAGACACAAGCATGTATTATGACAAATGAGCTATGTCACAATTTTTCTCAATATTAATCAGCAACAAATATAAGAATCTGTACAACTCTGTGTCATATGATGTAAATGAAATGATAGACCCGAAAGAACGAATAGATACAAGTACATATGAACAGTGTCACAAAGGAAAATGCTACAGCAATCACCAAGTATCAGTTAGCAATGTTTTATCATCAGTCAAACACTTAAAATGTGGAAAACATGATGGTGACTTAGGTTACTTCTCTGATCATATTGTTAATGCAAGTAAAAAGTCTATGTTATCTTAAGTCTGTTGTTTAAAACAATGCTAACCCATTCCTGTGTACCTAGTGGTCTTCTTCTCTCCACAGTAATACCAATTCCTAAGAACAAGAGTAAATCACTAAGTGACTGATAATTATAGGGGCATTGCTCTAAGCAGTATACTAGGTAAGCTGTTTGATATTATATTACTCAAGAACAATAAGGAGTTATTTCAGACTAGTGAACTTAAATTTGGGTTTAAACCCAATCATTCCACACACCATTGTACATTTGTATTGAATGAAATATTGCAATACTATGTTAATAATAACTCAAATGTGTATGTCATGTTGTTAGACTGTAGCAAGGCATTTGATAGAGTTAACTATGTTAAGATATTGTATCCCCGGATGACAGTCGGGGATACTTAGGATTTAGGACGGTCACGCCGCCACCACCGCTGCAGAGATTTCCTTTCGGATGTGATAACTTAAAAAAATATTTCAGCTAGACCTTTCAAATTTGGTGTGTGGGTATATATGGGCAATGCCACTAATGCTATTGTATTGTGACCTTAACCTTCAATTTCAAGGTCACTGGTGGCCTCTTAAATGTCACATTTTGGCCATTTTTTCACATTTTGGCCCAGTTCTCATATACAGAAAGTTAGATCATCCTATGGCTGGTATATATAATACATGTATATGTCCTCTATAAGCATGCAGAAATTTGACCTTAAAGCTCTTCATTGAAGGTCATCCACAGACCGCCAAAGTACCTGACCCGAGGCCATTTTGGGCCTTTTTTGAGATATTTTCACACTTTATGCTGACCATATTGCATGGAAACTATGGAAAATGGCTTTGGAGGTTGAGTACATGATGGAGTAGCAGGATCCAGGCTTACAGAGGATTGTTGGTTACAGAGAAAATCTGCTGATTCCACAGTTATGGACAGGAAGAAGGCAGGTGTTTCATATAAGCCTACCCCTGCTGAGATGTAGTTTAATTCGCGCAGTTCTGCCAGCTCCTGAGTTTTCACAGAAATGTGGAGCCACCAGGATCCGGTTACAGAGGAATGCTTCACCTATAGCCGGTTAGGCCCTGGTACTGGGCAGGTCCACAGGACTGGCTAACAGACCAGCAGTAGCCTTTTAAGGGTCCAAGTGGCCGTCTCAGACCAACCAGTTACTGTCCGAGGCAATTGGTTACAGAGAAATTCTTACACGTCATTGGTCTCGGTGAGATGACTTGTCTGAACCTACCAGACCAGTCAGCCAGCCTACTGTCAGGACCTCGTAGCTGGTTAAAAGTGTTGACCAACTAGTTACTGCCTGAGGAAATTGGTTACATAGAAATTCTTATACCAGTCATGGGTCTCGGTGACATGACTGTCTCAACCTACCAGACCAGTCAGCCAGCTTACTGTCAGGGCCTTCTAGCTGGTTGAAACTGACTATAGATAAGAAGACTTTCCCAACAAGATTTGTCCAAATACCTGTCAGCCTTATCTTATCAGACCCCACACCAGCCAGTTACTGGTGCCGGTGAGATGCCGAACTCAACTGGACTGGTCAGCCTACTGCCAGCAAGAAGTCTGCTGTATCAGTTGCTGTGGAGGTTCATCAAGTTTTTCTTATGGATTCCAGTGAGATACAGTGATCCACCCTCCTAGACTGGCCACCCAGGTTGCCTTTTACCCGGCCTGTGAGCAGTGTCAGCTGACACCAGGGGCCTAAGTTTCCAAACTCAGCCTTCCCCTCAAGATTATAATCCATTTGCCGGTTTTCACAACTCAAGCAATGGTACATTTATCTGTTAATCAGACTAGGGGTCACAGTTCTCATAAATGGCTATTAGTGTTTTCCACAGTAGGGTTGTGTGGGTTATTGACACCCATACAGAAGCAAGTTCACCTGGGTCGCCTCCACATGAGGCCGATACAGTGGCACTTGAAGAACAGCTGAAGGGTACCAGACTCACTAGAAAAGGTGATCCCAATTCACTCCACCCCATCTAAAATGGTGGTTGTAGGATGACAATGTGCTTCAAGGTCAACCATTACACCTACTTAAATATGCTCTGCAAATCCGTACAGATGCATCAAGAAGGGCGAGTGCTCACTTAGGGGAATACACATGAGGGTGAACCTAGTCCCTTCCGGAAGCAAGTTACACATAAAGTGTCTGGAACCAAGGCGCTCTTTTAGCCCTAAAGGAGTTCCAAGACCTCTGCTTGAACCTTATTGCTACCATAGCTACAGACAACACCATAGTGATTGCCTATTTAAGGAGGAGGGGGGGGAGTAAGTCGGGCCCTCTTTGTGCCCTACTATTTAGAATCCTGACCTAGTGCTCCAGGAAACAGGCTCAAGCCCAACACATTCACGCTTCAACCATGTCCCGTCCGGGGATACACTGCGTCGAGATACAATCTCTAGTTTTCTTTGTTATTGGACAAGGGTTTGTGTCCTTTAGTCGCTAGATTTCTTATTAACCTATATACATCTCAAAAAGTTACAGTTAAATGGTCTAACTGCCTATCAAAACAAGTTGATGTCTCAAATGGTGTGAAGCAAGGAGGGATTCTTTCCCCAATATTGTTCATTGTTTATAATGGATGTATTATTGACAAGGCTGAAAAAATCTGGAATTGGCTGCCATATAGGTAATACTTTCTGCGGTGCTATTGGCTATGCTGACCATGTGTCTTTACTGTGTCCTTCTCTCTCGAGTTTAAGAATGTTACTGAATATTACAGATGTGTTTGGGAGAGAATTCAATGTTGACTTTAATCCAAACAAGTATCAGTTATTAGTTTACAGAAATAATGATGAGTCAGTACATGGTATTTACCACAATAACAGCTTTGTTAGAGCTCAGCAGTATGGAAATCACTTAGGTAATATCATAGGTCCTAATGTTGGAATCAAAGATGTCTCACATGTTGTAGATAACCTATGTATTGCATGTAATGCATTACTGAATACATTTCCAATGTTATGAGGCAAAGCTAAATACAGACTTTTTAAAATGTATGCCATTGTATGGATCAATCCACTGGGACTTATCTAGTATTCATACACAAGTGTTTTTTACTCAGTGGAGGAAATGTGTTAGAAAGATCTTCAATATCCCATATCAGACACATTCAAATCTATTGCCGGGCATATGTGAGGATTTACCAGTTGAAAATCAAATCTGGAGAAGAGTTATTAAATTTATGGGAATGCTTTTTACAGTACCAATTCATTAGTGAAATTGTGTACAAAGCTTGTTGTAAATGGTAGTGTTTCTAAGGCCAGTAATACACTTGGGTATATAGCATTCAAGCATAATATTAACAAACAGGAACTATGTAACTGTTTTGAGCATTACAAAATGTTATGTAATAAAACAATTGTATCAGAGGACTGTCAACAAAATGTGGGAAATATATTAGATTTACTGAAGCTCAGACACCACAATTGTACAGCTTTTCTTATGAAGAAATTCAGTGCATGTTAACAGATTTATGTACTTTGTAAAATACAGCTACTATATATTTGTATAAAGTGTAAACCTTCGGTCTTAATTTTTGTGTTTGTGTTCATCTGTTTGTATGTTTAGTTTACAAACTTGATTGTACTCTGTGTACGTAAATGAATGAATAAATAAAATAAATAAGAGGATGATTTTTGCTTTTTATGTCAGCTGACATTATGGCATCACTCTGCGGTGTCTACATACAAGTATGCGTCGGTGTGAACTTCTCCTCCAAAAGTACAAGGCCCAGAGACATGCTGATGTTTTTAAAAGATGCCTTAACTATCGAGGATGAAAAGTTGTTCAAAGCATGCAGATCTGTTCTGTTCGTCTCTTCACCAGAGTCATTACAAGTGAGGTACCCCCATACAAAGTGTGAAAATTTCAACACTTGATCACAGTTTTCTCATTCACTTTTGCAGGGATTTCTCTCTTATCTTGCATATATGTACTAGTCTTCTGGCAGATTCCCATGTGTGAGTATCAGGCCTGGATCTTTCTTAATTATATTTCCATGAATTTTAAACTAATTTTTACCCCACAGCCCTTAAAGGCTGTCGGGGTATTGTTTTTGAAAAAGTTTGTCCAGGCTGTATCTAAGAAACCGTAAGGTGTAGGAAGTTGATACTAACTTGGTAGGGACATTGGTTAGGATGTGTAGGTGTGCAACGTCATGGTCTGACCTTGATTTGACCTTTGACCTTGCCGTAGTGACCGTGACCCATAAAATATTATCTGGGCTATATCTCGGAAACCTGTTTTGTCCTTTAACCTTGCTGTAGTGACCTTGACCTATAAAATCTTGTCCGGGCTATATCTTGGAAACTGTAAGGTGTAGGAAGTTGATACAAGTCAAGTGAGCCACAGATTTTGCTCCAACACTACACATAAGCATTCATTGAATGTATTACCACTTCTGTATGCATGGTAATATTCAAAACATCCAAACCATAATTCGGCCATGCCAGATGTAGGTAAAGAGTGTTGTAATGTTTAGTTTACTGATTAATGCTGTCATCTTGTTATTGAATTGTCTTGTTTTAATACTTCATCTTTACATGTATTATCTTTCTCTTGGACATTATTTTCTCCATTTAAACATTGTTTGGAACTTTATATAACTGACAGTGCTCTGAAAGTATCCTGAACTTTGTACTAATACAGTACTTCTATATCTCATGGTGTTAAAAATATTTCCCTAGTCTGTGGGGTTGGGGATCTCTGATGCTATTTTAATGCATTAAAACTCATGAAATCATGCACTAAATCACTTATAACTTAAAAAGTATTGCATTTAGAGCATTTTGTTAAAATATTTTATTCAGCTACTTTTTCCATAGCTACAACATGGTGAGTAACATGGGTGTCTATCCCAGTAGCCAAGTGAGTAATAGCTTCTTTCTGACTTTTCAGTACCTTTCATAATGAGTAAAATCACTTGTAGCTCAAAAATTATTGCATTTAGAGAATTTTGTATAAATATGTTATTCAGCTACTTTTGGGTCAGCTATAGTATAGTAAAATTGCAGACCTGTAGCTCATTGCATAGCTGAATGAAAGCTACTGTTAGGTTATTACTGTTGAATGAATTGCTTTTAACTTCAAAATTATTGCATTTAGAAAATTTTGTATAGATATATTATTCATGTACATAGTAACATTGGAGACCTGTAGTTCATAGCATTGCTGAACAATAGCTGTTTTAAGATTTTCACTATTGAGTAAGTTGTAACTTGAAAACTATTGCATTTAGAGTATTTCTTTATATATGTTATTCACCTACTTTTGGGTGAGCTATACCATAGTAAAATTGCAGCCCTTTAACTGATTGCCAAGCTGAGCTAAAGCTACTTTGCGAGTCTTACTGGGGAGTAAATCAGTTTTAACTTGAAAACTATTGCATTTACAGTATTTTGTTGAATTATGTTTTCCACCTACATTTTACACCTTAACAGTTAACTTGGTACTTTACTTCTGAATGCCATTTGCAAGGCACAACTTTTTGCATTCTTTTCTCCTTTCACTTCTACTCTGAAACTCTAAACACACGGTCAGCTGACACGGAACCCGTTTATGGGCACTGATTGCTTATTCCAACTTTCCATCATTGCAAAAGCTTCCATTGCTCCCACCTTCTACAGTGTACTAAATAGTGTTAGCCTTCGAATTTTACTTCCAATCACTTCATTATCACTCACTACACATGCTTCACTCAGGCTTCAGTTGTTTGTGACGATAATATTGATAGTTCATAAATTGTCAAGTACTGGGCAAAAATAAGTGAAAAATATGCAATGAATTCAGAAACAAATGTTATATCCTTAAAGGATTAGTGTGTCAACTCATAGTTGTGGTATATTGTATTTAAACTCATCTCGCCAAGTCAAGCCAATTTCTTAAATATACTGCATTAATGCTTTGCTGCAAAGCAATGACACACTCACTTGCCAGCTCTGAGTTTTGAGGTCAGGCTTGTTAATCCTAGCCCCAAACTTAAGTGGGAAAATTGATAGTTCTTGGCAGTCAGTGATGATTTACAATCTTTATAGTATGATTAACTATACAGTATACCAGGGAGGGGTCAAGTACAGTGCAAAGTAGTTAAGTGCAAGTACTTTTTAAACTCATGAGTACAAATACAGATACTTTTTTCTGGATGTACATAAGTACAAGTACTTTTAACACCAGTAAAATTATTGAATGTTGAATAATTTTTGTGGTTAAATAAACACTTATTTTCCAAAAACATAGAACATGTAAAATACACACAAACATATTCATCATGCAATGATAACATAGTTTTGAGTTACTGATTTTTGAAAAAAAAAAAGTTATTGATAAATATAGAAACACATGTAATTTACATTAAAATTTTGTTTGCAGTAATTTGGCAAAACTGGGATTTCAATAAATGTGTAAAATTAAAATTATTTCATGAAATTCCAAAAATATTCAGGCACAAACTTGATCAAATTCTGTATATATCAATATCATAAAATACTGTATAATTGGTTATTTTCGCGGGTACTTAAGTTCGCGAATGTACACTGTAGGCCTGCTTCGCGAGAATTTATTTTCGCGGTGACATATATTCAATTATCGCCCAAACTAACAACATGTTCAAATTAAAATACTTATTATGCGGACTTCTGCTGGTTTGATTGGAAATGCATAGTTAACGTCTTTTCTTTTATACACGTTGTCAGTGTGTGAACCTACTCTGGGAGATTATAAATTTATGAAACCCAATCGAACACACTTTCATTGATCGGCGCATTATCAAAGAAGTTGTGTAGCGGGGTTGTGTAATTGAATTAATCCCTCCCTATTGGTGATAAAGATCAAAGAAGTTAGGCGTTTCTGTGAATGGTACATTTGATAAAGCAATGGAATTTACTGTTTCCGTGACAGTGTTAAATATTGTATCTTGCATAATCTTGTATTATCGCTCACGCTACTGTAGACTGGTTCTACTGAATATAAATATTGGCTAGAAGTTATTTTCGCGTTTTGTAGTCACTCGCGAATATAGCGAAAATTAATTCCACGCGAAAATAACCACTTATACAGTATCAAAAATAAAAATCTGATGTGATCATTTTTGTTTCAGTAAAACATTCAAAACTTAACTGAATTCCTTCCAATTTAGATTCATTGTTTTTGACTTAGTAATTTCAAAAAATCCCAAAACATTCAGAGATTTTGAATTTTAATTTTATGTTCCATGTTTGAAAAAAACTGTATTTCAATAATTACCACTTTTCTTAACCCACTATACTAGCATTAGTTTTATACAGATTTGGATTATTAAATATGTGCAATGACAATACAACTTTAGTTTATAATTTGTATTTTTATGAGGTTATTAAGATATTAATAAAGCTAGTATGATAAAAAATATGTAAATGTTTCAGCAAGAAGGGGACCACTTTGATTATCAAGGAATATTAAGGTTACATGAAATTTTGAAAATTTGTAGTATCTCTGTTAGGTAACACCAAAAGTACTTAAAAAGGACTTCAGTGTACTTATAGGTACACCAAATTTAAAATATACTTAAGTACAATTCAAGTACCTATACTTTAAATTTCAAAATGTGCTTAAGTACTTTTTAGTACTTAAAAAATGTACCTACCGTAAGTACTAAGTCCATTGGGTCCAATCCTGCAGTATACACTGTTTTGCTCCATCCTAGAGAAGCCTCTGTGGCCTTGTGGTTAAGAGTTGCAGTATTTAATCAATTGGCTCTTACCTCAGGGGTTGTGGGTTTGAAACCAGGCCATTGCAACATGGAGAATTCAGTTACAGCCAGCCCTGATAAGGCTGATATGACCTGAGCTGTTCAGAGGCTGTGATAGGTTACCCGATATCCTGAAAGCTGTCCTAATTTTTAAGAAACCTATTCACTTATTTTCAGTAGTAGTGTTACTGGTGTAGAGTAAGAAATCTAAAATTCGCCAGGAATCTAAAATTCGCCACCTAAAACCTCAGTTAATTTAAGAAAATGATATTTTGTTTTAAAATTGGTATTTTTCAGTTCAAAAAGCCTTAATTATATCCCCAGACGAAAGTCGGGGATATATTGGATTCAGGTCCGTCGCGCCGCCGCCGCCGCCGCCGCCGCCGCCGCCGCCGCCGCCGCCGCCGCCGCCGTAGAAATTTCCTTGTGGACGCGATAACTCAAAAACAAATTAATATTTTTTTTTCAAACTTGGTACACATGTTAAGGGTGCCCAAAGGAAGATCCCTATTTTAAGGTGACCTTAAACTCCCAGTAAAAAAGAACTTATGGCCACCTTAAGGTCAGAAATTGCACTTTTGGCCACTTAGAGCCCTGTAGGTCACAAACTATGATGCTCAGCTGGCTGAAATTTTACCTGACAACACATTAATATGTTCTTAGTACATGTGCCGAAAATCATGACTTTAAGTTGAGGAGAAAATTATGTTTGAGGCCCATAAATACCCCCACTTAGGGATTTTTTGCTATACTTTTCACATATTTTGCCCTATAATTTGGAAGTGGTAATTCTGATGAGTCTCAAACTGCGCTAGGTATAACTTTGATATGTAATCCTTGTCTGTAGAAAATTTTAGGGCTGTAGGTTTACCCAAAGGGGTCGACTTAAGGTCTCAAAAGTGCCCACAGAGACCCAATTTATGCACTTTTTGCCACTTTCAAGCACTGTAGCTTTCAAACTATGTCTCTCATCTAAGTTAAATATCATCTGGGAATATATCTATGTATTTTCTTATATGTGCCCCAACATTTAGGCCTTTAATAGACAGTTAACCTGTGTATCAGGACCATAAACACCCACCCGAGTGACCCTTATAAGACATTTTTCACATCTTTTTCCCTGTAACTTGGAAATGGTAAGTCTGAGAAGTTTCAAACTGTATTAGATATATATTCTGTGTGTAATCTTAGTATGTAACAGATTTTAAGTCTGAAGCTTTAATTTTGAAGGTCAAATTGAGGTCTCTAAAAGGCTCCCAAAGACGCAATATTTGGACTTTTTGCTACTTTTAAGCCCTGTGACTGTCAAACTATGTGACTGATAGAGCTCAAATCCTATCTGAGAAGATATTAGTATGTTATTTTTATATGTGCCAAAAATTAAGGCTTTAAGAAGACATTTAACCTGTGTATGAGGACCATAAATCCCCACCCGAGTGACCATTTTTAGACATTTTTCACATATTTTTCCCTGTAACTTGGAAATGGTAAGTCTAAGAAGTTTCAAACTGTATTAGATGCATATTCTATGTGTAATCTTAGTATGTGACAAATTTTAAGTCTGAAGCTTTAATTTGAAGGCCACATTTAGGTCTCTAGAAGGCCCCATAAAGACCCAGTATTTGGACTTTTTGCCAATTTTAAGGCCTGTGACTGTTAAACTATGTGACTGATAGAGCTGAAATCTCATCTGGGCATACATTATTATGTTCTTTTTACATGTGCCAAAAATCAAGGCTTCAAGTAGACATTTAACCTGTGTATGAGGACCTTAAACACCCACCTGAGTGACCCTTTTAAGACATTTTTCACATATTTTGCTCTGTAACTTGGAAATGGTAAGTCTGAGAAGTTTCAAACTTTATTAGATACATATTCTATGTGTAATCTTAGTATGTAACAAATTTTAAGTCTGAAGCTTTAATTTGAAAGCCACATCGAGATCTCTAAAAGGCCCACAATGACCCAATATTTGGACTTTTTACCACCTTTAAGCCCTGTAACTGTTAAACTATGTGATTGATGGAGCTGAAATCCCATCTGGGAATGCATTATTATGTCCTTTTTACATATGCCGAAAATCAAGGTTTTTAGTAGACATTTAACCTGTGTATGAGGGCCATAGACACTCGCCCAAGTGCCTTTTTTGACATTTTTTCCGTATTTTGCCGTTATTTGGAAATGCTTAGTGTGACAAGTCTTAAACTGTATTATATATAATTTTTGTTTGTTATGTATGTCCCCCAAAAAGTTTCAGATCTGTAGTTTAATTGCTAAGGTCTCTTTAACAATTGTAAAATGCCCACAGAAACCCAATTTATGGATATTATGCCACTTTAAAGCCCAGTAACTGTCAAACTATGTGGGTTATAGAGCTGAAATCTTTGAATTTTTAAAAGGAAATGCCTGTCTATTTAAATTTTGAATATTAATAATGTTATGGCTATCTTAGTCTTTTAAGAACTTATTTTTGTGTGTTATACCTCTGCTTGCTGAGTTTTTCACTTTTTAAAATGAAACTGGTTAAACATATTCGAGTAGGAAAAATGGACACTTTAAGTGAGCTTTAAGTCCCAATATTAATGAAATTATATCCTTATGTAGTAAAACTAGGGGATTTTTAACCCTCAACTAGCCCAGTTTTATTCAACTTGCCTCAGTTAATTTTGGCACAGCTCCTACAGTTATGAACTCATTTCAGTTGATAATCACATACTTAAAATTCTCAATTCTTTTTGTATTTGAGTACCCCTTTTATATAGATTGTTTGTTTACCATTTATGCTCAACCCACATCCCCCACCCGGATTCCCCCCACCCACCTCTGGGACCTCCAGCTATATTGAGTGACACTAAATAAACAAAGGTATTTAATGATATCAGATGAGAAACAAAGAACTCAATGGGGTTGCAGATCTTGTGTAATAGTGAGAGAGGTGTGGAGAAGGGGAGAGGGGTGGGGGTGGGGGTGGGAGGTGGTGGGCTTCATTACATGTAACACAAAGGGGAGTCAGAACTGAGATTGTGTCACATATTTAGGTTGCATATATATGGACCACATATATAGGTATAGAGGAAATGAATAACTGAAAACAATTTGCAAATTCTAAAAATAATATAATAAAATAATAATATAAATAATTTTTTTTTAAATAATATTTTATTTGTGAACAAATATAGAAACAGATATGCGCTTTTGGGATTATGAATTTTAGAATGGACATTGAATCATCAATCATTTAAATACTTTGAAGGAAGATTGAAAAATATGATGAGTTGAGTTAAAAATAATATTTTATTTGTCAACAAATATAGAAACAGATATGCACTTTTGGGATTATTATTTTAGAATGGACATTCAATCATCAATCATTTAAATACTTTGAAAATAGGTTTAGAGTTATCATTGCAGGAAGATTGAAAATATAATTTGAGTTATGTATTCGGCGTCTGGGGATACACCATCTTCCTTGGGGAGATATAAACAGAGTAGATTGATGTGGTGAAGTTCATATAATAATGGGTAATTATGTTTTAAAAAATTCCCGATCAAAACCTGTGGCGTGAGTGATGACCTGTCTGGGGATATGTTGGTGCCGAGTTGGCCCAATCTAGTTTACTGTACATTCAACAAATCTCACCTCAATTAATTTATTAAGCGTCCCTATTTGTTTTCGCCTGTTTCCTCGCCGCCGCCACCGCCGCCGCCGCATTATGGTCTCCCTTGAATATCTCCCTTATTATTAGAAAGTTTCAAACCATATTTGGCAGTTATATACCTTAGGCGTGGGAAAATTTTTCTGCATGCTTAAATTTGACTTTTGACCTTTATGAAGGTCACATGATCAAAAACAATTTTTTGAAGTACACCCCCGTCATCACAGTTCAGGAAAAACTACTTGCTACAGAGCCTTATAATTTGACACACCTGTTCATACTATCGAAAACGCGAGCTGATTAGATTTTGGGAGCAATCCCTTGAAAAATGTCTCATTTATGAGTGATTTTCTGACACCTTCCAATCTGAAAACCTTAAATTTAGGCCAACCCCCCTATTATCTACTTAAGTATTGCATTTAGAGCTATAAAATGTACTGGGAGGTAATAGGAAACCATATGTGGAGAGTCTAAATAGCCGGTCAGTTTTACCCCACGGCCCCCCCTTATGGGCCAAACTGGGGTCATAAAATAGTTGCTTTGGAGTTTTGCCTTATATCTCCTTTATTGTTGCTTTTAGACCTTCAGAATGTATTAAGAGGTATTGGGAAAGCATATGTGGAGAGTCTAAATAGCCGGTCAGTTTTACCCCCCGACCCTCCCTTATGGGCCAAACTGGGGTCATAAATAGCTGCTTTGGAGTTTATGCCTTATATCTCCTTTATTGTTGCTTTTATAGCTTCAGAATGTATTAACAGGTACAGTAGACTCTGTATAATTCGATTCAGCAATATTCAAATTTTGGTATTATTCGAACCGTCATTCATGCACGGACATTATTCAGTTAAAAATAAAGGGATAATTAAAAAAATACAATCCGAATTTCAGTATATTTCGAACCTACTTTTAGGATAATAAAGCCATATTTCTAATGTTTTTTTCTAAGGGTAATTCGAACTACACATAAGACTGACAAATATTAGTTTAGGGAGGGGATTAATGGGACCATAGGATCGTATTGTGTTAATAGTGGTAAACATTACACAATAGACAAGGGGATTAAATGGCATTCATAAAATGTCAGATCTACTTACCTGAGTACCTTTTTGACACATCAAAGTTAACATTAAGCTTTAGAAAAGCGAATTTTATCCATTGTTTTGAAGATTACACGGACGCCGCCATCTTTGATGTGCTTGGCAAGGTCTAAACTGTAAATTCGAATTCTCCACTGATTGCAATTAAGGTTCCCGAGAAAACGTATCCCAGTTGTGAAACGTTTTTGTTGTAAAAGTGCCATTTAAATTGATTTCATATAGAATTTATTAGTTATTTTGTGTGTATGTTAGAAAATAATAAAAAAAGACAAAAGGTAATAAAGTTTAATTTTCTTACGGGTTCATTTGAGTGTTTTACCATTTATAGCCTATTATCGCCCATACGTAAACGGAGTTAATACTGCAAGCTGCCATCAGAAATTATTATTTGAACTTGGTGTAATTCGAACCATTTCAGCAGGATTTTACACATTCGAATTATACAGAGTCCACTGTAGTGGGAAAGCATACGGTGCAGCTTTGTGCATTCTTAGCTTTACAGCATGCTTATTAAAACCACAAAGCATTTTAAACTTTAAGGGACGCTTCGCTTTTGTTAGCAAAAGCATTCCTCTAGTTTTATTAGTATTTCAACATGTGGCGAATTTCAGATATGTGGCGAATTTTCGATTTCTTACTCTACTTGATTTTTGGACGCCTGCGAAGGTAGGTGTAGTGTGATCAAAGAACTAAACAAAAACAAATATTACAAAATTTTGAAAGAAATTGTCTGGGTGAGTGGTGTAGCATGGTTCCCTTGAATTTGTGTAGTTTAAATTATTCTGTTGACAATTTAATTGTATCCCCGGACGAAAGTCGGGGATACTTAGGATTCAGTACGGTCACGCCGCCGCCGCCGCAGAGATTTCCTTTTGGACGCGATAACTTAAAAAATATTTTAGTTAGAACTTTCAAATTTGGTATGTGGGTATATATGGGCAATGCCACGAACGCTATTGTTTTGTGACCTTGACCTTCAATCTCAAGGTCACTGGTGGCCTCTTAAAGGTCAGATTTTGGCCATTTTTCACTTTTTGGCCCAGTTCTCCTATACAGAAAGTCAGATCATCCTATGGCTGGTATATATAATACATATATATATGTCCTCTGTAAGCAAGCAGAAATTTGACCTTGAAGCTCTTTATTGAAGGAAAATGGCTTTGGAGGTTGAGTACATGATGGACTTCTACCATCCAGGCTTACTGGTTACAGATCTTCATTTAAGGTCATCCACTGACCGCCAAAGTACCTGACCAAGGGTCATTTTTGTCAAATTTGGAGATATTTTCACACTTAATGCTGACTACATTGCATGGAAACTATTGAAAATGGCTTTGGAGGTTGAGTACATGATGGAGTACCAGCATCCAGGCTTACCGGTTACAGATCTTCATTTAAGGTCATCCACTGACCGCCGAAGTACCTGACCGAGGGTCATTTTTGGCCCTCTGTTTGTTTGTGAGTGAACAAGATAACTCAAAAACTGACAGATGGATGTTGATAAAATTTCAGGATATGTCCAAAATGGTAAAAGGAAGATATGATTAAATTTTGGGAGTGATCCGGATCACTGTCTGGATCTTCTGGATCCATGAAATTTAATTTTTAAAGACAGATAACTCAAAAACTTATGGGTGCATTTTGATGAAATTTTCAGGAAATGTCCTTAATGGGACGAGGAACAAGTGATTAGATTTTGGGAGTGATCTGGATCACTGTCTGGATCATCCGGATCCAGGCTGCCAGATGTGTTTGTGTACAATATAGCTCAAAAACTTATGGATGGATTTTGATGAAATTTTCAGGATATGTCTGAAAAGGTAAAAGGATGAAATGGTTGAATTTTTGAAGTGATCCGGATCACTATATGGATCTTCTGGATCCATGAAATGTAATTTTTAAAGACAGATACCTCAAAAAGTTATGGATGTATTGTGATGACATTTTCAGCAAATGACCTAAATGGTACAAGTGATTGCATTTTTGGAGTGATCTGGATCACTGTCTGGATCATCTGGATCCAGGCTGCCACATAATCTTGGGATGGACTTTGATATTTTTAGGATATGTTACAAATGGTAAAAGGAAGAAGTGGTAAAAGGAAGAAATGATTCAATTTGGCGAGTGATCTGGACCACTATCTGGATCTTCTGGATCCAAGAAATGTAATTTTTAAAGACAAATAGCTCAAAAAGTCATGGATGGATTTTTATGAAATTTTCAGGAAATGTCTTAAATGGGACAAAGAACAAGTGATTAGTTTTTGGGAGTAATCTGGATCACTGTCTGCATCATGTGGATCCATGCTGCCAGATGTGTTTGTGTACAAGATAACTAAAAAACAGATGGACGGATTTTGATGAAATTTTTAGAATATGTCTGATTAAAATGATTGAATTTTGGAAGTGATCCGGATCATTATATGGATCTTCTGGATCCATGAAATGTGATTTTTAAAGACACATATAAGTGAAAGAACTAGTGATTAGCTTTTGGGAGTAATCTGGTACTATGGAGAATCCTGACCTGGTGCTCCAGGAAACAGGCTCAAGACCGACATATTCACGCCTTAACTATGTCCCGTCCGGGGATACACTGCGTCGAGACGCAATCTCTAGTTGTTTTTCAATTTAGAATTCATCATCTTAGACTTGAATGTTTACATTTCTCCATTTTTCAAACGAGTTAAATTGACTGAACATCAGTGTTCACTGCTATGTTGGTTCTTTTATTTGTTAACTTTTATCGGAGATTAAGAGCTATGTTATATAGTTTATCTGATAACATAGTCTCATTTAAAATATGTACTTATGTATGTTGCTCCAGTTGAATTTGTCAGTATGCTTGTGAAAATCTGTTTTCTCTGTATTCAGTGATTATATTTTCAGGTTCATTTATACATTTTTAAGAAAGTCTGTTAGTTTTTACTGAAGCATACTGAAGCAATTGCTTTTATTTTAGTCTGTGGGTTGTAAACTTGCAATAGTAAACTGACAACTGTTAATAAACTCTAAAATATTAATGCTTGTGTGTATGTGAGCTCAGTGATCAGAATATATTTCAAAGAACACCAGTAAAAATTTTGATTAGGACAGTGAATGATAGGTAAGTACGATCAGAAATGATTTTTTGAATACTCTCTTGAATGACCAACTTCTTAACCATTGATTCAATAAAATGCTAAATGTTGTCCATATTGTTTTTCTTTTACTTAAGTTATTAGGTAATTATTGGTAGTAATAGTACACTGATCATCTTTGTACAATGTGTACACATATAACCTTTCATAAGTCAGCATTGATATGAACAAAAAGATATCCCTTTTTTCATAAATTTATAACAGAAGATATGTTGGCCTGAAAGAATACAAGTTTTCAAGCCTGTTTTTAGCATAACCGTAACTTGAAGTGAACATAACGTCTCAACTGGTTGTTTTTGCATGACAAATAGCTTGAAGGGTTTCAGGAATGCAGAATTAAAGAGAGGTTTCCATTCTGGTTATGAAGCATGTTTTTTGATACACACAAGTGTTTTCGTCATGTCTGTCATGCCATTGCCCGCATATCATTTTATATGTACACATCTACTTCTATTTTTGTCCTCGCACACCAAACCTCAATATGATACTTCAGAATAGGTTGCAATATTAAGTATTGTGGAATTTATGTGTCTGTGAAATTATTGAGAGTTATCTTAGGTATGGTGTATTATTTTATTAAAAAAAGGAGTACAGCAAAATAAGTTTGTGCTTGTTCAGTAATTTTAAGCCTTGTGCAAAGGATACTTGTAACTCCGGGACAGCCAAATGATTGTATAAATTGTTATTTATTTTGTATTTAAAGACTGCTTAAATATCAGTCATATCTGTCATAGAATCAATTTTCAGAGTGGTAAGCTGAACAAAAAACCTAATTGACAATTTGACACCGACAGGTGGTTATCCTGAAGCAGTTTATGCCATTTACGGGGATGGTGGGCCATAATTGTTCTGTTATGAAGGATGTAATAGTGCAACACTGTGTGTATATTCTGTCAGTGAAATATTGAGAGTATTTATGTATGTACTTGTGCAGTAGCTTTGCATTTTGGAAGCACAAAGTCACAATATTTGAGCCAATTTGTCATAAACACCTCAAGTGTTTTTTCCACATCCAGAGATTATACATTTCTCTCTGGAGATCAGCATATATGTCAATCTGTATAAATGGCAGTGATATTAAGCCAAGCAGTAAGGTGCTATCATAAATCATGTATTTTTATTGTGGCATTTTTGCTGCTGATAAATGTTACAAGTCACGAAAGAAGTATTGGATAATTTTTATGTATTTTTGATATAAATCAGTAGTATGTGTAAGACTTCCATAGCTGATGAAAAAGTATTTCATGTGAAATGTGAAATCTAGACAAAGTAAGTTATCACTTGTGACCTCAAGGCGTAACTTTAAGTAAAACCTAGACCCCCTTCCCTCCCTTTTAGTTCATGAATCATGTTAATGAAACATAATAGTGGCATAATGGATAATTTTTCTATGAGTAAAAGTTAATAAATATTTAATTTATCTGGAACTCTTCATTTAATAAAAATTTTTTTCTGGTCTCTTGAGATTCAACTTAAAAGGTTTCTCCTATAATTAGTTTCTTGTAGAAAAAATTTGGTCACAAAATCTATGGACAAAAATTCATCCTAAGTGTAGTTCATGTTGATATTTAGATGCAAATCCAGTGTCATGACATGATGAGGGTCTTTTTTCATTTATGATCTTTGTAGAAGGTAATACAACAGTTGTTTCCCTATTTCTTCAAAGCAAAGTCAAGTTTTCATGTGTCGATTAAAACATGATATTTTACAATAAAAAAATTGAATCTAGAAAGATGAAATCAAAGAATGTCTTAGTAGTAAAAGGTCCTTGTTATGCATTGACCATGGAAGTGAGTCAGTTTCACAGATTCTGGGGAGATTAGATTTCTCAATGGTGGAGAAAAATGTGCAGATGTTTTTTGCAGTGTTTATGTACTGGATTGTGGGGAGTTGTGTGTTGCATTTGTTTGTATAATCTCAAGGAGGGCTTCTGGGAACACTTTCTGGGATATATTCAGCATGAATGGTTGACTGATAGTTTTATTCTTTTCTTAGCCTTGTGTGTGTATCTCAGTGTATATTTCTAGGATTAAGGGTCCGTTATTTCTCTTACATTTTTAAACACAAGGTGTGTGAAATTTCATCTAGATGAACAAAATGATGAATGTCCATGTTTAGCGATACACATCTGTTTGTAAAAAAATGCAAAATTTCCCTCAATTTGACCTCTACATTAAATTGGGTGATATTTTTTATTAAATTTATGATTTTTGGGAAATTATTAGATCATTAATCTGATCTGTTGCATGATATCAGTGTTTGCCTATTGTTAAACAATTTCATACTAAATTATGCGGGTTCTACCCTGTGGTAAAAAATCCTCCTATCAGGAACTGGGTGGTGTGGCAGGAGCCTCACATAGGGCTAGTTATATACTGTCTGGGAGTTTTTCCTTTGTGCACACTGCAAATAGGAAATTATAAAGATGCCAGTTGTAGTTTCCAGGTCTCCTGTGAATACAGATGAGTAAGTGAGAAAATTACCAAATTTAAGTGTTTTGTGTCTGACATAAAGGATGCAAAACCACTTGTTGTTGTTCATTGTATTACAAGATGTTGGATAAATTTAAGAAGAAAACATAATAGAAAAATTATCTCAACTTAACATAAAACTTTGTATTGTGGTTTACTGGAATGGACTATCAGGTAGGAATAAAGTTTTAGATCGAGGTAATTACATTGAAGTATAACACAAGAAATCTGATTGGAAGGAACTTGGTTTTTCATCTGCTATAACCTTGAAATTTAATTTAAAAAAACTGGTAAAGCTTTGGTCACAGAAAACTACAAATGTTAAAACAACTTAATTGAATTGGTGTAATCATGTCCACAGATCTGCAACATGTAGCTGAAATGATTGAACAATTTTGTGTGTTTTTTGTGTACCCCATTACTTTATCAGTACAGTAAGCTCAAATGATTAATCATAAATTCATTATTACTTTCCAGTAGAAAGTAAGCTTTTAATTTGGTAAAAAACCCCTGTAAATTCAACAGTATAAAATACCTGTAATTTTTTTTCTATGGTGTATCTAAAATTCCTTCAAGAGTCAAGGATACTTTTCATTTCTGCGAGTAGATTAATGATTGATTTGAGTACTGAGTGAAAATCTTAATTTAACTCCTACATATAGGTGGCTATCTCAGAACTATGACTCAGACAGATTATTGACTGCAATTTGAAAACAGCAGTTAATTAGGCAGTGTATGCCTCCTTCTGCAGACTGTATATGCAGTGATGCACTCGACTTTAGGTAGTGCAACACATATAGAAACGGTTTGCTGGAATTATTGACAAATCAACACCTGGTTTGATTGATTTGATACTGATGATTGGAAGGAATTGACCAGATGTAGTTTTGTTATTATTCCATGTAATTAAACAAAAATGCTTGCGAAATATGAGATCGAATACATTTAGCTTGTAAAATCAGACGGGCAAAGGCAGTAACTGTGATCATTTTTATGTTGTTGCTTTGAGCTGTACATTTCTGCGAGTTTACAATGATATATACTCTATTTTTATAAGGATTAAAAAAATAAAAATAACAAAAAACAAAACAAACCCAGTTGCTGGATATAAATTGCATTTTAGATGCATGTACCTCTGTGCTAAAACTACACCTGTGGTACATAAATTATATCAGGTCAGTGCATACTGGTATTGCATATATGATGTCATAAAATGTTACAAACAACAGGACTTTGTTCATTTTGTCAAAGTTTAAGTTTGTGAATTTCTGTATAAAACATATATTTGTCATATATTTGTTACATTTGTTATGAGAAGAGGTAGGTTATGCTGCCATATCTCAAACATATTATTCTTGGTGTTTTATTTCTGTGGTATGTTTTTCTGCATGATTAGATGTGTTGTGGTTTTTCATTCAAAGCTGGGAAATTGTATTAAATCTTCATGCTTGGCTAATTTATTTTCACTTGTGTGGAAAGCCTGAACTGAGTTCATGTTTGTCACTCCTTCAAGGCAGAATATACACCACACAGAGTGCTCTCAGTGCCTTCTAGTGAAAATACTTGTAAATTTTAAGTAGCTCAACAAATATTTCTTTTTGTGTGAATTGTAAGTGAATTTGCCATGATGAATTTGATCTCTAATCAGAAAGTCGTAAAATATTATTAACTAACGGTTCTGTCTTGCACTCATTAGTGCCCCAGTTCAAATTATGACTTGGTGTTCAAAGCACACACACCATACGGGAGTGTGTATGTATGTTCATACATATTACTGAAATGTACAGAGGAATTAAAATGTGAAGTATTTGTGATGAATCATAGAAGCAGAAAAAGTGATACAAATATGGGATAGGTCACACAGAGTGCTTACACTGTGTATCAACTATTTGTCTTCATTTTATATGCCCATATAAGACATTGTTGAAAGATGACAGGAATATCCTGCTTGTCTGAGTTTACCATTTTACACATACATCTGCAGGAGTGGACAAGTTAACGTGTAATCTTAAGTACCAAAAGCTACGACTGTTGTTAGATATTTATAATAAATGTTAGCATTGTGAATCAAAGTTTGATAAAACATTACAAAGTGATATGTACACAAGTTGGGGTGCTATCAATCTTAGATTTTTTTTAGTGTGCTTAAAATTAGTTTAAATTGATACTTAACCAGTGAAGTGAAGTGGGAAAGGGTAAAAGTATGAGTGGGAAACGGTAGTTATTGAAGTTGATTTATGTCTTATATTTCTGTATTTTGTAGGTAAGGGAACATCAGTGTACACTCTACAAATGGATAGCTAAGTACGAACTTCCAAACATCCAAAGGTTTCTTTAGGATAAAAAAGAACTTGTTGTGTATGAAGAGGAAATTATAAAAAAAAGTAAAATGTCACAGTATCGGCACAGTGTTGGTGGTGTGAGGGAGTACAATCCCAATCGTCCATCACGAGAGTACAATAGTCGTACATCGGGAGATTATGGCAGCCATCGCAATTCAGGAGATTATAGTCGAACCACTGATGATTCAAAACGGTCTTCTGGGGACTACACAAAGTACCGGGTTTCAGGAGACTATGGGAACCACACAAGGCCCTCTCCTACCCGGGAATATAGTGGGGCAAGTGTGCGGAGCTCATTGAGTGGGGATTTCCCATATTCCCGGAGAAGTCAGTCACCCTACAGCTCAAGTAGTAGGGATTCCATCTCACCGTCCAAGATTGAAGATCCCACTACAAAATTTGAAAAGGGACGCATTGCTATGTTACAGCAAGAAAGAGTGAACATCCAAAAGAAGACCTTCACCAAATGGTGTAATTCATTCCTTGAAAAAGTAAGTTCATCTGGTGCAGTATATTTAACAGCATTAAATTAAGCCCTTTCACAGAATCTCCTTGCTGTATGTGTTTGTCAACAGTAAATAGTTTTTGCATTTGTGTAAAATGAAGATACTTTTTTAAGTATCAGAAAGCTTAAATTATAATTTCAGCAAGTTTCAAATATTCTTACACCTTTTCAACATTTCACACAAAATTAATAGGAAATATAATAAAAGGAAATTGTTGGCACATAAAATAGAAGTAATGTACATGTACTTAAATGCAACACCAAATTTATTTCATTTGCAAAATTATTATTTAGGCTACAATAATGATGAATTAAATCAAATCTGGAATGTGAAGCATTTGAAGAAGTCTTTTCAGAAGGTTTGTGAATTTTGTACATGCACTGCAGAGATAACATGGTTTTATCCTATTTAATGTCTTCCATTGTCATCAACAGAGAGCTATGCAAAGAAGGGTAATTTAGGTTGCTCAGAGAGACAAGTTTATGTAACACTTGAGCTCTCAAGAGTGCTTTGGTAATTGTTAATAAATATATAAAGATATAGAACAGAGTGTTAGTCAAAAAGTAATAGTTTCTTATTTGATATCAGTATTTCTATAAATTTTTTAATATTAAAAAGGACCTTGAATGAATTATTTATTCGAACATTTGAAAGGAAGTGATGCACATTTTCTAATTCCTTATCATAAGAAATAGAAAGAGGGAAAGAGCCATTTTAAGGTACTTGGGGCTTGGGGCTGTTGAATGGCTCATATCATCTTCACTGTTGTGATGTAACTACCAGTATGGTTAGACGGCAGTTACACTTCCACGGATGGTCCGCTGGATCACGCCAGGTTTCCTAATATGGAAAATGTTGAGTGATTTACGGATCATATTTTGTGTCCGTAAGGTCATCCAAACATCCGTAATGTCCTTGTGAGATCTGTAGTGGCATGCTGAGGTCCGTGGTGACATGCCAAGGATCAGATAAGATCCCTAGGGCATTACAGAAAAATCAAAACTGTCCGTACAGACGTTCGTATGAGTAGCTCTTCTGTATCACATCTGTGAGTGTCCTTTTTGTCCCTATACCCGTCCTGGATGTCCTTGTGGCATCCCTTTCATCCTTGACGCTTCCGTGCCAACAAATATCCCCCAAAACATTGCCGGATCTGCTACGGATCTGCTATGGACTGACACAGAAAAGGTTTGCGGATTAAAAACAGTCAGAAGACCTGTCCGTGGCAGTCCATACCAGATTCATGGCAGTTCCTTAAGTCTTTTACATGACCCACCCTCATCCCTTGTCAGTTACCATATATATTATATGGAACCATGGCATATATCCGTGGGGGATCCTTGGATGTGTAACTGGCCTCTTAGCCTAACAGCACTGAACAGCAGCATTCGTGTATTATATTCAAGCGATACAAACAATAGCTGCTCTTTGTATTAGGCTGTAAAATCTCTTTGTACACATCTATATTTTGAGAATTGTCCTTAATAATGTCCCTATTCACAGCTACATGATTGATGTGTGATTTGGTGCTTGGTTTCTGCATTTTGTATGTACATAACTGTGTATATCTGCAATAAATAGCACAGAGTTGTGATGGCATCATGCATGATTATTTACATGAGAAACAGAATAATTGAAGGCCAATAAAAGTATATGTAATCACCCTTGGGTACAGAAATATTGGCAACTTTCTATAAATATTATTCTGTAGTACTAGTGATTGTAAAGACATATTATAACAGAAAAGTTCCGTAAATGTATATGTCCTGACAGAGCTTAAAATCTGTCAGACTTTAAAATTCCAGTGGTAGAACTTCCAATTTTAGGTTCTATCATGACAATTTGACAGAATTTAAATTTCTGTCAAATTATCCTGATTCTCACTAACTCTAATTTTACTTTCTGTTGACACAAATAAAACAAATAGGATTTTCATTAGTGTGGGCAGGTGCATGAGAAACAAGTGTTGTCTTTGTCCCAGTTTTAATGAAATTATGTAGTTTATGTGTCATATGTATTTGAATGTAATCCTTTTCAGATACTTATGCATTCATGTTTTCTCTCAAGGTTTTGACATTGTTCTACAAATGTCTTACATATTTGTCTCTTTTAACTTACATAGACTCATTGCCAGTATCACCTTGCCTGAACTATGAACATAAAGGTCCTGTTAATATTTCATCCTTTGAGTTCTTGTCAGTAATATTAGAGTGTCCTTATCTTCCTTATAAACTAATTCAGTTTCAGACAAATGATATTACTTAAAAAGTTTTTTTGTCTTCCAGGTTATATGATATAAATAATATCCTGGTGGCATTAGGTAATTTGCAGTAATTATAACATAGAGGTTAACACCTCCACAAATTATGCAAGCCGCCCACTTTTGGTTTCAAATGTATGAATTAATTATAAGAAGCTAGAGGTTAAAATTAATAGGATATATATGTCATGATAGAAAGTCCAATCTGGTAGAATTTCAAATTCTATCGGTAGAAAGTCCAATTGGAGTTTCTACCAACCATAAACTTGGTAGAAAGTCCAATTGGAGTTTCTACTGGTAGCAAGTCCAATCAGGGAGATTTGGGTATTGCCTTGGGGTCCGAAATCTAATAAACTTGGTAGACAGTCCAACTGCTAAAAATCTGGATGAGGAGACAGTACTGCAAGCTTTACATGCTGGGACCAACAACTGGGCAGTTGTGACAAAAAAAAACGCTGCTGCAGAAGCATAGTTCTTAATAGGTCAACTAAATGAAATGTAGAAAGTGACTGCGGTCCTAATTTAATTGGCTAAAACTGTACTTCCCTTGAAAAATGGTGATGGAATTTGATGATGATTGTAAAATACTTAAAATAGACTGAAAATTTCAGTTTCTGTCATGTCAATATCAAATCTGTGTTACAGTAAAATATTTTCTTTTATATGCGTTTTCTTCATTTGTGAAAGTTGCACCTTGCTTAGATGACAGATTTATATGGATAGAAGGCCCACTGTTTGTGTTTTAGTTGGACTTTCTTGCAAGCTTATATGGAGTTTCTACAAAGATTACATTCTTGTACAAAGAGCAATACCTAAATATCTGAGATGAAAATATTAAATAAGTTTATTTAATTTTTGGACTCCCGAGCAATACCCAAATCTCCTAGATTGGACTTTCTACCGGTAGAAACTCCAATTGCACTTTCTACCAATTTTATGCTGGTAGAAATTCCAATTGGACTTTCTACCACTAGAAAATCCCAATTGGACTTTCTACCGGTAGAATTCTACCTGATTGGACTTTCTGCCATGACATAAATATGTATATACCATTACAATATTTTTCTCAAATACAGCTTAGATGTTAATTGTTTCAAAATCCATAAGACCTTGTATCTATTTGCAATTTATAAAATAATCGCAACAAAAATGCCATTTACTTCTGCAAAACTAATTTAAAAAGTTGTCATTCTGAAGTTGGGGACATTTGTACACATAGTCCCATACTCTTTATGAAATGTAATGCTGTTTACCGAAACAAACTTATGTTCATTTTTGCTAAACAATGGGTGAAGACAACATGATATTGCAAAGATATGATCTTAAATAAAAGCATCCTTTATTAAACCAGTATGATTAAACATTGACAGAGACTTTAAATCACTGATTGCCCATATCTGTTCCAGGCACATATGCAAATCAGTGACCTGTTTACTGACCTGTCAGATGGCAAGATGCTGATGAAGCTGCTTGAGATCATATCAGGAGAACAAATAGGGAAGCCCAATAAAGGTGTGCTGAGGGTACAGAAGATGGAGAATGTCAACAGGTGCCTCATGTTCCTGGCCACAAAGGTAAGAATTACTTAGAAAGTAATTGAATATATTTATAAGGGATAACATTATGGAATTGCTGTTCCCAGAGCTGCTTCAGTGAGTTGAAATTAGTGATGGGTCAATAAAAAAAATAAGTACATAGGGAGGCCACCAAAGCAAAACCATTCTGATTCAGGGATTCTGAAAAAAGGTGTGTTTTAGAACATCCCCAACCAAATAGGCTTTATTGCAGGAAGTAAAACGTATAAAAGCAAAATATGGCAGTATTGCTCAACAAAATCGCTACGAAAGTTTAATGCATTAGAAATGGGATAAAAGCTAATAGTTTCTTCAAATTTAGGTCTATTTTCAAAATTTTATATTTTGTATCCTCAGAAAACATGCTTTTAATGAACATTGTGAGTTTATAAACTTTCCATGGACTGGTATCTTGAGTTCAGGGTGTAGAAATACTGTCAGTCCATTCATGCCAAAAACCATTTCTTGAAAGGGCACTTTTTGTTCTGGGGAGGTTCATTTTGCAGACTGTCATGTATTTTGTCAACACAGTGGATCACATTGGCACTGTAGCAGAACTTTTTTACAGGGATGAAGTTATAAATTCACTTCAAATGCACAAACCGATAATGGTTTTATTTGGTGATCATTTTATTAATTTCTACACAATTTCAACACATCCCATCCCTAAATCGGCATACAAATAAACACTGCCATAAATATGTGATGTCTGTTGTCACAATGTTCTAGGAGAGGTACTGAAAACTGATTTGAGGTTTATATTTCCGGTACATAACTTATTAAGACAGAACATTAAAGATTCACTTCTCAATTTATCCAGTTGAAAGCCTTGTGTTGAAGCTAGTTGGAGTTTGCAGGTTTATCATATTCATTCCCTTATACATAAATTCCAGGCATTCATTTTGTGAAAAGATAAATGGCTATTAGCCAAAGGTTCTGAAAGGATTTATGCATATAGGTCTTTCATAGAATTTACCCATATAAATCCATAACAAAGTGTGCTTTCCAGCTGAAATTAGTTTGTCTGAATATTTTAGAGGTTCATTGATGCTTAATATTTAAATGAGCCGTGATTGCTAAAATGTATTAAATGAATGCTTGAACCTGTGTTCTGTTATGTGAGTGACAATCGTTGCAAAGAGAAAGTATAGCATGTTTCAAAAACATTAGGAACTTAGGAAACTTGTTGTAATATATAATATAAAAGTGTGCATATAGTTTATAATAAGTCGGTGTGTATTTATTTCATGTTAATTTCATGTCAAAATCTAACTTGCTCCTTGAACAGTGATGCACAGTAGAATAATATTTGTGCTATTAAAGTGCAATGTTATTCGAAGGCAGGGTCATTCTGTAACATTGTGTAGTAGTCCCTTGTTGAAATTATTCAAGGCATGCAGAATGTGAAGTGATTTATAAGCCAGAGTCTTGTTGAAGGAAACCATGCAATCCACTCAACTTCCTACTGTAAAATAACTTTGTCCTTATATGGTGTGGATCCTATTATATTGTGAAGTGTGTGTATACAGTATAAACCTGTCTTTTCCTTTGATCAGGACAATACTGCTAAGCATAGCAAGAACTATTTAGGTATAAAAACCACAGTCAGTTTGTTTGCAGGACTTTAGGTTATGTGCTCTTCAACTGTGAAGAAGATTTTAGTTGCCTCATATTTTTTGGCAAGTAAAATTATATGGCTTTGGTGTTTTTAAAAAAAATATTGAGGTCTTGAAAATTGGCAATGCTCCAACTTTTAGCAAATGTAATGTTTGGTTATGATTGAAACTAAAAGTGACAGTCACAAAGTAATCACAATTTAATTAATAAGTTCAATACACTTGATGCCAGACCGAGAGTATAAAAACATTGAGAGAGAATGTTCTGAATATTTCCAAATTCAAAATATCACTTTGGGGACTAGATGCCTGACTGGGTGTTCTGATAAATTTAATTACTTACTGTGAAAGTAGTATTTCTACAGTTTCTGTAAATATTAACTTCCACTTGTATTTCAGCTTACCATGTCATTGTGCAGCTTTTTCTGTTTAAAAACGCAATCTAAATATCTTGCATTTACACAATTCTAAACAAAATTTTGTAGAGATAGTTTATGTCTTGGTTTATCTAAAAAGTTTGTTACATTCTTCAGTAACTTCCAACAACAACTATGATGTGAAACTAAATATTTTTATGGTTTACATAATCAGGGCTAACCGGAAATCTCAGTGATTAGGTCAGACTGGTGTTAAGAGTGGCAGACTGGCAATAGGCAGTTTGATTTCTTATCTATCTGGCATTTATATCTTGTAATATTGTCTGGAGACCTATTACAGTACACACCCAGTAACATTTCTGTGAAATTGAGGTACTGTATTGTCTCATGAAATGGCAGCATGAAAAGTCACCTGCATATAATGATATATTGTGGAAATCACTTAATTAATGGTGATAAAAACCTATAAAAGATGTTTCAAACCAACTTAAAAGCCATGTCACTGTTCTTGATGTCTATTTGACATGCTTCACCGAAAGATGTTATTATGTTTTTTACATAAAATTTGGTCATAAGGCCCAAAAGACTTTTTTGTCTGTTCACTTTGTGCTACGTTTTCCCATGTACCCCTGTCTCAGTCTATCTGTGTCATTATGTCTATAGATCCAATTAAGGCATAAAGACACTTTTCTCCATCTCAGTAAACATACTAAAATGACTCCTACACTTTCATTCCACAATTCCAATACAAGTGTTGTAAGTCAAAAAGTAACATGTACTTTTAAATATACTGTGAAGCAAGCTTTCAAGTTATCTGTGCTGCACGTAAGTAGTTTGTAAGTAGAAAAATTCAATCCAAGGGGTTTGACTGTAGTTTATTTTGCACTGACAAAATTGTACCAGAGGTTTTATTCTGTATTGTTGGAATTTTACCAAACAGCTGTGTTAACCTTATTTTGTGTTGTGGTTTGCTTACAGGTCCAGTTTGAGAACATCGGAGCAGAAGATATAGTAGATGGAAGTCCCCGCCTCACATTGGGTCTGATCTGGACCATCATCTTACGATTCCAAATTCAGGAGATTGAAATCGAACTGGTGAGATTAAGTTAAACCTTGAGAGTAGAGGCCTCTATGTACCAAACTGATACAGTGTTATCTGATGTGTTAAGCTCAGGTACAAGACTTGTTTAAACTGAAGATAATAGTGAAAAATTGGTAAAAATCATGCCTGAAATAAGGTATTTCTGTCAGTTTTTGTATGGAGTCCTCACAATATATTGTACACAGATGATACTTATTAACCCAGTAAATGTTGGAAAATTCTTCTAAATCAAAATTGTTTTGTATTAGGTTTCACTGTAACATGGTCATAAGTTCAGCTTCATTGTTAGATTAGATTGTTTGATCTGGTTTTGTGTTGTTGTTGGAGCATAACAGGGCCTTTGAAATGAAAATAAAAATTATAACCTTTGTCACCAGAACTATGAGCAGATCAGAAAAATGGTCTAAAACTATCACAAAAAATCACTGAAGTGACAAGAGTGTGCATTACTTTAAAGTAACATAAAGGGCTTCAGTATCAAACTTTACATACTGTGGTGAATTTTCATGTTAATTCTTCAATATTAATAAAGATAGAGAAGTGAATAATTCATTTTCACTATTTTTTGTAATGTTTGTACAGTAGTCCAGAAGTACAATAAAAACATCCAAGAGATACTTCAGAATTTCCAACAACAGCTTTTAGGTACATATCACTTGGGATAGCAAGGAATTCTTGGCTTGTACTTTCTTCCCCTATTTCCCTGAAAAAAATGGAATGAAAACACTGTGAAAAGAGTTTTCACCTATAAGTGGAGGATATGAAGTACACCAGTATATGTTAGCCCTAAATTTATGAAAAAATTCATTTTGTTAGATACAATGTTAATGCCCCTTATAAATATATTCAACCATACAGAAGATGTGTAAATATTGAGATTTGATACATTTTTGGTTTTTAGCCACAAAAAGTCTTTATGCAATGAATCTATAAAAAAACTTTTTCCTTGTTATTTGATTTTCGGAAATTCACAATTATTTGTGTTATAACCACTGAAATATTCCTGATAAATAAATGTTTCAAATAAATGGTGAAAAAGGTTTAAAAACTACATGTTCACACACTAACTAAAGTACAGACATTGTACAAGCAAACTAATGTCAATGTTCGGAAAATGTTTTTATCATGTTTGAATTTGATTTATATGAATATGAACCTTTTCCCATGTATGGTTTAAGTGGGTGTTGGGACCGGGGAGGAGGTTTTTACCAGTGTAACATTCGATTGGGTAATACAAATATTAGAATTTTAGACCGAGTTTTGAAAGTTTAAGTGGGAATAATAAGTGCATATCTGTTTGCAGGGTATCCAAAAGGTTGGCCTCGAGTGTGGTGGTTTTCAAAATTGAAATATTTTGTTTAGTGGGAATAGTTAGTAAATATTGCATTTCCAGTTAACTTTTTAAATGTGAATAGGTATAGAATCTACATATGACTTAGTGGTAACGATGGCAAACCAGATAGTTGGTTTCTATTCAATTCATATAAACATAAACAAAATCCACTAAGAAACATCCAAGAACCAGTTCTTGTAAAGTCATACACATCACTTCAAAAGTATAAAATATTGCATCAAGTGCTTAATAAGGTGTACTTGTGTGATATTTACTCAATCCACAGTGTTACTATTCAAAACATTATACATAAAATCACAAATAAACCACATTTTAGTTGTTGGTATGTTTCATGTACACGCATAGAAATTTTATACAGTTTGTTGTATATTCATTCAAACGTCTGGTTTTCATCAAATTTCTGTTTTCGGGACCTGGTTTCCAAAATTAATTTCGACCGTAACACTAATATGACATACAGGGCTGTTCTATAAAGTTATTGTTGGTTTTTGATGTCCCTGTCAAGCCCCGAGTACATGCCACATATTGAAATCATCTGGATTTGAACCCACAACCGGAGGTATGAGAACCAAGAGAGCAAGTGCCAAACTTGTTAACCATTTGGCCATAGGTGGACTAAGGTTTAATTGTGTATTATATATATGTCTTACTATTATACATGATTTTGTGAAGGGACTGACACATACATTGCTGTTTTATATAACTGCTTTGGCCTTGTTAATGTTGTCATGGTTTCGTAATTGTCACAACTGTTGCAGCTATTTAGTTGTCAACGCCAAAACAATTGTACATAGGTATAGACAGTATTTACTGAGAAAAGGACAAACACGTCTGTGTGTGCTATAATTAGCTGTAATGTGTAGCACTTGTAATGTGTACAAACTGATGTCCAAAATTATCTCAATGGATCCATTTAGAATGACATATTGAAAGAAATATGTGCATCTTTTTCTTCTTCTAGACATTACAGTATTGGCCTTAAAAATTTAACTGGTTTATTTCAACGACAAACAGTAAATAGGTGGAAAATTGTGGATGTACTAAAAGACTTTGTAGAGGTTTCTGTTTTCTCTTTAATTAGAAATTTGAAAATATTAAAAGTTTTTATCTCAATAAAGCCATGAATTCGGATAAGAAATTCGCATAGTTTATCCTTATTACAGCATGTAAGGTTCCAAAAATGTAAACACCAGTCTAGTTTCATGCAAGAATCTGATACACATTCATCCTCTCATTTCATCAAATTCTCATAAATTGGGTCTTTGTTAACAGGGCTTGTTGTGGTTTGTTTTTATGCATGGCACATCCAGTTCAGTACACTTTTAATGCATAAACATACTGTTTCAATGCAACATTTCTAAATAGATTGTCTAATTGTACATTTTAGGAATTTAAAATCACCGAAATATTTTTAATAGGAATGTTTTATAAGTAGAATTTTTCACTAGGCATTAATTTTAGCTCTTTTAGCCAATGAGTTTGGACAGTGACAATTAATTCCCAGTGAAATTTTAAATCTGTTTTAAAATCTTGAATAAAAACTAGTCATTAGTAAAAAGTAATTGTAGTGAATTTCTTAGAAATAAAGATTTATTAAAATTTTCTTGTGGCTAAAATTTCTATTTATACAGTGTTTTATATTTTATAGTATTTCTTATTTTTTTTTAAAAAAATACTTTTTGCCAATATCAGTTGTAATCTTACACTCTTATGCTTTGTAAATTGTTGACTAGGCACAAAATCTGTGTTTAAACCTCCCTGCAGAAAGGCAAAAAACTAGTGAATTTTTTTGGGCCTGACTTGATTTGTTTCTTGCAATAATCATGAGCATACAGTGGAACCTTCGTTATCCAAACATATTTAGAGAGAAAGATTTTGTTCAGTTGATAGAATGTTCATAAACCAGAAAAGATTAATCAGTTGAAAACAGTGGTAATTTGATAAAATAGAAATAAGTTGATGAAATTGATTGATTAAATTTGATAGTATTTCTGTTAATTCTTTTTCAAATATTAAACATGAAACAAAAATCTTAATAAATGTTGCTCAGATTAAAATGAGTGTGATTTCAGAGAGGAGGCTAGTTTTGTGTTGCATTGTAAAAATGTTTTATTTCAAGGTTGTCTTCCCTAAATTTGTGGCAGTATAAAGCTTGTGAAAGAAGGTGCAATTTTAGAATTATCCCTGAGAATTGCACATTTTATAGCGAAATACCCTTACCATTTCCTAACAGTAGCTATTTGTTGGAGCCATCCAACCCAATGGCCAACGCAGAGATGCGATTTTAAGGTTTACTAACAACCTTAACCAAGCCATTGGGTTACAGTAGTCCGTCCTCCCGCCAAAGAGGTCACATGACTACATTGTTTACCTCATTATTTTTGTTGGCCATCATCAGTATGGACGTCTTTGGAATTAATAGAAGTTTTTGTCAAGGTTTTATTTATTTTTTGAGATTTACTGTTAATCTCACTTCATAGTTTATATGTATATGATACAGTACTTATACATTTATTAGATCTTCGAAGGTATGCATTATATTATGCAATAATAAAGGACTTTTGGATGGCGACATCGAAAGTTCAATCGTCTTCAACCTTGAGGAAATAAATCTTCATAAAGAAGGTCCTGATGTAACAATAACATTATTATACAGCTTGCCAGTCGTTTGGTTCAGTTTGCTGGACGATGGAAGCTATAATTTTGCAGCATACATATATACAAAGAATGTACTCTTCAATAACAGAAGCGAGCTGGACGACGCCATCTTGGATGAGAATGACAATTCGAGTGGCCGTTATTGCTGTTCACGTTGGGTTCTAATAGCCAGGCGTTGAAAGCAATTTTTTGATCATATTATTCATCCCAGTCGAATAGATTGTCGAGGAGTCAGTAGAAGGAATCTCCCTTGGAGGCGGCCATTTTTCGTTGCCGTGGACACAGCATCGTGCAGAAGTTTTGAATGCAGGAAAGCCTACCTCTTCGGGAAACTCTTCCGTTCGAGGTCCAGTCGGAACATTCAGTGCAGGAAATACCTGCATGACGTCATTCAAAAGACAATCGAGTATTCTATTCCTTCCAAAAGGTTTAGATTCGGGTTGTCGGATGCCCGGGAGTGCCATTCATATCTACAAGGAAAGGCTTTTGTTTCAATAGTTTTGAGACAAGAATTGAGTACAGTCGGGTTTCTATACCTCCCAGAAGGTTAGATTCAGGTTGTAAGGTGATGGGGATTGTGATTCTTCTCAAGAATACAAGGAATCTATTCCTTATTTTAGATTTGGCTGACTGTTATTGAGTGGCTAGAGATTGATTTAACAGGCACAGTTTCTGTGAATGCTCCCTTGTTTGGTCACATTTACATTCCTTGGGTGAACAGCCAGCATTGAATGTGGCTTTTATGTTACATACATTACTTTCCTGGACAGCTCCTTAGTTGCAGGAGGTCTGCAGGAGGAACATGACCTTTCAAACACTTTGGAAACAAGGTCCCTGGTAGGGGACTTTAAGAGAGAGGAAGCGTGTATTGACTCACTTCTTCAGTTCAGGTCAAATTTAGAGCATCCTAGGGGTCACTATGATATGTTATAGACTTCAATATGCCTTGGACTGGGTGCAATGATGTTTGCATTTCCAGTCCAGTCAACCAGTTTGTGTTCAAATCTTCTTGTTGCAGTTTGACCATGTCTAAGAACATGTGACTCAACAGGAGGTAGGTAACTTAGAATGCCTTTAGCAAACCTACAATGCATTTTTCACTCCTAATGGGGTTCTCTTGCTGGACATATCAGATGTTCAGGGGATTTCATCTAGTGTTTTCATGAAAATAAGGATGATTAGTAAGTCTAGAAGTGAGCATGCTCCTAGTCTAGACTAATAAAGGGACACCAGGCCTTAAGGTAGATTCTTTTTGTCCCTATCATGACAGTTACCTTGGAATAGAGGGTTTCCTACTCCTCAGCTAGTTAAAAGGGGAGAGGATCTTACTTTTACAGGCCTTATGGAAGCATTGGCGTCCTGTGTTTTCAGGGAACCTTTGCCCAGTTTTTGGTAGTATACAAGTCTTGGTAACAGGATAATATTCAGCCAGACCTTTCAGAAGTGAGGTTGGCAGAAAAAAAAAAAAAAAAAAAAAAAAAACAAACGAGAGAAACAGCAGTTTTGATAGAAGCTGTTTATGGAATGATCGACAAAAGGGCGATAACACCAGCCAGTGTCACATCGCTTCAGTTTACAGTTTATTTCTTGTGACAAACAAGGAAGAAATGGCAACCAGTAGTTGTTAAGGTCAGGTATGTGAGCTTGCATGTACCTTACTTAGTTTAGAATGCTTAATATTTGAAATTCATCTATAGAAGGCGAGTGAATGACGTCACTCGACCTTATGGGTACACACTCGTCACCGGTAGACTCAGCTAACAAGTATCTTCGCTTCATTGGAGGCTACATATTCTACCAGTTCACTGCCTTACCCTTCAGTATTGCTACAGTTTTGTCTCGACTTCACCAAGGTAGGTGATGAGTTGAAGAGTTGAAGCTGATGGCTCTCGCAGAAGGCATCAGTATTCGCCAGTATATAGACGGTTGGCTAATGACAACAAATTCAAAACAGCAATGCCAGGGATACACTGGGGGTGCATCTTGTCGAGAGCCTGGGTTGGATCACAAATTTCTAAAAATCAGATTTATTTCCAACTCCATTAATCGAAGTTATGGTTACAATTCGACCTCAGGGTAGGTCTAGTCTTCCCAACTCAAAGGAAATCTATTGTCTTCTTGGAAAGACAGTTACCATGTTAAGCTTCTCACTTATCTCCAGGGAAGCTCATGTCACTTTGGAAAGCATGGTTTCAATGGAGAAGATTATACCATTGGGTTGTCTGCACAGGAAGTCATTCCAATGGTATCTGGAAACACTGCTGATATCTTCAGTCTCTGGATATCCCATTTCTTGGGTCTTTGGTTCAGGGATCATCTTCACTGGTGGACCAATACTTCAATTTTGAAGGAGAACTCAGCACTCCTTTGGAAGGAGCTCAGTCTCTCTCCTTTCACAGAAGCTTCCCTAAGGGTTGGGGTGCTCTCTTGAAGCATCCACAGCCATTGGTCTGTGGAATCAGGAAGAGTCAAGACTCCTCATAACATAACATTATACAGCCGGAAGCTATGTTGTTACCTTAATATGATTCAGAAATCAGTTTATGAGTTGAAATCAGTTGATAATTCTTTAGTGGTTGCCTATGTGAACAGCCAGGGAGGCTTCCACTCGGGGAATATGTACCTTGATCTGTAGAATCATGGTTCAGTCCAATGCCAGAATGATTCAGAATCAGGGAAGTACATCCCAGGGAATCTACATGTTCTGGCAGATTCCTTGACTAGGAAGATAAGTTATTTCAGACTAAAGGGGCTATGAATCGTCAGGTTTTTTAATCATATTACACATTGCTGCCATCAATCAGTGGTTGATGTGTTTGCAACAAGATGAATCACAAGATTCCTATGTAGCTCTGCTCTGAAAACAGGTGCTTGAACATCTCTTGTGAGGGTCTGGACAGACAGGTGTTTTTGCCCAGGGTCTTGGTCCTGCAGGTGTTGTAACATGTATATGTCTCATGTCCCAGATAGTTGGGATTGGGGAACAGATGCATTGAATGTCATGGGGGAGGGTCTGGTCAGTTATGTCCAGTGGCCCTCATCCCTCAGGTGATTCAACAGATGACCACCTACAGGTGCAGAATCATCATGATTGGGTGGCCAGGGATTGTTTAGTTTTGGAATCTGATGAATCTGTCCACAAACTTCTTCTAAGACTTTCCTTGGGGGTAAATCTGTTGACTCAACCATTCAGCAACAGACTTCACAACAGTCTAGTTTACTTGAATCTTCATGTTTGGCATCTGGAAGTCAGGCATGAAGATTATGGTAGATCCCCAGAGGAAGTGGTGAAACAATGAAGGAGCGCTCCTCAAGGAGAATCTGAGAATCAATTGTTCTTTTTGGGAAGTTGTGTGAAGAGAGCCAGGTACCATTCCACATGGAGCAAATTTCCTGAAATTCTAGTTTAGGGAAACATCCTAATACCATCCATTATTGTGGGCTATAGAACAGCAATTGCGGATGGTTTGGGGCCAAAAGGGTCAAGAAGTATCTAAAAGTTGAGATAAATAAGACACTAATAACTTTTAGTAAGAGACAAACCAATGTTGGATTTTGTCATTGGTCCTACATGCTCTTATCAGACAACCTTTGATCTTGTGAGGAAGGTTTTCTTGAAGTTATTTTCTTTTCAAGACAGTCTTTGGTCTTGGCTTCAGGTAAAGTAGTGACATTCATGTTTGGACCCTTCCCTTAGTTATAGGGAGAATGGGTCACAAGTAACTTTGGCCCATTGACTGCCTTTTTGGCCATGAACCAGTTGGCTTCAGATGGGCCTACTGCATTTACTGCAACTGAGTCAGTGGTCTTTGTCTGTGGATTACAGAGTCATGGTAAAGGAGTGACATTAATGCTTGGATATATTCTTCCTTTAGTTATAAGGAGAATTGGTCACGAGTAACTCTGGCCCCATCAATTGCCACATCCAGTTTACTTTGGATGGGCCTACTGCAATTAAGCCTGTGGTCATGCCAGCTCTTAGCCTCTTTGGACAACAGTTTGACTCAGTGTGGGTCTGTCTGTCCTGTTAGGGGTTTGGTAATCAAAAGGTTTGGGATAGAACAAAAATCTTTGTTTTTACTGCCATTAAGAAAGTTTCTTAATAAGACTTATCTTTTGGCACCTTTTTCATCTTGATTGAGTCAAGATTGAGTTTACAGAAGCTATTGATGTAGGTTTGATGGCATCTTTAGTTTTATAGCTGATTTCCTTACATGAGTTTCTTGATACATGTTATTGGAAATTGCATCGTATGTATACCAATTTCTGTCTGAAAAACCTCTGTTGTCATAGGGTCAGTTTTGAAATTGGTTCCTACAGTTGTAGTTACAGTTTGTTACTTTATAAGTATGTGTTTCATACTTATATTCAATTTGGTACATTTGCAGTTTGTGGCTGGTATGTCTGCAATGCTGGATGTATTTGTAGTTAGATATCAATGTTGCCTAAATCTGACTTGGGAAGGATTTGGCATTATGCTGATGACACTTACAGGTTGGTTTGACCTTGTTTTGGGGTCGGATGTTACAATGTAGATGGGCTATCTATTTATGACATCTTTTTGCAACACCAACATTGTCAGCAGTTGTGAGAACTACAGCTACATACTGCCATTTTTGGAGTTGTATGTTGTGAATGTTTGGAAGTTATATGTTCATTAATGCATGTAATTCCATTATGAAGTTCTCATGATGTCTAGTTGTAGGTTAGGTAGTGGTTTTCTGGAAAAGAATTCCCTCCATCCTACAAGGCTGAATTCAGCTACTGTTAGGAAATGGTAAGGGTATTTCGCTATAAAATTGAAAAATTTAATAGTAATTTAAATTTTTATTAGAAATACTTACCATTTCCTAACACTCAAATCTCCCTCCCGCCTCCCCGCAAGTCATTCTTTTACTTGCAACAAAAATAATGAGGTAAACAATGTAGTCATGTGACCTCTTTGGCGGGAGGACGGACTACTGTAACCCAATGGCTTGGTTAAGGTTGTTAGTAAACCTTAAAATCGCATCTCTGCGTTGGCCATTGGGTTGGATGGCTCCAACAAATAGCTACTGTTAGGAAATGGTAAGTATTTCTAATAAAAATTTAAATTACTATTAAATTTTTCAAATTTGTTACTTAAGCAGATGGTATACGACTTCAAATTGAAAAGTCAACACCCATTTAAAGATATAAATATAATCTTGTGCACGTTCAGTGGGTTTGTTAATTTGCACTGTAAATTTAATTTTGGTTGACGATGCCCATTTTCCCTCATATCTAATCCAGTTGGACAACTCACAACACCTATTTATGGACTGTTTTACTTTATTTCCAAGTATTTCAACATTCCAGTGTACCAAGAAATGATAAATCACATCTTGGATCATTTTAAATATTTTCAAAAGGTTTTAGCAATGGGGGCTAGGAGGGGAAGGGTGGATCTTTTCAGTGGGAAATCATTCCAAATAATGTGAAAAAAATGGGTGGGGTCCGTAAGTAGTGTGGACATAAATATTCAGAAAGTATGATAGTCTTGTTATGCATCAGCATCGTTTGTTCTGAAATTTTCGTCATACAGAACTAAGAACATGTGTAAGAAATTAAAAAAAGAGACTGGAATAATCATTTATTTGTGTGCGAGTCATTTTTCCAGATTGCCTGTGAATCTGTTTTGATACTCCGTTTGTTTCAAGTACTGTTTTAACAGTCCTACCCCCCACTTTTGTAGAGAACCTTAATGCAAATGCTGCTGGTGCAAAGTGAGGTGAGGATTTATCAAGGGTCATATGTTTACTTTAATGTGCTCTAGATAAAATAGTCAAAGAGTTCTAACATCTATATGTGTGTTGTGACCTTGCTGTATTTATATTTTTTAGGATGAAGAGGATGACAGTAGCGAGAAAAAATCAGCCAAAGATGCCCTGTTACTGTGGTGTCAGCGTAAAACTCACGGGTAATTCACATTCATACACATAGTATTGACCGAGTATAACAAAACCCTCATACAACCACAGGAGTGGGTTCTAATTCTTGGCGACATCCATTTATAATCACAAAAATACAGAGGATCTCAGAACCCGTTAGATTTTACCTTTTTTTGACATACACTAGTTTTGCTTATTACAGAGTCTGTGGTATATTAGACTTTCATCAAGTCCTTTTGTCTAAGGTATTATATGAGGACTGAATGACTTTTTTACCAGAATGTGGGGCTGACAGAAGCTGTTTTTACTCATCAAGTGGGTTGATAATGATTTCATGTACGTCAGATTTGCTGGAATGAGAAATACAAAGACTTGGAGCAAGTCTAGTGGTATATGGTTAAATCAGTTGAAGCAGCAGACAGCTGTGCAGACTTTCATCTTATTTCCCAATGTGTTTGTTACTAGAATTGGTCAAGTTAGGCTTCATTTAATTTGTATAAAGATAGTGCTACCAGTGTTGTATGAAACATGTCTTTACTTGACTTTGATCAAAGGTTGATTTTTTTGTGCCTTGTTTAATATCACACTGCGATGTTGACATTCCTTTCAACATCTGTAATAATAATTGACAAAAAAAAACCCACAAAAAAAACCATTGGTATTTCCTTCATGTTGAGGTGACCTGGTTTTGACTCAGTAACCACAAAGATAAGAATCTAGTGACCATTTGCTAAACTTCATAACCATTGAGCCACATTAACATGATTTTTGGGAAAATACAAACTTTTAACACTACTGTACTTTTCTAAATCAGAACAGAAAAGAGGAGGTTATAATAACGGGTGAATGCCAATCAGTGATTGAGGAGACTTTGATAAAGTTTTTACAAGTAGCAAGCATGCGCTTATCTCCGACCATTTGTCAGATGTGTTGTTTGTGTTTGATAAAGGTGTGGGCTTAATAAAAGTCTCACTTTTGTCACACCCGTCACCATAAAAGAACATAATTGAAGAAAATTGTTGATGAGAAGTTTTTGATCACTTTTGATCAATCTTACTTTTGCTTCAAACTTACAGCCTTATTTTGTTCTTGTGTTTGCCGTATTGAAAGTTGTCATTTCAAAATGTTTTCCATTTCATACAAATATGCAAAAGTGAAAATTTCAGCTGGAAGATAATTTTATTATTGTAGATTTTAAGAAATTTACTGACTTGAACTTAAGAGGTTGATTTTATAAGGATTTAATCTCTTATCAAAGCTTGTTTTACAGAAAAACTTGAACTTGATTAATATCTATTTTTAAAGCATCTTGTCCAAAGTATTGAAGAAGTTGACAAATGTGTGATTGTTAAACTGACAGGATCCTGATAATAAATTACTTTGAATTAAGAAAATCAAAATACACGTATTTCTGAAGTCCACTGAAAACTACTAATATATAAGTGCTAGAATATTTAAGTTGCATTTAGTAATTATTACTAACATATGTAACATAGCTATAATGGCAAAGGAAAATAATGTAATTTATTTTTCCAAACATACCTGCTTTGTATCAATCGTGTCAGTTAAGATAAGTTTGAACATTTCAAATGAAATGAAATTATGTCTACTTGTCAAGTCCAGGTTTAGACTTCTGAAAACAGATTGCTATGGCACTAATTAATATTTCCTTTGTTTACACTTTATCTATACAGTTTTCTAAATAATTATACACGTTAAATTTGTTTTCTCAGTCAATGTGGTACATGACAAACTGATATCCCAGGTTTTAGTGTGCTTGTTTGCTTACAGATCCTTTTCAGTATAGTAATAAAAATTGCAATAAGTAAATTTCACACAGAATGAAATACATATATTCTAGAATCCATCCATTAAAGTAAAATTTTTTTCAGAACAATTCTGATGAATCGATCATATTGTTCACAGTATAATTTTCACAGTTTCTGAGAAAAAACCTTTTTACTCTAAAAACATCGACTTATACACCGGTAAAATTTTTATTTTTGACACACCAGTAAATCTAATCATTTGTCAATTGTTTAAATTCCAGATACATCCTCATGTTACAGAACAAGGGTCCTTTGAATAGCATTTAGCATCAACACCAGATTGCTATAATACTTTTCAAATATCCACATAGGTAATTTTCATTCATTGTTTAACCACTAGATATCCAAATGTGAAGATAGACAACTTTACTGGCAGTTGGAGGAGTGGACTTGGTTTCAATGCCTTGATTCATGCACACAGGCCGGATCTCATTAACTACACTGCCCTGCTTCCAGACGAGCACATACCTAACCTGAATAATGCCTTCAATGTGGCCGAGAACAAGCTGGGAATCTCCAGGCTTCTGGATGCTGAAGGTAGGCTACCAAGTGTGAAAGTCACCACAGTATTTTCAAATCATAGAAAAGATTATTGAATGAAAGTGGATGTGGTTCAGAATATAAATTATTCATGTTGAAATAAATTAGGCTTTCTTACAGTCTATACCTTATGCTTTCAGGAAATATCAGTCACTTTGTATAATATATTGCAACTGGGAATAAATTAATTATATAGTCATTGAAACCCAATTACTGTGACTGGTATATGTTTATCTCCCCGGAAATATAGTGTATTTTGAAACATTGTACTTATGTTAATTGACTAATGTATCAAAACAAATAGCCTGGAACAGCAATCAAATTGCCCAGTGACAGTTCAAGGCATTTTTTTAGAGAAGGTGCATTTATATGGCTGAAGTATGGGTAATAATCTTTTAAAATATATTGCTAAAGGAAAAACGATAATTTTACTGTTGTAAATTGTTCATGTTTGCCCTTAATGTAAATTTTGTGCAAAGTGTAGCCGTAAAAGTAATCCAGGGAATCTTTAAGCACTCTTTTCACTATTAAGAGATTACTTATTTGAGTATTTCACCTGTCACATTTATTCCATTGTTTTCATATTTACAAATTGGCCACTTCATTTTGACAGATGTGGATGTGCCTCGTCCAGATGAGAAGTCCATCATGACCTATGTCGCTGCCTACTACCACTACTTTGCCAAGATGAAGAGTGAGAAGACTGGAACTAAGAGAGTAGCAAAGGTAAATGAAATGTTGTTATAGGTTATATGAGAGATCCATCATGGTCTGTGTGGCTGCCTATTGTCACTAGCTTGTCAAAATTAATGGTGATAAGAGTAGAATTAATGGCATAGCATAGGTAAGTACTCAAAACGATTGTTTTTTTAGGGATGGGTATCTCGATATCGAGACCATTCTACTGAAATACCGTGATGAGATTTTACAACCGCCACTTCGCTTTTGAACACATATAATGGAAGGAAGAGTAGAAATACTAGAAACATACCCAAAATCTAAAAAATTATAAGTTCTATCCCCAATTTTCATGCATTTGCAGACTTTATACAGTAGAAGCGATTACTGTGTCAGAACTGCCATGTTTTGGTTACAACAATTTACAACCAAAATCTCGCAGGTCAGCTCATATAAATTGAAGGAAAACTTAAAGTATTGGGAATAAACAACAAATCTGAAGAAATTACAAGCTTTTATCTCATATTTTGTGCATTTGGCCACTTTTATTGTGATGTCGTGAAGAGGAAATGTCCATTTTGTTTGGGGTATACTAAAATGTGGTATCCTGGAATCGGTACGGTTTTGCATTGGCGACCTCCCGATGTACACATTTTTGGCACCGACCCATCCTTAGTTTTTTGTTAAAAGTATCTCCACTGTGTCATATTTGTTCTCTAACACAATAGACAACATGTATAGAAACATCAAAATCTGTAAAAACTTAGCTGGATTACGACAATTTCATTTATAATTTATGGCTAACTTCCATTTAAACAACAGTATTTTCTGATATTGGGTTCTCAATCTAAATTCAAGGTACATTGTACAATTTTGTTAAGTCATTTTCACCAGTTTTACCTAGTAGTCAGTCCACTATATCTGTACATTAAGTATGACGTCACCTGTTCCCATCTGTCTATTGCTATCTTCAATTACCACAAGTCATATAAACAGTAAGTCTGTATTACAGGTTGTAGGTCAGCTGGTTGAGTTGGAACAGATGAAGGATGACTATGAGACCCTAGTCAGCAGTCTGCTGGAGTGGATTCAGCAGAAGATCACGGTCCTCTCTGACCACCGATTCCCAAACAGCCTGGAGGGAATCCAGAAGGAGATGACCAAGTTCAAGAACTACAGGACTGTGGAGAAACCTCCAAAGTAAGTTACTGACAAGTGGATTGGGTTTAACTTTACTAGGTACTCTGTAACACAGAAATAGCCAGAATTTAGGTGATCTTTTTCCTTTAATCTCTGCCAACATTCTGATAAAGTCAGTTTGAATTACACCATATCGGCTGTATTCCTATACAGCATGAATTAGAAGATAAATTAAATGTAATGAATAAAACGTTGTTTAATGATGGTGGGATGGAAATGTTTTAATATACCATGCAATTGTTTAGGTACCGAGAGAGAGGAAACATTGAGGCTCACTTTTTCAACATTCAAGCCAAGCTGAAAGCCAATGGCCAGAGGATGTACACTCCACCCGAGGGCAAGCTGATCAGAGACATAGAGTCGGCCTGGGTACAGCTGGAAAGGTCTGAGCATGACCGTGAACTGGCTTTGAGAGAAGAGTTGATCAGACAGGAGAGATTGGAGATGTTAGCCACGAAGTTTGAAAGAAAGGTACAAGTCCTTACAATATTATTGAAGATTTACCAGATCCATAAGCATTTGTTTGAAATATTAAGTTGACTGTCATAAACTGACTTATAAAAAAGAAGTGATAAGGTAGGAGAGACGAAAGATGTTAGCCAAGAAGTTAAAAAGAAAAGTATTGGTATTTTAATCTCTGTTTGGCTGATAATATGAGTTCAAATGTTTGAATAATGTTTTAGCATCAAAGAGTGCTAAAATGTTAGCAAAGAAGTTAGAAAAATTTGTCACATATTTGTATATTAATAGTTGTTAGTCTAGAAAGAAGTGTGTCCTCTGATATAATGTTTAAGGCTGATATTTTTCAAACTGGACTAAACTTGTATTCTGTGCACTCACTGTTGGTTAGCGGTTACAAATCTGATTCCTCATTGTTTCCAGGCTGGTTTGAGAGAGAGCTGGTTGAATGACATGACTGTGGTGTTAAATGACCAGAACTTTGGGAGTAACACAACTCAGGTGGAAGCTGCATTAAAGAAACATGAGGCCATCTCAGCGGAAATTGAAACCAGGGTTAGTTACTTGTGTTTTTTTTTTTGATTATAACTCTCCCAACAATTTTAAGATTTTTGCAAACTAATTCCTAAATGCATAATAATTTCACATATTATCTACAGTGTAGTGTATTCACATGTTTTCCTCAATGTAGTGTATAACTTGATTTTAAGTATAATATATAGAAAATAGCTAACAACGTATAACATTTTCTTGTAGTCACCCAGTTTAATAGTGTTTGCAAATATCTTTAATTTAAATATGAAGTTTAATATTTCAGATTCTAATGACAATAATGGAACCATACTCTTTAAATTATGGCATTGCTTAAGTCTTCAAAAGTAACGGAAAGTTATTTACTAGCTTATAACCATATAGTTTGATGCATGTGCTCCATATTTTAGAGAGACAGATTTGATGCACTTAGCTTAATGGCCCAAGAACTTTTGCACGAGAACTACCACGCCAGTTCAAAAGTGAAGAAAAGGTATACAAAATGATAATTAGCCTAATCCATTGAAATATATGTCATCAGTTTAACAGGAATTGTTTTAAAGTTTAAAGTTATTATTGGATAATGAAAGGAATATTTTGTTGAAAAAAGTTTATTTTCTCCTGTGTTCCCCATACTTTAATTGGGCTTAAATTCAAGTAAGCAAAATCAGTTAGTGAAGTGAATCTGTACAAAACACAAAATAGTGTACTTGAAAGTTGTTGACACTGGTATGTAAATAGGTACAAGCCTTTCTGTGGTCGTATTTCTACCCATAAGGATTTTAACTCCTTTCTGTATCTTTTTGTTCTAAGATTGTAAATCATATGCAATTTTAAAAATCTGTTCATTGTTTGATTAGTTAAATAAAAATAATTGTAAATATTTATCTTAGGGAGGAAGAAATTATGGAAAAGTGGCGTCAATTGATGGAGCTATTGGAGAAGAAAAGACGAGCTCTGGGCGGCTTCAGTGAGCTGCTTGGTATGTTCAGAGACATCGAGAGTATTCAGGCAGAGATGAAGGAAATGGAGGTATTACTTATTTATATCATTGCTAAATGGTTAACGTTTGTGAAAATACTTGTGAATATAAATAAAATACCTTATTATGAAATAATGAAGTTGCCCCATTATATCACAAGATTACCCATGATTGACAAAAGTCAACCTGCTTAATATAGAACTCTTGTATGTAGAAATAAATATCAAGTCTTTTCCATTGAAATTTCCCGTTATTTGTGGTTCAGGGGAAGTAGTCTTCTGATTGTGAGATTAAACTGGCTTCTGTTGTAATTGTATTGAAGATAGTAAACTGTGTTTACTTGAAAACAAAGAAATGACTGAATGGACTGTGTGAATAGATGTGGATAAAACATTGTATGGTTGTTGCATTTTAGCCCACATTGAAGTCAGAAGAGACAGGCAAGCATCTGCTGAGCACACAGGACTTGCTACAGAAACATGCCCTGTTGGAGAGTCAAGTGAACACTATTGGCAACAGGGTCCGGGGCTTGAACCGAAAGGCACAGCCGCATATGAAGTCTCTCCACCCAGAGTCACAGCTACTCCAGAAAAGACTGGAAAATCTCAACAAGGACTTTGACAAGTGGGTCTTAATGGTTTTATCCATCATTATCTAGTTACATGTTATGAAATTGAGGATAAATTTATCAGTTGTTTAAACAGGTATAAAACCTCAACTCTGACAAATATAAAACCCTAACTCTGACTTTCAAGGCGAATTTAATGAAAACCAAATGCCCAAGAGTGAGACAGTGGGTCCTCTGATTGTAAGATCTTTTGTTTAACTTTCAATAAATATATACTGGCAATTAATGGAGTAATGAGTTAGTTCGTTATTCTTGAATCAGTTGGTTATTCAATATTTTCTGGTCGGCCAGGCAATAGCTGTAGTGAAAAAGTCTTGCAAATTCTAATTTGCTTCTTTTATTGCCATGTTCAGTCAGTTACTTGGTAAATTTTTTTTTATGTTTCCGTGTCATGCAAGTGTCAGACAGACTAGCTCCACAGGATCTGTAATATCATTGAGTTGAAATAATAACTACAAACCAGAATTTTTAAAATGTTTTTTTATCCCTGTAAATTTTGTATAATTTTTAATCACAGTATGAAAGACCTAGCTATTAGTGGAAGAGCTCTAGATAATCACACAACTTTAAGACTTGAAATATCTATATCAGTCAATTATAGTATGAAGACCAGTTAATCCATTAAATCCCTGTATTTCTTTCACAGTATCAAGGACCTAGCAGGCCAGCGTAAGGCTGCACTGGAGGAGTCTCACAAGTTCTATCAGTTCCTGCAGGACTCCGAGGAGGAGGAGGCCTGGCTGGTGGAGAAATGCCGTGCCATGAAATCCACTGACGTGGGCAAAGACCTCACCAGCTGCACCAGCCTCATCAAGAAACAGGAGGTATTGTGTTAAAAATGTAGAGTGTGACTTCTGTTGTCTATTTGTTATGATAGAAGCAATGCATAAAGTGGTAATTGATGAACAACATCCTGTAAAGTCATATAGGCTGAAGTGGTTGTGTGTTTTCAGTCAGGTTCTTGAAGAAACCATTTGCATATAGTCTTAAATGATTTGTCTTATGAACTTTGTGCTAATCTGCAGGATCCATAAGTCATGTGTCAGTAGAATGGTTTGTGTGTCATTGACTTCATTGAAGCATGCAGAAATTCTTTGAATTAATTCTAAGATTTGTTTCAAGGTACTGTCTAACCACTATTGTATGAACTTCCATTTTCTGAGTATTCAGTTTATTGTCTCGTGTCCATTCTCCCAAAGTTATAGTGTCTTGTGGTTTATACTGAATCACCTTTCTATTTTGTTAACCTTCTATTAATTGAACAAAAGCTTCCCCTTTGACCATGTTTGGATAATGGGATTGCACCATATATATTTGGATCAATAGCTTGGGTACATATTCATTTCTAATATACTTAATACACAAAATAAAATGAGAAGGAAAATTAATAAAACTGATATTTTGTGGTAGGGTTTTGAGCGGGAGATGCAGGCTCGACAGCCATACTGTGAGCGTATCTGTCAGAGTGGAGAGGAGCTGATTTCAAACAAGCATTATGCTTCACGAGATATCAGGCAGAGGATCAACAGTCTGAGGGACAAGTGGAAGAAACTGCAAGAACTGGCCAGTATGAGAAGAACCAGACTGGATGATGCTTTTGAATCTCACCAGGTAACTAACCATTGAATCTGCAAAGTCCATTTTCCAGTCTTATCAGGTACACAAGCTCTGTTGTCCAAAAGATTGAGTATTTCAATTATTAAAATTATTGACCACAAAAAGGAGGACCAAATTGTTGTTAGCTTTTGAATCTCACCAGGTTCACAATCTTTGCATCTGCAAAGTCCCCTGTCCAGTATTCTAAGTAACACAAAACCTGTTGTCCAAAAGATGAAGTATTTTCGGTTAAGTTATTGTTATTATTGGCCATCAAAAAGGAGGACCAGGTTGGATGATGCTTTTGGATCTTGATGAGTACACAAACTTCGCATTTTCAAAGTCCCTTGTCCAGTGTTGCTAATAACACCAACTCTTGTCAGAAAGATTGAGTATTTGAATATTTGAAATGATTGATGATATGAGTCACCTACAGAAGACCAAGCTAGATGGTGCTTTTGAATATCACCAGGTGCACAAAGTCTGAAATCAAATGATTCAGAAACAATCTGGTATACACTTATAGAAAAGCTATTATTATCTGTATGAAGTTTTATCAGATGTAAACTATGTGCTCTAAATGAAATAACTGAAGTCTTTATATCAAGTCTGTCTGTTATACTTTATATTCAAGTACTATGCTGATGCCAATGAAGCAGAATCCTGGATCAAGGAAAAGATGCCATTAGTGTGTAGTGAAGACTTTGGAAAGGATGAAGCAACTGCAAAGGTAAAAGACTTGACCATGTTGAATGTAATATTGAAATATGGCTGTGCATCAAAGAAATAAATTCATATGTAATATAGTTTATGTGATATTCACAAAATATTGTCCCTGGATAAATATATGCAGCTCAGGTTTTGAACCAAAATTGCAAATATATAACAAAAAATGCTAAATAAAACTTATACACCACTAGAAACCTGAATTCTGGATAAGAGTAAATCTCAATGGAGGAGTGTCAGGAGGATGAGATACTTTTACTTATGTTTGTGTTATAACAGAGTTTTACGTAAATGGGTATGGGTTTATTTAATTTATAAAAATTCAATTGTTTTTTCAATCTGCAAATGTTTTTGTAGAAAATGTTGTACAAATAAATTTAATTCTTCAGAGTCTGTTGCAAAGACACAACCATCTGGAAGAGGAAATTCGGGCCTTTGAAACAGACATCAAGAGGCTTGATAACTTGTCCACATTGATGACCAAAGCAGGAAGTGACCACAAGGTACGTGTTGTAAAAGGTAAAACAAAGATGAAGTTTGACTAAGAATTACCTGGGTTTTGCCTTATTTATAATGCTGAGGTTTCTGAAGACAGAAACCTGTTCTTTGCCTCTGTAAAAGTTATAAGATTTTACGAATAAGTAAATTAATAAAAAAAATACAAAACATCAAAAGGCTACAAGTTACTCTGAAATTTTTGTTTGCCGTGAATGAAAAATGCGTAATGTTTAAAAATAGGTAATGATAACAAGGAAAAAAAAAAAAAAGCATTGCTGTGTGATTGAAATTTGATATTATTTGAGTCAAATGGCAAAAAGAAACAGTTGAGATATGTTCACTACCAAGCAAGAGTAATGAGTACAGACTATTGTAACCGCAGATGACACCCGAGGCAGCTGCCAGAGTTCAGAAGAGTGGACGTAACCTGGTGGTGTCTGAGGACAGAGTGGACAATGAACCAATCACTGATAGTGAGGAGGAAGAGTTGGTAGAAGTGCCACACACATATGAAGTGAGTGAAAAATAGTTGTGAAATGTCACAGCATAGGTGAAATATAGGGGTGAAGCTTGACATACACACATAAAGTGATTGAAAATAGGTGTGAAATGTTACATACACATATAAAAAACGGTGATAAATGTGTGTGAAATGTGACATACCCACATTAATTGAGTGAATTATAGGTGGGAAACAGAACATTCACATATAAAGTGAGTGAAAATAGGTGTGACATGTGACATACACATGAAAATATGTGTTGGTGCAAGTCTCGCTAATGAAAACAAGAAGGAAATGCTTAAGGTTTATGACAGTAAAACTTTTGAAAGTGACTTTGTGGTTTTCCTTTGCAAATATACATGTTACATTTAACATTGAATAGCATCACAGCAGAGCCAGGGGATTTCTTCAAGTTCATTAAAAAATATTAAGCTTTGTTGCTATGGTGACACCTGAGACAATAAGCAGAGTTCAAAAGAGTGGATGTAAGTAACTTTTGTTTTTAAAAGTCTACTTGTACAGATGTAATTACAGGTAGAAGAAGTACGTGAGAGAGAAGATATACAAGAAGAGGTCGTGGAGAGGAAAATACCACAAGTGAAAATGCTCTACAGCTACTCCGGTCAAGGAATAAATGTAGACAAAAGAGAAGTAAGAGCAGCAATTTTTTCTGTAAATTACTGTGGTGAAGGCTCAGAGATAAATGCCACAACGAAGCATCACTGTGGCCATGTTTATCAGAAAACAGTTAAGAGATCCACTATATCTTCACAGCTACTCTGTCGATGGTGTCCATTGGGAAAGTGGGCACATTGGGAAAGTGAAAGTGGGTCCTCGTGGATAGTTGTTTGTGAATAATGATTTTCAGTGCAAAAATATGTAACAGCTAGTATGACACACACACACACCCCTTTCTTCTATTTCATCAACTGCTGTCATGCTACAACATACAATGTTTTGCAAGTGAACATTAAACCAAGATCAATCAGTGTACATAGAAAAAGGAGGTACATTTGTAATGCCCCTTTCACACTACAGGTGGTAAGTCCCGCAGTTGGAAGTTTTACTCAGCAGCAGAACTGCCTCCCAGGTCACCCCATTTGATCTCATTTGTTCACACTATAGGCAGTGTAATTTGTGGTTATAGGTGTTGGCGAAACACCCCTTTCCTTCAACTACTGTCCAAGATTAGCACTCAGCCTTGGATCACGGTGGCGAAACATCCATAACATCAACGCCCCTTATGTCACCGTATTATACTGAAAGACAACCGAGTCACAACCTTATGTACACTGTGGACCACACCTTCGGTTACTATAGCAAGAAATTCATACATGCATGCACGGAATCGTCTTTAGTTGAAGGCGAGGGGCATTTCGTGAAATGCCTGTAACCGCGGGGGATACCACCTGTAATGTGAATGGGGTATAACAGAGAAAGGGTGTATTACTTTAGTTTTAACAAATATTTAATTTTTAAGCACATTTCTTGGTATAAAAATGTAAATATCTTATCACCCATGAGCCATTTCTTTTGGTCCCTTGGGATCAGACTTAAGGTAATAAAAGTTGGTGTTTTTTTCCTCTCCAATTTCTGTCAATGTCTAATATGATAAATCATTTGCACTGTATTTATTATATGTGATCTGGAAATATTGCAAAAAATGTAAATAAAATGTTTTGATTAATTCTGGTCCTTTTGTAGGTGTTGTTACTTCTGCAAAAAACCAACAATGACTGGTGGAGCATTCGTAAAGCCAATGGACAAGAGGGCTATGTGCCCGCAAATTATGTCACTGAAACCGACCCCAAAATTGTAAAGAAGAAAGTAAAGGTGCCCGTGAAAGTACCCGAAGTCGTAAAAGTCACCAAGACTGAGATGAGGAAAGAGGTCCTCAAGAAAAAGAAGCCTTTAAGTTCTTTGAGAAGGACTCCTTCAGGTGAGTAAGAAGCTACATGTATGTCCAAAAAATAGCGATGGGTTACTGGCATATTTTCCATGTTGGAACTCAGCAGTGCATCACCATTAAAATTTTGGAATCCCAAAAAAGTATTATCCCTGACAAACTGGTCCTAAAATGGGAAGTGGAGTTTACAAAAACAAAATATGCTGATCAAAATTGTCAAGAAAGCTATTGACATATCTATAAAACTATAAGTTATAATGTCTCCAGGTTTACACATTTGTTTCCTTTATTTTAAGTTCTCCCAGCATTTAATGTGCTGACAAATGAGACGTGCTTATTTCATATTGTTGTCTTATTTCAATAAAATGATTTCCATATGAGGATAAATATGATAATAAATAAATTTTTACTGATGGTCAATGTCCATGAAAGAGATACAGATTTTAAATTTCAACAATAACTTATATATATTTTCCAATCTCATTGGATACATAGTTTAACTTAATGCCTGGTTAAAATATTTTTACTTCCAAAACATTTCACTGTCACCTTCATTAAAGTTCATTTATTTAAGACCATAAAAATCGTCCGATGAACTGACAATGAAAGTATTTGTAATTTTTCATCACTGTCACTGGTTTGTTAAATACCCTTAACTGACCATATATGTTCGTAGCAAAGGTCAATATTGTTTTGCAGTGCGTTCAAAGGCAAACCTGCATTTTGACAAAGAGAATGTTGAAGAGAGACAGAAGACACTGAACAACTCCTACAACAACTTGAGGAACCTGTCAGAGGTATATTGAATATGAACAATTAAGTATGTTTAGGATATAGCCTACATTGTGGAGTCATGTCGGACATCCCAGTTTCAGAAAGGTTGAATTTTGTATTTTTTTAACTGGACTTTGGGCATAACTAGAACTGACAGGTACCACTGTTTATAATTTAAAGTAAAGATTATTATTTACTTGAAAAACAAGCAGCTTATACTAAACCTGTCAGACACACCAAGACTTACAATGAATATGTCTTGACTTCTTTAGAGTTGAATGAACGTGTTTTAACACTGTTCATGATGTGTAATACAAACTGAATGGAATTTTGACTCCAGTTTTACTTTTAAATTTTGAATTGGATAAAGTATAACAAAAGTGTGAAATGATAAATGAAAAACAATAATAAGTATTTTTCAATTTATTTCAGCAAAGACATCACAACCTGGAAGATGCAATCGTATTCTACAGATTTTGTCGAGAGTGTGACAGTTTTGAGAAATGGATGAATGATAAGGTATGTGTATTGTGCAGCATTTCACTGAAGTTTTCAGAATATCCTGTGAACTATAATGCACATTCATTTCAAATGGGCTCTGGGCAGGGACCACTCGATCTACACAATTTACAGCATTATATATTGGATTCCCTTCATCAAATTAATGTTCAAACCTATCAACACCTAAACTATGCCAATTAAGAGTTTCTTGTGTTATTCAAAATCTTTGCGACACTGTAGTTATTAGTAGTCATCAGAGTAATATAATATTGAGTAATATTCTGCTGATATTTTGTGTTTAATATTTTATGCATTGTTTTATTTAGGAACAAGTTCTACAAACCAAGGAGAGTTTGTCAGAAAATATGGAAGCTGTAAAGAGGAGGTTTGCTGTAAGTTGTTGTGTAGTTTCAGTGTATTTACAGAGACAAAGTGTAGATTGTTCGAGCCAGTGTGTTTTTAGGCGGGTTGCGTGTAACCAACCCGCCTATTAGATTGATGTGTCCGACGTCCGTCTGTCTGTCTGTCCGTCTGTCCGTCTGTCCGTCCACATTTTTCGTTTCCGGACTCTAACTTTAAAACGGTTTGACCAATCAAATTCAAACTTCACAGGGAGATAGATCACCATCATAGCTAGGTTCCTTTCGAAATTGGTGAAATTCCGTGTGTTCGTTTGTCCGTTTTTCGTCCGTTTGTCTGTCCATCCATCTGTTTGTCCACATTTTCGTTTCCGGACTCTAACTTTAAAACGGTTTGACCAATCAAATTCAAACTTCACAGGGAGATAGATCACCATCATAGCTAGGTTCCTTTCGAAATTGGTGAAATTCCGTGTGTTCGTTTGTCCGTTTTTCGTCCGTTTGTCTGTCCATCCATCTGTTTGTCCACATTTTCGTTTCCGGACTCTAACTTTAAAACCGTTTGACCAATCAAATTCAAACTTCACAGGGAGATAGATCACCATCATAGCTAGGTTCCTTTCGAAATTGGTGAAATTCCGTGTGTTCGTTTGTCCGTTTTTCGTCCGTTTGTCTGTCCATCCATCTGTTTGTCCACATTTTCGTTTCCGGACTCTAACTTTAAAACGGTTTGACCAATTAAATTCAAACTTCACAGGGAGATAGATCACCATCATAGCTAGGTTCCTTTCGAAATTGGTGAAATTCCGTCTGTTTGTTTGTCCGTTTTTCCGTCCGTTTCTTCGTTTTTGTCCGTTTTTCTGTCCATCCATCTGTCCGTCCACATTTTTGTTTCCGGACTCTAACTCGAAAACGGTTACTCCAATCTAATTCAAACTTCACAGGGACATACATCACCATCATAGCTAGGTTCCTGTCGAAATTGGTGTAAATCCGTCCGTTCATTTGTCTTGTTCCTAAATTTAATGAGAGCAGTTGCTAACCTTGTTTCCTGCGTGCGCAACCCGCCTTTTGGGGCACCTCTGACCCTCTTGTTAATCTTGAGTTGTATTTCACATCATTGAGAAGTAGTATTTGAAATATACATTTGTTATAGTGATAAACATAATGATCTAAACTGATAAAACTGAAACTGTAGAGGTGTGCATTTATAAAGTAAAAACTGTTCATCATATGAAGTCACTGCCATTTATCACAATGAAAGTTCTTAGAGGACTTTTTGGTTGAAATGTGCCTCACATCTTGAAAATAGCAATGTCTCTAGACATCAACTTGAACCTTTAAAATTGATTTAGTTCAGTCTTTTTCAATAATTAATATTTTTCTGAAAAATAATCTTAAGTGATATTAACATCAGATTTACTGTTATTTTTTTCCATATGAATTAAAGAAAAACAGGTCTGGGGTTTAGTACGTGAAACCCAGTGCAAGGAAAGGTACTTTGCCATTTTACAAGTGCAAGTTCAGGTCCAAGTACTGGTATCAAGACTAAAGTACTAGTACTTTGACCAGTTCAAGTAAAAGTACTTTTCAGAGTGTATAATTATACACTCTCTAGATGATATAATTCCTAGATCATCAAGTCTGTATATTAACATAAATTATTAATTGAGACATAAGATTTAGAAGAATCATTCACTGAGCATTGATGAGCCCAAAATCTTCTCCATTTTCTTGTTACACTAAAATAAGGTGGGTTTTAATAAGAATAAACAACCTGATCTAATCAGACTTTTATGGAACTTAATTATCATCTTCGCAGATTGTAAGGCACGTTGCCTAAAATCAGTGTTCCAAAATTATGCTGACAATGGACAAGCAAATCACAGAGAGTCTGTTTGGCCAAGGGGGGTGTAAGTGGGAAAAACTGTGTTGAGTAATTAATTAAACCTTGACCTTAAGAGGTCAGACCTCGGATTTGAACTTGTAACATTTTGTTTAATACGAGTATTGTGATGTTTGTGGAACCTAGGCACTGATCACAGACCTTGCAGCCAATAGTCATGTGATTGATGACATCAATGCCATGGCCAGTGGCATGATCCAATCAGATCACAGCCAGACAGACTATATCAAGCACAGACAGAAAGAGATCAACGACAAGTATGTGTGCAAAAAAATGACAAAAATATTCAGAAATGGTCCAACCATTGTCAGATTTTAATTGGGGAAGCTAAGTTTTATTTTGTGTAGCTCAACTTGATTGAGACATACTTTCTGCAAGAAAGTTTTAAAATGTATCTTCAGAAATATTTTTGAGATATACTGTTATAAATATAGGCAGAAAGTGTACACTGAAGAAAAACTGGGTCAGTGCACAATATGGTGTTGAAAAATATCTGGTCAAATGAGGTACCACAAGATTATCTAATAAGATGCTGGGTTGTAAATGATTTCTGAAAGACAAGAAACAATTTTTAGGTTGAAACTGTTAATCAATAAAATAAAACAGTGATACAGATTTTATAATAACTGACTTGGTCTTAATTTCAATAGTGTAGTATCACTGGTACTTGGTCCAGGATCATAAAAAAAAATCAAGGCTGTTTTCATGTATTTGAGTGTTGGTTGAGTCTTTAAATCAGTAGTTATCAACCTAAAGCTTAATGGTATCAGGGGCTCAGTGCTCTGATCTAGCAAATGCTCACTTGCCTTGCTTTTCAATGGTTGTGTGTTTGATAAATGCTATTGCTGATTTTTATTGCAGTAAACGTGTCTATCTGGTGATATGAATCCAAATCATGGGTAAACACTGGTGTGACCATGCTAAACTGACTTTGAATGTGGCCAAAGGATCAGTAACTAAGGGATACAGTCCCTGGACCAATGAGAATTATAATATCAGAGGTCAAACGTTTAATCTGTGTATTTCAGGTGGAGGAATTTAAATAGACTGAAGATGGACAAGGAGAAGAACCTGCAGGGAGCCAGCAGCATTGAGTTGTTCCAGAACCTGTGTGGTGAACTCAAGGACTGGATACAGGTGAAAATAATACATTACATAGAGTTATGACTTTCTTCTAGCACTCGTTAATGGGAAATACCAGACTCATCTCTGAGAATTGAAGTCAAATTTGCAGAGTAAAATTCCCATTAAAGTTCAATCTTAAATAGAATTTATTGACAGGTCTATGCAGGACTTATTCTAGTATATTTTATCCTATTATCTCTACTTATTATTTTGGGGCGGTATTCACTAAGGGTCAGTGGAAATTAGATAAAATTTGAGCAAAAATGATCAACTTTTGATCAGATCTAGGATCAGCTCAGATTGGTATATGCAAACCATTTGATGTGATTTTTTTATGAAATTTTGGATGAACTTTGATCCATGCACTTTGTTAAATTAACTTTTGGATTAAGACTGATTAAAGATATATATATCTTATTGAAGATGTCACAGGGAATAAGATGATGTTTTAATCAGTCATTACAGAGGCAGAGGATACTTCATAGCTGAAAAAAACCCTTTAGATTTCCTGAGTAATTAAGAACTCTTTTTAAAATTGTGAGAAATTAACAAAACAAGCAAATTAAATATTAAGTTGTTTCAGCTATCTATTGGATCCACTGGCTCACTTGAAGCTTTTTTCTCAATTTCTCTCTGATTTTAATCTGATCTTAATCCATGTTAGTGAATACTGCCCCTGGTTTGGAAGCTAAATTATGGCTCAAGTAGAACTCAGTAGAACAAGCTTTGAGGTCACAAAATACTGTGTTTTCATGCATATAAGTGAAACTTTGTTATAATGAGCACTGGATATATTGGAGCCATACAAAGTCTAACGTAATATTTTGTATGTTCATTACAGGAGAAGAATGGAGAGGTGGATAATGGGGACTTGGGACGAGACCTGAACTCGGTGAATGCTCTGCAGAGAAAACACCAGAACCTAGAGCATGAACTGGAACCATTGGAGGACAAGCTCAGGAAGATGAACCTGTTGGCCAATGCGTGAGTTATGATGTAGTTTTTGTCAGAAAAAACAATTTATAGATGGACTTACTGGTTAATGTGCTCAATTTAATGTGTTATCTTTTGTGTTTGTAAAGTCTGTTGATGTGTTTATCAGGATGAACCTTTTGACCAATCCATGAGGTTTAATGTGTTTTCTAAATTAATTTTTAAATTAATTATAGATGAACTTGATTGCAAATGTGTGAAGTTTTAATGGAATTTATGTCTAAAATGTCTGAATTTTAAAACTAACTTATTGGCCAGTACCTGGGTTGTAAATTTCCAGTTGACTGTGCTTGTTTTCAGGGTGAGAAAGGATTACCCAGATGAGGCAGGTCATGTGAACCAGAGGGAGCGGGAAATCATGGACATGTGGAAAGACTTGAAACGCAAGGCTGACCAGAGGAAGAAAGATCTAGCTGATGCGGAAGAGCAGCAGAAGTTTAAAGAGGAGGCTCGCGACCTGGTGAGTTCATTCAGTGCATTTTATAAAACTAGGGATTTTAATTCTGGTGGGTTCATTTAGTGCAAAATGAGCAGTTAGTGAATGAGTTGCGTTATTGAGTACTTTAAATGAACCCTGGACAGAGTTAGTTTTACAGAGAAAGTTTGAGTTCAGTTGAGTGTATTTACAGAGTGAGAAAACTTACATTTAAAAGTTAACCAATTATGCTACAGAATCGAATGTAACATAAGATATATAGGATCACTTCAGGAAAAGTAACAGTTGCTGATTAAAAGTAGCATTGTAAAATAAAATACATGTTAAGGTTTTTGCGAATTTATTTGTGACCGAGAGTGGAAAAAATATTTTTTTAATATAATGGAAGCTATTACCATGTAAAACAGACCTTTATGAAACTATGTGTATAGGCGTTAACTGAAGATTTACAAAGCAAGCAGATTTCACATGCTGTCCCAGTAAGTATATTCAGCACTTGCAGCCCAATGTTTGATGTACATCTCCTTCTGAGTGTCCAGTAATTTGGACACAACGTCCATGTACCACATATTTGATAACTGTATAAAAATACATTATTGCAATTGATCAGTTATTATGTCCACCCCCCTGGGGGGTGGATATATTATTTTTGCTTTTTTCGCCGTCCGATGTCCGATGTCCGGCGTCCGGCGTCCGATGTCCGGCGTCACGCATGGTTTCCGCTCATTTAAAGGAAAAGTATTAGAGCTATTGTCACCAAATTTGGTATGCAGGCTTATTGGGTCAGTAGCTTGCTTGGGATTGCTTTTGGCTGTTGTACCTCTTTTGCTTACTGAGTAATACTTAAGTACAGCTATTTTCAGTACCCATTGGTTTCCGTGCATTTAAGCCAAAATAATTAAAGATATTTTACTACAATTTTGAATACAAGATTGTTATGTCCATAGCTCGCTTGGTATTGCATTTGGGACTGATAGCTTTGTCAGTACATGAGTAATAGCCATTTAGGTACTTCATTGTGTATTTTCAGTACTACTTTTGAGTAATTTGCTAATATCTCAGAAACCGTGTGAGATAGAGCGATTTCGTCGAAATTTTCGACCCACAGGGTATTTAAGGAATGTAATATTTGCAATTTTCAAAAAATTTTCCCCTCCCCAAAAATGGCGGCCATTTTGAATTTTCGAATTTTTGCCAAAAATGGCAAAACACAAATTTGCTTCTATCTCCTTAACCGTGCGAGATAGAGCGATTTCGTCGAAATTTTCGACCCACAGGGTATCTAAGGAATGCAATCTTTGCAATTTTCAAAAAAATTTTCCCCTCCCCAAAAATGGCGGCCATTTTGAATTTTCGAATTTTTGCCAAAAATGGCAAAACACCAATCTGCTTCTATCTCCTTAACCGTGCGAGATAGAGCGATTTCGTCAAAATTTTCGACCCACAGGGTATCTGAGCATTGTACTCTTGGTAATTTTAAAAAAATTTTCCCCTCCCCAAAAATGGCGGCCATTTTGAATTTTCGAATTTTTGCCAAAAATGGCAAAACACAAATTTGCTTCTATCTCCTTAACCGTGCCAGATAGAGCGATTTCGTCAAAATTTTCGACCCACAGGGTATCTGAGCATTGTGCTCTTGGTAATTTTTACAAAATTTTCCCCTCCCCAAAAATGGCGGCCATTTTGAATTTTCGAATTTTTGCCAAAAATGACAAAACACTAATTTGCTTCTATCTCCTTAACCGTGCGAGATAGAGCGATTTCGTCGAAATTTTCGACCCACAGGGTATCTAAGGAATGCAATCTTTGCAATTTTCCAAAAATTTTCCCCTCCCCAAAAATGGCGGCCATTTTGAATTTTCGAATTTTTGCCAAAAATGGCAAAACACAAATTTCCTCCTATCTCCTTAACCGTGCCAGATAGAGCGATTTCGTCAAAATTTTCGACCCACAGGCTATCTGAGCATTGTACTCTTTGCAATTTTCCAAAAATTTTCCCCTCCCCAAAAATGGCGGCCATTTTGAATTTTCGAATTTTTGCCAAAAATGGCAAAACACAAATTTGCTTCTATCTCCTTAACCGTGCCAGATAGAGCGATTTCGTCAAAATTTTCGACCCACAGGGTATCTGAGCATTGTGCTCTTGGTAATTTTTACAAAATTTTCCCCTCCCCAAAAATGGCGGCCATTTTGAATTTTCGAATTTTTGCCAAAAATGACAAAACACTAATTTGCTTCTATCTCCTTAACCGTGCGAGATAGAGCGATTTCGTCGAAATTTTCGACCCACAGGGTATCTAAGGAATGCAATCTTTGCAATTTTCCAAAAATTTTCCCCTCCCCAAAAATGGCGGCCATTTTGAATTTTCGAATTTTTGCCAAAAATGGCAAAACACAAATTTCCTCCTATCTCCTTAACCGTGCCAGATAGAGCGATTTCGTCAAAATTTTCGACCCACAGGGTATCTGAGCATTGTACTCTTTGCAATTTTCCAAAAATTTTCCCCTCCCCAAAAATGGCGGCCATTTTGAATTTTCGAATTTTTGCCAAAAATGGCAAAACACTAATTTGCTTCTATCTCCTTAACCGTGCGAGATAGAGCGATTTCGTCGAAATTTTCGACCCACAGGGTAACTAAGGAATGCAATCTTTGCAATTTTCCAAAAATTTTCCCCTCCCCAAAAAATGGCGGCCATTTTGAATTTTCGAATTTTTGCCAAAAATGGCAAAACACAAATTTCCTTCTATCTCCTTAACCGTGCGAGATAGAGCGATTTCGTCAAAATTTTCGACCCACAGGGTATCTGAGCATTGTACTCTTGGCAATTTTTTAAAAAATTTCCCCTCCCCAAATATGGCGGCCATTTTGAATTTTCGAATTTTTGCCAAAAATGGCAAAACACTAATTTGCTTCTATCTCCTTAACCGTGCGAGATAGAGTGATTTCGTCGAAATTTTCGACCCACAGGGTATCTAAGGAATGCAATCTTTGCAATTTTCCAAAAATTTTCCCCTCCCCAAAAATGGCGGCCATTTTGAATTTTCGAATTTTTGCCAAAAATGGCAAAACACAAATTTCCTTCTATCTCCTTAACCGTGCGAGATAGAGCGATTTCGTCGAAATTTTCGACCCACAGGGTATCTAAGGAATGCAATCTTTGCAATTTTCAAAAAATTTTCCCCTCCCCAAAAATGGCGGCCATTTTGAATTTTCGAATTTTTGCCAAAAATGGCAAAACACCAATCTGCTTCTATCTCCTTAACCGTGCGAGATAGAGCGATTTCGTCAAAATTTTCGACCCACAGGGCATCTGAGCATTGTACTCTTGGTAATTTTTAAAAAATTTTCCCCTCCCCAAAAATGGCGGCCATTTTGAATTTTCGAATTTTTGCCAAAAATGGCAAAACACAAATTTCCTCCTATCTCCTTAACCGTGCCAGATAGAGCGATTTCGTCAAAATTTTCGACCCACAGGGTATCTGAGCATTGTGCTCTTGGTAATTTTTACAAAATTTTCCCCTCCCCAAAAATGGCGGCCATTTTGAATTTTCGAATTTTTGCCAAAAATGACAAAACACTAATTTGCTTCTATCTCCTTAACCGTGCGAGATAGAGCGATTTCGTCGAAATTTTCGACCCACAGGGTATCTGAGCATTGTGCTCTTGGTAATTTTCCAAAAAATTTTCCCCTCCCCAAAAATGGCGGCCATTTTGAATTTTCGAATTTTTGCCAAAAATGGCAAAACACTAATTTGCTTCTATCTCCTTAACCGTGCGAGATAGAGCAATTTCGTCGAAATTTTCGACCCACAGGGTATCTAAGGAATGCAATCTTTGCAATTTTCCAAAAATTTTCCCCTCCCCAAAAATGGCGGCCATTTTGAATTTTCGAATTTTTGCCAAAAATGGCAAAACACAAATTTGCTTCTATCTCCTTAACCGTGCCAGATAGAGCGATTTCGTCAAAATTTTCGACTCACAGGGTATCTGAGCATTGTACTCTTGGTAATTTAAAAAAAATTTTCCCCTCCCCAAAAATGGCGGCCATTTTGAATTTTCGAATTTTTGCCAAAAATGGCAAAACACAAATTTCCTCCTATCTCCTTAACCGTGCCAGATAGAGCGATTTCGTCAAAATTTTCGACCCACAGGGTATCTGAGCATTGTACTCTTGGTAATTTTTAAAAAATTTTCCCCTCCCCAAAAATGGCGGCCATTTGAATTTTCGAATTGTTGCCAAAAATGGCAAAACACTAATTTGCTTCTATCTCCTTAACCGTGCGAGATAGAGTGATTTCGTCGAAATTTTCGACCCACAGGGTATCTAAGGAATGCAATCTTTGCAATTTTCAAAAAATTTTCCCCTCCCCAAAAATGGCGGCCATTTTGAATTTTCGAATTTTTGCCAAAAATGGTAAAACACAAATTTGCTTCTATCTCCTTAACCGTGCGAGATAGAGCGATTTCGTCGAAATTTTCGACCCACAGGGTATCTAAGGAATGCAATCTTTGCAATTTTCCAACAAATTTTCCCCTCCCCAAAAATGGCGGCCATTTTGAATTTTCGAATTTTTGCCAAAAATGGCAAAACACAAATTTGCTTCTATCTCCTTAACCGTGCGAGATAGAGCGATTTCGTCGAAATTTTCGACCCACAGGGTATTTAAGGAATGCAATCTTTGCAATTTTCCAAAAAATTTTCCCCTCCCCAAAAATGGCAGCCATTTTGAATTTTCGAATTTTTGCCAAAAATGGCAAAACACAAATTTGCTTCTATCTCCTTAACCGTGCGAGATAGAGCGATTTCGTCGAAATTTTCGACCCACAGGGTATCGAAGAAATGCAATCTTTGCAATTTTCCGAAAAATTTTCCCCTCCCCAAAAATGGCGGCCATTTTGAATTTTCGAATTTTTGCCAAAAATGGCAAAACACAAATTTCCTTCTATCTCCTTAACCGTGCGAGATAGAGCGATTTCGTCGAAATTTTCGACCCACAGGGTATCTAAGGAATGCAATCTTTGCAATTTTCAAAAAATTTTCCCCTCCCCAAAAATGGCGGCCATTTTGAATTTTCGAATTTTTGCCAAAAATGGCAAAACACCAATCTGCTTCTATCTCCTTAACCGTGCGAGATAGAGCGATTTCGTCAAAATTTTCGACCCACAGGGCATCTGAGCATTGTACTCTTGGTAATTTTTAAAAAATTTTCCCCTCCCCAAAAATGGCGGCCATTTTGAATTTTCGAATTTTTGCCAAAAATGACAAAACACTAATTTGCTTCTATCTCCTTAACCGTGCGAGATAGAGCGATTTCGTCGAAATTTTCGACCCACAGGGTATCTGAGCATTGTGCTCTTGGTAATTTTCCAAAAATTTTCCCCTCCCCAAAAATGGCGGCCATTTTGAATTTTCGAATTTTTGCCAAAAATGGCAAAACACTAATTTGCTTCTATCTCCTTAACCGTGCGAGATAGAGCAATTTCGTCGAAATTTTCGACCCACAGGGTATCTAAGGAATGCAATCTTTGCAATTTTCCAAAAATTTTCCCCTCCCCAAAAATGGCGGCCATTTTGAATTTTCGAATTTTTGCCAAAAATGGCAAAACACAAATTTGCTTCTATCTCCTTAACCGTGCCAGATAGAGCGATTTCGTCAAAATTTTCGACTCACAGGGTATCTGAGCATTGTACTCTTGGTAATTTAAAAAAAATTTTCCCCTCCCCAAAAATGGCGGCCATTTTGAATTTTCGAATTTTTGCCAAAAATGGCAAAACACAAATTTCCTCCTATCTCCTTAACCGTGCCAGATAGAGCGATTTCGTCAAAATTTTCGACCCACAGGGTATCTGAGCATTGTACTCTTGGTAATTTTTAAAAAATTTTCCCCTCCCCAAAAATGGCGGCCATTTGAATTTTCGAATTGTTGCCAAAAATGGCAAAACACTAATTTGCTTCTATCTCCTTAACCGTGCGAGATAGAGTGATTTCGTCGAAATTTTCGACCCACAGGGTATCTAAGGAATGCAATCTTTGCAATTTTCAAAAAATTTTCCCCTCCCCAAAAATGGCGGCCATTTTGAATTTTCGAATTTTTGCCAAAAATGGTAAAACACAAATTTGCTTCTATCTCCTTAACCGTGCGAGATAGAGCGATTTCGTCGAAATTTTCGACCCACAGGGTATCTAAGGAATGCAATCTTTGCAATTTTTCAACAAATTTTCCCCTCCCCAAAAATGGCGGCCATTTTGAATTTTCGAATTTTTGCCAAAAATGGCAAAACACAAATTTGCTTCTATCTCCTTAACCGTGCGAGATAGAGCGATTTCGTCGAAATTTTCGACCCACAGGGTATTTAAGGAATGCAATCTTTGCAATTTTCCAAAAAATTTTCCCCTCCCCAAAAATGGCAGCCATTTTGAATTTTCGAATTTTTGCCAAAAATGGCAAAACACAAATTTACTTCTATCTCCTTAACCGTGCGAGATAGAGCGATTTCGTCGAAATTTTCGACCCACAGGGTATCGAAGAAATGCAATCTTTGCAATTTTCCGAAAAATTTTCCCCTCCCCAAAAATGGCGGCCATTTTGAATTTTCGAATTTTTGCCAAAAATGGCAAAACACAAATTTGCTTCTATCTCCTTAACCGTGCGAGATAGATCGATTTCATCAAAATTTTCGACCCACAGGTATTTCAGCGTTGTATTCTTGGCAATTTAAAAAAAAATTTCCCGTCCCCTAAAATGGCGGCCATTTTGAATTTTCAAATTTTTGTCAAAAATGGCAAAACACAAATTTGCTTCTATCTCCTTAACCATGCGAGATAGAGCGATTTCGTCGAAATTTTCAACCCACAGGGTATCTAAGGAATGTAATCTTTGCAATTTTCAAAAAATTTTCCCCTCCCCAAAAATGGCAGCCATTTTGAATTTTCGAATTTTTGCCCAAAATGGAAAAACACAAACTGGCCTTAACCGTGCAAAATAGAGTTATTTCGTTGAAATTTTCGACCCATAGGGTATCTAAAAAATGTACTCTTGGCAATTTTCAAAAAAATTTCCTTTTCCCAAAAATGGCGGCCATTTTGAATTTTCAAATTTTTGCCAAAAATAGAAAAACAGGAATTTGCTTCTATCTTCTTAACCGTGCCAGATAGAGTGATTTCGTCAAAATTTTCAACCCAACCAATGCAAAAAGGCATGAAGCTGAAATAATTTACATCTACACTAACAAATATTTAAGCATCATTGATATATTTTACAAATGAAACAGGGTCTTGTAAGACTACTGTACAATTTGGGCAAAAGGTTCATGGGTGGACATTACACATGATAATGTGTGTTCTTCTATGCTATCCTGTTTCTATTCGCATCTACTATCAACAGGGCGGCCGATTTCTAGTTTTAATTCTACAGTGAGGTCATGATTCACCTCACAGTGTAGGCAAAACCATTTTTATCTCAAAGGTGTATACAGACTGACGCATGCAGATACATTATTTTATTTGATTGGTAGTGTGCATGAAGATCCCTATTCTCCAAGTTACAGTCAGCCATTCTGCATTACATGCAATCTGATTCCCGCAAATTATTATGTCTGAGAAAATACCTGTAAAGTTTAAATTCAGTTGATTTTCAAATATTATTCTTTTGGCCAATTGTATTTGGTATTACTCATATTTCATGAATAAACAAAGATCTTATGTATGATTTATTAGTCCACAATGATTTATGAATAATGCTGATATATTCCCGTGATTTTTCATCTATTCTCACTGTTTTTAATTGATTCATTTATACCTGGAATTAAGAAATTCAAATATAGATATCTGAATAACCTCTGGCTTAGTATTTTTTTTTTTTTATAATGGCCCGTGTATGGTCAGCCCAATTTTAAATTTGATTTGAACAATTAAGTAGCTGTTGAAAAAAGGATGAATCTCTCGTTAGTCACTCTTTAAATCCCTTTTTGTATTTTATACAATTCTCAATTCAATTTACATTCATGTTTTGTTGATAAAGTGGTACCAGGTTTAACTTCAGGTAATGTTTTCATGATCCTTTTTTTAACTATTTATTGGTAAAAAAGGAACACTTCCAAGTGATGTGACATATGTTCAGTTTAAAGCTACAATGTAAATATCTTAATGTAAATAGAATATCAAATCAAGACAAAGTTTACTAAATAGTAGTTCAATATCGTACTTAAACATATGTTGTTATTTATAACATAATAAGATATTTTTGTCACATAATAAATTGGCACTACTCTTGAAGACTTGTTTCTAAGGTTCACATGTGGGTAATCATGTTCTGCTTTGAATGTGTGTATTTAGAACAGTTTTTACCCCACAGCCCTTAAGGGCTGTGGGGTATTGTTTTCACCCATGGTGTTCAGATGGGTGGGCGGGTGGGCGGCGGGAAATAGTTTGTCCAGGCTGTATCTCAGAAACCGTAAGGTGTAGGAAGTTGACACTTTGTAGGGACATTAGTTAGGGGTTGTAGGTGTGCAACATCATGGTCTGACTTTGATTTGACCTTGGTGTAGTGACCTTGAGTTTGAAAATCTTGTCCGGGCTATATCTCGGAAACCGTAAGGTGTAGGATGTTGATACTTGGTAGGGACATTGGTTGGGGGTGTAGGTATGCAACGTCATGGTCTGACCTTGATTTGACCTTGCTGTAGTGACCTTGACATATAAATTCGTGTCCGGGCTATATCTCGGAAACGGTTAGGTGTAGTTATTTGATACTTGGTAGGACATTGGTTAGGGGTTGTAGGTGTGCAACATAATGGTGTGACCTTGATTTGATCTTTGACCTTGCTGTAGTGACCTTGATCTATAAAATCTTGTCCGGGCTATATCTCAGAAACTCTAAGGTGTAGGAAGTTGATACTTAGTAGGGATATTGGTTGGGGGTTGTAGGTGTACATCATCATGGTGTAGTCTTAATTTGACCTATGACCATGAGTTTGAAAATCTTGTCTGGGCTATTTATTGGACTTGGTAAGGTGTAGAAGGTTGACACTTGGTAGGGACATTGGTTAAGGGGTGTAGGTGTGCATCATGGTGTGACCTTTAACTTTGGCTCTGCCAAAGCGTGTTCACCTTTAAGATTTGAGACATGTTTCTCTTTTGACAAAGATATTTTGAATGCTACAACTGATTAGGTTATATACTTTTGTATAATTATGCTATTTGTATCCACCGGAAGCATCCGGTGGATACTTTGGTTTAGCGTCCGCTACGCCGCCGCCGCTGCGCGTAGAGAGATTTTCGGCGTTAACGCTCTAAGAGGAAAACAACAGCAGCTAGGTTCACCAAATTTGCAGGATATCTTCATTGGGGGGTAAGCTTCTCTGGGAAGGAAAATAGCCTCATTCTGAAAAACAAGATGGCCGCCACGGGCATTTCTTTAAAAATAATCTACATTTTTCTACTGGCTCTTCCTCATAGGTAGAAGGTTGAATCTCTTCATAGGTGATATGTATGACACATATACATGTCCTCTACAACCTTGCACACATTTGACCTTGAAGCTCCTAATTCAAGGTCATCCACGGAGTGCCGAAGTAACCCACATAGCGGACTTTAAAAGTGCCTATATCTCCCTTATTATTGGTCCTAGAGGTTTGCAGTGTGAAGCCAACCTATAAGAAATCATGTGCTGCGAATCTTCTGATGTGGTCAGATTTGACCTTGGACCCCTCCTTCAAGGTCAAACGAGGATAGCCAAACTTATAAGTGCTTATAACTCGCTTATTATCGATCCTAGAGGTTTGGGATGGTAAACCAACATATAGGAAATCATGGGCTGGGAATCTTCTGGAGTGGTCGGATTTGACCTTGGGCCTCTCCTTCAAGGTCAAACGATGACAGCCAAACTTAAAAGTGCTTATAACTCGCTTATTATTGGTCCTAGAGGTTTGGGATGGTAAACCAACGTATAGGAAATCATGGGCTGGGAATCTTCTGGTGTGGTCGGATTTGACCGTGGGCCCCTCCTTCAAGGTCAAACGAGGATAGCCAAAGGTAAAAGTGCCTATAACTCGCTTATTATTGGTCCTAGAGGTTTGGGATGGTAAACCAATATATAGAAAATCATGGGCTGGAAATCTTCTGGAGTGGTCGGATTTGACCTTGGGCCCCTCATTCAAGGTCAAACGAGGGCAGCCAAACTTTAAAGTGCTTATAACTCGCTTATTATTGGTCCTAGAGGTCTGGGATGGTAAACCAGCATATAGAAAATCATGGGCTGGGAATCTTCTGGTGTGGTCGGATTTGACCTTGGACCCCTCCTTCAAGGTCAAATGAGGATAGCCAAGCTTAAAAGTGCTTATAACTCACTTATTATTGGTCCTAGAGGTTTTGGTGCATTGTCTTTACGGTGGATACAATTTGCATCAGTTCTCCGATGCGCTAGGTCTAGTTTCCATTGGCAGCTCTACTCCAATTAATAAAATTTACAGCTTTGTAATTTTTATTAGTTTACTGATTAATGCGGTCATCTTGCTATTAAAATGTCGTGATTTAATACTTTATCTTTACATTTTCTTTCTTTTAGATGTTGTTTTCTCTACTTAAACATTACTTGGAGCTTTATATAACTGACACTGCTCTGGAAGTATCCAAATCTTTGTACTTTCTCATCACTTCTATATTTCATGGTGTTGAAAACTATTTCCCCAGGCTGTGCGGTACGGGCATCTCTGATGCTATTTTTTAAGAACAGTATTCAGGAAGAGTTGTGATTTTCCCTTAAGTGAAAATATAGTATGTAAAGATATATTCTATAAATGCATTTAGAACTAAATAAACTTGTTTATGTAACCGTGTCAGTTCACTTGATCCCTGTTAATGCAAAATTTACTTTTACAAGGATTAATGTAACCCCCATATCTTCAGAATTTTACGCAGTTAACAGTGAATAAGTAAAAAAGGAAGAAACCAAAAATATTGTAAATATTAAAAAACAACAATGAATAAGTGTAAATAAATTTGTCTAACAGGAGAACTGGGTGGCAGATGTGAAATCACGTCTCAATGAGAAGCAGACTCCACACGATGTGTCAGAGGCTGAGGCCTTGCTGAAAAATCACCAGGACCTCAAGGAGGAGATTGCCAACAACAGGGACAAGTAAGTGTATTGTGATACAAAAATCCTAGAGATAAAGCAAGCACAGTAAATAAAAGCAAAAACATATAAGCAAAGTACAATATAATTCATGTACAGTTAAACGCCATTAACTAGAACTGTATTTTGTAAAATTCACTTTCAAATACATTTTGTATCACCTGTTCAGGTTCCGTCGACTGGAGGAACTTTCCAGAAAGATCCTGGCCAAGGACCCAAACAATAAGGAGGTGGCAGATCAGATGGCCAGGTTGAAGGAGGATCAGAGGGCTCTAGAAGAGATGTGGGAACAGAAGAATAGAGAGCTGCAGGATGCAAGGGACTTACAAGTGTTCCTGAGAGAGGCAGACCAGATAGACTCAGTCACTGCCAGCCACCAGGCATTCCTTGAGTTTGATGACGTTGGGGTAAGTTGAATATAGAAATTATGTTGTGTTTGTTTTAGTAAAAGGACACATAAATATACCTCAGAGAGGCTAATCAGATAACTTCATTGACTGAAAATCATCAAAATTTCGTAGAGGTTGACGATGTAGGATGAGTTGACGAGGACATTGGATTATGTGTGGTTCCATAAAAATTAAGAGAAAATTAGATAAGAGAAGATTAGATGTTAAAGACGAATTAATATACTTCAGAGAGGCTAGAAATTTGAGGATGAAAGATGAATTATTGGCTCCTTTTAATCTTAAAAGTCTAGTGTATTACACTGATACTTTTTAAATAACTTCCAAAATGCAAGGGGCTAACAAATGATCTCAAAATAAGTCAACTAGGTAGACTTTCTAATATCAGCTAGCTGGTCTTCTGGAAATTTATTGATCTAGATGTGAGTGAAATGTGTATTTTATTGCGTAAAATACCCTTACCTTATCCTCACTAGTGCTTACGCGTTGGTGGGAGCAAACAATACGACCGAAAAGTTAAATTACAATAAAATTTTTACAATTTGAAAATGATTGATTGTTATAGCAAAAGGTATTCCACAGAAAAGTTATATGTTGATTCTGACCACAGGCGGTCATTGTGTGGAATTGAATAGAAATACGCTTTGAGGGTTATCTAAAAGAAAATATTTTTGAAGAGCAAAATTTGTGTGAAGGAAAAAGCAGAGTTTGTTGATGATTTTCTTTAAAATACAGGACAAAATATTATATATTGAGAAATTGTCAGTGAGTGATTTGTGATATTTCACAAGTATATTTATGTACATTTTAGGATTCTGTAGACTCTGTGGAAAATCTGCTGAAGAGACATGAAGACTTCAAGAATACGTTAAATGCTCAGGACAAGACCATCCAGGACCTAAACGATATGGCAGACAAACTGGTGAAGAGGGGACATCCTGATAGCAAGTTGTGAGTGGTGCAATCTCTAATATTTGAGGTTTTAGTGTCCTACCTACTGATTGTATGATTCATAACTACAATTTTTATTGTGTAGAGTCTGTTGTACATGTATAAATGGTGATCTTTGTAGCAACTTTTTAAAGTCTGATGGGGAGTTTACTGCTCCTACCTTTAAGGAATCTTGAACGTAATGTTTGAGAAGGATAAATAGGTTTGATTTTAAAATCAATTTCCTACATTTTCTTTGTTCTTGCTCAGGTATTACTCATTTTCAAAGATGAGTATACCTTTCATTGATTTGAATCAGATTTTTGCAAGTAAATTTTTCCTTGCATACATATTTTACTATTCCTATGACTGACCAATGGTACTACTCCTTTTATTTCAGACCAGACATGCTATTCTATTCCATAGTAATTCTGAGAGTAATTTTTTGTCATTCCATAAACATATTTTTAGCAAAATGATTGACATCAGACTCTTGTTGCAGAGTAAACCAGCGTCGTAATGAGGTGATCGAACGCCGTAACAAGGTAAAGAACAAGTGTCAGGATCGACATGATAATCTCCTGGCAGCAAGGGCATTCCAGGAGTTCCGCCGTGACACAGATGAGTTGTCCGACTGGATACAGGAAAAATACAAGACAGCGACAGATGAATCGTGGAGAGAACTCGCCAACCTACTGCCAAAACTACAGAAACACCAGGCATTTGAGGCAGAACTCAAGGCCAATAATGACAGGGTGGAAGTGGTGAATCAGGTACAGTGAACCATTCTGCTTTACCAGTAACAGATAAGTGTAATGACAGATCTACAGCTTTAAGGAACTAATGATTGGGCAAAGTGATGGCATAGTTATCACTTATATTGGCTATGATTTGGAAATGTTAAGGTTTGTCCCAATTCCTGACAAATAATTGCATTTAAATAGAGGACTGACATGCTGTAAAAAGTGAAGAATAAAATGTATAGTACATTATCTATGATTTGCTTTGAACTTGAACAGGTTACGAATAGTTACTTATTTGTACAAAATAGACTATTTCATTGAAAACAATCAGTTGTGATACCAGATCAAACTTCTTTCTCTTATTTTGCCTGATAAGATTAGACACCTGTGTCATAAAGTTATGTTGTAGAGCAAGTTAAGATTTTGTACACCTTATAACTGTGTGTATTTAGATCGGTGATGCAATGGTTAAGGACAGACACCCAGAATCGCCTGCCATCAAGCAGACCCTGCATAACCTCAACACTGAGTGGGCAGACCTCAATGAGAAGGCTGCAGACAAAGGAAAGAAGCTAAGACAGGCTGCACAGCAGGTACGTCACTTGTTTCCTGTGCCCAGAAGTAGCCTCTATGTAGCTAGATCTAAACATATCCACAAAATTTAGTTCAAATTATGGCTTGCTTCCATTCTTATGATTGACTCGATATAACTGTAATCTCCAAAATCTCAACATCTGGTTAAAAATACTAAAAACTGTGGAATTCACCACAGTGCGTGAGTTTAACCACTGAGGGCACTTTTCTAAAGTAAGACAAAGTTATTGAAATTCATTCTAATTTTGCATCACAGGCCTAGGGTAGTCACAAATATCACAAATGTTTAAAAATATTTCCCACAAACCCAGGGAACAGAAGGGGGTTTCCTCACGGGGGAATTAAATATATTGTTAACACATTTATTTCTCCATGTTAAAAGTAGTTGTTTTTATATGTGATAAAGACGAATAAATTTCAGTTCTATTAACTACTTTAATCTCTCGCTATTCTACAGTTTTGTGCTCTTGTTATACTGTATTGTCTCTTCTATTCATAAACCTTCTCTGATTGTGGAATTGTTACCATCACCTCTTGCAGAAAGGCCTATGGAGCATATGACAAAATATTTACAAAAGTTAAGGATGGGCGACTGTGAGAATGAAAACAGTGCCGGGTATTCTAAAGAGATCGACCAGAATCTAGTTGAATACATACCGACTGGAGCATTTTTACTTTTTCCTACAGGAGCTGTTTAACAAGGCTCTTGAAGATGCAAATGCAAAGTTGCGTGAGATGGAGAAACTTGTGTCATCAGATGACATCGGGAAAGACCTCCGAGGTGTGAGAGACCTACTTAAAAAACACCAGGTCAGTATTGTAGATCTATCTAACGTTATTGTATGATGAGCTGTGTTCATTTGTCCTAACTTGTGATGTCAGTTATGACCTCCTGAATGGAATGATCCTAAAATGAAATTGCATAGCTGTAAAATAGTTTTGTATAAATCAGAAAAAACATCCATGTTCTTGCATACTTTCATTAAATAATGTTGAAATTGAAACACTAAAAGTGACGAACTCCTGAGAGCCCAATTTAGAGATTATAATAAATGGTATTCATTGGTATTATGTGTTTGCAATGTTGTGGCATGAACTAGAAGGTAAGACCTCAGTAACTAGTGTCACTGCTTTTCAAAATATTTTCAGATGCTGGAAAAGGAAATGGAGGCCAATGCTGACAATCTCAAGAGTATTGTGGCACAGGGTCGTGAAATGGCCAGGGCTGGTCATTTTGATTCTGCAGGTATCCTCAAAGCTGTTGAAGATTTTGACAAAAGGTAAGACTGAAAAGAGAAACAACTACTAACAAGATGCACTCAGAGAGAGCAAAACGCTCGACTCGATGTGACCAGTCTCAAAGTGTTATAAAGTATAACACACATCCACCATGGTGGCATTTCCAGAAATTCTGGAGGCTTCTTGGTATCCAAAATATTAACTGGATCTTTCCTAAACTGTAATCACTCCTTCCCATGGCTAGTCCCTTCCTACTTCAAATTTGACATCAAAATTTATTAATTACTTTTGAAGAAATATGAAGTAGAAAGCTAAAATCATTAAAATACATTGAAATGGGATTTTTTTGTATCCAAAATATGATCCACGTCTTTCCCAAAAATTAGTAATTTCTTCCTTTCACCAGGTCCTACTCACAATTTTTTTATAAAGATCTGTTCACTAGTTCTGGAGTAATCTAAACACCAAAAACAGGCAGACAAATAGACAAAAAAAAGCACACAACAAATATAAACTCCTGGTAGAGGTAAAAATATTGGTTAAAAGCCACTTCTTGGTCAAAATTACTCAGGGTAAATTTTTGTGATGGACTGTCAAGAAATTGAAACAAACAAACAAACAAAAAAAAACAAACAAAAAAAAACAAACAAAAAAAACAGAAATAAATAAACATGACAAATACACCACTTCCCTCTCAATTGTATTTATATCAATTTCAAGACATAAATTTAATGAGAAGAAATATATCACAAGTATCACAAGCTAGGTTTTGTGACCTCACAATGACAATTGCATTGTGACATCATTAAGTAATGACATCATCAGACAGCAAAATATTGATTTTTTTACTTATGCAATATAAAGAAAATCAGATTTCTCTGTATATGCCCAATTGAAAATTATTGTCCATCAAGTTGAACACTTTATCTTGGTTAAAGTTTTTTTTTGAACAGCAAAATTTTAGATGCTGTGTTTTTTTTCTTTTCTTTTTAAAAGACCTTTAAAAAAATTGCTAAAAAAACCTAAAAAAAAAAATAAAAAAAAAAAAAAATTTAGAATTGACTGGTATTGAACCCCAACCATGAGATTACAAGTTCTACACATTACACTCACAGCCACAGAGGATACCTGATGAGGCAAGAATTCATGAGGAGGAAATCCTATCATGATGTTGATTTTTGAAGACAAGTAGGTTTCACTGTATATGCCCAATTAAAAATTTAAAAACCTGTCTCCTGACTTTAATTTTCAAACAAATCACACCAAATTTGGAAGATTCTGTCTGTACCCCATGAAATATCTACCCACCAAATTTGAGCTCGATTGATGTTATAGTTTTTGAGTTATAAGGGCAAAACGGTGCACAGACAGACAGAAACAAACTGATTACAATAACCCTCTCCTATCGTCGAGCGTTAACAAGTCAGCAAAATTGGAATTTATTAATCTAACTGCAAGTAATTATGTATGTGGTGTACACATCAAAGTTGCATAAGGAAATGCAGCAATCACTCAGAGCGATATTCAAACTGACATTTACATATTTGAGAGCAGTGTGATCACTTGGCATTCAACTCTGTAGTTTAAATCCAGCTCATAACAGCATGTGAGAATACAGATAGCTTGTCCCAGAATGAGCTTGAAACCCATCGTGATCTTTTGGTACAAAGTAATTATAAACTTGTGGCAATATGTGGGAAATTCTGATGAGCTATCCCTCTATAACCCTAGCTGTTGACAGGGACAAGAAAACCTAGTTTTGACCCTAGGATTTCACCTGCGTTGTACTGATATTGACATATAAACAGATGAAATACTGATGGCTTGTCCCATTTATGTGGATGTTAAAACCACATATCAATCAATCAATCCAATTGCATTGTACAGGTTCAAAGCCTTACAAGAGCCCATGGCCAAGAGGCGCAAGAAGCTGGAAGATTCACTTAAGTGGCACCAGTACAACTTTGATGCCAACAGTGAGTTGCAGTGGGTGACCGAACATATGCCTGCTGCCAGCTCCACAGACTATGGGAAGAATCTGGTGGATGCCCAGAACATGCATGTCAAACACAAGGTGAGGTAAACAGAAGAGTGCATGGCAAGGCTGAAAACAAATTGGAAAATCACCATTCAAATATTTAGTCATGGTCTTTGGTGAATGTTTGGTATCTGTTTTAAAGTTGATAAAACTTAGCTGGTGTCTTATACAAAACCACATGTTGTCTTCTGTCATTCATATAAATAAGTAAATTCGATACAAAGCTTAATATTCACCATATTTTTTAACACCTGAATGAGTGACAGCTCAGCTTGACTTGTACCTGCAATTGATATTTTAGTGTGAAAGTTAAAACAGCAAAAGTTTGCAACTCCAGATATTCTTATAAGTGTACCGAGTTTACATGTTAATATAATTGTGGTAAGTGCAATGCCCAGGACCTAATCTGCCACCTACTAAGTCCATAGTATTTAGTCTATGCTGAATTTGTGTGAATAGTGGAAATTTTATCCAGAATTACAATTACACCTGGTCTGTAACTTATAGAAATTCGATGTGGAGGTTCAAGGTCATCAGTCTGCCATTGACAAAGTTGTTGCCAGTGGAGACACACTTGTGAAGGCACGCCACTTTGCAAGTCCTGAAATTAAAGAAAAGCAGAGTGAATTGAAGGAGGCCTGGAACACACTGCTGGGTCTGAGTAGTGACAGGAGGAAGATGCTTGACATCTCATTAGCCAAACAGAAGGTATGACTTTAAATTGCAAAATTTGGAGATATTTTGATCAGTATTTGTAGTTAGTCATAAGGTGTTGTGCAAAGTGAAGAATTTGAGATTCTTTTACATTTTATGATAGTGTATTTACTGATTTGCTAGTTAAGTGTGGAGGTTTTAGCCAATTTTGATCAACTTTGAGGTTTGATCAGTTGTTTGGGGTTAATATTTGGCATTTTTGTTTAAACTTTTATGGTTAGGTTAATGCTCAGCATCTCACTGGTAAAGCAGATGATATTGTAGTTGCACAGTGTGCATTTATTGGAGCTGCATTGTAGTAGTTTGAAGTTTAGGCTAGCAGTTTTAGACACATTTTGACCTCGTAGTCTTTATGTAGTGTGTTGTGTGTTGGAACACCAATGTTCTGGAAGGTATGGATGTTTGAATATTTTTGTACCTTCAGTAATGTTTCATGCAAATATATCTTACTATTTTTATTTCATCAGCTTTATATATTAGAAAATGTGTTATTTGAATATCTCGTCTGAAAGTATTTGTTCCTTGTCACAGTATTTGTCTGAAGTGAATGATGTGGAGACTTGGATCAATGAGAAAATGCAGCTTGTGTCCAGCACAGACTATGGCAAAGATGAGAATGCTTCGGATAAATTACTCACCAAACACAAGGTAATGAGGAGAAGCACGTGACAAGGCTTGTCAGTAAAATTTCCCAGCTTTAAAAATGACTCAAAACCTATAAAATTCAAGTGCAGTTAAACAGTAAGTGAAACAATGGTGCCAATTACATTGACAGAAGTAACATGATCAATTTAACCTGCAGTCTTACTGATATAATGTTATCTTTTGAGTGTTAAAGGTTTGGTGAATTTCTTTATAAGAAATTATCTGCCAGTATTGTGAGAAATTCTCTCCCAGGATTATGTAAAAGGTTCAGTCTAAATGAAAATAAAATGTACAATGTTTACACTTTGGACACAGTTGTGCCTTCTATGCTCTTAAGATTTGAAATGACCTTCTCCAACAATGTACACAGTGCAACATCAATTGCCTCCCTCAGGAAAAGGCTCAAAACTTGCCTGTTTGCAAAAGCCTATCCCCATGGCCATCCTGCCACCCGTGTTTTTATCTGGTATGACCTGGCCATGTGACTGGATCTACGACTATGCAGTACGGTTATGTATTGTTGCACCTTTGAGTCAATCAGTGATAGTAATTAAACACTAAAAGTCTATATTAGATTAGACAAGTACCAATGACTAGGGGCGTCATGACTAACCGACTAATCAACAACGGTTAGAATAGTGCTATTAACCGGTTCATATTTTAAAGTCGGAACAATCGCTCAATGTAGTGTAAAAAATGGCAGAAGGTCTGAATCCATAAAATATGTCCATATTTTCACATAAAATAAACTAAAACCCATAAACAGCCACGTTTTCTGCATTGTTTATGCATTCACGTAAAAGCGGAAGTACCATATACCTCTTATATCACCCACTTCCTGTCTGAAATAAATAAAGCAGAAGTTGCAGGAAAATGGCAAATTTATTAAACTTTACAGATTATATACCTATATTTTCATTTTATTTCACCTATTTAACGTTTTCAATGCTTTTTACAATATGAAACTTAAGATTTTTGGTTGTTTTACAAATTCGATGGCTATTCGATGTGGACACGAATAGTACTTACCGATTAGTCGACATGAAATATTTGGAGTCGTGACGTCCCTACCAATGACCAAGAAATGAGGAAAATATCTAAGGTTTAATTGTTCTTAGATAATGTATCTTAATTTAAAGCATACATAAATACATGCAAGAGGTTTTTCAGATACGGTTTAAATAGTTTTAACATTTAAAAACGTACATTTTCTTGAATTTACAGCCTTTGCAGGTGACTAAAATATTTGGGGGTATTCTTTACAAGTTTTTGCACATTAGATGAAATATATTTTTTGCACCAAAGGAAACTGCTCGGCATTGGTGGCATTAGTTAATGGGCAAGCTATATATTGCTCATCTCTCCTTTTTGTTTTAGAAGCCATTTAATACTGATTTTATTTATTATAGAGTTTTCTCCCTTTTTGTCAGTGTTTTCTTTGTATCAAAATATCTGACACAGAATCCAACATGTATTGGTTTTAGTAGAACACATAATGGTGTTGGGTTTTAAGGGAAAGTACTGGGCATATTTTGCAATGATATTTCCACAATTTAGTGCAATGTAGTTGTTGGTTTTGGAATTTTAATGTACTTGGTTATTTGTCTTTGGTTTGACAATGCAGGTATATTGTCTGAAGAATTACCTACAAATGCTTTAGATAAAGATTTCCAAAACAAATGGCATCTATTACTAGAAGACACATGTCACAATTCATGATTAGAATGATTTAAATATTTTAAACTTAAACACACAAGAGCATAGAGCGAGCATGTACCTATACTAAGGCATGTAGAGTAAGAAATGTAAAATTCGCCGCATATCTGAAATTCGCCACATGTGGAAATACTAATAAAATAAATGAATTCAGGTGAGATTTGTTGAATGTACAGTAAAGTAAGGCCTTTTGAACTGAAAAAGACCAATTTTAAGGCAAAACATCATTTTCTTCATAAAATTAACTAAGGTTTTAGAGGTGGCGAATTTTAGATTCCTGGCGAATTTTAGATTTCTTACTCTAATATTAAGTAACGGGAAAATCTAAATATTTTTTGTATCCAGACTGTGATCCAGATCACTGTCAAAGTTTAATCGTGTCTAAGTTGGACCAATAGTCATCTGATGATTTTTTTGAGAAACATCCAACCAGGAGTATTTGCGTAATCCTGCTAACAAAAAAAAAACAAAAATAACAAAAAAAAAACCAGACAATTAGTCATGAAAAAATCCTTCTTGGTGGAGGTAGCAATCTAATTCCACTCTTCCATTTGTGGTAACTTACTGTCCCAGACCAGCTGATGTTTTGCCAGAGATCAGGTGAAGATCAGTCATGGGAGTGGTATGATCACCAACTTTAAGTCTATTTAGCAAAAATGTGAAAATTTAGTACTGCAATACCTGTTTACTTGAAGAATGCAGATTCTGTACACTGTACATAGTAAAATTATAGGTTTGTTTTCAGCATAAGTGTAAAACTAGTGCTTAGAGTAAGAAATCTAAAATTCGCCAGGAATCTAAAATTCGCCACCTCTAAAATCTTAGTTAATTTTATGAAGAAAAGGATGTTTTTGTCTAAAAATTGGTATTTTTCAGTTCAAAAAGCCTTAATTTACTATACATTCAACAAATCTCACCACAATTCATTTATATTATTAGTATTTTCACATGTGGCGAATTTCAGATATGTGGCGAATTTTAGATTTCTTACTCTAGTAGATTGTGGTACAATAGAAAAGAAGAAACTTTGAACTTTAAGACCTTGGGTCCTTAAGACATTTACAAAATAAAATAATATGATGCCCAAATCCCTCAGTCTGGATGATTTTGCTACTCATTAAAAACTCAGTCTGTAGCACTGTTATGTATGATTACTTAATGTTTTTTTACATTACCCCGGTACCGTAAATTTCCAAAATAACGCCCAGGTTCAAATAAACGCCTGGTTCAAATTAACGCCTGGGTACCAAGCACACTGTTTACAATTTATGACACTGTTTTTATACTTCAAAAGAACGCCTGGTTCAATTTAACGCCTGGTCTGATAACCATTTGAAAATAATTAACGCCCGGGCCATATTTTGGAAAAATACGGTATATGTTGACTGCTTATACACACTTTTTACATTGCAGGCTTTGGAGGGAGACCTTGCTACTTATAAGAAAGTGGTGAGAAAGGACCTGAGCAAGGAAGCTGAAAGACTCACTAAAATGGACCCACCCAATACTAAAGATATCCAAGCTAAACAGGTGAGTGGCCTGTTTCAATATTTGGAGAATTATTAGTATATTACAATATATCATCTGACCTTTTGTTATCTGCAATTTAATTTTAAAAACGTATGTACACTCTCTCTGATTTTTTTTGTATTGTCAAATTTTGTATGCTAAAATGTCTGTTCTGTTTTATGAACTTTCTGTTATCTGAACCAAATCTTACCCTCCTGACATAGTTAATCAAGATTCTGCAGTGTCCGGAAGTATCCTGAGGTCAATTTATAGCAGTCCACTGAGAGCAGTGTTCCATTCTACAACATTCTGTTATCCGTATAAATTAGGGGCGTGAGAATATGTCAGGATAATAGAAGATGTACAAACTAAAGGAGACATTTTTAATATGAACCAATCAGAAATAAACATTCTGGAGAGTAGCATTTTTTTATTAGGAATATTTAATATTCACACATTGGAAGTCTGGAAAAAAATAAATGTAGTAATTTTCAATAAAATATGGAACTTTCTTGTTCTAAGCTGTCTACACAAGCTTTTGTATTGCTCTTAGTTTCCTTTTTGCTCTATTTGGATGCCTTGTTCTATGTGTTGTGCATTTATTACTACAGTCTGACCTATATGGTCTGTTAGACGACGATATTTTGTCTTTATATTTTACTTGAAAGTGGTTTTTATGTTAGGCTTAGAGAGTGGAAATACTGCCTATACATGTATTAGAGATCGTCTTACAATGCGATATGGATTATTTTTCATTCATTTCACTTGTAATTATTTTCAGGCTGACCTGGAGAAACAAATCAGTAAGCTGGAGGAGTGTTGTGCTGACAGGAGGTGGAAGCTTGAATCTGCCAAGGAGTTCCATGAGTATATGAGGGAGAGTGCAGAGCTGGAGGAATGGATTGGTGACCAAATGCAGACCGCTTCCTCAGAAGATTATGGACAGGACTATGAGCATGTTCAGGTAGAGATTGCTCAAAGTTTACTTTATCCATATTTGATGCAGTCAGAAAGATTCATCTTAACAGGGTTTAAACTGGGTATATCAGACTAAATATTTAGAGTTAGTGTAAAGAGGATTCGTGGTCTCTATGGCCTGTTATAATGTTTGAAGGTAGGGGTTTGATCCTTTACAAGGTCATGGAGACAGTACCCTTGGATGGGAAACTTTACACATATGTGTCCCACTGCACCGGGGAGTGAAAACGGGTACTGACAGAAGTTGGGAAGGTAATTCTGTAACATCCTGTGGTGTCCTGTTCAGGTGAGTGGTAATACTTAATCGTTCCAATTCTCAGAAAATGCTATTTTTGCAGATGTATGATGACGTTGTGGATTAGAAATTCTGGCGACACATAGTTTGTTGTAAAATATTGAGAGTAGTGTACAGAATACAAGCTAACCACAATAAAAAAGAATTGGATTAAAATATAAAAAAAATGAGATTTAGTACAAGTTTTACAAGATCCTGGATATCTAGCATATTGATTGAGAGAATCCCAGTATAGTCTATTTTACAATCTATCCTGATTTTGCAGGGCATCCAGAACAAATTCAATGAGTTCCAACTGGGCATAGAGGCAGGCTCGGAGAGATTCAGCAGAGTGGACAAGACTGCTACTGAACTGATTGATAAGCAGAATCCCCACTCCACAGCCATACTGGATAGAAGGGACCAACTCAGGTTAGAGAATCACAAGTAGAATTTGTCTGTTAGGTTTAAAATATCCAATATCACGCAGACATTCCTTTGAATGTATGCAATGTATTTTAAGTAAATTTGTGGATCTTTTAATGTTAAAATCAGAAGTGTTAGTCTCTAGTGTCTGAAATGTATAGTTATATAATGACCAAGTGTATGGTGACCAGCAAGATTTTTAAGTGAAGCAAGGTATTAAAATATACAAATAACCTGGCTGATTTGCCATATATGTACAGATATATATATTGTATAAGTTACAATCAGGAAATGTTGTAAAGTCAGAAGCTGCACAGGAACATCCAAAATTCATATTAAACCCTTTATATAATATTTATAGTGTATAGTTTTGACACATATTTTCAGAGAGTAGAGTAAGAAATCTAAAATTCGCCAGGAATCTAAAATTCGCCACCTCTAAAACCTTAGTTAATTTTATAAAGAAAATGATGCTTTGTCTTAAAATTGGTATTTTTCAGTTCAGAAAGCTTTAATTTACTGTACATTCAACAAATCTCACCTCAATTTATTTAATTTATTAGTATTTCCACATGTGGCGAATTTCAGATATGTGGCGAATTTTAGATTTCTTACTCTATATGTCTAAACCAAGTGGGATTGTATTATTGGAAGCTAGAGGGAGTGGTAAAAATCTACATTTTGTGTAATCAGAAACTACATGGTAGTTGTGACCCTCATTAATTGTGCTTGAGTGGTTAAGTGTATTTTGTCACATCATTTACAAATGTATTCTCTCACATATTTACAGAGATGCATGGAGTGATTTATTAGACCAGGTGGAGCTGCGTAATCAGAAGCTACAGGGAGCCGCAGAGATCCACAGGTTTAACAGGGACGTTGAAGATGCCTTGTCCAGAATACAGGAGAAGTACTCTAGCATTCCCGAGGACCTGGGACGTGACCTGAAACAGGTCCAAGCTTACCAGAAGAGCCATGACTCCTTCGAGAATGAGTTGGTTGCTTTGGAGGCTCAGGTAATGAAAACCTGTACAAAGCTTAATCTATCATAATGTTTGCATGGTTGAAGAATAGTTCTACTTGTGGTTAGAATTTGCCAGTGCTAGAATACCTGATGTGTTGAGTGTAGTACAGTCAGAGTTGCTTCTAGGATGCGTTTTCTGCGATATCTCGCATTAATTTGCTTTTGCTCGCGGATTTCATCGAAGTATGCGGGGACAAGATTGTAAAAGAACGCATTCAGCACAAGGCAATGCGGGATATATATACGAAGCGAAAAGACGAGAGATCAAAGAAATCGAAACGATGCGTGGAGCGAGAGTTTGTCTAGGTTTGGATTTTTCCGTCGAAACGTTCTTCGAATAATGCCTGTAGACGATTTTGGTTTCGTGATCGTTTACAAACTCAAATATATTATGAGGTACAGACAGTATTTGGACATATTATACCCAAAAATATAAAATTAAGCTGAAAGTGGATGATTATATAAAAAATGGCTGCAAGAAAAACGAAACTTACAGTAGACTGGATTGTTACCACAACAGGCCATGGCAGTGAAGCCGGTGGTGACCCTATTGGCGTAGTATACTACGTATCTGTCGGAATTCCCTAGAAAAATATTTTACTGGATCAAAATTCACGGACAACTCATTAATATTAATGAGGTCACAGATTTTCGTGGTGGTTTTAATTCTTAATATTTTCTGATTTAAGATCAAATATACTACCAGTAGATGGACTACAGAGCTCATGTATGCGTAAAAAAATATTTGACGATTCCATTGGATGTTTTAGCAATATTTTACTTGAAGAATTTGTGGACTACTCATTAATATTCATGAGGTCATGGTATTCTGTGGGGTTTTCCAACATATTTGTATGAATTGATGGTGTAATGACTGAATTTATGATGCCATGACTTCAGATGAAAACTTAAAACCATAATGCCGTGACAGGAGCCACTTTGATGTAAATAACCATTTTCAGTATTTTTTTTAAATTCTATCACTAGCCTTGAAGTTTATTTTTATTGGGCAAGACAATAAAAATTGACCACCAATTAATAGAAGTCCACTGTTAAAAATGTCTAAATAAACTGAAAATGTATTTTTTATTAGTTTAAACTTATCATAAAGTCGTCCCCCACAATTTTTAGCCCCTCCCCCACATTTTGTGTAGTGGTGGGGGATCGCCCCCACTTTTTGAAATTCCTAGAATCAACACTGTAGTACAGTATTAACATTTTATAAAATTGAGTTTTTACAATGTGACGACTAAAGAAACAGATATGAAATGAAGAACATTTCACATTTTACAAATTTTACAAATGACATAAATATTGCATGTAAAGTGAAACAAGCTAGAGGTGTAAATTTCATGGATTGTCATAAAAAAAGTAAAAGTAAACTACACATATGTACATATTACTTTTGGATGAGATTTTTCCACTTCAGAGTTTACACATTGTTTCCAGAATTTACACTTTGGACTTAAGTGTGCAATCACTTGCTTTATGCTTACAGTTGCAAGTGCTGATTGATGACTCCCAGAGGTTACAGGAGACATATCCAGGGGGCAATGTAGAACACATAGCACAGCAGCAGGGGGTTGTGTTAGAGAACTGGAAGATCCTACAGGAGAGGACAGCTCAGAGGAAGGATGACCTGAGAGCAGCACAGGACCTCTACAGATTCCTGGCAGCTGTAAGTTGGCATGCAGAGCTTGTTAAGTGGGTTGAATTTTAGTATTTAGTCTTAGAAGCAGTAGGAACTTGTTTTAAGTTCGATTATTAAATTCTTGGAACTGGTAAATTGCATAGGGAGCCTGTTTGTGGAAGGACTTCTGGGGCTTAATCATGGACATTACATACATTTAAATTTTCTTGTATTATTTTTAGGCACGTGATCTAATGCAATGGTCAGATGGTATAGCTACTGAGATGCAGACTGAGGAGGCAGTACGAGGTGTGTCCAGTGTAGACGTACTGAAGAAGAGACATGAAGAGCTGAGAGCAGAGATTGATGCTAGAGAGGACACCTTTGCCACAGTTGCAGACAACGGCACTACCATGGTCAGAGCTGGACACTTCGCAGCAGCCGATGTTAGTACATCTCTGATCCTTGTCAAGATACTGTAAATTTAACAAATAAAACTTATTACCTGGGACTCTAGCTTGTCACTTTATAGCCTGAGTTGTAGGTACTGGCTATCATGTGGGCTGTCTGATATATTATTGCATGTTCAAGCAACAGGGTTATATTCCAAGCAGAACACCTTCAAGCAACTGATACCAGATTTTAATCTTGTCTTGTAAATAAAGTTTTAGTGCATTACATAAAATTTTACTTAAAGTAAAAACTTAAAAATTGTTCTATGGCTAGTCTGCAAATGTATTAGGTGAACTTCTATTAACCAGATGCTAACCATTATTGTTGTTTGAATTCCCATCATGGCCAGTCACCATAAAAATGTCCCGACGAGCCTACACCTCAGGTATCTAATCAAGAAAGCTTACATTTTAATTTACAGAGCCATGCTTTTGTTCACTCCCAATTGGAAAACAGATTGAGTATTGGGGTCTTTTTAATACATGCATAGAGATGTATGGGTCTAATTTGTCAATGATTTAATGTTTGGTCAGTCACTTCTTTTGAATATTAGAAACAAGCCTTACTTGTAACCCAGTGAATAATGTTCAGAAACCTTTAGTGCTTGCACTGGGTGTTGCGTTCATGGGTATTAAACAATTTTTTTTTATTTGTTGACAGATCCAGGAGACTGTTGAGAAGTTAGAGGAGACCCGTGTGAAGCTGCGTGAGACATGGACACAGAGAAAGGCCTACCTGGACCAGCTGTATGACCAGCAAGTCTTCTACAGGGACGCTAATACACTGGAACAGCTCAGTAATACACAAGAGGTCAGTAACATAGATGGAACAGCTCATGTATGCAATGAATAATAGTAACATTAGACAAATCCTCATTTTTTAGGAAGGAGATGATTAAAGGTTATAAAACAACAGCCTAAAATACCAGTGTGTTAGAATTGGAAAGTAAATATGATTTATTCTTTTGTATTTTATGTCAGGCCCAACTAAAAAGTGCAGGTTTGGGTGATAGTGTGGACCAAGTTGAAGGGCTCATCAAAAGGCATGAGGCATTTGAAAGCCTCATCACCAAACAGCAGGCCAAAACGCAGACTCTACAAGACTTTGGAGACCGCTTGCTGAAACAGAGACACTTTGATGACAAGAAGATAGCCGAGACCATTGAGATGGTGACAGAGAGGAGGGAGAATGTGAAGCTCCTGGCTGATGACAGAAGGAAAAAACTTGATGACTCTCTGCTGTACTGTCAGTTTAATAGAGATTGTCTGGAGGTAAGTGAACTTAGGAGGTACGTTGAAGAAGCAGGATGAACCTAAAGAGAATATGGTGAACTAAAGGGCAGGAAGTGAGTTTAGGGGATTAAGGTAAACTTAAGATGGAAAGTGAACTGAAAATGTAAGATGAACTTATGATATAGTGGGAACTAAAGGGGTATGAAAACTTTACAGGTAAGGGGAGCATAAGATGTCTTGGAAATTGAAGAGGTAATGTAATCTGAAGAAATAAGATGAATTTTAGAGGTAAAGGTAAGCTGCAAGAGAGAAGTTTCATGTGGAATGTTTATGAGTGAATTGGGAAAGCAGGTGAAACTAATGAAGAATTTTACCCACTAGCATCATATCAAAAATTAATTTACAGATGAAAGTTTATTTAATAGAAAGATCTTTGCTGAAACATTCAGTCCATAATATCTTTTGGTACATTAAATTTCTTTATGTAGGCTGAGGGGTGGATAGAGGAGAAGCTGAAGATTGCCACTGAGGAGAAGTTTGGTAATGTGGCAGATTTGCACGACAAGATGAGAAAGCTGCAGAAACATCAGGCCTTTGAGGCAGAAATCATGGCCAATGCTGACAGGATCAAAGAAGTCAAAGAGGTAGGGACACTACTAAAGTAAGAGACCTATTCTGGTATAAAGTTTATACGTAACTTGTTAAGGGTTTTTGGTGTTTTACAGAAGTTTTATCTATATATTTTGTCCTTCAACAATAAACTGACATTTGTGGCATAGTGTGTACAGTAAGATGCATCAGGAGAATTTGGGACCTTGATGATAAAATGTAGTTTTCAGTGTGAGATATCAGTTTTGTGTAAAGACTCATGACATTGCAACTGTGTCAGTGAAAATGTTAAAGTTTTTTGTAATTGATGGTCCTGCTGCACAACTTTGTACTTTCCGTTTCTGTACACAGAACAAATGTGTCTTAGTGTTTTAGAAGGGACGGAGATTGATGATATAGTAGATAAAAGTAATGTTAAATTTCGGAGTAAATGCTAGCTTTCATTGCAGTGGTTGACTATTCTCTGGAACTTGTCCCAACAGCATGTATGTCTTGCTAAGACAAAAGCTGATGTTGAATTTCATACACAACAAAACAACCTTCTGATTACTCACTTTGTACAGCATACTTTTCAATTCTATAGAAAGGAGAGAAGTTGATCCGCAGGCAGCACAGTGATTCTCCACAGATCCAGAGGCGTGTGAACAGCCTGATACAGAGGTGGAATGACCTGATTGCAGCCTCCACAGAGAGGGGCAAGGGCCTCGAGGAGGCCAAGGACATTCTTAAGTTCAATGAAGAAGTGGATAAAGTGGAGACATGGATCAGGGAAAAGGTAAGATAGATAATCTATCTGTGGTACTTTAATTAAATAGGGGAGTACATAAAAGTTGGGACCTGGGGAAAAGGTAGGGACTGGTTGGCATGGCATAATACAATAATAAAGTTTAATATGAAAATGGATAATAAGAAAATCTGGATTTAAAGGAAGGTAAAGTTCTATAAAATATTTAAGTAATGATAAAGATTTGTGAGGAGTTGGGCAAAGTTGAAAGGTGGACTAGGCAAAAGGGAAGCATGAGGTCATATGGTGTTAAATACAATTAAAAAACTAATCTGAATAGAGGTTAATAGGTAGCCAGATAAGGTGCTGACCTCATCGGTTAGAAGGTTTGGAGCTGTTTTAAAGACATTAAATAGATAGTAATAATAATCATGTTCCAAAAAGGGAGGTTGATAAAGTGGATATTAGGTCAAGAAAGGTTATGAAATAATAAATCAAGTTCAATAAGGGAATGAAAAAGTGGATATTTTGGTCAGAGAAAAGAAGGGGTGCTGGTGGAGTTAAATATATTGTGATAATTCAAATGTGAATTTTATCAATAAAAACAGATTAAAAAACATAATAAAGATATGTACTGTTAAATATCCATTTAACTTTGTGCTTATAAACTTTGATGAAATGAGCACAAGCCTGTGATACATTGTTTTTATTGCGTAAAATAGCCTTACCTTATCCTCACAAGTGCTTGGTTTGGTTTTGTGGAGCAAAACGTATCGACCGACAAGTATTTTTAAAAGAATTTTCTTGTCGGCAGGTGACCCCTTGTCTGCGCATGTCCGCGCATGCGCCGTACTCATTGTAGACAGGTAATTGTCGAGAGATCTTCATTATATTTTTGGTCGATATGGGAGCAACACATATTTTCTTTTATTATCGTCCATTTACAGACGAAGATCTATGAAGTTTTGAAGCGTGCACCTAGCTGTAGTTGTCCATTACTCGACTGGTACTACCTCTAATTCTGCCTCCCTTGTCCTGAAAAGGGTCAGAATAAGATGTTTTGTGCAAGAAATCTTGCTGTGAAGTCTTCAGCGGAAGACATTATTCTGCCTTCTATTCGACTGGAACTACCTGCTTGTCGAGGAAAGGGTTGCAGAGAAGAGTTTGCTGTGAAGTTTCCAGTGGGAAACAAAGAAGAAAGAATTCATTTATCTTTACAACGGAGGTCGTAGATTCTTTACTGGGAGTGGAGCGCCACTCTGTTACAGTAATGGGTCTTCCTCCATAAGAACCACTACAGAAGTGCATCCACTGATCCTGGCAATTATTATTTTGCTGTAAATTTTGATGAAGATCCAACAGAATAACTTTGGAGGCAGTATGTGTTCTGCTTGTCCTTTCAGCCCCGTTGAAGATTTGCATAAATCTACTAGATAAGAAAATTTTCACTTCCTATGCCTATGTCCCCAATAGAAGAAGTGCTGCTGGGATTTATTTGAGTTAATTATTCTGTGAACTCGACCAAGATTAATCTATGATAAAGAACTGGATATCTTGTCATCCTATTCATGCAGTTTACTTCCCTGTTTTGTGTGAGAAGTCTTTGTAGAGTGTCATAACTATTCTATAACCTCAACTTATTCTGGAGCTGGCTAGACGAGATACTGTTTTGAAGTCATTACCTACAACCCTTACGTGTGTTAGAAGTGACTTTACAGAACTAGTGTTATCTTCAGAATTTTAATCTACACAAATCGTCGTATCGCTCTTCCTAGAATACTAGGAGAGGTAGAAGAACGTGGCTACATTTACTTGCTAGTCTCCATGGAAGCTGTAATGTCGGGAATTCGAATTCCCCAATCGAATTCAGCAATGCCTGTACTACCCACAATGCAAAGCGATGACGTCAGACAGGAAAACATGGCTGCAGTACTAAATATACCGCTTAAATGCTTCAAAAGAAAGCGATTTATCCACTCAACAATTGCAGAACTACAGGTTTCTATGACAGTTTATTCTTCGTAAAGAAACTCGGCTAATGACGACTTATGATAGTTCTGTGTCCTGAAGTGATTCTACCTACAACTTCAATGGTCAGTGTCCACGAGTGAAGTTCGTTTACCGTGTCATTAAAGACCTGCTTGTCCCTTCATTTACACTGGAGACACAAATTATTAAAAATTCGGTTACAAAAGATGCGTTCTTCTATGTACCGATTCACAAGATTCTCAACATCTACTTCAGTTTAACTTAACGGTCAAACCTATCAGTCCAAAGCACTGAAATTCGGTTTAGCGACCACCCCTCTACAGTACTAAGCGAAGAGTAAAGAGGAAAAACTCGTTCGTCAGTCTCGCAGAAAAGCAGTTCACCTATATATGGACAACTGTTGTTAAGAGTACATAAGCCACCAGTATCTGGTCCACACTAAAGATTTCAGCAACTCGCCTTCCTAATTAATTATGGAAGATTCAAGCTCGAGTCCACACAAAGATCAACCGCCTATGTTACCATACTGTTTTGGTACAAGGAAAATTCTTTCTAACACAAATAAATTAAAAGTACCATAGAAATTTGTTCAGGGCATGGAGATCTCATCACATACAACCCAAGATGCCCGGTTTCCCTGATAGGTGTACTAGCATCTTTAGAAAGGACTATACCAATGGGTGGTTACATATGCGTCCTCCTTCGCTGGTGTCTGAAGCAGCTGGCAATATCCCCAGTCACTAGTTCTGAGGGTTCCTGTTTCAAATCCTTCTGAAAAAGCATCTTCAGTGTCAGAAAATGATAACAAATGGGAAATAGGTTGCCCTTTTCTGGCAGATTAGCACAGTACCCTTACTTTCACAGATGCTCATAACCAACGTTGGTGATCCCATCTGAAGCTTGACATTCAGTGGCATTTGGTCAGTTCAAGGAAATATTTACATTTTATTGTCCAACAACTAAAGGCAGTGTGTCTAGCCCTAAGAAGCTTTAAGGATAAGATTCTAAACAAAGAGAATTCTGACAGCACCAGACAACACCATTGTTTTCGGTTATCTGAACAAACAAGGGGGGGGGGGGGAGCGTATCCTCCTAGTTTGACGCATCTTGGCCTACTGCAATCCTTAAAATATACTCAAAAGAGACAGACATATACTGGGTTGCTTCAGTGTCATAGCCAACATCCTTTTCAGAAGGGACAAGGGTTTGGCACATTCTGGCCTACTGCAATCCTCGAAAAATACTCAAAAGAGACAGACTTATCCTGGGTTGCTTTAATCTCATAGCCAACATCCTCTCCAGAGGAGACAAGGGTTTGACACATCCTGGCCTACTGCAATCCTTGTAATATACTCACAAGAGACAGACATATTCTGGGTTGCTGAGATGTCATAGCCAACATCCTCTTCAGAATTAACAGAAGTTTGGCACATCCTGGCCTGCTGCAATTTTGGAAATATTCTCATAAGAGGCAGACATATTCTGGGATGCTTAAATGTCATAGCCATCTACCTTTCCAGAAGGGACAAAGGTAATCCATTCAGAATGATTCTTACTCCCTTAAAGGTTCAAGACAATGTGCAGGTTAGGCATAAGTCAACAATGGTCATTATATGCAGGTTTGCCGCATCTTGGCCTACTGCAATCCTTGGAATATTCTCATAGGAACCAGATATATTCAGGGTTGTCTAATGTTACAGTACTCGGCCTCTGCAGAAATGACAGAATGATTCAGACAGGGTGGTCCTTTAGTTTTAATCTGTTTCATTTGATTTGCATAATAGTTTTTCAAAGACCAATGGTACAGATGTTTGACACCAATATAAATCACAAACTTTCAACCTATGGTTTTGTCAGTCCCTGGTGCAGATGCCTTGATCAGAGTTACATTTAACATCTGCTTGAAGGGTCTGGACGGTTATGCCTTTGTCCTGTAGCACTCATTCCAAAGTCTTTCAGCAAGGGAACACCTGCAGGTGCAAAAGAGTGCAGTGGCGCCAGGATGGCCCATGATGCACTGGTTTTTGGATCTGGTGAATCAATCAACCAAACCTCCTTCACAGCTACTTCACTGGTCTCAGAGCCATTCAGTCAGAAATACCTTCAGAATCTGTTGCATTGGCACCTTCATGCTCGACACCTTAGCACCACTCACAATCACTTGAACCATTCTCACACTCTGTACAGGTGGCAGAGAGGTTTAGGGCATCTCTAAGACCCTCCTGTAGAAAATTATTTGAGTCAGGATGGGCCACTTGAGCCCTGGCACCAACAGAATTAGGTGGTCATCTCAGAGCCCATTGTCTCTTATATGGCAGATTTTTTGGTCCACCTACTATAAAAATCTGAAGCCCACCAATATTGTTGCCTTGGCAGCAGCCATAGCTGATCATTTATGACTATGTGGCCAGGAGTTGAGCTAAAGCCTGGGTCTGAATAGGCATATTGTAAGTTTTATAGAGATAAGCCCACTCTTAACAGAGGTGCAATATCAAGGGATTTGCCTATGCTTCTGTTGGTGTTCACAAAAGCTCCTTATTAACCTTTAAAGGTCAGCCTTAAAAAGCTTGACTTGCAAGACTGTTCCAATGGCATTGGCATCTGACAAATACAAGGTGAAGTGTATCCTGGAACTTTGGCTCCTTCAGACACAAGCCTCATTGAAAGGAGATTACAGTTTCTCCTTTCTCCTATATGTTCAGAAAAGACCTATTAGCTCAGTTGGTCCAGTTTTCCTCGGACTAATCGTCATTCCCAGCTCTGAATCATTCCTGAACTCATATTGCCTGGACACATGATTCTTTATCCTCTTAAGAGCGCTTAAACACTTAGTGGACAGGACTAATGCTTGAAAAAAAAATGGAGAATCTCCTTCTCCTGCCCTTTAGAAAAAATCAGTTGGCTCCTGGGGGCCCAGATGGCTCAAACCAGTGGTCATTCTAGTTCACAAACCATTCTTGAACCCACATGTGACTGATAATGTGACACTCTCTCCTCTGGCAGTACTTACTTACCATCAAGACTGTACTAGTACTTGAAGGAGGGAAGAATCTCTTGCTCATATCTTTTAAGGATGTCTTGATGAAGATATCTTGACTTCTGCTACCTCTTCCTAATCTATCTGGCTGCATGATTACATTGCCAGTCCTTAGTTCTGATTCTCAGGATCTATTTATTGGGGCACATATTAGATCAATGGCTGCCTTTTTAGTTTCCAAGAGTGGGGTCTTACCTGAGCAGATATCAGACTCTTGTTACTGGAAGACCCACAATTCTTTACTACATTCTACTCGAAGATGTAGCTTGGCAATCCTGTGACCAGGCCATGAACAAATTGGGTCTTGTGGATTCACCTCAGCATGTACTCAATTTTTGTGTATTCATACATGTTATTGATATGAAAAAAAAAGAAAGGGGAAAGGGGAGCACCTGAGTAAGGGGTGCTATAAGAGGGCATAGCTTCATACAAACATGTTGATGCCTGCAGGGTGGAGTGTAGGGAATGCCCAAATAAAGTATTGATATGACTCACATATTTCTGATTTTTACAGTTATACAAGTGTTGTGTCACTGACATATGCCTTTCTTATCTTACTCATGACCCCATATCTGCAGTTTATGCAGTTCAGTTTGCCTGCTGGTAGATATTCTCATTGTCAGATGATGACATCTTGATTGGGGAGACATGTAGTCATTTCCGGCCAATACTGGGAGATGGTTTATACTGCTATATCATTTGTTGTGACATAGTATACTACAACAACAACAGCAACAATGATGACCACATCATGGATCTCTTGTTGAGGTTAGCTAATTATTACTTATCTGAGATGAAGAAGTAATATATAACCTAAGATGTGGTGTATGGAAGCTTATCTTATCCTCTTATCAAGTGCTTTACTTGGTGACCCCTTGTCTTACGATCATCTAACAGTGTGGCCAAAACAAATACCCTCCACCTGTTATGGTTGTATTCAAGCACTTGTGAGGATAAGGTAAGGCTATTTTACGCAATAAAATGTAACAAATTTTATTGTAATTTAACTTTTTACAAGTTAAATACTTACCTTATCCTCACAAGGATAAACCCTCCCTACCTCCCCGCATAATTTGTTTTGCTGGGGACCAAAAATACAATGAAGATCTCTCGACAATTACCTGTCGACAATGAGTACGGCGCATGCGCGGACATGCGCAGACAAGGGGTCACCTGCCGACAAGAAAATTCTTTTAAAAATACTTGTCGGTCGATACGTTTTGCTCCACAAAACCAAACCAAGCACTTGTGAGGATAAGGTAAGTATTTAACTTGTAAAAAGTTAAATTACAATAAAATTTGTTACAATCAGTACATTCTAGTGTTGACAATATGTATGGACATTTCAGGAGATGCTGGTGGCTGCAGGTGATACTGGCAGGGACTATGAACACTGTCTGGAACTGCAGAAAAAACTCAATGATGTGGAAGGGGTGAGTAGCTTTACTTCTCTGTTCATCTCTAGTCGTCAGAATTTGATGAAAAGTTTCTCTTGCAAAGAGAGTTCCAACACAGTGAAGCATTTGCAGGAATATATGAATATTACAGTGTTTCAAGTGAATGACTCTGAAAGTTTTTTTTGTCCGGTCTTAAGGTATTAGTATTCAAAATAAGAAAGCTCGCTTCACCAAAAACTTGAAACATAAATATGAAAGAATCTAATAATGTTCCAAATTAGCTCATATCTTCTTTACCTTTTTGGTCTTACCTTATCCTCAGTAATGCTTTATTTTCTTAGTTCAGTTAACATAAAATGATAATAATTCTTCACGTCTTGTCACCATGGTGATAGTAACCATGTTAGTATATTGATTCACACACTGACTTCCCATCATTTGTGGTCATGGTTCAAATCTTTGTCAAAGATGTGTATGTGGGAAACCTAGGCAGGAGATTGGCTGAAAAAAAAAAGTTTTTATCCGACATGCATCCGGCAGATGACAACTATTGTTGAGAAAGGCTTACATACTGAATGATGCCATCCGGGACACCTTTGATGTGCAACAGAGAGAATGAAAACTTGTAAGTTTAACATATTGACACAATTAGCAGAAGTGGAAATTCAGATGTTAGTAGCCTTGACAATACACAGACTGGTCTACCTCAGTTCCACTACCAGAGAACTAACTGTAGGGACATGACTCATGAATTGAAAGAAATTTGAAACATATTTTACACATTTTCCAGGTGGTGGTAGTAGATGATGCACGTATAGACAGTATCAACAAGCTGGGAGACCGGCTGATCAAACAAGGCAGAACGGACACAGAAACCATCAAACGTACCAAGGATAACCTCAATGACAAGTGAGCAGTTTTTGTTTTCAGTTTCTTCGAATTATTGCAGTATTTCTCCCTGTAAAAGTAGAAAAGTAAAGCAATATTTATAATATGATTTTTCACAATAATATACTTTCTTTTAAATAAAACTAGGAAGTGCTTCACTTCATCATCTGCTGACATAAATTACCCCAGGTTGGCAGTAAGTGGATGAAGTGCTGCTCTTCGTCAGTCCACTTAATCACATATTAACTGCTAGTGCATTGTGTATTTGCCTGAATTAAATTGCTCTGTATGTTTGATTTAATTAATTGAATTGCTCTGTGTTTATGACTGAATTGAATTGTTCAGCTTATTTGACTGAATAAATTGCTCTGTGTTTGTGACTGAATTGAATTACTCGGCATATTTGACTTGATTGAATTGCTTTGTATATGTAACTGAATTAAATTGCCCAGCATATTGGACTTAATTGAATTTCTGCGTGTATTTGAATTGAATTGCTCTGTGTTTATGACTGAATTGAATTGTTCAGCTTATTTGACTGAATAAATTGCTCTGTGTTTGTGACTGAATTGAAGTACTCAGCATATTTGACTTGATTGAATTGCTTTGTATATGTAACTGAATTAAATTGCCCAGCATATTGGACTTATTTCTGCGTGTATTTGAATTGAATTGCTGTGTGTATTTCAGGTGGCAGAATATACAGGGTGGTCTTTCTGACCACAGACAGAAGCTGGCCACTGCCCTGGAGATCCATGCCTTTAACCGGGATGTGGACGATATCAATGAGAGGATCAATGAGAAGGTAGGCAGAGTGAGAAATACTGGCAGTATTTTTGGTGTGAACTTACTGGCTGAAGTGTTTGTACTTTTGAAAATTGTAAAGTTTTTATAAATATTTGAAAAGAGTAAGAAATGCACATGCTAATCAGTTGTGGTTGGCTTACTCATATCATTAAAAACTTTGGGTGAAATTTATAGTTAAAATAATGGGGAAAATATTTTGTGAATATTATATTCTTTAAAACATTCCATCTGTGGAATGGCCATCAGTTATGTTAATTTGAAGGTGTATTTCCCCAGTGTTCAAATTTATTACCTGTAGTTGATATTTGATATGATTTCCTTGCACTATCCCATTACCAAATGTGTAGTCTTTCTATTATTTATTTTATATTTTTTTTAACGGAGAGATCAGTAACATATGTGTTTGGGGAAAATATTTAAAATCATTCATATTTTAAAAAGACTGAGGGCTCAAGCAGGGTACATGGTTTTAAAGCAAATAGTAATTTTATGCGATGCATAAAATACAGAATATTTGGAGTAAACAGGAGACCAAACTATTTTGCACACTTCAGTGTTAAGTGAAGTGTACCATAGTACAGTGGTGCATCATGATATTGTGGCAGTTACAATAGCCAGTGAATACTAGGGATGCTTATTTTCAAAGAGCGCAAACATAATGCACACGTACAGTATATCCTCTATTATATGAACTTGCTGGGAGAGTGAGATTGTGTTCTGATAATAGAAGTCTAGTCAAATAGCAGAGGTATGTTGGTATAAAATAATGGGTAAAAGTGGGGAAAGTGGAAACAAGTATTTTCTGATGAATATTTCTGATAATCGAAGGTCTGAGAATGGAGTGTGTGCTATATATTCAGTATGAAAATTTTGAATATTGCAATCTGTGGTTGTTTTCTATACCAAAACACAAAGATTCTTCTTTTATCGTATTGTGCTTATTTTGCTGTTGGTTGTTTTATTGAAAGTTCAAATATATGTATTTGTTTTATTCAAGTCTATGTTATCGTTTGCACCTTTAACTTACTAGTTGTATTCTTAATATGCTTCACTTAATGATATATTTCAGTGCTTGTAGTAGGTCATTATGTGTGTATCCTAATGTATGGTATTGAAAGCATTGAATAAATCTTACTCTTATAGTATGCATTTTGAACTCCTCTATTGGAAAGCCAAAAAAAAAAAATTTTCGATCTGTAGTTCAATTTAGATGCCTTTTTATATATCGTAGAACAGTATTAATACATTGCATTTAAAGGTCAATGTCTTTTTTATTTCGCTTGCTTTATTTATCTCAAACTTACGAATCAAAATTATGCAGTCTATTCCTGATTTTATTTTGTACAAAGATGACTATAGTTTCAAAGTACTTGGAAAATTTAAGTCATAACACACTTTATAGCTATCAAGTAAATCCCAATAATACTGTCATGTCAATTTGAAATTACATTTCCGGGTCTGCACATATCCTCATATATTGTATATCAACCTACACAACTCATTTGAATATGTCTATTGTTTTACTATTCAAGTAGTATTTAAGTTTTACACACTGCTAAAATCTTTTTCTTTTTTTTTGTTGTGTATTTTCTTTTTTTTTTCTTTTTCCAATTTTTAGTCGAATCTTTGATTCGAGTTATGTACTGAGTTGCGGCCACGATTTTAAATTGGCCGTTTAAGCCCTTAAATACCAAATTCTGCATAATATTTCTTCACATATCTGTACATTAAGGTGTATATTATACACTCTGCCATTTTGAAGATTTTAATGCCTTTATTAAGTTATATTTTATGAAGTAAAAAGCATGTCTAGCACTGCGTCTGGCTTTCTGTAAAGTCCCGGATGTCCTAGAAACTATTGTTTTTGCTATTGTAATGGTGTACTCGAACGAGTCTTTTTTAACGGTTTCGTCTGCTGGTTTCTAGACCTTAAACCCCAATTAATTTATTCGTCTGCTGGTTTATCACACAGTCACTGTTATTATAAAATTGTTGTCTGGGCATCTACAGCCTATTACTCATTTGTCAAACAAATAAACCGCAAAGAAATTAATGAATGAAGTGACGTCACGGTAGTACTACACATTTATCATTCAGCCAATCAAAATCAAGGACACCTCTGGCAGAGACAATGAAAATATTCAAACTCCGTAGTTCTACATTCAAACACTAGAAGGCACTTTTGTATGTCCTAGAAGTTATCACGATGGGGTTTCTAAACGTGAGGCTACGATGGGGTTTCTAACAACATTTTACAAATATATAATCCAGCAATATTTTACTGTCGCCGCACCTCACTCTGTCTTCTCGCAATATTTAAAACAAATAAAATATCAAATGCTGGTAGTTGTACACCCACAGAGTGATGAAAACGTGAGGCTACGATGGGGTTTCTAACAACATTTTACAAATATAAATCCAGCAATATTTTATTGTCACCGCACCTCACTCTGTCTTCTCGCAATATTTAAAACAAATAAAATATCAAATGCTGGTAGTTGTACACCCACAGAGTGATGAAAACGTGAGGCTACGATGGGGTTTCTAACAACATTTTACAAATATAAATCCAGCAATATTTTATTGTCACCGCACCTCACTCTGTCTTCTCGCAATATTTAAAACAAATAAAATATCAAATGCTGGTAGTTGTACACCCACAGAGTGATGAAAACGTGAGGCTACGATGGGGTTTCTAACAACATTTTACAAATATATAATTCAGCAATATTTTACTGTCACCGCACCTCACTCTGTCTTCTCGCAATATTTAAAACAAAATATCAAATGCTGGTAGTTGTACACCCACAGAGTGATGAAAACGTGAGGCTACGATGGGGTTTCTAACAATATTTTACAAATGTATATAATCCAGCAATATTTTACTGTCACCGCACCTCACTCTGTCTTGCAATATTTAAAACAAATAAAATATCAAATGCTGGTAGTTGTACACCCACAGAGTGATGAAAACGTGAGGCTACAATGGTGTTTGTAACAACATTTTACAAATATATAATCCAGCAATATTTTACTGTCACCGCACCTCACTCTGTTTTGCGGGCGATAATACCAAGTTTACAGATTTCAACACCCACTGCTGTCCTAAGATTCGACTCTGTGGTTGGCAGAATGCCAGCCACTTCACCCTAGTTTTTAAAATGTGGACACAAATGCACCCATTGTTAACAGTATAATAACATATTGTTTCTGTGTTTTGTTTTCTCCTCATCTCCACCCCTCTATCCACATTTACCTATTTAACAAATCCTCCCCATTTACCCTTCAACCAACCTCACCTTAATTTTAATCCTCCAACTCCACATTTCCCCTTCACAGAGCCTTATATTACAACCGTGTAACTCTCCAGCCAAAGTTAAAGCCCGACAGAGGGTTTTTTCAGATGGTGACAGTAGTAAGCCCACTGTTAGCTTGCCAAAACTTACACTGAGATCAGTGTCTGAAACGGGTCCTGAGAAGAGGGAATATAAGACCGGAAACACCGATGTAGCTGTAAGTTCTCCAAAGTTGCACTAGTAAACGCCCACATCACACAAGTTATTCACCCACAGGAGATTAAGTATGGGTTTGAAAAATTGGGATAATGGTAATTGCTGGAAAACCTGTACTTTTTACATTTCCATTGGAATCTCTCCCTTTTTTACACGTGGGACACTTTTCTATATCCCCCATGTGCCCACAAAACCTTTCCTCAAGGTCTGTCTCTGAGTCAGGTAATCAACAAGATGGACAAAGCTCAGCATTGGGGACATTGTAAGTTACCATAAACTCTCCTATCAGCCCACTGGCAGTTTATTCATATGCATTTAGAATCATTATTATGATAACATGTTTGCAGGGACAGAATTTGTCCAGATAATGGGATATTTATAACATTGGAACAAAAAGTTGACCCTTACAGAAGAATGGATATTGTACTCTAAAGTATTTTTGAATGTAATAAATTCTTTTACTGTGGATGAAGTTTTAAATCTTAAATGTATATAAATATAGTGTAAGGATTTGTGTAAAACATAAAAAACTGCAAGAAATGAGCCCAAACTTTGATTTTGGCTGGGCTTATCAGCACCAAACTGTGGGCTGTTGTGAGAGAGATTATGGTATATTTGTCATTAATGTCAAGGTCACTCACACTCAGTAGTAGATGGAGCACACACAAGCGTGTTTAATACACAGACCTCACTGCACGATGGGATTGGCTCTTCTGTGTGTAAAAGATGTCTTTCTAATGTGGGTGTTCCACCACACGACTAAGGCTCCCGATTAAGGGTTTTTGAGGGTCGGTTTCAAAAATATGCTTAGTCCCAGGCTTCCTGTAAGGGTCGGTTGTGGTCGGTTGAGGCCGTGTGAGAAATCAAACATGTTTGATATTTCTCCCGACCCCAACCGATTATTTTTTCCCGCCATAAACAAAATGTCCAGTCCCAGGCTTCCTCAGGCCTCCTCAGATCAAATTTACACAGTCCTATGTTGTCCCAGGCCGCCTGCGACCCTTAGTCGCCGACCCTTAGTCCCAGACCCTCTATACCTTAGTCCCAGGCTTCCTGCGACCCTTAGTCCCATTGCAAAGCAAAAATCGGCTATCTCGGTCTGGGGACGCCTGGGGACGCCTCAGGACACCTTGTGGGGTCGGGACTTAATCCTGGGTTAGTCGGGGCTTAGTCCCAGGGGGCCTGAGGCGTCCTGGGACCCAGTCGGTTTGTCTACGACAGGATCGTGGTTCAAACCGACCAGAAAAATGGCTTAGTCTGTTCTTAGTCCCAGACCAGTTAGGGACTGTCTGGGGCCTCCTGGGGCGTCCTGAGGCCGATCTGTAGTTAATCCCAGACCTTCATACCGATTCTGTCTTCCACCCCATTGGTCAATTTTTTTTCCATTTTTTCCAAGACTACCCATGATTAAGGGTCGCCGACAGGATCGGGGCTTAATCCTTTGGTGGAACAAGGGCATAAAATTGTTTCTGCACAATAGTCTTTCTTTCTTAGTTTTGAATATGATATTGTCTGAGTTTGTAGTCTAGTTCTTCTGTCTACTTTTGTACTTATTTCTATGTATAATGATCCATTTTGAATACAACACTTAAATAATCCATATTTCAAGTATAATTTTCTGGAGATTTAAGTTTTTCTTTAGAGTAAGTAATATGACATTTGGCCAAAATCTTAAATTTGACTGAGCCAAAGTTTATTGAAAATTGGTGGTAATTGTAAATAGTTACCAAAACTTTTTTTTTTTAAAAATGAACCACAATTCAGTTACAAATAAGTCATATTAAAGGAAGCAAATTCTTGAAACTGAAAAAAGTTTAGATATTGTTCAAATGTCATAGTCATATGACAAAATCTGTCTAAAGTGTGAAAGTTGTATCACTAAAACCATTAGGAATTTTGGCATTGTAGTTTTACTCATATTGTGTCTTATCACAAGTTGTGACAAAATTACTTTCATGAGAATAGCGTAAGCAAGCTGCCACAATTTATAATACTGTCCATGTAACATGTGCTTCTGAGGATATGGAGAAAGTTTTTGTTCTGTTTGCAACTTTGCATGTACTGATTCTCTTTCATTTTTGATTTTGTATACTTATGTTGTTGTACAGAACTGTCATTGTTGTAAATAATTTTGTGTGTCTTTGTTTTAATATATTTTCAGTTGCATGCATTTGTAAGTGAAGAGTTACAATTCTCTTAACAGTGTATTGAAGATACTTGTAGATTCTAAATTATAGGTTAACTTGGAAAGATGCAAAGACTTGACAACTTAGAATAAGAGAAAACCCATAGAAAAAACACATCACTCTAATACTTAACAATCAAACACATCTCACAGGTGCATTACTATTAATACAATAGTATTACTTTATGAATAACAAGTAAGTTTATACTTTCAAGTATTCAGGTGCAGACACTGGTGAAAGTTATCACCAGTAACCCTTTTAGATATATAACCAAACCCATTTACATAGATCATCCTTTTAACAGGAAATGCAGCAGCTATTTTCAGTCTACTTTTGGTCAAAATGTTAGGTTAATGTTATACAGCCAAACCTGAAACCCCAGTTCAGTGACTCTTCCTTTGATTCTTTATCTGGTGTCCCTTGTCCAGCTGAATTATTCTAGTCTTTAAAGATTTAACTTCACAGAGTTTATATGTATCACATGTTTAAGCATGCATGTCATCATCTGTGTAGCTAATGATTTAATCGTCTGTCATTCATTTATTTTAGCCTTTTTTTCTTGTTTTTCAATGTTGTTCAATCGGTTTGCATCAGTATTCATTTTCAGTGTGTGTTTGCTATGTTCTTTGTGACAGAAAGTGAAGTGGTATCGTATTGGTTGGTATCTAGAAAGAATACACAAGGTAGGAGGCACAGAGGCATGGAAGTGTATCCATAACGAGTAGTCCTTGCCTTCCTACTCATATTACTGGTCCAGACATATATACAAGAACATAATATATCATATATCCTGTTGTGTGCACCGTAGTGTGTAATATCTCCTGGCATGAATGCATGCACACAATTTTTATACCCAATATACCACCTCTTCTTTTAGTATGTGGCATTTGTTGTTTCTAGCCTGGGTTTTCAATTTGGCATTGTATCTAATACACTTTGTTGTCTCAGTCTTTGAAAAGTAGGTTTATTTTCCATTGTGTGCACCTCTGTATGTAATCTTCCTGGCATGAAAGCATAGACACATCTTTATATTATACATGATACATCACCTTTTCTTTCAGTACCTGGCATTGTTGTTTCCAGTCTGTTTGCAGTTTAGTATTGTATTTAGTATTGTATCTAACACAGAGGTCCTAGGTGGCCTAGTGGTAAGCTGTGTGTGAGATTGACTCCCATAAGTGGCAATGCTGAGGACTTGTCCCAATAGGACCCTGGCTGTTGAATGGGATGTAAAACACCCCAACTTTGACTTTGTGTCTTATATGTTTTGTTGTCCAAGCCTTTGAAAGGTCTCTTTAGTTCTTTCATTCTGGTTCAAACATATGTAAGGGTGAGTTTGTGTTTTACTGTGAAAGGTTTTGGTATTTTCTTGACTATCTTTTTTTATAATATGAATGACTACCATTCTTTAACTTTTGATGAACAGGCAACTCCATTCTTTTTTGTAGTTCTGTTATTCCCCAAAATGCATTGTTTTTTCTTTAAAAAAGTGTTATACACTATACTCTGTCACAAGTTTATGTAAATCTGGATTTCTTTGTCCTGTATTGTGTGAGGCTGCATTTGTGGTTAGAGTATGTGTATTCTAAATTATATATAACCATAATGCTGTATACCCAATGCTTTTTAACAGAAAGGTTTCAGGTAGACCTACATATCTACACGCATTTGTGCACCAAATTTTATGGAAGCAGTGCATTATAACTCATCTGCTATTCATGTATCAAGAACCTTCAGATCCTTCCAAAAGTGCAATAATATTTACATAACAGACTATACCAGTACCTTGGCATAAATTTACCTGCAAATGTAATTGATTTAATTAACTTAAAAACAATGGATATATATCCTTTTTATGAAAATGAAATCTTTATTTGATTATTTATACAAATGTTAACACTGTGACAAAGTGATCATAATATGTGGTTAATAATCAGCTAAAGCTCTCACCACAGTGATCGTGGCTTTTAATTCAACTCATTTTAAACTAGGAAAAATAGTAAGGTTTTTGGTTTCAAAGATATGTTGTGGAGAATTTCAATTGATTGATAAGTTTGTGATTATTAACACAATCGAGATAAAGATTAATTTTCCAGAAATTTGACCTATTCAGCCTTTACATGCTGTACTGAAAAAGAATTCTCCTGTGTATGGTTATCTACTCCTGCATGTAGAGTGGAACCTCTGATATCTGACCTTTCGTTATCCAAACATTCAATTCTATAACATTATGTCCACTTATCCAAATTTATGTTTCCCTGGTATTTTGTACTGAGCGACCTCTTTTACGACAGTTTTATTATCAAACTAAAATCTTGCTGTCTTGACGGTCAGTAACTGGAGGTTCTACTGTTTTTGTATAGTGTAGTTATATATTGCATGTGTATTATGCTGCAATTAAACCTACGCAGAAGTTACATAAAAAGTAAATTTCTTACAATATAAGCATGATCAAAATGGTTTCAGTCAAATTGTGTAAATTATTCAGCATGAAATTTTAATGCTTGTTATAAATTTTAAACATTTTAATCAGTTTAACATAATCAAACATAATGTTATAATATAAAGCTCTCTGAGATATAATTTTAATCATTATGCTGCATGCAAGTTATAAAGGAAACATCAAGAACACACTCCATCAGTGATAAATATTAATTAAGAGTGGAGTCTAAAGGAAAAAACCCAATCATTTAAGTCAATGATGAGTTAGTTAATATAATTTATGAGGACATGTAATTGTACTGACAACTGTTATGTGCCTATTCAATTGAATAACAGCAACTGTTAAATGCCAGTTTAATTGAGTAAAGCATGATATCTCATACAAACCTTGTTGGTGTGTATAAAGAATGTTCCACTTTGCAACTTATTGTATTATTGATGCATTTTGTGATTTGTAAGTCTGTTCTATAAATCATCCATAACTCAGCTTGGCTGCCTTGAATTTGGCTTTATAAAATCATTCCATGCTTGCTTTGAAAGAATTTCTCCAGTGCCCCAGTTTGACGAGTTTTGTAACAATTGGTCACCAAAGCCTTTCTGTGCTACAGTGAAGCTCACTTTGGTAAAACACTGTTGGGCAGAATTTCCTTGTTAAAACCTGTTCAGTCTGTCTCACAACATGTTTTCTTGAAAACATCTTCATTTTTACTTTATTTCATATTATCTCGTGTAATTCAGCCTAAAAGGGTTCAGCTGAAGTGAGTTTCTTTGTACAGAATTACTTTATATTATGTTGCGTTTATTTGGTTGCAATGTTTTTTGCAGGCCACATCAGTGTCTTCCGATGACTATGGTAAGGATCTGGCTGGTGTCCAGGCTTTACAGAGAAAACAGGATGAGGTGGAGAGAGATATGACTGCTCTGCATGCACAGCTGCAGGTAAGTTAGTGTAGGCTAATGTCCAAAACTAAGTAAATATGCTTCTTTCTGTTAATGATAGAAGCTGTTATTGTAAAGGTTAAGCATGACAAAAAATAGCTTTAGAGGTGGCAGAGTACCCTCAAGTGGTAAAGTGGTTTTATTGATGAAACTACCAGGTTAATTAACACTTTTTAGCCTGATTTCCCTTCCAATTAATGAAGTGTGTACAGTACTGGTTATTTAGATAACTTTATCATATAATAAACTTATCTTTTCATTGTGTTTTGGAAATTACCAAGTTAAGTAGTATACATTTAGGAAATAGTAGAGAATTTTGTCAGAAATCTCAACTAATAATTCTTAAACTGGTCTTGGTGGCCTTGTTGTCAGGGTGTTGGACTTTTAGAGCATAAGGTCTGGGGTTTATTCCTTGAAAAAAAGCACTTTACACATACAGGTTCCTCTTCACCCAGGAGTATAAATAGAATAGGTATCAACACTAGTTGGATAGGTAAATCTGTGGTAGACTGGCATCTTGGTGAAGGGAGTAGAAATACTCCGAGTCACTTCATACCAAAGTAACCGGATATAAGTACCAGCCGTATGGGCCCCTTGGCCTGAAAAATGACTTTATAATTTTATGTTTCAAGCCATTTGCTTCGTGAATAATTTTGAAGTCACCTAATTAGGTGACATGCAATTTTAAGGTTCCATTCTCACCCGTTGTGAAAAGTTTACAGGAGTCATCTGATAGAGTAGCCAGTGTTTAAGTCATTAGCTGTGTGTTTGTAGTTGTCAGTGTTTTAATCACTACCTGTATATTTGTAGAAGTTACAGGGCCAGGCTGGAAAGCTGTGTAAGAAACACCCACACAAGGCTCAGGCTGTACAGGAGAAACTCAAAGTGGCAGAGAACAACTGGGAGAACCTCGAGGATCTGGCACAGGCTAGGTAGGATGAGGTCTTTTGTAGATACTGTCGTAAATTTATAGTCTTCTTATCTTGGAAAAAAATAGAAGTAACCAATCTGAATATACCAGTGTTACAGCTTTGGTAATCTAGTGACCAATGTTACATTGTCAGTAAAAAGTATTCCAAAGTTAAATCCTTTTGTAATTTGCAATTTTTTTGCTGTTTAGTGACAATAAAAGAACACTGTTGAACAATTATCTGTAATAAACAGTAAATATTGACTTCACCAGTTTTGAGTGGACTCTATTTGCAGAAAGCTAAAACTAGAAGAATCCCATCAGTTACACAGATTCTTAACCCAAGCTAAGGAGCATGTAAGTATCAGGCTCATACATAATAATGTAACCTTTTATTTTTAAAATCCTCATAAAATGCTGGTTTACTGGCAGTTTGATTTGAGTTTTGAGTAGTACCAGTAATCCATAGGTACTATCTGTGTCATATGTCATATAAGCTTCTGAAAGCTATGTAAGTATCAAATATTATCACTTTACTGTAGATATCTTAAATATTGTTCAGCCATCACTTGTGGAATTTTTGCAGGTTTCCCTCCAGTTTAGCAGTTGATTTATATTGGAACACACTATCGGTACCACTTGTTGACATGAGCCAGATAAAAACCCATAACAACAGAGAGCTAACTGTACCTTCTGTGTCCTTGTATGGCATATGAGAAAACACTTTGCAGTATTTGTGTCTTGCATGCAGGTTAATTGGTGTAACAACTTGGTGGGCAGTATGAGGTCAGGAGAACTAGCCAAAGACCAGTTGGAAGCAGAGGAACAGCTTGAACTGCATAGTGAGAGGAAAGCAGAGATTGATGGTCGATATAACCACTACTTGAAGCTCACAGTGAGTGTGTATAACCACAGTATTAATTGGGGTGAGACTGTATAGCCATGGTATGAAGTAAGGCTTGGACTGTAAAACCATAGTATTAAGCTCTTTTTGAATGTATAGAACCTTAGTATGAAGTAGGGCAGACTGTGAATAACCATGGTATGGCACAGGGCTGACTGTGTACAACCCATGATACAGATTAGGGCTGACTGTGTATAACCACAGTATGTAGTAGGGCTGAGTTGTATAACCACAGTATCTAGTATCGCTGACTGTGTGTAAACATGATATGATGTAGGGCTCTGTGCATAACCATGATGAAGTAAGGATGTTGGACAATGGTTATAGAGCTTATGTATAATCAGCTACATAAAATAAGAATGAATATGTGTTTATCCACAGTATGAACTTGGAATGAATTTATATAACCACAAAATGATGTAAGTAGTGAGTGTACATCACCACCACCTGAAATTGAATATTTAAAAATAAAATTGAAATTGGGTATGTAAATGAATAGGAAAACTGATATAGAGTTGATGAGTAAGTATGGGGATAGTTTAACTGATTGTTTATACTCATCTCATTACAGGACTACGGTGAGCGTCTGGTGTCACAGAAGCACTTTGCGAGTACAGAGATTGCGCAGATCGTGCAGCAGCTGGAGGCAGTGTGGACAGTACTGAATGACACCTGGGAAGACAGGAAGCAGTTGCTCACTCAGTGCTATGACCTGCAAGTGTATGAGGAATACGCAGAGGGAGCTGATGCATGGCTGGCTGGCAAGGAGGCCTTCCTGGCTAACGAGGACCTTGGGGTACACATATTTCTTTGATTCAGTTGGGTTTAGCATCAGTTGTCATGATACCTGAGAGTATAAAAGATCAAATGTTTTAAAGTTAATAAAATAAACCTAAGGGTGAGGATGTTCAAGCTGAAATGTCTTTGAATTCTTCACTGATTGTAAATACCTGAAGAGTAAGGATTGGAGATGTAAGAATGGTTCATTTGATAATAAACTAGGGGTGATGAGTCTAACATTGGCAATTGACTGCCCTATAATACCTGTGAAATGCATTAAAGTTGTATAAAAACTTAATTATTGGTAATGTTTGTGTTGTAGAATTCTCTGTCTGGCGTGGATGAGTTGATGAAGAAACATGTTGGTTTTGAGAAGACGCTGGAGGCTCAAGAAGAAAAGATCACAACTCTGGAACAGCTGGCCCAAGCTTTACTGGCACAGGACCACTATGCTAACCAGCAGATCAAAACCAGGTCAGCTCAGGTTCTATATAGTGTACAGTACAATTTCTATTATCTAAATATCAGTGTGAGATTTTATGTGGATAATGGAAGGTTCATAAAATAAGTTTAGAGAACAATAGTTCCAGTAGTTGGAAAAATTGGGGTGAGTAGAACTCTTCATCAGTTTGAATATTTGAATACTAAAAGTTAGATTATGGACATTGTATTTTTGTGTATGAATTATTATTAAAATTCTAATAGTAGTAATTAAACCCCATTCTTTACTTTAGATATGTGAGGCCCTGAACAATATATTTACACTGTGTACAATGTAACACTTTGCAGATGTGATGGAGTTCTGGAGAGAAGACACAAGCTCAAATCTGATGCAGTAGTCAGAGGGAAAAAACTAGTTGAATCCAGAAACTACCAGGAATTCCTTGGAAATGTGTATGAGGTAAATTATATAATTTATTACATGAATTTCCAAATCACTAAGACCAAAATATGTCAGAATCAAGTGAATTCTGGAATGACAATAAGAATATTACCAGCAATAGGGAAAAAATCAAGGAATCCCTGATAAAATCAAATTTAGCTTCAAAACATGAACTCATTTCACACAAACATTCTTCATGAATCTCCCTTGAGGGCCATTGTTAGATTATTTTCATATCTCCTTTTAAAACTTTTCATTCCAATGAATTTGCATGACCGATGTCTAATATACTGCATTAGAGCTAGGTTTGAATTTGATTGTAATATGTATTTGCACACTGTCTAGAGATACTACAAATGGGAAACCAATTGTAGAATTGACTTGGAATCAAATTCCCTCCCTTTAACACTTTGTAAGGACTGTTATTAAAGAAGTCCTGAGTATTATTTCAGTTAATCATATCTATGGACACGATCTAGTGTTTTGATGTGATATTAACTTCTCCCGCCCAATAGTCAGGTCTCTCTTTGCAAACAACAGCTTAGGCCCAGTTTATGCTGATCTCTACCAAAAATTAACTGAATCAAATCCTGGTGTCCCCTGGTCTCCATTTCTTTAGTAAATTGTGAATGTACATTTTCTCTATTCAAAGTCACAACAGATTACAAGCAGAGTTGAAAATACCCACTCCCATTGAAATTAAAGGCAGCATTGATGTAAATATATTGTTTTGGTAAGACCATGGTGCGTGGTTACAGGGCTAAACCTTAAGTGGAGAAATAGGTATTTGCTTCCAGATGCCTCATGGGTTTATAATACAAAATCTTTACCAACTATTACATTCTGCTTCCCTTCATCACCACAATTTTCTACACAGAGTGTTACAAGAGACATTAAAAATCTTATTCAGGTGATGGGTTGGATACAGGAGAAGCACCAGGTTGCCTCAGATGAGTCTTATAGAGACCCTGTTAACCTGTCAGGAAAAATACAGAAGCACCAAGCTTTTGAGGCGGAACTTTCAGCAAACAAAAGACGTGTAGATTCAGTGGATGCTGAAGGAAGTGAACTGATTGAACGACAGCATTTTGCCAGCAGGGATATAGAAGATAAGCAAGAAATGCTGGAAAAAGCCTGGCAAGAACTGGTGGAAGCCAGTCAGGAGAAGAGTGTGAGGCTGAATCAGGCTTATCAGGTGAGTAATGGAGATGTCAGAAGTGTCAAATACAGGTGTAATAAAATTAAAACAGTGTAGAATAGTTTGGGCTCAGAAGGTGTTAAATTTAAGTAGCAGAACATCTGTAAAAGTGTGTAGTATCACTGTTGTATCTGTGAAAGATGTGTATATCTGTGAAAGATAGTTGTATGTCATCACTGTTGTATCTGTGAAAGATAATGTGTATGTCAGCTGTTGTATCCGTGAAAGATAATTGTATGTTATCACTGTTGTATCTGTAAAAGATTTGTGTATGTTATTACATTGGTATCTGTGAAAAATATGTGTATGTCATCACTTTTGTATCTGTCAAAGAAATGTCATCACACATCAGGTCAGAAACACAGGTATAAGAAATGTAAAATACTGGTAAAATAATATAATAAACTTGAAATGTTTTTGAGACACTACTTAATTAAAATTATAACAATATTTTAAAAATTTGATGATAGCTTCAATGAAACAAGAAGAATTTAATTTATTTTGTCATATATCTCCAAACATTTCATTTGAATGTTGCATGTATATTCTGTTAAAATATTATTATTTGCAATTGGACAAGAGTCGTAAAGGTACAGTTATATTAAGTCCCACATCTATAAAGTCTATATTCTATGCAAGTCTTGAGAGTACCAAGGTTTTAGTCACATAGAGTGACCTGTCTGTTGTACCCCCTTTAATGTGATGTTGCTGTATTATTCCAGGCCCTGCAGTTTAACAGGCAGTGTGATGACATGGAGGGCTGGATTGATGAGGTGGAGACTCAGCTAACATCAGAGGACCATGGCAAAGACATCACATCAGTGAATGTACTGCTGAAAAAACACCAGGTAAAATTAACAGCTGGTAATGCATAAAATAGACCAGGTAATGATGTAAAATGCGCCTCGGAAACCATGGTAACTATATAAGTTATGACGGGTAAATGTATAAAAATGACAGGTAAACAAATAAACACACAAGGTAAACCTAAAATACACAAGGGATACCAGTGAATACACCAAGTAAATACATAAATACACTAGGTAATTGCTTAACTACACTAGGTCAGCGTATAGATACACCAGGCAAATCCATAAATACACTCCATGAGCAATTCTCCAAGATTCCCACATGGTGCACCAGGGTTCAACAGTTCTGTTAATACATGAATGCACCAAACATACAAATATGTATCACACATTACCTGAATAAATCATTTAAGTGGAGCATTTGCTCTTCAGAACTGCTGTTTGTGTTTTAGGTATTGGAAGAGGACATAGGGAAACACCAGGACAAGGTGCAGGAGTTACAGGACGCTGCTCGAAAATTCACAGAGGCAGACAACTTCATGGCACCAGAGATGGAGGAGAGGGCAGTGGGCATCAGAGCCAAGTGAGTGGCAACCGTATTACATATCTCTTGGTGTAATCCAGATGTAGATTTGTGATAAAACCCTTGTCCTGCCTTATATATGACATGTTGAAGTTTAGTTCTGTTACAAAGTAATTTATAGAGTAATTAGTATGCATTTCTCAATGTCAGCTCCTGAATTACCACTGCTGATATGACCTGTTCATTGCATTGAAGGCAATGTTAAGTGAATCCTGACCAGTGTATGGTTTTAAAGCAGGTTCTACTGTTCTAAAATATGTGACCGTCACAATCAAATAACTGATTCACATAGTTTTAGCTAAAGTTTTATGTTGTCTCATATTCTAGTAATGAATAAAGCCAAGGATAATGCAATATGTTTAAGTATTTGGCAAAATGCCTGAAATTTTTGTCTTTTCACTAAGTGTATGATATACATTTTAATTGCACTAGATAGAGATACAGTTTCCTCACAATAGCTCATTATTTTGGGTAGTGGTAATCATCGCTTTAACTAAAAATCAAGATAATGTTTTAATAGCAGACACAGTTTACCTATAATATATAATATTTTGTGTTCTCCAGGTACAATGGTTTACAAGAGCCGTGCCAGATCAGGTCAGACAATCTGGAGGATGCGCTGCTCCTCTATCAGTTCCACAGAGATGTGCAGGACGAGTTGTCATGGATACAGGAGAAACTTCCCATAGCGGGATCTGGTGACCTGGGCAACAGCTTAACTCAAGTACAGAATCTGCAAAAGAAACATCAGGTCAGTTGCAGGAACACTTGAAACCTGGTGCTTTGTAATAAAGTACAACTTGAACACAAAGTCCTTATGTGTCTGCTCTTTTATGCAAATCAGCATGGAATTTAAATATACATGTACACTGACACAAATACATATTACAAAAGTAATTGTGTGAGATTGTGTATCGTATTTTTTTGGAATTTTAGCTAATAATAATTCCAGCACTTGGGGAATGTAATTTGTACTTTGATTCTATTTGGTATCTAGGCATTAGAGTCTGAGATTGTCTCCCATGAGCCTCTCATAGAGAAGGTGGCTAACACAGCACAACACATGGTGAGGAAGGAGCACTATGCCTCTCAGGATGTGCAGGAGCAGCTGGATCACCTGCAGGCGCAGGTGCAGCACCTGAAAGATCTGGCCGTTGAGAGGAGGGACAAGCTTAGGGATGCACTCGACTCGCAGATGGTAAATAATAAATAATTATTGTGTAAAAAATAGCCCAATGTAATGGTGGTCCAATGAATTATGTCAATAATGGATGTATCTTAAGATGTTTCTGCCTAAACTGGACTATTATGGGTTACAGACACTTTCAGCCACAGAATATTGTACCTGCAGACCTCTTTATGAGTCTTCCATGTAAACATACAGCCTAAACTTACTGATAGTAAACAGATAAACCTGAAGAAGGACACAGAGATTGTGTACGTAATGGCCTCACTTAAGGAACTTTGGCCCCTAAAATGTCATGTTTTTGTCCTAGATTACCTATGGTGACAAAGTATTGTATCATAATTAAAGTGACCAACAAGTTAATGGACATATGTTAATCACTGTTGATAGGTTATGTCTAATTTTGTAAAAGAATAACCATTTTTAAGAATGCCCCACAGAGTGTGATTTTTAGATTATTGACAGTGACAACATAAAAAAAACCTCATTGAAAAGGAGAGACCAGACACACTGAACTTAAACACGGTAGGGTTTGTCTCATTTTGGTAAAACAAACCCTGAGTTTTATGAGTATTCCATGAAATACGGTTTGGTATGGGTATCATCAAGTTGATGTAAGTTAGCATGCTGTTTCTTAATGAATTATTATTACCCACTGGTAAAAAAGTTGTTCATCAGTGCATTTTGTAATGTTTTAACTGACAGCCAAATACTATGTTTACAAATGTGAAAAAATACAGACAAGTAAACAGTTTCCAACTTTTTTTACAAAACGAATAAAATAAAAATTCTTTTTTAAATTATAAACAATTTAGTGGGTTTGCACGTGATCATACTTTGTGACTATTTAACTAATATACTAATACACTATATTGTATATTAATGCTTTGGTACTCGATTGGAAGGTTTCATCAAAATTTTGGCACACTCATATCAAGTGGTGGGTAAGTGATGTACAGTTTTCATATAAAACCAGCTAAATCTCCACAGACATTTATAGGCCTAATAAAAGAAAAAAAAAAAGATCCAATGCCTAAAACTTATTTTCAGAATTGTCTTAAAAATTCAATACAAGTTAGTTACTTTAATATTTGTATGAACAAATCATATAATACAATACACAGCTTGAAGCTTATCATGAATATGTTTTACAGTAAAATTTCATAATATATCTCCTGAAACAATTATATTTTAGTGTTAATTGTTGCACAGAAAATACATAAAAACAGGTTTGTTTTGGTACTTGTTGCAAAACACATTTTAAGCTTTCTTTTGCCTGATAATTATTACTACATTATTGGGGATTTTCATGCAGGAACCCAAGTATGTCAATCAGGTAATATAATGAAAACTGTATATCACATTATGTGTCCATAAATGTAAGTGGTCAATCTATGGAAACTCACAACTTTGTAAATGTTAGAGGCCCACAGATCTCACCTTGATAGTTCACACAGGCGTTTTAATAGATGGTCAGTATTATCATGTCTGCATAATACAAACTGAAAAAATGGCAAATTTATTAAGATATTAAGATCAGGTCCACTTATGAATGTTAGTATAATTACATGTGGCACCAGTTTCACTATTTTACTTGTATATGTTACATTATACATAGAAACTACATGTTTCAACTATATGATTCCGTAGGGAATAGATGTTGTCAAATGATGGAATTTGTTAAAATTTTAGACCTCTTGGTCTGTCAGGCTTAAAATCCAGGGGTCGGTTTCAGTAAAGGACTTAGCCTGGACTTAGACTTAAAATCAAGACATTTGTCTTTAAATCATGCTAAGTCCGTGGTCTTAGACTTAGCAGATTTCACAAAGCAGCTTTGACTAAGTTTTGGGGCTCAAAATTAAGCCTACCTAGGAGTGGGCTTAACTTTTGTAAACAAAGACTTAAATATGTCCGCCATAAATTTCTCTCAACTTCAAAACTGGAAATGGCTGTAAATAAAGTATAAATATATAAACTACCTCCCTAATGTAGCCTTTGGAAAGTTTTTATATGATAACAAGTTTTTCCATATGAAAACAGCACTTATCCTCAGACAAAATGGGTCAAATATAGGATATTCGTCACCAATATTATATTTTGAATAGAAATAAAATGTCACATGACACAGAAAACCACTGTGGTTATATGATAAGCTTGGACTTAGCTAAGTCACCCTTTGTGAAATCCATTTAAGTCACAGACCTAGCTGAGACCTAAGTCTTAGATTTAAGTCCATGACTTAGTCAAAAACTTGGCCAAGTCTAAGACCCTTTGTGAAACCGGCCCCTGAAAACATTTTAAATTTTTAAAAGGTTTAAAGGTTTATGCAATGAATAAACTGTAGAGAATACATCACTTGTCACTTATGTGTGGTTCACCATTCTTTTTCTCAAGATATGTGTCATTATTGTGGATGTGTTACATTTGCAGAAATTAAGTGATATTTAAAAAGAACACAGATTTTTGTTGCACCATTTATACCTGAGGAACAAGGTTCTTGGAATTATAGATTGCATGCAGACAAATGATAATGAAATAATGTAGGTGCTTTTCAACAGGCCAGTGTATAATATTATATCATGTATGCAAAAATGCACATGAAGTTTGAACATGCCTCTGGATATCTCCTCTGTTATAAGGAGTCTTCCAAAAAGTTTGTTTTGTTGATCTTTTTTTTTTATGGGATGACTCTATAAGAAAAACGAAATTGTAATATCAGCTGTAATCACAATGTTTTGAGGCTTATAATCTTTGAGATCCTAAGGCACATGCAGTAAATAACCTATATTTTTTCTAAAATCTTGTATGTGGTGAACAAACATTGTTAGTAAGAATAGTAAACTGGAATCAAAGATGGTTGTAAGGTATTTTAAGGGGCAAGTACATACTGTGCACATTCACAAACTGTGTTTTATTTGCTGCAGTTTTACAGCGAAGTTACTGAAGCTGAGTCCTGGATTGCAGAAAAAACACCATTGGTAACACAGCCTGACCTTGGAAAAGATGAAGACTCTGTAGAGGTAATAATGACAGTTGAACATGAACCCTGTTAAGTGAAATCACATGGGACCAGATAAATACTTTTTCTTAATTTGGATATACAGATAACAGAGAAAATTTAAGTGAAAAAGCCCTTCAGACTACCCTCTGCTTACTTCGGCATGAAGAGGGTATTGTACTAATTGCTGCTAAAAAGGGTTTGACTAATGTTAACCTCCCTGATGTTTTCACCAAAGGTCATGATATCTTAATATTCACAATTTTAAATGAAGTCCAAAATTGAATTGAAGATAGTGCTGGAGAAGCAAGTAATTGATGTAATTTTATTGGCCTTTGTATAAAATTTGATTTATTGCTAATTTATCGTTATTTTTTTTTACCTGGACATCTGATTGTTCAGTCAAATGCCAATTCAGATTATTATGCACAAACAAGATTGTAGGATGCTTACTCTGTCCAATAACAGTTGAATTTATGCGTCAGCAAGCATTTAAGAATCATACTAGATTTTATAAATAAATATTTTAAGGCCCTGATGAAAAAGCTTGATGCCTTGGAACTAGACATTGACAACTTCAACAACAATATTGGTGAATTGGCTGCTCTGAGTCGAGGTTTGATAGAACGGGGCCACTTTGACAGCAAGAACATAGCAGAGCAGCAGGCCCAGATTGAAACCAAGTACAAGGCACTGAGAGACCAGGCTGATGCCAGGAGGCATGGACTCGGTGATAATAAGGCACTCTATGAGTTCTTCAGGCATGCAGAGGAAGTGGAGAAGTGGATCAAGGAACAGGAAGTTATTGCAGGATCAGAAGACTATGGAACAGATCTGGAACATGTGCAGGTAAGGGCTGATGTTGTGGTAGAAAATTGGAGTGGTTTGGTGATACAGTCTTAACTTACTTTATGCAATATACAATGTAAGTAAATGGAGAAGGAAATGTACAGTCTGGACAGTTTCACCTCCAACCTCAATCTTTATGGGTTCAAATGTTGTTGCCTCTTCAATATTTGAGAAAGTTGACAATATACATTGTTTTTAGTGCAGAAACTTGATCAACTAGTTTGTCTGTCAATCAGTTATAATGAACTGTGAGAAAAACAAAATCATATTTCGAAACTGTAATGTGCAACTATTCATGCTAATTTGTGTATAAATTTCCACAGGTGTTGCAGAAAAAGTTTGATGACTTTGTCCGCGACCTGTCAGTATCTGAAGAGAGGATCAATAACATCAACACGATCGGTAGCAAGCTGACTGGAATGGGCCACAGCAAGAGCAACGAGATCAACAAACGTTGTGAGGAGATCAACCACATGTGGAGGGAGGTCAAAGAGTTAGCTCAGGCTAGACAGGAGGCACTGGCAGGTGCTAAACTGGTGAGTTTTTGGATTTACAACTGGGGTTCAATACTGCAGTATTACATTGGCTTAGTTGGTGTGTGGTCACAGCATTGGTGCTGTCATGGTTAAACTAGTGAGTTACCACAGAGTTTTACTTGGAGCCAAAATGATTAAGAAACCACAAAGTAAGACCTTTTCAGAGGATACTTGCATAGGAATAAACTGGTGAGTTAACAAAGAGTTGAATAATGTTAAACAGGAGCATCTTGCATGTGTTAAATTAATGCTTCATATTCAGTTCCTTAATCTGAAAGAGATACTGAAAATTAGCAATCTTTGATTATGTTTGATTAAATATATTTCCACTGTGTTTCAGGTGCATGCATTTGTGCGGGATGCAGATGACGCGATTGAGTGGATTCAGGAGAAGGACTTGTGGGTGTCCTCCAATGACTATGGACATGACTTGGAGAGTGTCCGCGCTCTAATAGCAAAACATGAGGGCTTTGAACAGGATTTGGCAGCTATCAGTGAACAGGTGGGTACACATGTTCAGTCTGTCAGTCGTATACAAATAAAATTTACTGTATATCCTAGCACTCTCTATGTGAAATCGAGAACGTATGGGCTGTCATAGTGAAAACACAAAGGCTTTCTAGAGGATCTGGCTGCCATTTGTGGGTAACCAGGTGGGTGTTCATAGTCAACGTCTCCCTCTGTATAATGGAGATTGCCTAGACTGTCATAGCTGAACACGAAAGTTTATCTGGTAGCCATTATTGAACAGGTGAGTGAAGTGGTCAACAACTCACTTTGTAAAATAGAGGATGTTCAGGAGATTGTAGCAAAACATGAAGACTTTTGAACAGATGTGGTAGCTATAAGGGAACCAAAGAGTGGAATAATGAATTCTCCACTCTCTGCATAAAGAAATGCAATATGTCCAACAGTTCCACCTGTACTCATAATAATATAATCGTGATTCCATGTTATTTGCAGGTTGAAAACATCACCAAGGAGGCAGAGCGGCTGCTGCAGCTGTTCCCAGATGCTCAGGAGCACATTGCAAGCAAGCACGAGGAGATGGTGCATGCCTGGAATACCCTGCTAGAGAAAGCCCAGGCCAGGAAGGATAAACTGCAGGCTGCTGAGAATCTTCAGATGTACTTTAATGATTATAGGGACTTAAAGTAAGTTGTCTAGTGTTCACAGAGACTTCAGGTAGTTTATAAGAAAACCTAGCCCAGCAAGAACTTTGTACAGGCTGTCCCAACCTGAGGGACTTAACTAAGTAGTGTTATACTGTAATAGTTTACACCAAGTAGTATGTACTACAGGGCTTTAAAGTAATGGGTGGTACTGTAGGGATCTTAAGTAAGTACTGTGTTTTACAAAAATTTAAACTAAGTAGTGTACTACAGAGATTTAAAGTAAGTAGTATGTCATACAGTTATTTAAAGTAAGTAGTTTGTACTAGGGGGATTTAAAGTAAGTAGTGTATGCTGCAGGGATTTAAAGTAAGTAGTGTGGTGCTACAGGGATTTAAAATAAAAACTGGGCACTGCAAGGATTTAAAGTAAGTGGTGGTACTAAAGGAATTTAAAGTAAGTACCATATTTTAGAAGAAGTTAAACTAAGTGGTGCACTGCAGGGACTTAAAGTAAGTAGTGTATACCACAGTAATTTAAAGTGAGTAGTGTGTACCACAGAGATTTAAAGTAAATAATACTATAGGGATTTAAAGTTAGTAGTGTGTACTACAGGGATTTAAAGTAAGCATTATAAGATCTAAAAGTAACTTTGTCACAAGTTCCACATGAAAAAACAGACCTATGTTTAGCATAGATATACAGTTATATCAAACATGAAAAAGGTTGTTGTGTTTTTACGTATCTATTCTGTAAGAGTCAACATTCACCCTTCACTTTTCAGTTTATATATGTGATGCACAAGCTTTTACTAACAACTAACATATTATCCTTTTTTATCGACATTTTTCATTGCCTCTTGCAAGTCTGTTAATTGCACTACATTTCTGTTGCCTTTCCATACCTCAGCATGTATTCTTTTTCAGATAATACTGTTAAGAACAGTATTACAAAAACACTAAAGTAACTCTTAATAGTCTGGCAGCAATGAAATTTCACAAGCGATACCTGGATTCAAATGTTGAGATTGATCCAAGTGTCTTATTGATGTAGTGGTTATTAAATCTTGTTAAATTATAACTTGACTTTCAACCTGCACAATTGGGTTTAAACCCAGTTTAAAACTACCCTCTGGGTAGTGGTGGAAAACCTGACCAATCTTACCTTAAACATTGGGTTTAAAAAGTCTAAATTTGAGTTTGAGCAGCATTGTAGGTGGTATCTTGGATAATCCATTTGCCTCCCACATCTGTTCTTGAGTGGGAAATTTGGAAGTGACGTGCCAATGTCTGGTTGTTAAGAATGTAGAATTCTTGAACAACTAGTATACACTGCCTTTTTCCATCTGTTCATAACTTTTTGTGATATGTCACCCAATACATGTTGTTGAAATAATTGTTAAACCCCACATCAAGCAGTTGATCAGCATTGTACTAACATATTGTTTTCAGAGCTTGGTGCATCCGGATGCAGTCTGAAGCTCACCAACTTACCCGAGCACTAGAGCACCCACCACAGTCACCAACCAGCCCTCTAGCTCACTTCAAAGGGTGTGCTTCATGCTCTTTATTCTGTCACATGATGACTACTTAATGCAGTTTATACCCTCCTACTTTCTTTAATTAAATTGAAAGCCCTTATTGTAGATTATAAAATATGTATAAAAGATATAGTATGTGATATGCTCCAGTGAAGAAACCTGTGGCATGTTTTGCTTTAAATTATGAGAGATTCTGGTTGAAACTGTTGTTCTTGTGAGAATTTTTGGCCAGTTATCAAACCCTTTGTTGCCCTTGCTGTCAAAAGGGACATACAACCTAACTCTAGAATATGCTTCAAAATTTCAGCAAGTTACTCTCTAAGCAGAGAAATAACCCCTCCTTCAACACTGACATTTTTGTGTTGTTTTTCATGCTTATTTTGGGGCCTGAATTTTCACATTGAATGATTAAAGATAGGAGGTTGGCACTGAGAAAACCTTGTTTCGAGTACTATTCAATTTATTAAAAGTGAAGAGGGTTTAAACTGTATTTTGCATCAACACCGAACCCTTTTACAGTCCTGACCAAATGTACCATACGTACAGACACTTGTCCCAACCCATATTTGATGCACCTTTCCTGACACTAGTTATCCTTGATTCTTATAATTTTGCACTTTAATAATACATCAGCCTATTATTGTATCCCCGACGCGAAGCGGGGATACTATGGATTCATCATCGTCGTCGTCCGCGTCCGCGTCCGCAGAGATTTCTTGTTAGCGACCTACAGTCCACATTTCTTTCCGGATTTCTTTCATATTTGGCAGGTGACTTGATATGGTAGAGGACTCGCCACCCTATCTTTTTGGTAGGCTTTATGTCTAAATTAGGCCTGTGGTAGACAAAAATGTCTAAAATGTGGAATATTGCTTGTTAGCGACCTACAGTCCACATTTCTTTCCAGATTTCTTTCATATTTGGCAGGTGGCTTGGTATGCTAGAGGACTCGCCACCCTATCTTTTTGGTAGGCTTTATGTCTAAATTAGGCCTGTGGTAGACAAAAATGTCTAAAATGCATTAAAAGTCATGAAATCATGCACTAAATCACTTATAACTTAAAAAGTGTTGCATTTAGAGCATTTTGTTAAAATATGTTATTCAGATACTTTTTTCATAGCTACAACATGGTGAGTAACTTGGGTGTCTGTCTCAATAGCTAAGTGAGTAATAGCTACTTTTGGGCTTTTCAGTAACTTCCATCATGAGTAAAATCAATTGTAACTTGAAAACTATTGCATTTACAGAATTTTGTATAAATATGTTATTCAGCTACTTTTATGTCAGCTATAACATAGTAAAATTTCAGACCTGTAGCTCATAGCATAGCTGAGTAATAGCTACTTTTAGGTTATCACTGTTGAGTAAATTACTTATAACTTCAAAAGTATTACATTTAGAGTATTTTGTTTCAATATGTTATTCACCTATTTCGGAGTCAGCTATAACATAGTGAAGTTCCAGACCTGTGGCTCATTGCATAGCTGAGTAATAGCTACTTTGAAGTTCACACTGTTGAGTAAATCAGTTGTAATTGGAAAAGTATTGCATTTACAGAAATTTGTGTAAATATGTTATTCAGCTACTTTTGGGTCAGCTATAACATAGTGAAATTACAGACCTGTAGCTCATGGCACAACTGAGCAATAGCTATTTTCAGGTACTGACTGTTGAGTAAATGACTTGTAACTTGAAAAATAGTGCATTTGGAGTATTTTGTTAAAATATGTTGTTCGCCTACTTTTGGGTCAGCTATAACGTCGTGAAATTACAGACTTATAGCTCATGGCATAGCTGAGCAATAGCTATTTTCAGGTTGTCACTATTGAGTAAATCACTTGTAACTTGAAAACTATTGCATTTACAGTATTTTGCTTAAATATGTTGTTCACCTAATTTTGGGTCAGCTATAACATAGAAAAAATTCAGACATGTAGCTCATTGCATAGCTGAGTAATAGCTACTTTGACGTTATCACTGTTGAGTAAATCAGTTATAACGTGAAAACTATTACATTTACAGTATTTTGTTTAAATATGTTATTCACATAATTTTTGGTCAGCTATAACAGAGTGAAATTGCAGACCTCTATGTCATGGCATAGCTTACCAATATCTACTTTCAGGTTCTCACTGTTGAGTAAATCATTGTATCCACTGGATAGCCGTAGTGTGTAGAGAGATTTCACCATTACCGCTCTAACAAAAAAAAATATTATAGCTAGCCTTCTCGAGTTTGCAAAGTATATTACAGGGTGCACCACAGTACTCTATTGGTAGGCTTTATGTCTAAATTAGGCCTGTGGCTAAATTACTTACCTACTAAAAATGAGTAATTCTGCATTTTGTCTAAAAGTATTGCAGATAGCAAATTTTTCTTAAATAACTCATTCACCTACTTTTGGGAGAGCTTTCACATGCTGAAGTTCCAGACCTGTAGGTAATTACTCACCTACTCAAAATGAGTAAATGCGAATTATCTCTAAAAGTATTGCAGATAGCCAATTTTTGTCAAATAACTCCTTCACCTACTTTTGGGAGAGCTTTCACTTGGTGAAGTTTCACACCCGTAGGTAATTACTCACCTACTCAAAATGAGTAAATGCAAATTATCTCTAAAAGTATTGCAGATAGCGAATTTTTGTCAAATAACTCCTTCACCTACTTTTGGGAGAGCTTTCACTTGGTGAAGTTTCAGACCTGTAGGTAATTACTCACCTACTCAAAATGAGTAAATGCAAATTATCTCTAAAAGTATTGCAGATAGCCAATTTTTGTCAAATAACTCCTTCACCTACTTTTGGGAGAGCTTTCACTTGGTGAAGTTTCAGACCTGTAGGTAATTACTCACCTACTCAAAATGAGTAAATGCAAATTATCTCTAAAAGTATTGCAGATAGCCAATTTTTGTCAAATAACTCCTTCACCTACTTTTGGGAGAGCTTTCACTTGGTGAAGTTTCAGACCCGTAGGTAATTACTCACCTACTGAAAATGAGTTAATGCAAATTATCTCTAAAAGTATTCCAGATAGCCAATTTTTGTCAAATAACTCCTTCACCTACTTTTGGGAGACCTTTCACTTGGTGAAGTTTCAGACCTGTAGCTAATTATTCACCTACCCAAAATGAGTAAATGCTAATTATCTATAAAAGTATTGCAGATATCCAATTTTTTATCAAATAACTCATTCATCTACTTTTGGGAGAGCTTTCACATGGTGAAGTTCCAGACCCGTAGGTAATTACTCGCCTACTGAAAATGAGTAAATTCGAATTATCTCTAAAAGTATTGTAGATAGCCAATTTTTCTCAAATAACTCATTCGCCTACTTTTGAGAGAGCTTTCACTTGGTGAAGTTTCAGACCCGTAGCTAATTATTCACCTACTCAAAATGAGTAAATGCGAATTATCTCTACAAGTATTGCAAATAGCCAGTATTTCACAAATAACTCATTAATATGAAAACAACTTAGAGGAAGTCATGGGCTGCAAATCTTTTCATGTGGTCAGATTTCACCTTGGGCCCCTCCTGCTTATTATTGGTCCTAGAGGTTTGCAATGTGAAAACGACTTATACGAAATCATGGACTGCGAATCTTTTGATGTGGTCAGACTTCACCTTGGGCCCCTGCTACAGGGTCAAATAAGGGTAGCCAAACTTAAAAGTGCTTTCACCTTGCTTATTAACGAAAAATGCTTTTTATCTTCTAAACTATGTTAGTTGGCCTTTGTCGGTGGATACATCCAGCATCTGGCCACAGATGCGTCCTATTTCTAGTTATCATTGATTTTCTAGTTTTCAGAATTTAAAGTAATTATTTGGGCCTGCACATTGTGATTAAATATTGTCAATAGATGTGTGTGTGTTTTGTTTTTTAAGTATATTGCTTATTGCTGCATGTATTTACCCTTAACACAGACCTGAAATGTGTAATGTTTATTTTTGGGTTGTTTACAGCCACGTCTGTCCGTCCGTCAATGTTTTGGTTTCCGGACAATAACTCGAAGACGCTTCCACCAATTGATTTGAAAGTTGACAGGATGGTAGAACACCACCTGTGTAAGGTTGCTTTTGAAATTGGGGGCCTGTCGGTCCCCCATCTGTCTCTTGTCTGCCTCTCCATCAACATTTAGGTTTACACACTCTAACTCCAAGACACTACAGCCAATCAATTTGAAATTTGACAGGGTGGCAGGACACCACCTGGACTAGGTTACTTTTGAAATTAATGTCGGTGTATCCATGTCTGTTTGTCCATCAACATTATGGTTTCTGGACTCTAACTCAAAGATACTTGCACCAATCTATGTGAAATTTGACAGAGCGATAGAACACAAAGGCCAGGTTGCTTTTGAAATTGGTGCCATTTTAGAAAATAACATGGCCGCCATCTTAAAATTCCCATTACAAACACTCTAACTTGGAGACACTTCCAGTTATCGATTTCAAATTTAACAGTGATTGCATAAACCCACCTTTTTGGGGTGTATAGCTCCAATTTTCTTGTTACTTTATTCATTGATTACTTATGATGTTTGAGCAAGTATGAAATAACTTGTAAAAGCTAAAAGTTTTGGGTGTCAGAACATTACATCATCATTGACACAAAATTTGATGCAGTGTGAATTTATTTTCCTTAATTGAATATTTATTAAAAAGTGACAATCATAAATCAACACATAAATGATACATATGAGAATTTTCAAAACCTCTAGAAATAATAATCAGATTAATGAAGCTAAGGGACTTTAGAAAATGCCATTTAGTGATTATTTATTTTTCATTCCATTGGGGAAGGGCATGGATTTTCAGACACTTTGGAAAAATAGTTTTTTTTTTAAATGCATGAATATTAAATATTTTCATATCTGCTCAGAATGTTGCATGGTGTCCGATCTTTAAACCTGTTTTGAAGTGTGTGTTTTCCTGATCTTTCTGAATTGTATTTCTGGACACCTGATAGATATTTCTATTTTCATTCCTGCAATCAAGTCATCAGTTATCTCCCATTCTAAGAAATCTCACACCAGTATGTAAAACATTTTTGAATATAGATAAGCTAAAAGTCTGATTCACCAGATCCAACAGTTTGTGTCCCAATTGTAAATTTAATTTTGCAAGTTTTTCAAAGGCTTTTCTCTATGGTAGATGATATGTAGAGCACATTAAATTGAAGTGACTAAAGCCTCACATGTGTAGATTTAGTGTCAAGTCTTTTAATAAATGCTGGCAATCACTAATACAATTCAACCATTGTAGTAGTGTTATGATTGAAATGAGTTGTTGAAGTCCAAATCCCGAAAATAAAACTTCTCTGAAATTCGGATTTTATTTGATTTTGTATTAGCCTTTCTATAAAATGCTTTATGGGTCTACATGAGACATAAATGCAATTATAGATGTAGTTTATGATTAAAATGGGGTATTTGGGTATCAAGTCTCTGAGTATTGACAAAACATAATTAAGTACAGAGTAATAATGAGTACTATACCATATTTTATCCATTTGTTGTTAAATATATACCATTGGTAACCAAATGTTTGTATGAGCTAACAGAAGGTAGATATCAGGTTTGCTGTCTTTTACACTACCTTTGATTAATTAAATTGTATCTGCTGCTGTGGAAGAACATTATTGTGGTGTGGTAGCTGATGCATATTTCCAAAACACAGAAATTTTAGAAGATGTCATGAATCATTCTGTTTTACCATTAATATTAATCATACTGAAAACAGTAAAAGTAGACTGGTTACAGTATAAAACCAAGTCATGTTAAAGCAATTCCATTTCCTTTAATGGTTTTCTTTATAAATAAATTTACCATTTTCAAACATCTTTTTAAACTATTTGGATTTATCATTTAATATGATTTCATCTTTATTATTAATCAGCCTGACAATAATATGAATAACACTATGGTATCTGTGTTTATAGAATTTGTGTACTATAAATTCTGATACACTGCAGTTATATTGGGTGTTTTAAAAATATGTTTCATAGTCATCCAATGCAAGAATGTGATATGTTGGCATGTTTAAACTCATCTAAAATATGAGCTCTTGAGTCAATAAGAGTATTTATTTTTTAAAGTGATAAAATTGAGTACTAGTGAGGTTATATTTTTTCTAAACATAAATTATAACATATTTTGTAAGTGATTGAGTTATTAACAACTTACTTTCTTTATTTTCTGATTTTTGAGCACCTTAGTGAAAAGGTATGTATTTGTCAATGCTAAACTTGTTCTATGAATAGGGCATGGATGAACAAAATATATTTATCGAATGTTTGGCTCCTTGCCTCATTGTTTATGTATTATTGCATTGCGTTTCTGTTCACTTTGTACAGGGCGTGGGTGAACGAGATGACTGCTATCATCACATCAGATGAGCTTGCCAAGGACGTTTCTGCAGCTGAAGCTCTGATTAACAGACACAAGGAACACAAGGCCGAGATCGACACAAGACAGAAAGACTTCAACAAGTTCACACAGACCGGCAAGGCACTCATAGCGGACAAACATTTCCTTTCTGATGAGGTATGGTCATAGATCTGTGTTGCAAATACAAAAGCAGATTACTTTTATCGGATAACTTGATACTATTGTAACAATTGTTTTACAGACTGGCAAGACTCTCGTAGCAGGCAAACATTATCACTCGAGTAACATATTCTGACATACCTGAACTCTGTACTGTCACTTGATACTTGATATCATAAAGAACTATTGGCTTTGTCACTCAGTATTATTCAGTACTTTTACAGATAGTTTTGAGTTTGATCCAGTACTTCAGCCTTTTGAATTTATACTATTCAGCTTAGTTCACTACCTTTCATGTTTCTCAATTGATTCTGTTCAATCTTATTCAGTACTTTTAATAGACTGTATATTGTTTGTTATTTCAGATTCAAGAGAAGATTGATGACTTGAATCAGTCACTGGAGCGGCTGATTGACACGTGGGAAAAGAGACAAGTGTTGTATGATCAGAGTCTTGATGTCCTGGTGAGCTTCCTTTAATGTAGTACCCAGTGTCACCCTCGCATACTTCACATACTGTATCATAAATTATGTAAAGGAAGCCATACAGAGAGAGCATAAAATTGTGTAGTCATGGTGATTGATATGGCAATGGATCTGAATTCTGGCCCTGGACTTTTGTGGGAATGGTGGCAGTTCTTGCTGATGCTCAATGGTTTACAGTGCAGAATCTTATTCTGCTAGTGTTCACAGCTTTCAGTTCCAACCTGAAATTCATTGATTTGTCTCTGGGCTATGAAGAATACCTGTTGTCTGGTAGCATTGTGTCTTGTAAATTTGAATATTTTTTTTTTATTTTTTTGTTTCTAGGCCAGTGTTATTTACAATGATAACCATTGAAAATTGCAATAATTAAGCGTCCCTTGCGGGACGCTTGTTTGTGTATGGGAGAGCTTCCGGCTCCGCCGGCTCCGCATTTTGTTTTCCTTATAACTCTGTAACCGTTAGGCGGATTCTTTTCAAATTTGGCAGGTTTAGGCAGTAGCCTTGGGGAATTTTTTTGAATATGCTGCAGTGACATTTCAACCAATCAGAGAGGTCACATGACCAAAAATGTCTTTTTTCGATGGGGAAGCTTGTCCGGATGATAACTTGAAAGAAATTTTATCAATTCACCTGAAACTTGGCAAATACATTCATTCTATTAAAATCTGGAAATCATTAGATTTTGGCATTGATTGGTCAAGAAATGGCCGAGTAATTAATGATTAATTAATCATTACGAATTTTCCAAATAAGGAAAACACAAAAATGCTTATATCTCGAAAACCGTGCTAGATAGAGCGATTTCGACGAAATTTTTGACCCGCAGGGTATCTCTGCAGAGTAGTTTTCCCAATTTTCAAAAAATTTTTGTCTCGCCCAAAATGGCGGCCATTTTGAATTTTCGAAATTTTCGCAAAAATTGCAAAACACAAAAATGCTTATATCTCGAAAACCGTGCTAGATAGAGCGATTTCGACGAAATTTTTGACCCGCAGGGTATCTCTGCAGAGTAGTTATCCCAATTTTGAAAAAAATTTTTGTCTCGCCAAAAATGGCGGCCATTTTGAATTTTCGAATTTTTCGCAAAAATTGCAAAACACAAAAATGCTTATATCTCGAAAACCCTGCTAGATAGAGCGATTTCGACGAAATTTTTGACCCACCAGGTATATCTGCAGAGTAGCCATGCCAATTTTCAAAAAAATTTTGTCTCGCCAAAAATGGCAGCGATTTTGAATTTTCGAATTTTTCGCAAAAATTGCAAAACATAAAAATGTTTATATCTCAAAAACCCCGCTAGATAGAGCGATTTCGACTAAATTTTTGACCCGTAGGGTATCTCTGCAGAGTAGCCATGCCAATTTTCAAACAAAAAATTTCTCGCAAAAAATGGCGGCCATTTTGAATTTTCGAATTTTTCGCAAAATTGCAAAACACAAAAATGCCTATATCTCGAAAACCGTGCTAGATAGAGCGATTTCGACGAAATTTTTGACCCACTGGGTATCTCTGCAGAGTAGCCATGCCAATTTTCAAAAAAAATTTTCTTGCCAAAAATGGCGGCCATTTTGAATTTTCGAACTTTTGCGCAAAAATTGCAAAGCACAAAAATGCTAATATTTCGAAAACCGTGCTACATAGAGCGATTTCGACGAAATTTTTTATCTTCAGGGTATCTCTGCAGAGCAGCTATCCCAAAGAGCTTTCACTTGGTGAAGTTTCAGACCCATAGCTAATTGCTCACCTACTCAAAAAGAGTAAATGCCGAGTAATTACCTCTAAAAGTATTGCAGATAGCCAATTTTTCTCAAATAACTCATTCACCTACTTTTGGAAGAGCTTTCACATGGTGAAGTTTCAGACCCATAGCCAATTACTCACCTACTCAAAATGAGTAAATGCGAATTATCTGTAAAAGTATTGCAGATAGCCAATTTTTCTCAAATAACTCATTCACCTACTTTTGGGAGAGCTTTCACATGGTGAAGTTTCAGACCCATAGCTAATTATTTACCTACTCAAAATGAGTAAATGCTAATTATCTGTAAAAGTATTGCGGATACCCAATTTTTATCAAATAACTCATTCATCTACTTGTGGGAGAGCTTTCACATGGTGAAGTTTCAGACCCATAGCTAATTACTCACCTACTCAAAATGAGTAAATGCGAATTATCTCTAAAAGTATTGCAGATAGCCAATTTTTCTCAAATAACTCATTCACCTACTTTTGGGAGAGCTTTCACTCTGTGAAGTTTCAGACCCATAGCTAATTACTCACCTACTCAAAATGAGTAAATGCGAATTATCTCTAAAAGTATTGCAGATAGCCAATTTTTGTCAAATTAATCATTCACCTACTTTTGGGAAAGCTTTCACTTGGTGAAGTTTCAGACCCATAGCTAATTACTCACCTACTGAAAATGAGTAAATGCGAATTATCTCTGAAAGTATTGCAGATAGCCAATTTTTCTCAAATAACTCATTCACCTACTTTTGGGAGAGCTTTCACTTGGTGAAGTTTCAGACCCATAGCTAATTACTCACCTACTGAAAATGAGTAAATGCGAATTATCTCTAAAAGTATTGCAGATAGCCAATTTTTCTCAAATAACTCATTCACCTACTTTTGGGAGAGCTTTCACTTGGTGAAGTTTCAGACCCATAGCTAATTACTCACCTACTCAAAATGAGTAAATGCGAATTATCTCTAAAAGTATTGCAGATAGCCAATTTTTCTCAAATAACTCATTCACCTACTTTTGGGAGAGCTTTCACTTGGTGAAGTTTCAGACCCATAGCTAATTACTCACCTACTCAAAATGAGTAAATGCGAATTATCTCTAAAAGTATTGCAGATAGCCAGTTTTTCTCAAATTAATCATTCACCTACTTTTGGGAGAGCTTTCACTTGGTGAAGTTTCAGACCCATAGCTAATTACTCACCTACTCAAAATGAGTAAATGCGAATTATCTGTAAAAGTATTGCAGATAGCCAATTTTTCTCAAATAACTCATTCACCTACTTTTGGGAGAGCTTTCACTTGGTGAAGTTTCAGACCCATAGCTAATTACTCACCTACTGAAAATGAGTAAATGCGAATTATCTCTAAAAGTATTGCAGATAGCCAATTTTTCTCAAATTAATCATTCACCTACTTTTGGGAGAGCTTTCACTTGGTGAAGTTTCAGACCCATAGCTAATTACTCGTCTACTCAAAATGAGTAAATGCGAATTATCTCTAAAAGTATTGCAGATAGCCAATTTTTCTCAAATAACTCATTCACCTACTTTTGGGAGAGCTTTTACTTTGTGAAGTTTCAGACCCATAGCAAATTACTCACCTACTCAAAATGAGTAAATGCGAATTATCTCTAAAAGTATTGCAGATAGCCAATTTTTCTCAAATAACTCATTCACCTACTTTTGGCAGAGCTTTCACTTGGTGAAGTTTCAGACCCATAGCTAATTATTCACCTGCTCAAAATGAGTAAATGCGAATTATCTCTAAAAGTATTGCAGATAGCCAATTTTTCTCAAATAACTCATTCACCTACTTTTGGGAGAGCTTTCACTCTGTGAAGTTTCAGACCCATAGCTATTTATTCACCTACTCAAAATGAGTAAATGCTAATTATCTGTAAAAGTATTGCGGATACCCAATTTTTATCAAATACTCATTCATCTACTTGTGGGAGAGCTTTCACATGGTGAAGTTTCAGACCCATAGCTAATTACTCACCTACTCAAAATGAGTAAATGCGAATTATCTCTAAAAGTATTGCAGATAGTCAATTTTTCTCAAATAAGTCATTCACCTACTTTTGGGAGAGCTTTCACTTGGTGAAGTTTCAGACCCATAGATAATTATTCACCTACTCAAAATGAGTAAATGCTAATTATCTGTAAAAGTATTGCGGATACCCAATTTTTATCAAATACTCATTCATCTACTTGTGGGAGAGCTTTCACATGGTGAAGTTTCAGACCCATAGCTAATTACTCACCTACTCAAAATGAGTAAATGCGAATTATCTCTAAAAGTATTGCAGATAGCCAATTTTTCTCAAATAAGTCATTCACCTACTTTTGGGAGAGCTTTCACTTGGTGAAGTTTCAGACCCATAGATAATTATTCACCTACTCAAAATGAGTAAATGTCAATTATCTCTTAATAGTATTGCAGATAGCCAATTTTTCTCAAATAACTCATTCACCTACTTTTGGAAGACCTTTCACACACGAAAATAAAAAATTGTGAATATCTCGGAAAAGCTATTTCTTCTGCTTTAATGCTCGGCGGGAGATACACACCACGGCAGTGGTCTTGACAAAAAATTTTGTCTCCCCAAAAATGGTGGCCATTTTGAATTTTCAAAGTTTTTGCAAAACACAAAAATGCTTATATCTCGAAAACCGTGCTATATGGAGTGAACTCAACAAAATTTTGGACCTGCTGGGTATCTCTGCAGAGTAGCCATGCCAATTTTCAAAATATTTTTGTCTCGCCAAATATAGCGGACATTTTTAATTTTTTTATTTTTTGCAAAACACAAAAATGCTTATATCTTGAAAACCGTGCTAGATAGAGCAGACTGCGCTGACTTTGGTTGCCACAACAGTATAAGGCTAGAAACGAAGCATTTTCTTAATACTTTAGCACTCACCTTTATATCCTTTTCGGGACGCTTTGTTTTTGCTATGCAAAAACATTATCTTTTTTTTTTGCGAGCGATCCTCTAGTTGAATTTACAAGACACTCAGGTCGAATAGACTTCACAATAATAAAATATGTAGAACTTGAGTGAACTTTTGGTTAATATACTATAGTAGTAAAAAGACTACTTTTAGACATAGCGGAGGAACTGCTATTTTAAATTGTTTTTTTTTCTCAGCAACTGAAGCGAGACATGGACACTCTGGACACGTGGTTGAACTTCCGGGAGACCACTCTCAAAGAAGCAGACCTAGGAGACTCCATAGACATGGTCGAAGAGCTCATACGCAAACACGATGACTTCGAGAAGGCCGTGCTTGCTCAGGAGGGCAAGTTTGGTGACATCAAGAGGCTCACTCTGGTGGGTTTTTCTCGTGTTTTTTTACTCAATTTGAGTGTCATTCTCTCCATAAAGAATATTATGGTTGTGGAAGCAGAACTGTATTGGAGTCCGGTCATATTGAGTATTACCAGTAGAGTAAGGCCTCACTAGCTGGGTGGTTTTAATGAGTTTCTTATCACTTGGCTTTCATCTCTATTGTTGAGAGTTCAAATCCAGCTGGTGTCAACATGTGGGATGCAGTTTGTGGACTGCTCTGATACAACCTGCTCTGATAGCTGTTGAATACAATATTAAAACTCAACTTTGACTTGACATACATTGTTACAGGTGATGCAGCGATGTTTGTATGCAAAAATTTATGAGTGGCCGATGCTGCTTGTGAGTTCAGAGTATATGTGTACTTTGAAGAATTCTACAAGAGTTATGGGGTAAATCATTTCGCTGCGTGGATATCAATATTAAATGTAAAAATACTGAAATACTGGCTGATATGGGGGTGGGGGGGGGGGGGGGGGGGGTGGTGTTTGTGAAAAATTGTCTACAAATAGATCAAATCCAGGATACTGAAAACGTTTCTGTTCTCGTCCCCAAGTACTAACAGGAAGTAAAATTTACCAAAATAAAATATGTCAGTTTTCATGAAAAACGCAGTGAAAACTACAAAAGCAGGACATAAAAGTCTACAATTTCTTCATATTTGGGCTTTGTTTCAAATATTTGCAGTGTAAGTTGGCAGTTTTACTTAAAAATGTGACATTGATATATGTCTTTAGCCATCTATATCGGCAACCCTGTCCCAAAACAATAAATATCGTCAATATTGATAAACAATGTAACCCACTAACAACAGTACTTTACACTGCATGTGTCTTTTCAGCTGGAACAAGCAATGGAGAGACAAAAGCAAGCAGAGGAGCAGCAGAGACTTGAGGAACAGAAGAGAGTGGAGAAAGAGCGGCTGGAGGAGATTAAGAAGAAGGAGCAGGACAGAATACTGCAGGTATGTGTGAAGTGATGCTACAGGTGGAACAGAATAAGGTAGGATCCTCAATGTATGGGTACAGCATGGTATTGGGTACTGTAGACTAAGATGAGGTAATGGGAATAAGGGGGTATCTCCAGATAAAACTGAGGTCAAAAGAGATACCCGAGATAATGTTGAGGGGAGTTTAGATAAGTTACAAGAGTGAACTTGGTAGAGAATGAGACTGGATTATGTATGTACAGGTAAAGATTAGAGGAATGGAATAGGTTAGTTAAGGTGAAGAGTGGAGATAATAACATGGGATGATAAAGGTTGGTAAAGGTGGGCACATAATGCAATAAACACTGAAGGTAACACAACAGATAAAAGGGAGCAGTGTGCGGGGATTCATTAGTATAACAGTGTTAGCAAACTATGATGAGAGAAGGTCCAAAAAATTAAGAAAAGGTATTGTGATGGTTAATGGTGTACAGGAACAGAGGTAAATGTTTTCAGAGGAAATTTGAATGGGGAAGAAGGAGGTGTTTAAACATAACCAAATACTGAAGTAATACGTCTTTCAGACTACAGGCAGTGTAAACTGCACTTATAGGTGTTAGACAAAGTGCCTCTGTCCTTGGACTAGAACCTGACATCTTTATGCAAACTTGTGATACAGTGGCCCACCGTCCCATTCCTTGTGTGTCCCATAGAAGTTTTGAAATGTTCAAAACTACTGTGTCTGAAGCCCCAACCGTTAGTCATTGTCAGTCACCATCAATTACCATCTCTTATTTGCCCTACCATCATCCCGTTGTCCATGTGTGTCGGTCCCTGTCCGTGCCTTATCAGTGACCCTCCATAGATATGTTTTCCATTCGGTAACTGAAGGTTAAATAAGGTATAACTCTGATGGACACTGATGGCACACGCCGTGTAACAGGAGGATGACAACCAACGTCTACCACTTAGAGACGACCTCCATTTACCTCCATTCACCTTATATAGCTGTCGGATGAAAACCTGATACTGAAACAAGTACGAGTCACAAACTTCAAAGGATGTAGCATCACCGTCCTTCACCGTCTGTAAACCACAGACATTGTGACACCACAGTACCCACCCCGTGGGTGCATCAAGTCTCGCAAGATATGAGGCATCCTGGGAGGCGGTTTCCCCCGCTGAGTAAAACTTCTAAACGTGGGTTGTACAGCCTGCAGTGTGAAGGGGGTATTAGGAATTTACAGGTCTTGTATTCTGATGAATAGGCTTCATTTTTTGGTGGGACTGTGTGGCTTGGCAGTGCTTCTATAAGTTTACATGTGTCTAGCCAGCTCCAAAACGGGCTTATCTCTGTATCAAAGGCATGCATGCATGATTTGTTTTCGTTAGATAAATAACATAAACTTTTAACTAACCTGTTCTTAGTAATGTTCCCTTACTGCAAGTAAGACTTAAATTCTTATAAATTTATGAATGCATCAAAAACAGATGGATGTTTACAAAATTTTAAAATGAGACAAAATGTAATCTTTTCTCGCTAGTGTTGTAGTTCATTTGTAGTTGTGTTTTCATTCATCGTAAATTGTTTTAATGGTAACCGTACTGTGTACTTTGAGTGTTGTCAGTCTATCTTTTACAAGGAAAGCTAAATATTTATGAATATCTGTAAAATGTCATGAATATAAATGATTAAATATTACCATACATCTTTGACACGGATATTTGCTAAGGCATAAATTGGATCTGTTTCAATATTTTTAGTAAAACCCAGATATTGCTTCAAAACTAAACAAATATTTAAAACGTTGCTCATAAGCTTAACTTCTAAGTAGCTTTTGTGCATGGTTTGTAGTATTTTATGGTATATTGTTGTAATTAAGTCTTGCACTGTACAGTAAAATGCTTAAACAAGGTGATTTATCTTGAAATGTATATTTCACACTTTTTACAGTGCAATCACTATTTTCCCAACAAAACCTCACTCTACCAGCCCTCTTCACACAATAGATGTCCAACTGTACTTTATCACTGGATGCATAAGATTATTTTAATTGGATAAATTAAGTAACTATTTAGTAAATTTCACAAATTCTACATTTTTCCCTATCATGTAAAATAGGTCAGTAAAATATTCAAAGGTTTCTGTACCCTGTGATTATCAGTAATTAGCAAACAATCACTGAGCTCTTACCGCAGTGGTTGGGGTTTCAAAAAGCTGTAGAGCATCAATACTTTATAAACGACATGTAAAGGCCAACAGAATCTTGCAGTATTTTTGCCCACCCCTCCAACAACCTTTATTTATGGTCCTTGTATAAAAGAACTGTAAGCTCTGATCAAATCAAATTCATTCAAGTGCTCCAAATAATTCACCAGGGTCGGTTTTCATAGAAGGAATTAGGGCTAGTTTTTACTTTACCGGTACGAGACTTGTACGATAATTTATATTCTATACTTTTCAGCAAATTTGATCCTTTTACTTAATTGAAATACACATACATACTATTGATGGGGTTGGGGGCTTGCCCCCAAGTATAATTGTTCATTTAATTTAAAATTTCCTTAACAGTTTCCTGTAATTATACAATATGGCAGATCCTCGTACCGGTAAAGTAAAATTGCTCCGGAATTAGTGTAAAATAACGAAAAAAAATCTGAAGGGACATGGACAAAGCTATGTTTAGTTGAATCCTGTTTAAAGTAACCCAAGAAAATACTTCTACTTCAACAGGATTTCAAGGAAACTGGGTTGATTTCTGAAGAAAAGGACCTCTGGGGACCCGAAATTTACTTCTATTTTAAGGGCAATTTACAATTTACTTGACAGATTTTTATTTAAAAAGGTTGAACCATACTTGATGCAAACCCTTTCATAAATACTAGCCCAGATCCTACTTGTGTCTAAGTACTTTACTGTACCGTGTGTGTATATATTTATGTGATTTAACATTGCTGCATCAGGAGAGAAGGTCTGAGGTGGAGCATGAGGTCAGCATGGTATTTTCTGTTTTTCTCTTTGCATTTTTTAATGGCTTTGCTTTATTTTAATTACACACATAATACAGTAGACTCTGTGTGAGTAGAACCTCCGATTTCTTCATTTGAATTTGGTTCTGGTGAGAGCTAACTATTGCTTTTGACATGTGTTCTTTTAATAACCTACAGCATTTTTGCATATGAGGAGACACATCAAGTGGTTCCAACTTCCAGTTGTACAAAGTTCAGTGTATACTGTTTCTACTTAGACAAAGTCTGCTGTATTTATATATATCCCACATTCTTCATATTTGGATTTTTTTTCAGGAGTTTCTTTCCCACCTACTTTTTATGATTAAAACTATGTCATTGGGAGGGGGGCAAGAAGTGTCAGTTTGAATGGGTCATTCAGTGATTACTATAAAGATAGCTTAACAAAAAGACAGCTTTATTAATGACCCAACATCAGGCTATGGTTTCATTTAAAGTTAACAGACCATGTGCTTTTACCACTGTCATTCTTGAGCCTCTCTCTTTCAGTTAGGGGAATGTCAGTAATTTGAGAGTTGGACTGTACTTGTACAGTCAAATGGGTCACATAGTGCTTAGAGCCCTGTAGTACACGGAGATATTGCGCTTCGTATAAATACAAAACACAAATACAAGGAAGTGTAAGGTTAATGAACATATCCTGTCTATCAAAGTCATTGTAATAGCTCTGGTTTTGGGGGATTCAGTTTCTTTCCGCTTTGGTTTTCCACATTTTACCACACTGACTTAAATTGAGGTGACAGCAAATGTTCAACTGCAATGAGGTTTTATATTACAGTATAACCTCAAACATCCAACTCATCTATAATCAAACTATTCAATTTTATGAACTCATTTCACTCCCTCAATTTTGTAGATCTCAAATCTTTTAAAAATACTAAAATGTCCCTTCTGTTTTATGAACCTTCTATTATCCAAATAATATCTCACTGTCCCGACATGTCTGTATAATAGAGGTTCCACTGAATAATAATCAAGGGAATATTTTCTTTACCGATTCAACAAAACAAACGGGGCCACGGTGGCCGAGTGGTAACACTCTCGCCTCCCACCTCTGAGGCCGGGGTTCGATCCCCGTCATGGCCTCAAGTGGGAAAGCTGGTAGTTGCTTGCCGTTGGTCGGCAGTTTACAGTACAGAACCCTAACGAACTGTATGTACTGGTTTCCTCTGCCCTTCCAACTACCCATCGTGATATGAACTGTACAGTGTTGAAAGCGACGTAAAACCCCAAATAAATAAATCAACAAAACAAACCTCAGGTATATATGTACATTGAAAACTTTAACCTTCCTTTTGCACCTGAAATTCTCCACTGCATAATGTATTTTCAAATGTCTGACATTTGAATGTGAATATTATGGCAACATAACTGTTTTCAAATTTCAGTTAAAATCTGTACTAATGAATTTCTGTACATAGGAATATGATTTGCTGTGTTTTTATGTTACTTTTTGTGTGCATTCTTATAGAGAAATCAAAAAACTTTTAAAAAAGGCTTCTAATGTCCCTTGCTCTGATACTGTTATGCCCTTGCATATCTATCAAGAGCCCCAAAAGTTAGGGTTGTAAAGTGAAATGCACATTACTCCATTAAATATCTTTATATTTATTTTCTCCATATGAAAAGCCTCCGTTTGTTCTTGTTACTGAATATTTCCTTCATGCAACATAATAAGTTGATTTATTAATAAATTGGGTATTACTAAGATATTTAAAACTTTCAATGACATGAGAAAGACTTTGAGATATTTGGCTGCAGGAATGTTGTTGTGACATCTCTTTTCTCCATGTGAAAATTTATAAATGTTTTCAAATATATTTAAAGCTATAAACATAATATAATTCTTGATATTTTTTGCATGTATCAATCAAAACTGCTTTTTTTGGTTATATTCAGAGGAACATTGTAAGACATGTATGTAGATTTCATAATCTTGCAGACTTTGTGCAATGTTATTCCTGTATGTTTAGCACATAGACAACCCCATTTTAAACTTTTGTTTAAACCACCCTTTTTTGCATGTGTGTGTAATATGCTACCTTTACCGAAATTTGTTAACCAGAACCATTCATAGATCAGGTGGATTGTGGTTTTGTGTTTGAATATAAAATGATGAATAAACTTTTGTTGCAGCATTCCAGAAATTAGACAAAATTTACAATAAAAGGTACAAATTTGTGGAGTTTTTCAACACTTTGTGGCCGGTACAATGAAAGATGAAGGGTTGTTCATGGTTGAAAAGTTTTACAGAATGATAGAGATGAAATATAAAGTAACAGAAAAAAGGCCTGATCCCAAACAGTCTTTCAGTGTATCACATAAACAAAAGTTGCCTTTGTCTTTATTGTACATATGCTTTAGACTTAATAAGCTTTGTTTTAAAATGTGTTTAACCACCATTAACACTGTTGGGCTTCAATTAGCTCCTATCTCTCTGATCACTGCTGTGTGGTCTTTGGAATTATAAGTTACTGTACACTATACTTTTGAATTTTTCTTATATTCATCCTAATTATTCAAGTGTCCTTAGCCAAATTTAATGAGTGTGTGTAAAATCCAAAACAATATGTGTATTCAAAGGAAATGCTCTTATTCTGTTTTGAATTGGGGACATTTTTATGAAATTTATGATTTCTGTGAAAAGTTTAGGCAATTTATCAAATCATTTGCTTAATTTGTAACTTTTGTAATAATCTGACCACAATTTGTCTCATAACATGTTCAATACTGATGTTTTTCCTGACTTTTGAATGATTTCAACAAATCAATACATTGAACATTTTACACCATACTGTGGTTCACTTGCAATTTTAATGTCTTGTTTTCCAAATTTAAATTATGTCATGAACATTTTTGATCAACAGTATTTTTCCTTCTTATATTTATATCACATTATTTATTAATTGTTAAAAATCTGAAACAGAGTGTATTTTTTGTAAAAGTAAGAAACCATAAGATGATAAGAAATGTCCTTTCTTCTTTTTATATTTCATGAGCCACATCTTCAGTATAAAGTTATAAAAAAAATAATGGCAAGAAATAAAGATATCTCTTCACCTTTCAAACATAGCATGTTTAAATTTACACATATTGAATCGCTGTATTCAGGAGAGACAGAAAGAAGACGAATACCGCAAAACACAGGAAATGATGCAGAAGCGGCGCCGGGAAATCGAAGAGGCCGAACGTCTGGAGAAAGAGAGGCAACAAGCTGATAGAAGGTAAGATGGAGCAGGTGGTTAATGGAGTGATTGGTTGGTGGATGGGCGGTACGGTGGAGATACTTGGTTGACCTGGTGATTGAGTGAGTGATCATTGGTTGGTTGATTAGTTGGTTGAGATATAATAATTATATTATAGAAATAGACAACGATGAGCAAGGAGTTATAGGCGATTTTACAATGATTAGCGATATTAGGATCACGAAGGCGGAGCCTGAGTGATTCTAACGCGGTAATCGTTGTAAAATCGCCTATAACCCCGAGCTCAGAGTTGTCTATTTCTATTCTAACATGACATTTTAGAAGATCTTATAAAAATTAGTTTTGAAGCTATTTTATAGAAAAATATACGAATATTCTATAAAGATTTTTTTATCGAGGGTGCCGTTGAATTATTGGAAGAGCCACAAATTAAGATAACCCTTTTCTTTGTTAAAGGTCCTTAAACTTCAGCACATGCATATCAGTATATTCTATATTCAAATGTAAGAATCCCTGAATATTGTGTTTACCATTATTTGTCTATTTAATGAAAAAAGTCTAGGCTGTTACTTCAAGTTTTCTTTTTGCGGAGCAGCATTGTGAGCGATAAAATAGAACTGATGATGTTATGCGGGGTTTTACAGAGCAATTTTTCATGTCTTAGCCAATCAGAATCGCAGACACAGCCGTGTCATGTTAGAATGACTAATTTATGGAGTCATCGATTAAGTGAATGATAGACTTGTTTAAAATTCCACTAATTTTAAGTCCCATCACAGTGGTCCGGTTTATTGTTGTGTCAAGTAGGTAAAGTATAGAGACCTCATAATACTCACTGATACACATAATGAACCAATTTTTAAGTGTGAAAGTAGAGCGTTCAGCCATACTATCAAGAGATATATTTAGAAATTTTCTGTTTCAATTACAGGTTGTATAAATATATTCCCATTTTTAAAACACCAGAGAGGAAGTTACAGGGGGGATCACGTTAGTGAACGGGACATCCATAGCGAACGGTATTCTATCATGACATTTAAAACAACAGAGCAGCAGGGGGATAGGGTTCACCAGTGGTTAGATGATCATTTATTTATTCATATATTAAAATAAGTGGGGTGTTGGAACCCTGTGTCGCTGCTATCTGTGCTTTTAATGTTATGGTAGATTGCCGTTGACTATGGATGATCCGTTTACTAACGTGAACCCCCCTGTATAGTGAATTCTAAAATGGTAGGCTGCGCAGTGAACGTGGACACGTCTTTTGCGCAATGCTTGAACCGCGAATATAGAACGGTAAATAAAGCACGCTGTTGAAATCTCGTACATCGTCCCTTCGCGTACAAACGTAAACAACTCGCGGTGAAATAAAACTTAAATTATATGAAGCAAATGCTAAGTCAAATAATTCTGTAGGGTTTTTTATCAATATTTCATTTAAAGATCGACTGCTCATAAATATTTATGAGATCACGGAATTCTGTGGGTATTTCCTAACAATATTTAAACCAAAAGGCTGTTTACACATCCATCACTATGCATGTTTAGTTAATGGAACAGCCAACATGGCGTTGGATTTGTTTTGATTTTTGCGTAAGATTTACCACTTATTTTGACCAAATTATTAATATAACCATTTTAGAATAGGAATAAAAGACAAATTCTCGTGCTTTATGATGGTTTTAAACTATCGAGCGGCTGTATTAAAGCACTCAGCCCTTCGGGCTTCGTGGCTTTAATATTCAGCCGCTCGATAGTTTAAAACCATCATAAAGCACTCGAATATGTCTTTTATTCCTATAATATGTAATAGTCAGATTTATCATTTGTTTTGTGTGTTTTTACAGTGCCATGACAACTGCTATAAGTCAAGAACCACAGCTGCCACAAGAAGAAGAGGTAATAAGAAGTAAACCCACAATAAATATTGTGTAAACAATCATAGTAAATGCCATTACTTCAAGTGTTATATGTATTTTACAGGGTTTAATTGATACATTTACAAAAACAATTGTTATAGGTTACAGTTAATATTCTGTAGCTATTGTTGAGCAACCTTTCAGATCATACTTTAACTAGCTCTTAATGAACATTTGGTTACCATCCATCAGCAGCAAGTATCCAATTAAGTAGTATGTGCACTGAAGGCTTAAAATTGTTTTTTTTTTCACTGAAATGTAACGTTTATAAAAAATTTTATATTAATTCAAAATGTTAATGGAAATTCAGTGAAGGAAATTTCAAAAGATCTATATGAAATCTTTTAATGTTGTAAATATTGCTCCCATGATGATTTAGTTTTTGTGAGAAAAAAAAACTCTTGCACGGAATATTAAGCACCTTTAAAAATTGTAGTGTCTCTAATGTGCCTGCTCTTTAAAGCTTCAAAATATTAATTTTAGGGGTTTGTCTTGATACAGGGCTACATATTCTTAGTTTCAATATATATATTACACGTTTGTCAGTATAATCATGTACCATACTAACTTTTTGTCAGGTGGAGGAGGAGACACCTGAAGTAGTCAGTAAACCACCACAAGTAGCTGCTGTAGCTGCCCCATCATCCCCTACCCTGGCCAGTTCACAAGCCACTGCCATCCCCTCATCCACTGAGCCCAGCCCTCAGAAACCTGAGGAAGGAGGTCTCAAGCTCTCAGACGCTTGGAAAGATGCCCCAGCAAAAAAAATCCACAGGAGTGACTCGCAGAAGAAAGAGAAAAGACAGAAAAGCCTGAGTCTAAAAACTCGCAAACACACACCAAGTTTCAAAGAGAAGTACAAGGGACCGACTGGACTGCCACCTGCAGAGATAGAGGGCATTCTCGAGAGGAAGCAAGAACTACAGAGTGGAGGAAAGAAAGCCACCATCAGGTCCTGGAAACACTTCTACACAGTACTCTGTGGCCAGTTGTTGTGTTTCTTCAAGGACAAACAAGGTATAGCAATATATAAGCCATTGTGTTTCTTTAAGAGACGAATAGAGTTAGATACATAAGCTCATGTGTATCTTTAAAGAAAATAAAGTATTTAAAGAAAAAGTATTCTGTACTATTAACCTCAGTTGTGAAGTAATTGGACACGTGACTCTTTGAATGTTGAGCTAATTTTAAGTGAAAAAGTACTTTATACTCATTCCTACCACCCTTCACCTTGCCATAATGACATGACCCAGTGTCAGTGTATTTAAAGCGATGTGAAACCCAAACTAATCCAACAAGCCATCTCTACACATAGTCCTTCACATTACCAACTGTAATACAACAAACATTATACAAACAAGAGCAAAATTTTCCTGTGCTTCAATATTCTGAGAGGGAGTATCGTGGACATCTTGGAAGCTGTTCATGACAAACCCTGAGATAAGTTGCACCATAAAATACAAACTGAGAAGTATTTAGCTTAGTACATTTGAAATAACTTTGGCTTCTGGTCATCCTCTTATCCAAAAAGCTCAGAGAGAGAAATTACCCCTGATTATTCAAATAAGTATGTGATACTTTAAGTATGTCCCTTCTTACTTTCTGAATGAGATTCTTAATTGGAAGAGGATATGGCTTCTACACCTGCCATGTACATTAATAACAGTGTGAGATTGCCGCAGACTAAACTAAAATGAATGTGTTTAAACTATTAAACCAAAGAGCAACACAGAAATATGACGCTATTGATAGTGTTCTAATTGGTCAGGAAAAACTCAACAAAATTACTGGTCAGGGAAAGGGAATTTTGTTTAAAAAATAAGTAACAACGCTTTTTTCAGATTCAACAAAAATTTTAATTTACAAGTATTTCTTTTTTGACATATTATCCTGTTGTTTCCTAGCCTATGAAGAGAACCTAGCCGCTGCTCCACCCCTAGCCATTCACAATGCTCACTGTGAGATTGCTACTGATTACACCAAGAAAAAGAATGTGCTGAGACTGCACCTGGGGGATGGCTCCGAGTACCTACTGATGGCAAACAGCCAGAATGAGATGGTTGAGTGGCTGGACAAGATCAAGTTCCATGCAAGTAAGGGTGTTTATATCTCATAATACTACAAATATCTACAATGTATCTCATAGTACTACAAATATCTACAATGTATCTCATAGTACTACAAATATCCACAAAATATCTGATAAATTGAATGAGTAGGGAAGAATCAAGTTCCACGCAATTAAGTATGCTGATATACTTCATAGTATGGCAGAGTATGAATGGAAACGCTGAGATTAATTTAAGTATGTCGTAACTCATAAGTAGTAATAATGGAGAAGGATTGTACCATGATAGTAAGTGCTTGTACACTTAAAAATATATTGCAAATAGTATATATAGGGAAGGAAGAAGTGCACATTAGTATTTTGTGTTTGTATAACTGAATATATCTAAGAAATAGTTTTTAACAGGGAAGATCAAAATGCATCCGTGTATGCAGGATGTAAAAAAATTATCAAAAAATGGTAAATATCTGTGGAAAGAAAATAAGCAAAGTTTTCATTGTTTTACCTGCTTGGCTAGTTTGCACTCAGTTTTTCCACAGAGACGTCAAATTTTGAGTAATCCGACACTCTAGCAGCCCTGCGTGTAAACGTGCTCTTATGTTTCAAACTATCTCAGAAATCGTCTCGGTGTGGAATGTTAAATTCCATGCAGTTATGCATATTCATTTCATGCACTGCTATACATATAAAAAATAATGGGAAAGAGGAAAAGCAAACATTTCATTGGAGTTATTGTCTATACTATACTCAAATCGGTTCAGTACATTTTAACATTGGCCAGCTAATATCTGCACCAAAAATGAATAATCGGGCAAAAGGCCACTGAAACACCTGTACTATTGGACATATATATTTTTATTAGTGGTATAACGGTTAGCAGGTTGGCAGTAAAAAAACCATAAATATTAAAAGATATATATCTTCAACTTCTCTACAATTGTAGTTGTAGTTCTTTCTGTATATGTAAGTAACATTTTCAATCTATGATGTAAATAACTCTCATTCTTTTTTTTCTCTCCCTCATAAATTGCATGTTTTGATAGGATTTGCAAGTAAGCAGATGAGTATGGTATTGTAATATCTTGAAAGTAATCTTATTAATGGAAACCCTTCGTTGTTGTCAGGTGTTTTAATTTACTAAAGGCTAACCAACCTTTTGAAAAAGGTTACCCTGGGTATTAAAACAAAATAACATTGGTGTTTTAATGTGTTCCACAAACTATTACATCTATCTTTCCTTGTTTTTTTTCATATCTATTTAAAAAGAAAAATATGGTGAGACATACAGCATGGGTTGTTCAGAGTAGTAACTTTAACTAAAAGGATATTGATTTGAAAGTTGCATGACATGAGAGAAGTTTTAAAAATTAAGCATTTTATTAGAGCTGTAGTGCAGTCCGTAACAATCCTAGACAGTATATACAGTTGACATTTTTGTGCAGGGAATACCAAATTTATATGTAATTGTATCCACTATATGTATCCAGTAGTGCTGCGACGATGTTTGTAGTAGTTTGATAGTTCGCTCGTTTACTGCCCCGATTTCGAACATTTGTTCAAACATCTGAAATTTGGACTCTGCAAAACACTTAAAAATCACCAAGATCAGACCACATCCCAACGGATCTTATTTTCGCCCATCTATAAATAAGGTGAAATTTATTTGAAATATCCATGGATTTTATATTTTAGCATATTTTCAACCAAGTGACAAGGTTTTGTTAGATTTCTGCGTTTTTAACTGGTTTTGAAAACATTGTTTCGATGATTGGACTAGATCAAAGGTCGCTGGCCTGTACAGATACCAAATATCGAACCCGACATTCTAAGCGATCTCACAGCACTAGTATCCAGTGGAAACATTGGATTATGCTTTGCTGCTCATTCTCAGTGTGCAGAGATATTTTCTTGTAACCATTCTCTCACAAAAGGTTTTGTACTTCCTGAAATTTATGGGATAGGATTTTTATCAGAAAAGCCTCTCTGGAAATACATCTTGTTTTCAAAAGTAAGATTGTTGGTCTTTTTTATTGTAAACGATCAACCTTTTTGTACTGGAAAACTGTGGCTGACCTTGACGTTCTTCATTCAAGATCACCCATGTAGTGCCAAAGTACCCCACATAGCTAAATTTGGTGAAAGTGACTATATCTCACATATTTGATATCATTGGTCACACAGGTTTGGGATCTGAAACCCAACACATTGGAAAATGTGTGCTGGGATTCTTTTGACCTGTGACCCCTCCTTCAAGATCAAACGAGGGTAGTCAAACTAAAAACAACTTTAACTCACTTATTTTCCTGCAGGTTTGGGAAGTGTAATCAGCCTACAGGAAACATTTGCTGGGAGTCTTTGGCTGTGGTCAGATTTGACATTGGGGCCCTTTGTAAAGGTCGAACAAGGAGTGTCAAACTCAAAAAAATTTTATAACACACTCATTATTGGTGTTATAGGTTAAGGACATGAAACTTGTGGGACTGATATGTATCACTTATTAAGCGTCCCCCAAGGGACGCTTGTTTGTGTATGGGAGACCTTCAGGCTCCGCCGGCTCCGCATTTTGTTTTCCTTATAACTCTGTAACCGTTAGGCGGATTCTTTTCAAATTTGGCAGGTTTAGGCAGTAGCCTTGGGGAATTTTTTTGAATATGCTGCAGCGACATTTCAACCAATCAGAGAGGTCACATGACCAAAAATGTCTTTTTTCGATGGGGAAGCTTGTCCGGATGATAACTTGAAAGGAATTTTATCAATTCACCTGAAACTTGGCAAATACATTCATTCTATTAAAATCTGGAAATCATTAGATTTTGGCATTGATTGGTCAAGAAATGGCCGAGTAATTAATGATTAATTAATCATTACGTATTTTCCAAATAAGGAAAACACAAAAATGCTTATATCTCGAAAACCGTGCTAGATAGAGCGATTTCAATGAAATTTACTTACCGCAGGGTATCTCTGCGGAGTAGTTTTCCCAATTTTCAAAAAATTTTTGTCTCGCCCAAAATGGCGGCCATTTTGAATTTTCGAAATTTTCGCAAAAATTGCAAAACACAAAAATGCTTATATCTCAAAAACGGTGCTAGATAGAGCAATTTCGACGAAATTTTTGACCCGCAGGATATCTCTGCAGAGTAGTTTTCCCAATTTTCAAAAAAATTTTGTCTCTCCCAAAATGGCGGCCATTTTGAATTTTCGAAATTTTCGCAAAAATTGCAAAACACAAAAATGCTTATATCTCGAAAACCGTGCTAGATAGAGCGATTTCGACGAAATTTTTGACCCACAGGGTATCTCTGCGGAGTAGTTTTCCCAATTTTGAAAAAATTTTTGTCTCACCAAAAAATGGCGGCCATTTTGAATTTTTGAATTTTTCGCAAAAATTGCAAAACATAAAAATGCTTATATCTCGAAAACCCTGCTAGATAGAGCGATTTCGACGAAATTTTTGATCCGCAGGGTATCTCTGCAGAGTAGCCATGCCAATTTTCAAAAAAATTTTGTCTCGCCAAAAATGGCGGCCATTTTGAATTTTCAAATTTTTCGCAAAAATTGCAAAACATAAAAATGCTTATATCTCGAAAACCCTGCTAGATAGAGCGATTTCGACGAAATTTTTGATCCGCAGGGTATCTCTGCAGAGTAGCCATGCCAATTTTCAAAAAAAAAAATTTTGTCTCGCCAAAAATGGCGGCCATTTTGAATTTTCGAATTTTTCGCAAAATTGCAAAACATAAAAATGCTTATATCTCGAAAACCGTGCTAGATAGAGCGATTTCGACGAAATTTTTTACCCACAGGGTATCTCTGCAGAGTAGCCATGCCAATTTTCAAAAAAATTTTCTCTTGCCAAAAATGGCGGCCATTTTGAATTTTCAAATTTTTGCGCAAAAATTGCAAAACACAAAAATGCTAATATTTCAAAAACCATGCTACATAGAGCGATTTCGACAAAATTTTTGATCTTCAGAGTATCTCTGCAGAGCAGCTATCCCAAAGAGCTTTCACTTGGTGAAGTTTCAGACCCATAGCTAATTGCTCACCTACTCAAAATGAGTAAATGCGACTTACCTCTAAAAGTATTGCAGATAGCCAATTGTTCTCAAATAACTCATTCACCTACTTTTTGAAGAGCTTTCACTTGGTGAAGTTTCAGACCCGTAGCTAATTACTCACCTACTCAAAATGAGTAAATGCTAATTATCTCAAAAAACTATTGCGGATACCCAATTTTTATCAAATAACTCATTCATGTACTTTTGGGAGAGCTTTCACATGGTGAAGTTTCAGACCCGTAGATGATTACTCACCTACTCAAAATGAGTAAATGCGAATTATCTCTTAAAAGTATTGCAGATAGCCAATTTTTCCCAAATAACTCATTCACCTACTTTTGCAAGAGCTTTCACATGGTGAAGTTTCAGACCCATAGCTAATTACTCACCTACTCAAAATGAGTAAATGCGAATTATCTGTAAAAGTATTGCAGATAGCCAATTTTTCTCAAATAACTCATTCACCTACTTTTGAGAGAGCTTTCACATGGTGAAGTTTCACACCCATAGCTAATTATTTACCTACTCAAAATGAGTAAATGCTAATTATCTCTAAAGGTATTGCAGATAGCCAATTTTTCTCAAATAAATCATTCACCTACTTTTGGGAGAGCTTTCACTTGGTGAAGTTTCAGACCCATAGCTAATTACTCACCTACTCAAAATGAGTAAATGCGAATTATCTCTAAAAGTATTCCAGATAGCCAATTTTTCTCAAATAACTCATTCACCTACTTTTGGGAGAGCTTTCACTCTGTGAAGTTTCAGAACCATAGCTAATCACTCACCTACTCAAAATGAGTAAATGCGAATTATCTCTAAAAGTTTTGCAGATAGCCAATTTTTCTCAAATAAATCATTCACCTACTTTTGGGAGAGCTTTCACTTGGTGAAGTTTCAGACCCATTGCTAATTACTCACCTACTCAAAATGAGTAAATGCGAATTATCTCTAAAAGTATTGCAGATAGCCAATTTTTCTCAAATAACTCATTCACCTACTTTTGGCAGAGCTTTCACTTGGTGAAGTTTCAGACCCATAGCTAATTATTCACCTACTCAAAATGAGTAAATGTGAATTATCTCTAAAAGTATTGCAGATAGCCAATTTTTCTCAAATAACTCATTCACCTACTTTTGGGAGAGCTTTCACTCTGTGAAGTTTCAGACCCATAGCTATTTATTCACCTACTCAAAATGAGTAAATGCTAATTATCTGTAAAAGTATTGCGGATACCCAATTTTTATCAAATACTCATTCATCTACTTGTGGGAGAGCTTTCACATGGTGAAGTTTCAGACCCATAGCTAATTACTCGCCTACTCAAAATGAGTAAATGCGAATTATCTCTTAATAGTATTGCAGATAGCCAATTTTTCTCAAATAACTCATTCACCTACTTTTGGGAGAGCTTTCACACACGAAAATGAAAAATTGTGAATATCTCGGAAAAGCTATTTCTTCTGCTTTAATGCTCGGCGGGAGATACACACCGCGGCAGTGGTCTTGACAAAAAATTTGTCTCCCCAAAAATGGTGGCCATTTTGAATTTTCAAAGTTTTTGCAAAACACAAAAATGCTAATATCTCGAAAACCGTGCTATATGGAGCGAACTCAACAAAATTTTTGACCTGCTGGGTATCTCTGCAGAGTAGCCATGCCAATTTTCAAAATATTTTTGTCTCGCCAAATATAGCGGACATTTTTAATTTTTTAATTTTTTGCAAAACACAAAAATGCTTATATCTTGAAAACCGTGCTAGATAGAGCAGACTGTGCTGACTTTGGTTGCCACAACAGTATAAGGCTAGAACCAAAGCATTTTCTTAATACTTTAGCACTCACCTTTATATCCTTTTCGGGACGCTTTGTTTTTGCTATGCAAAAACATTATCTTTTTTTTTTGCGAGCGATCCTCTAGTTATTATTGCTCCTCACATGGATTCTATTTAAAGTTCTTTCAAACTAGGGTGCTTTCTTTCTGGTGGATAGTAATATGCGTTAGTTCTCTGATGCACTAGGTCTAGTTATTTCATGTAATCTTTGTTGTATGTCTTTTGTCCTATATGTATTGTCATTATTTACATTTTTTGTTCAGATTTTTTTTTCTGGAGACATACAAAGTTATAGGTCATTATATACTACATAATCATGTTGGAAATATGTGTTGTGTAAATTACAAGCAAACTTGACACCTGGTTTAAGTGGAGAGAGCTAATTTGCCACAACATCGAAATTCTGAGTTTTTCTGAGTTTATTTAATCGTTCCTACAGTCCTTCCTAAAACTTCATACTTATTTAATTACCAATTTGATTAGAGCTGTCAAATGATTACTTACTAAACACATAGAATTAATTTGTTCAGTACCTTTGATATAAATATATTGCAGTGTCACCACTTTCAGACTATACATTTGTACTATAGCTGCAGTGACTTGTTAGCACTATTTTGCATGCATTTAGTGTGTGTTTTGTGTGGCAGTATTTTAGAGGACCAGCATGCCAACCTGTATTTATCTGTGTCAGAGAAGCTACTGACTTATTCCACACAAACTACAACTACAGACAGCATGATTTTTAAAAACGCATGTGCCTGTGTATTGCTAGACTGTGAGTTGTGTGATAGGATGTGGATAGCCTTGCTGAAGGCTCAAGTTTCTTTGCAGTTAGGGAATGTTTCCAGTTCAGATAATGGAGTTTCACTTTCTATAATGTACTCATACACATACATAGGATACTGCTAAGAGCTACTGCTCCTTCTTCTGGAGAGCTTCCTTTAAAATTCTGAATGCGTACCTTATGATTGCCAAATGTTTCTGCACCTATTCTGAACATATTATATACATATGGGCCTTAATAAGCAAGGCTAGGATGTGGATTTCCTTTCAACCCATACAGTGCTATAGACAATTTGCCAGTTCTTTACTGTGAAAAACTTGTGGGATAGCCAAAGTATAGAAAAGAAATTATGACCTTCTGTTCATTGCAGGAAAATTGATCCCTGTAGATTCCTGAATTTTGCATGTAGTACTTACCCTATAAAGTGTCACCTCAAAAAGTATTTGGCAGATAAGATATTCTTAGTTTCTAAACATATTTGTACATTGTGTCAAATTCAAATTTGATTTTTCAAGGGATGCAAGTACCAATTATCTTTGTTTGGCACCCTTTGACCTTCAGCCCAGTGACCTTTAAGTAATCTTAAAATCTTACCCAGGGTACTTGTTACATGTTAGTCAGAAGATGTACATTGTAACTTCAGATTTGGTTGAAGTGTTTGCTATTTAGCTGATGTATATGCACTGTCACTGTGAAAGATTCCCTTTAACCTTCCTATGGATTCAGGCAACATTGACATTATTTTATCTCTTTGAGGTTACATCATAGTCGTTGGCCAGTTGCATCTTATATCTGATCATTGTTCAGTTTAATACAACAAGTCCAGAAGTGGAGGTTACAAGACACCTGTCACTCATCCTCATACCTTGAATAAGTGCAATAGGGTTTGTAGTGTTGTTTCATTATCTTCTTTATATCATACTCTATCAACAGTAGCTTTGCATGGAGAACTAGACCAGTTGTTCCTTTTGTACCATACTAATCAGATCAACATGTACTGTAATATTTGTGACTCTCATCATGTGTTACTTTGATGACCTGTGTATAACATTTGTGACTTGAACTGACTTCACTGTTTATTTTTGTGCCTCCCACAACTAAAGGTTTGGACCCAGACCCAGATTGTAAGTGTTAACAAGCAATAAACCCATTGCCTCTTTCTTATATTTTTTTCTTCATTTATTAAATGTCTATCTGTCTTGTGTGAATGTGCGTGGCCTTTTTTTGCTGTTTTAACAGAAAGAAAGAAATAAGTATGCCTTAATAGCTGTTTGTTTTATTGATTTCTAAATTTGGAATTAAAGTGCGTTTGTCTGAAGACTTACCAATATATTGCAGAATTTGTATATTTCAATTGACACAACATTCCTTAAAGTTGAAGTCCATTGAAACTTTTGTTACCATGTTGGAAAATTCTGATTCCAAGTTTAGATTTCATCAAACAAATCTGCCATTACATGTGTGACTTGAGTAGAACTAGCTAAATATTCTTAACATTTTATTCTTAAAATTATTCTTCTCCTTATTTTAACACAGTAGTCAGCTTATCTAAACCTCCTGTACAGTTTCCTTCTTAATATGCTTTATTTCCTGTAGAATTGGTATACATTTGTATTTTGGCTGTGGATGATCAGAAAAACTGTTAGTAGAACTCTGTTAAGAATTTTGTTAGGATAAAATGCCTGTAAACAGAACTCTATTAAGAATTCTGTTAGGATAAAATCCCTGCAAGTAGAACTCTGTGAAGAATTCTGTTAGGACAAAATCCCTGCAAGTAGAACTCTATTAAGAATTCTGTTAGGATAAAATCCCTGTAAGTAGAACTCTGTGAAGAATTCTGTTAGGACAAAATCCCTGTAACCAGAACTCTGTTAAGAATTCTCTTTTAGGTAGCCATCAAAATATCAGGCACTTAAGACAAGCTTTTCCATTGAAATTTACCTTGTTATCTTTAATTTCGCATTGAGAACTGCTTTTACTAGCTCACTGAAATCAGACATAACAAGAATCCACTGTATATTCACTGAAAAATTTGTGCTTGCCATCATGGAAGTAGAGAAGTATGTCATCTAGTTCCTAGTTACATTTTGAAGCTGAGGAAAAGAGCTCCAAAAATGAAATTTTCCATTATTCGGTATGCTAGTGTTGTGATTAAACTGCTTGGTGACTACTACTGAGGATGTGGGTTTCAATCTTGACTCCAGTCTTAAGCTGTAACATTGAGAGTTGGTTGCTGATGCCTGATGGGTTACAGTGTTATATACAGATATTGACCACTTAGTATGCGTTGCTTTGCTCCAGCTCTAAAGTTACCTTGTTGATCTGATAGATCATGTGCTGACAGTAATACCAAAACCAAATATATCTAACGTAGTTCTTCATAACATTTTTGTTATAAGATAAATTATATCTTTTGTTTTGCTTATTGATTTTCAAATGGCAACTGGGTGATGACTGTAATTGCAACCTGTTGCTTAGACTGGAATCTTTATCTTGCATTTTAAACCTTTGTTTTTTTGTCACCAGTAGATAATAGATATGCACTTGCCACTGCCTTTTTAGACAAAAATACTGCACCCTTAGATAACCTGTTTGATGAATTTTTTTTGGATATATTATATTATAGGATATACATATATGCTCACAAATCAAGACTATTGATGTTTTGTTTGGTTCTCTGAATGGCTGAATTAGTGAGTGTAAACTGATGAAAATCAAGCCCATTTCTTTATTCTAATGCCCCAGGGATTTTTAATAGTGATCTGCAATATGGAAACTGATAGCAAAAAAAAAAAAAAAAAAAACAATAATAATAATAATGTTCAAAAAGATATTGCATTAATGTTTGATCACCTAAATATGAAATACAGCCAAAAAGCCTCATGCAGTGGTTTTTTTTTGTAAATAAATACCCAGGCCATATTCTGTGTAAATATTGTACCTCTAAATACAGTCACAACTTAGCTGAAAGTTCTGTCTACCTTGTAAAACTGTATTTAAAATGTTATTTCTATACTTCAATATTTTAAAAAGATTTATAAGCATGTGCTTATATCCATGCAGATTATACAAAGGAAATCATGTTCTGTCAATGAAAACCATAAGTTGATCACTAATAAAAGACTTAAGCTCATATGATTTGAATTATAAACAGATTTTGACCTTGATGGGTGGTGTATAAATAGCTTAGGATAATAGATGAAACAGTGGGTGTTGTTGCTTCTTGCATGTAGTATAAATAATTTGCTTTTGCAGTTTTCTCAAGTGTGTGTTCTGACTTAGAGCTAATTAGAAATTATAAACTTGAAATATTTTTCCTTCATAGAGGTTAAGGATATTCTGCTATCAAAAGCTTATTTATCCATTTGAAATATATGTTATTTAGATTGCTCCTTGTTTTTATGGTGTAAAGTATGCAGTGATCATGTATAAAAATAGTTTTTATTGCGCTACAATAGCTTACCATGTGGGACTGAATGCTTTACTGGTTGCCGCGAGGCACAGACGACCAATGCTCGAGAAAAACAAGCATGCAGTTGGTTCGGCCTCATAGGTTGTCGTGACGTCATCACTTCCTGTGTATCAGCCTCCTTTTCGTTGGTCGCCGCCATATTGGATGCTCTGCTAAGTTTTCAAAGCTGTTTTCTATTATATCTCTGGATATATTGTTTGTCATTCGTCCATAATTCGGCTTTTCCTTTATTTAGCAGTATAGAATCTTATACCCAATTTTCAGCACTTCCGGTGCTGTATTTTGTCAGTTTTTTAACGTCTTCTTAATTCACGTGTTGTGTGCTCGCCACTACACTAGTACTGCTCGAATCTACGGTTCGGAGTATTTTTCATATTTTATTGCATTAAAACATGGCCACCGCCCACCAGTCTTCTAAAGATAAACCCAGATCCAGCAAATGCAATCATTTCTGTCAGCCATTCGACAATCATGGCTATTGCCCCTCCTGCAGAGATGCAGGGAAGGGCGATGATCTGTGTGTTACAAAAGCTGGTACTTGTCAAATCTGTGCGTCTTTCACAGACGAACAGTCCACTAAAATTGCTAATAGAAGACGATACAAGAAAAAACATCCCACTTCACAGGCATCGGACAGAGATCGGGACGAGGTACTTGGCGATTCTTTTGAATCGTTTTCTGGATCGCAAGCCGAACTTGAGGCTGCGGCCGATCATTTGTTTACTTCACCTCCACGTCCCAGACCCTTATCTTTCGATCCTTTGCCTCTTACTACACCAGGGCGTACTGTTCCTCCCACTCCCAGTACAGCCTTACATCATAAAGTCCATTCTTCTGTAGAAAAGTCTTTGGACCACAAATTTGATCAGAAATTTGGTGTTTTTCAAGCCAACATCTATGATGCCCTTAAATCTATGCGTGAAGATTTCCTAAAATCTCAACAAGGGCTGGCTGATAAGATCGCCTCTTCGGCTGTTCGCACCGAACCTCAGACCTCTGTCAGTGCTTCAGAACCCATGGATATTGAATATGGCCCTTCTCTTCCTCCTCGCCTTCAGGCCGAGCAAGGTTCGGACGTTCGTCTTAGCTCGTCTGTTCGCCCCAAGACGTCCACTCACAAGGTTAGCCATGCTCCAATCTCAGGTTCGGGATCTGATTCCGATCATGATCGCCCTTCATATTCTAGACCTAAAAAGCACTCTGACAAGTCTAAACATAAGTCAAGGTCCGCATATTTGCCCTCATCGTCAGGGGAGGATCAGTCCCCTAGACGTAGACACAGGTCTCCCAAGCCCCAGAGAATGGCCTCTGATGATCAGGAACATCCTCAAATTGACCTTGATCCGCCCTACTATAGGGATGTGGCTCTGGCTGACATCCCAAATCAATATGCGGAGGAGGTAGATACTTTTCGACGTATCCTCAAATTACCTGATCCGAGGGATTCAGTCCCCAGACCTGCTACTGCTATCATAGGTATCGATGACGAGGTGGCCGTCCAAGAGCTGAGACCTACGGGTCCATCAGCTATGTTGCCCCTCAACTCTGGTATAAGAGATGCCTTTGACAAATTCAACAATGACCTTATGGCTGCAAACCTGGCAGAGGGCAAATACCCAAAGCCCCCCCCCCTTCCACTTCTAAGTGGTACAAGGTTGGACAACCTTGTTTTTCGGAGAAACTCCAAGATTTAAATGCAGACTTTGCCAAGATCTGTATATCTCCTAAACCTTCGGGGGCCCCTTTAGGCAAGGTCCCACTCTCTGTCCTCAAGGACTTAGAACAACAGGCAAGGTACAATCTAACCACATTGAATTTCACGACCACTTTTGCCAAGACATCCTCCTCCTGCAACTCTACCATGAGGAGGTGTCGTTATGGACTAAAAGAAACCTTCAAGAAGGTCAAGTCCCAGGTCAGGAAAGGTGCCGACCCTGAAAAAGCAGTAAAACGTGGTTATGATGAGGCCTATGACTACTTTGATCTCTGGGAGAAGACCCTCACTATTCAACATAAGGCCATAACCTGCCTGAGCAAATCCCTTGCCCATATTTTACAAAGGGAACTTTACACAATGGCAACTTCCGGCTTTCTTAGACGCGAAGCCGAAATGTCCCATCTGCAGCCACAATTAGGGGAAACCAGACGTCAAGAGCTCAGGAATTCCTCTCTCTGGACTCGTTCCCTGTTCAACTCCCAGTCAGTGAAGGAAGGCGAGGACTTCCTTCTCAAAAAAGGCACCTCAAAAGATGCTCAGGGTTTCGGACCCTACCAAAATAAGCCCTTTCGTGGTTCCCACCACAATAAGAGAAGAGGCTCCTACAGGAAACGCCCCTTTGGGGGCAATTCCTCCCAAAGCAGCAACTATTCGTTTCCCTCTTCTAGAGGAAAACCAAACTTCAGAGGCTCCAAACAAAGGAAAAGGGCGTGGAAACCCCTCTTCCCAATGACTCCTATCAAGCCTCAATCAATCCACCAGTAGGAGGTCGCCTCCGTTCTTTCAGGAGAGACTGGCACGCAAACAATTGCTCAGCCAACGTGTTAAATATCATCACCAATGGCTACGTTCTGCCATTCCTCTCAAGGCCAAACTTGATAAGATTTCCTCTGATTGTGTCAGAGTACAAGGCCCCTCAAAAAGACCAAGCCTTGGCCGATTGCATCCAGTCTCTCCTGTTAAAGAATGCTATCGAAAGGGTGGAAAATGTAAAATCTCTCGGGTTTTACAGTCGCCTCTTTCTTGTACCCAAGCCTCACCAAAGGTGGAGGCCAGTAATAGACCTAAGCAGGCTCAACACTTTTCTTCACGTAGAAAAGTTCAAAATGGAAACGCCAGAGTCCATCAGGACTTCTCTGATTCCGGGGGAATGGGTAGCGTCAATAGACCTGTCGGACGCTTACCTCCACATCCCCATCCATCCAAACTCAAGGAAGTATCTAAGATTTTGCCACAGGTCACAGGTGTTCCAGTTCACCTCGCTCCCATTCGGACTAGCCACAGCCCCCCAGGTATTCACCATGGTCGTCAAAGAAGTGAAGCTCATGGCCCTCAGCAGAGGACTCAGACTTCATCAATACCTGGACGACTGGCTGATCAGGTCTCAGTCCCAGGAGGAAGCATTAGTGAACACTCGGACAGTGGTAGATCTCACCCAGTCCTTGGGATGGATCTTAAACCAAGAGAAATCAGAACTGAAACCAGCTCAGGTGTTCTCGTTCGTGGGCTACGAATACCACCTAGATTCAGCCCTTGTAAAACCCACTCAAGAGAGATGGCTCAAACTTCAGAATTTGATCCTTCGACTCAAGTCGAAACATGTTTTGACTGCAAGATGTTTGATGTCTCTAATTGGGTTGCTAGCCTCAACGGAGAAGATGGTCCCGGAGGGACGCCTTCACATGAGACCGTTTCAGTTTCACCTGAAAGAGCACTGGAAATTTCCTCAGTCGCTGGACAGCCTCCTTCCCTGGACAGAAGTCATTTCTGCTCATCTGGACTGGTGGCAGAATCCTGCAAAGGTGATGATAGGCGCCGACCTTCATCCCAAAGACCACAGTATCCAACTCTTTACAGACGCCTCAAACGAAGGCTGGGGCGCTCACTTAGAACAAAGTTCTACAAAAGGTCTGTGGTCACCTCAGGAAAAAGGACTTCACATAAACGTCCTAGAATTGAAAGCTGTCTTTCTGGCTTTGAGACACTTCAAAGACCAGTGTCAGGACCAAACAGTGCTAGTTGCCACGGACAACTCAACTGTGGTAGCTTACATAAACAAACAAGGGGGAACACACTCGGCGGAGATGTGCGCACTCCTGTGGAGACTCATGACCTGGTGCCACCACTATCACATAATCTTGAAAGCCAGACACATTCCAGGGTGCCTGAATGTGATGGCCGACCTACTTTCCAGGTCGAACCAGGTTCAGTCGACCGAATGGTGACTCCATCCACAGGTGTTCAAACAGATCTGCCGAAAGTGGTTCACTCCCCACGTGGACCTTTTTGCCACTCATCTGAACCACAAGCTCCCTCTGTACGTGTCTCCTATCCCAGACCCCCAGGCCTGGGACATAGATGCTCTAAACATAGACTGGACGGGTCTCACTGCTTATGCTTACCCTCCAACGGCTCTCCTTTACAGGGTGATCCAAAAAATCAGGCAATGCACCTGCCTGATCATACTAATAGCCCCAGGCTGGCCAGGGATGCCCTGGTTCTGGGACCTAGTGCAGCTCTCAACAGAGATCCCTCTACAACTCCCGGTGTTGACAACACTCCTCAAGCAGTCCCACAACTTCGTGTTCCACAGCTCCCCGCAGCACCTCAACCTCCACGCCTGGTCTCTAGGAGTGGACAACTCCAAGAACAAGGCTTCTCTGTGGAAGTGGCAGAGAGAATTGCTGCACCTCAGCGGTCTTCAACAAGGAACATCTACAAATCAAAGTGGGCCCTATTTGAAAAATGGTGCAGAGATAATTCGGTGGATTTCTCCTCACCATCTGTGAAGCAAATCTCAGATTTCTTTATGTATCTGTACCAAGACCTAAACAGGCGCCCCTCTACCATTGATGGTTACAGGACAGCTATTGTTGACACTCTGGGCCCTACGGCCCAGCATATTGCCCATAATGAGGACCTTCACAGGTTGCTCTCCAGTTTTCACAGGGATCGCCCCAAGAGTTCCAGAAACCTTCCTCAGTGGAACCTATCTGTTGTCCTCAATGAGCTCACAAAAGCGCCCTTTGAGCCTATGAAAGACACAGACCTCAAACATCTCACTCTCAAGACTGCTTTCTTGCTAGCTCTGGCCTCCGGCAAGCGCCGCAGTGAAATCCACGCCTGGGTCGCAAACAAAGTATCTAATCTAGGCCAATGGGAAAAGGTAGCCTTGTTCCCTTCATCAGATTTTATAGCCAAAAACCAGCTAGCAAGAGAAGGTTCTCAAAGTGTGTCTCCGGTGACTATTCCTGCCTTGACTACCATTGTAGATAGACAATTCAAAGAAGACAGGACCTTGTGTCCTGTACGGGCTTTGAGGTACTATCTGGACCGAACCAAGGACCTGAGAGGGTCCCGGTCTCTTCTTTTCATCTCCTTCAAGAAAGGACATACCTCAGATATCAGACCCGCTACTCTCTCTTCATGGTTGAAACAAACCATTCTACTTTGTTATAAGCAAGCAGACCAGCAAGCCTTGGACTTAGTCCAAGTTAAAGCGCATGACATTAGGGCCTTCGCAGCCTCTAAGGCTTTTTACGGTGGGGTATCGGTGGACCAGATCATGCAAGCGTGTCACTGGAAAGCTCACAACACGTTTACCAATTTTTATCTAAAAGACCTTACTTGGTCGGACAACAACATGTATCTGGGACCAGTAGTAGCGGCTCAACAGGTCCTAGACCCTTCTCCTCAGTGATGTCTTCTTCGGAAACAAAAGGGGGGGGGGGCACGTCCGCTACAGCTAAGCCTTCAGGAGTCTCCCCAGGTCTAGGTATAAGCTACCTCATCAGGGTGTTACAGGTAAGGTCTCGCATATTAAATTTACATTAACTTTAAATTCTTGGGACCATAAGGTTGTCTTATAAATAAGGTTGCAAATAGCAATTCTCGAACCTTGACCTCATTTCTGACGTCATAGCCCTTAGGGGTTCTTCCTATCTGTGTACTCCGGGTACACAATCCTCCTTCCAAACACCCTACAGTGTACGACACTGTGTATTCTCATCAGGTTTTTGGCTCTTTACAAGTCCGACCTTCAGGATTGGGACTCTGTAAATGGGACTCAGACTGGAAATTTTTTGGAACTATTTTTTATTACTCTCAATTCGAGAAAAACAACATTCAGACCTTCCAGTCTCAGCTGTAATCCCGCCACCGGGCGGTTGAATTCAGCATTCAGTCCCACATGGTAAGCTATTGTAGCGCAATAAAATTGAAAATTTTAATTACTTAAATGTAGCTTTTATAAGCTACAAGCTTACCATGTGGGACTGAGAAGAGTCCCACCCTACCTCCCCGCTGTATTACAGCTGAGGGGACATGGGTTTAATCTCAACGAAAAGGAGGCTGATACACAGGAAGTGATGACGTCATGACAACCTATGAGGCCGAACCAACTGCATGCTTGTTTTTCTCGAGCGTTGGTCGTCTGTGCCTCGCGGCAACCAGTAAAGCATTCAGTCCCACATGGTAAGCTTGTAGCTTATAAAAGCTACATTTAAGTAATTAAAATTTTCAAATTTCACCAATAGCTACTTTCTCTATGAACCTTCATCAGACTTATTATTTTATAAATAGCAAAGTTAGCTTTGTGTTTTATTTGATATTTATAATACTTTTCTTATGTACAGATCTTCAAAAAAATTCAAAAGAAGCAGTACAAGTAAATTTTTTTTTTTTTTTGAGATTGTTATATAAAATTGCATGGTACGCTTGACGTTTTGCATGTTATCACCATTTTACATCGTAGAGTACAAGGGTTGATTTTGTTCAGTCCTTTTACTTTTGAAATCTTGTACAATATATCCATCAACTGATGAAGTGAGGTTCATTATTAGGGGAGACTCTGTAGAAAGTTATATAACAGATTCCAAACTATAAGGACTCCGTGGTGTTTACCCATGCCAAGTAGGATTTCAATTTGCATTTTACTGCAACAGAACAGTAAGCAAGATAAAATTGAATTTAACCACAATTTCAAAAGTTACTTGATTTTTGCAGATACTTATTTACATTTGATTGACTGGAACTATCTGAAGTTAAAATGGCTTCCAGTGAGAAATACATTATTTTTCAGATACATGTCCTGTGACATTTAACACTTTTATATGTTAAGCTGAACTGCTTGCTAGATAGATTGAAAACTCCTTGTAAAGTAGAAGTATTTTTTGATCCCTGAAAGTTCCTTTCACAGGGTTCAAAAGGAAAATCTATTTTAGTTATTTCTTTCAGTGTTACCCCAGGTTTTATGTACAACCCTGGATAGTACAATTTCCTTTCAAATAGAAATGAATATAAAAGGATTCTTAAAGGATCTTTTCTAATACAACTTCCCTTTTTGACTTTCCTTGTATTTTTCTGATCTTTTGATATTTAACTTAACAAGGTTCAAAAGTAGGTTTAAATGAAGTGTATTCTTTTCTTTCAGACTCACTTAAGTGGAACTCCATCTTGTATACTTCAAGAAACTTACTGTTTTGTTAAAACTCTGTGCTCTTTTTCTTTTGGTCTTGCTGCCCATCTTTAAGAAAAGCTCCATTGAATGAAACACCCTTTTTAAGTAGAAAGCCCTCACTATTGAAAGTTTGCTGGTTAAATGGGAGTATTTTTTTAGGGATAAAACTCGGCCAGTATATTATCTTCTTAGTCTTACCATCTGTTTTGAGTGAAATTCTCTCATTTGATGTTATATACACTCTACTTTCTTCCTTGCAGTCTTACCCCCGGCTCAGCAGCTGACACAGTTCACACCAGAACTGGCCCAGAGGATTCCCCAGTCCTCATCACCACCTCCCCCACCCACTCATTCAACTCCTCCCCCGCCCATGCACCCACCCACAAGCCCTGCATCCAGCCACTCCTCAGAGGGCGGTGGCAGGCCAGGTGATGGACAGTTCAAATCCCCCTCACTGGTGGATGAGCACAGCTTCAGCACCCAGGCTAGAATGCGGGATTCAGGCATAGAGCTGAGAGAAGGCACTGTGGAGAAGAGGTTGTCCTCCAGTGGAGAGAGCAGTAGTCAGGGTGGTCAGTCACCCAGACAGGCCTCACCTAGGTCACAGACCTCACTAGGTTAGAAAACAGATAATACATTATGTGATTATTACAGTTTTATATATGTTAATTAGTCAACCAGACAGGCCTCACCTAGGTCACAGACCTCACTAGGTTAGAAAACAGATAATACATTATGTGATTATTACAGTTTTATATATGTTAATTAGTCAACCAGACAGATTTCACATTTGTCACAGATCTCACTAGGTTAGAAAACAGATAATACATTATGTGATTATTACAGTTTTATATGTAAGTTAGTCAGCCAGACAGGTTTCACCTTTGTCACAGATCTCACTAGGTTAGAAAACAGACTATATATTATGTGATTATTACAGTTTTATATGTAAGTTAGTCAGCCAGACAGGTTTCACCTTTGTCACAGATCTCACTAGGTTAGAAAGCAGACTATATATTATGTGATTATTACAGTTTTATATGTAAGTTAGTCAGCCAGACAGGTTTCACCTTTGTCACAGATCTCACTAGGTTAGAAAGCAGACTATATATTATGTGATTATTACAGTTTTATATGTAAGTTAGTCAGCCAGACAGGTTTCACCTTTGTCACAGATCTCACTAGGTTAGAAAGCAGACTATATATTATGTGATTATTACAGTTTTATATGTAAGTTAGTCAGCCAGACAGGTTTCACCTAGGTCACAAACCTCACTAGATAAGAATACAGATTGTAAAGGATGTGATTATTGCAGTGATATGCGAGTTACTCAAGCTAATCAGTCACCAAGTTAGGCTTCACCTTGGTCATAGATCTCACTAGATTTTAACACAGATGCAGTATGTTTTGGATAAGGTAATTGCAAGAATGTTATACATGTGTCACATATATATGATCAACCACGAAACTGTATTTTTGGGTTTGATAAGGAATCCCGTATAGGATGTTTCATTCACCTATATTATTTCACTACATAAACTTGATGACATATAAATGCCACATCTCACTAAGATAAATCATGTGATCAGATAGATCAGGGAGATCACCATCACCAGAGTGCTTTAACTTTACTCACTGAGAACGTGTTTAGTATGTCATCTGGGTTTATGCTGTATAATAATCATCATATACCCATAGATTGGTGTGCCCTGTACAAGCCTCTCCAAGAGATGAGGATTTCCCAAGTCAAATATGGTAATCACATGTTATCACTGTTTTCCTACATCACATGTATCACTGACTCCAAGATCACTTTATTAAAGTAAAACAAGAAGTTTATATGTTATAAGGCGTATAAATTAAAATCTAGTATAACCTTTGCACATCACCTTCCCCATGATTCAGATAACCTTGACCCCAGGACTGTTGATTTTTACTCGTCAGTGGTATTTTTCTGTTGAACAATTTCTTGTCCACCAAGTTCTCTCCTTGGTAGCATTTCAGTTTAGGTTTTTCTAAAGGTTCAACTGTATTTGTAACATATAAGCTGTGATGGTTTGTACATTATCTTTGTTTCAGTGGCACCAAGTATGCCTCCACCCCCAGTGCCACCTCGACCCTCAAAACGGAGAATCCTTAATAAAGGTTTGGTGGTTTTCCATTTCAGGAGGAGGTCGCCTTTGTATTTTAGTGTAGTTTTACTATGTTTTGTAGTGACACCTGCACCAAGAATGCTCGTACTGATGTTTATTTTTCCCAGTTTATCTGTTTGCATTTTATGTATGTCCAAGATATATTTAGGAGCATGAGTTTCTTTTGTTATTTATGTTGGGATGATAGTTCAGTATGTCTCCCTGTCTTCAGTTCTATTAGATGGATGACATTTTGTGACACCTGTAGCAAAAAGTATCGATACCCAACTGCATGCAGTGATAGCTTTATGGATTATATGTTAGATGGCAGACATTATTTTGCGGTGTGGTTGGTTTCTTCTTTCAAAATTTAATGCATCGATGCACTTTTCACTATCAAATGGTACAGAAGTAAACTTGTACTTTTCAAAAATACTATGCATTCAGAGTTTGACAGTCAATATAAAAAATATACCTAAAGGTTATAGTTGACATTGTGATGACTATTCCCAGGGTATTTGTAAGTGTGTACAGTTTTTTAATTCATAACTGTTGTTAAAGGAGTTAAAAAAAGGCCATAGTGGAATTTTGTGGTTGGTTTGCACATTTTTGGAGAGATTTTAATATTTCAAGTGACACAGTGTGATGCTTGGTTTGTGTGATGTGATCCCTAGTACACCAGTTGTAAGGAATTACATAGTGTGCTAAAAGCCTGGCCATTAGTGGATTTTGTCATTGTGCACCCCCGTAATAAAAGATTGTATAGTATGATAAAAGACTGGTATGTCAGAATTTTCAAGCAATAGATATAAAATGTTGCCAAGCTAAGTGAAATTCATCAACGAAGAAAGCCCCTTATTAATTTACAAGAGATTTGGGACATTTTTATCTACCACCGTGGCCTAACGGCTTACCCACTTGTGTAAGAACACAGAGCACCTGGGTTTGATTCCCCAGTACAGGCAGATATGAAATCGCTCAGGTCACCACTTGAAAAGGTGGTCATTGGATCCTATCTCGAGTGGGAAGGGAGGCTAAAAACATTAAAAATGTTGATAAATAGTCATCAGCGAGGCTCTTTCAATAATGGGCAAATCAGTCATTAGTGCTTGATCTGTACTTGTGCAATGGTATGAGTCAAGTGGCACTTTCAGTCCTGTAGTTATGGAGGTATTGTGCTTAGTATGAATACCACAATACAAAAACTTGTAATCTTTATGAAACTTAAGGCATGTTTACATTTGTATGAATAGCTCTGTTTATGAAAATATAGTACTCTGTATAACCAAAACCTCCAATATCCACAAGATTTGGTTCTCCTAACAACCAACTTCCACTTATACCAGCCAAAATACAGGATTTTCTTATGTTGGAACATCAAAAACAAGGTCCACTGATACCTAAATTTGACTAAGGGGCCAGTTACATTTTCACGGATCCGCCACGGATATATGCCACGGTTCCATGTATGGAAACTGACAAGGATGAGGGTGGGTCATGTAAAAGATTTACGGATCCACTACGGAGCTCTACGGTGACCCAAGGACAGGTTTGCGGATGAAAAACGTCACAAAGGATTGGTCTTTTGACTGTTTTTTTAATCCGAAAACCCTTTCTGTGTCAATCCATAGCAGACCCAGTTAGATCCAGCTATGTTTTGGGTGATATTTGTTGGCACGGAAGCGTCAAGGATGAAAGGGATGCCACAAGGACATCCAGGATGAGTTTACGGACAATAAGGACTCTCGTGGATGAGCTACGTATGAGATACGGAAGAGCTATGGATACCACGTCCGTATGAACTTCCCGGAAAAATCAAGCATGTTTGATTTTTCTCTAATGACCTAGGGATCTTATCTAATCTTTGGCATGCTGCTACGGATCACAGCATGCCGTTACAGATCTCACAAGGACAATACGGATGTTACGGATCCACTTACGGACAGAAAATATGATCCGTAAATCACTCAACATGTTTCAACATTTTCCAAATTAGGTAACCTGCCGCGATCCGGCGGTACATCCGGCTATGTGTAACTGGGGTCTTACAGTGGTAGACAAAAAATCATTGGAAACCAATGGAGAGCAGTGTGAATATTTTCACAAATTTAAACTGTGACAACAAAAATGAAAATGTAGTTCTGAGTAAATATGTACAGTAGTAACATGTTGAAAACCATTGCAATGGCATTAAAGGGGAAACAGTACCGGTGATATGTGCCAGAACAAATGATGAAATTCAGCCCTGTCTGGACCAAAAACTGGCAGTTGTTTTCAAGCATAATAGTATCTGAATGTAGTAGGCGTACTTACTGTGGGTAACTTGAAGTAATAGGTCAATACTTGCTATTCTATGGTTCAAAATAAATTATTTTTGTAGCACCAAAGTGGGGAAGTGTGAACAGTGTGTAAGCTGTTGCATAATCTCAGCGATGTATTAAGGGCTGCACCCAGTGATGAATTTTATATTTTATTCTCTAAAAATCCTATCATCTTGGTGAATTTGTTTGAAGACAGTAAACAATAGAACCGGTTGAAACAATGTAACTGACCTGCATGTGAGTGTGTTGCTGTAGGAGTTTTTGTGCTCATTGAATGAACTTATTTAGATATCATGGTAGTAGTGATATGTCTTATAATTATATGTCCTTAATTTTTCTGATTTCGGACATTTTTCCATGTTGGTATAACTTATACTGGTTTCATATACTATGATAGGTCATCAAGAAAAGAGTAAAAAATTACCCATTATTCTTTTAACATCCAAACAATAATGGAAAAGTAATTAAAAAGAATGTCAAACTTTGAATATTCTGTGATCCTACCTATTTTTACCTGCACCTGTAAAATGGCAAAATATCAAACAAAAAAATAAAATTCTTTTAATGGCAAGTGGTGAAATCTGTAAAACAATGTAACTTCATGCTTGTGTATATGTGATTTCTTGAAGGAACTGAAAAAAATAGTCTAAAAATAAGTGAGTTTACATGTAATGTTTTGCTAATGACACATCTTCATGGTAAAGTTCCCAAATTTGATCTAATATAAAGAATGACTGAAAGAGAAAAGATTTTTTGATTATAGACCTGGTACTAAAAGGGACAATCATGCTATGGATAATTAAGCGTCCCGCAAGGGATGCTTGTTTGTGTATGGGAGAGCTTCCGGATCCGCCGGCTCCGCATTTTGTTTTCCTTATAACTCTGTAACCGTTAGGCGGATTCTTTTCAAATTTGGCAGGTTTAGGCAGTAGCCTTGGGGAATTTTTTTTGAATATGCTGCAGTGACATTTCAACCAATCAGAGAGGTCACATGACCAAAAATGTCTTTTTTCGATGGGGAAGCTTGTCCGGATGATAACTTGAAAGGAATTTTATCAATTCACCTGAAATTTGGCAAATACATTCATTCTATTAAAATCTGGAAATCATTAGATTTTGGCATTGATTGGTCAAGAAATGGCAGAGTAATTAATGATTAATTAATCATTACGAATTTTCCAAATAAGGAAAACACAAAAATGCTTATATCTCGAAAACCGTGCTAGATAGAGCGATTTCGACGAAATTTTTGACCCACAGGGTATCTCTGCAGAGTAGTTTTCCCAATTTTCAAAAAAATTTTGTCTCGCCCAAAATGGCGGCCATTTTGAATTTTCGAAATTTTCGCAAAAATTGCAAAACACAAAAATGCTTATATCTCAAAAAACGTGCTAGATAGAGCAATTTCGACAAAATTTTTGACCGCAGGATATCTCTGCGGAGTACTTTTCCCAATTTTCAAAAAATTTTTATCTTTATCCGCCAAAAATGGCGGCCATTTTGAATTTTCGAAATTTTCGCAAAAATTGCAAAACACAAAAAATGCTTATATCTCGAAAACCCTGCTAGATAGAGTGATTTCGACGAAATTTTTGACCCGCAGGGTATCTCTGCAGAGTAGTTATCCCAATTTTGAAAAAAATTTTGTCTCGCCAAAAATGGCGGCCATTTTAAATTTTCGAATTTTTCGCAAAAATTGCAAAACATAAAAATGCTTATATCTCGAAAACCCTGCTAGATAGAGCGATTTCGACGAAATTTTTGACCCACAGGGTATATCTGCAGAGTAGCCATGCCAATTTTCAAAAAAATTTTGTCTCGCCAAAAATGGCGGCCATTTTGAATTTTCGAATTTTTCGCAAAAATTGCAAAACATAAAAATGCTTATATCTCAAAAAGCCTGCTAGATAGAGCAATTTTGACGAAATTTTTGACCCACAGGGTATCTCTGCAGAGTAGCCATGCCAATTTTCAAACAAAAAATTTCTCGCAAAAAATTACGGCCATTTTGAATTTTCGAATTTTTCGCAAAATTGCAAAACACAAAAATGCTTATATCTCGAAAACCGTGCTAGATAGAGCGATTTCGACGAAATTTTTGACCCACAGTTTTTGCGCAAAAATTGCAAAACACAAAAATGCTAATATTTCGAAAACCGTGCTACATAGAGCGATTTCGACGAAATTTTTTATCTTCAGGGTATCTCTGCAGAGCAGCTATCCCAAAGAGCTTTCACTTGGTGAAGTTTCAGACCCATAGCTAATTGCTCACCTACTCAAAAAGAGTAAATGTGAATTACCTCTAAAAGTATTGCGGATGGCCAATTTTTCTCAAATAACTCATTCACCTACTTTTGGAAGAGCTTTCACATGGTGAAGTTTCAGACCCATAGCTAATTACTCACCTACTCAAAATGAGTAAATGCGAATTATCTGTAAAAGTATTGCAGATAGCCAATTTTTCTCAAATAACTCATTCACCTACTTTTGGGAGAGCTTTCACTTGGTGAAGTTTCAGACCCATAGCTAATTACTCACCTACTCAAAATGAGTAAATGCGAATTATCTCTAAAAGTATTGCAGATAGCCAAATTTTCTCAAATTAATCATTCACCTACTTTTGGGAGAGCTTTCACTTGGTGAAGTTTCAGACCCATAGCTAATTACTCACGTACTCAAAATGAGTAAATGCGAATTATCTCTAAAAGTATTGCAGATAGCCAATTTTTCTCAAATAACTCATTCACCTACTTTTGCGAGAGCTTTCACTCTGTGAAGTTTCAGACCCATAGCTAATTACTCACCTACTCAAAATGAGTAAATGCGAATTATCTCTAAAAGTATTGCAGATAGCCAATTTTTCTCAAATAACTCATTCACCTACTTTTGGCAGAGCTTTCACTTGGTGAAGTTTCAGACCCATAGCTAATTACTCACCTACTCAAAATGAGTAAATGTGAATTATCTCTAAAAGTATTGCAGATAGCCAATTTTTCTCAAATAACTCATTCACCTACTTTTGGGAGAGCTTTCACTTGGTGAAGTTTCAGACCCATAGCTAATTACTCACCTACTCAAAATGAGTAAATGCGAATTATCTCTAAAAGTATTGCAGATAGCCAATTTTTCTCAAATTAATCATTCACCTACTTTTGGGAGAGCTTTCACTCTGTGAAGTTTCAGACCCATAGCTAATTACTCACCTACTCAAAATGAGTAAATGCGAATTATCTCTAAAAGTATTGCAGATAGCCAATTTTTCTCAAATTAATCATTCACCTACTTTTGGGAGAGCTTCCACTTGGTGAAGTTTCAGACCCATAGCTAATTACTCGTCTACTCAAAATGAGTAAATGCGAATTATCTCTAAAAGTATTGCAGATAGCCAATTTTTCTCAAATAACTCATTCACCTACTTTTGGGAGAGCTTTCACTCTGTGAAGTTTCAGACCCATAGCTAATTACTCACCTACTCAAAATGAGTAAATGTGAATTATCTCTAAAAGTATTGCAGATAGCCAATTTTTCTCAAATAACTCATTCACCTACTTTTGGGAGAGCTTTCACTCTGTGAAGTTTCAGACCCATAGCTATTTATTCACCTACTCAAAATGAGTAAATGCGAATTATCTGTAAAAGTATTGCGGATACCCAATTTTTATCAAATACTCATTCATCTACTTGTGGGAGAGCTTTCACGTGGTGAAGTTTCAGACCCATAGCTAATTACTCACCTACTCAAAATGAGTAAATGCGAATTATCTCTAAAAGTATTGCAGATAGCCAATTTTTCTCAAATAACTCATTCACCTACTTTTGGGAGAGCTTTCACTTGGTGAAGTTTCAGACCCATAGATAATTATTCACCTACTCAAAATGAGTAAATGTGAATTATCTCTTAATAGTATTGCAGATAGCCAATTTTTCTCAAATAACTCATTCACCTACTTTTGGAAGACCTTTCACACACGAAAATGAAAAATTGTGAATATTTCGGAAAAGCTATTTCTTCTGCTTTAATGCTCGGCGGGAGATACACACCACGGCAGTGGTCTTGACAAAAATTTTTGTCTCCCCAAAAATGGTGGCCATTTTGAATTTTCAAAGTTTTTGCAAAACACAAAAATGCTTATATCTCGAAAACCGTGCTATATGGAGCGAACTCAACAAAATTTTGGACCTGCTGGGTATCTCTGCAGAGTAGCCATGCCAATTTTCAAAATATTTTTGTCTCGCCAAATATAGCGGACATTTTTAATTTTTTTATTTTTTGCAAAACACAAAAATGCTTATATCTTGAAAACCGTGCTAGATAGAGCAGACTGCGCTGACTTTGGTTGCCACAACAGTATAAGGCTAGAAACGAAGCATTTTCTTAATACTTTAGCACTCACCTTTATATCCTTTTCGGGACGCTTTGTTTTTGCTATGCAAAAACATTATCTTTTTTTTTTGCGAGCGATCCTCTAGTTAATAAAATATGTTCACCATCACACTAGGAAGATTTGATATGAATATCCACTCAGTCGCCCATTAAGTGCCTTTGTCCCATCTTTGAAGGTTCAATGGACCAATGTTTGTTGGTACTTGTTGCTGTACAGTTGCTTTTGGATTTACACACAATTAAAACTTTGGACACTCTTAATCAAGCCCAAAATAAAACTCATGTGTGTCATAGTGAATAGATCCAATCTGGGGAGGTGCTTCAAGGTACACTGTCTAGTTTTTGATAATATCAATCCATCCAACTGCATATGCATTGTATGTGTCCATGTTCTATAGTTTACCATATTTAGTGTTCAGAATAAATAGAACCAGATTGAAATTTTAAAATAAATTTACTCTTCAGAATTTAGTAATTAAAGACTTTTTTCATCAGTAGCTATTCCATACCTTATTGATTTAATCTGTTTTAATCCATGATCAATTTTAAAAGTCTTCAGTCAGTAATTAAGATTCCCAGTAACTGGTACTGGAAAGAGTACTTGGGTATTTAATTGGGTAATACATTATTGATTGTTTGGAGTACAACTTGGAAAAAGATCACTCAGTTTTAACAATTGAAATAATATCAACATTTTCTACATGTTTTAAAATAAAGTAATGCAGGCTTTGGCTATTTTTTTTAAATAAAAAAGAGTACTTCTTAAAGTAGTAATGCTGAAAAAGTGCTCGATGTAAATCAGCACAAATGATTCCAGTCTTACCAGTAACTGATATTAACCCATACCATTGGGTTTTCTTGTGTAGATATAGTTCAGCCTCCCACACTGCTGGAATCTCCCCCTCAATATGAACTTGAGGCTGAACAGACGGAAGATGGACCATCTCAACTACCAGCTCAGTCCATGGAACAGGAAGACTCCCCCATGCCCCCACTTCCTGTGTCTGTGCCCCCTGAGTGGGCAGCACAGGAAAGAAGAGAGAGTGAGGGTGAGAGTCCGCTTGTGTCTCCGCTTTTCTCTGGTTCTTGCTTAACCCTTTTTCTTCCAAAAGACCCATATACAGTAGAACCTCTATTATCCAAAATTCCATTATCCAAATATTTGATTTGATAAACAGACTTCTCCCAAATGAATTATTTCCTACTCTTTTACGTTAAAATACTTGTATTTTGTGAACCTTCTATTATCTAAACAAAAAACTCTCACAGCATGTTTAAATAATAGAGTTTTTACTTTAGTACTGTACCAGGGTCAGTGGATGATTTTCTCTCTAAATTTACTCACTCAAGTAGAAGTATTTTCTGGTACCTTCAGATACCAATGAACAGGATTTCACAAGAAACTGAGCCTACACCTGTGCAGCTACACTGCAAGTATTTATCAATGCTTATGAAACATAATATGATTGGCCATTGACTGCAGTTAGTTAATATAAAATGGTTGAGAAAGGGTTAAAGGAAGGAGAGGAGACTGCTTTATTGCTGGCATCTTTCTCCGCCCGTCCCAGGGTTTTTTGCATTCCTGTCATCTCTGTTATTTTATTCTCACCCCATGCACCCCCTTTGTTTTAGTTCTATTTTATTTCCTGGGTATTTCTGCCCATTGTTTGCGGTGATCTGTTGCAAAAATAGATTTGTATTGATTTTGTTTTCCACTGATCTGGTGTGGTTTTTCTGTGCACATTTTATTTTTTTGCAGTTTTCTAGTTTATAATTAGCTGGCTATATCTTTCTGCTTGTAAAGTAGGGAAGAGTATACACATGTTGATAAGCTAGTTGTATATTTCTGCTTGTACGAATTGTATATTATTCACAGGTTGACAAGGCAAGGTTTTCCTTTTGTGGGTAATTTGACAAAGGTATATACCATTGAAATATATAACTAAAACCTTTAGACAAAAGGGTTATTTTTGATGTTTTTACTGAATCTATAACTGTTAGTGGTTGGAGTATTAAGACAATGGTTTCAAAACCAACCTTTCAAACAAAAGTTGTTTCAAAAATACCAATGCAGATATACTCATAAATGGTACAACTTAAAAGATTGAAATAGTTGCAACTTGCAAGAACTACCACTTTATCATACAGCTCATATTCATGTATGTATTCATGCATTGACATAAATTTATCTCATAAAGTGCAGCCTATCAGCTCACCTTTAGTTATATAAGATAACGTAATCCTCACTATAGTGCTGTCTACTTCTTTCCAGGGATCTTACTTCACAATCACCAACTCGCACACTTTTGTACAAATTTCTCCATCAGCTTTTCAGCCAGTATTTTTACCCTTTTTTCATAAAACATAAATGCTGTGTACAATGATGGTCTTCTTTGTTGTACTGATGAAAATGGTTACTTTTATGGAAAGGTATACTTCTAGCATATGCGAGATATGTTACAAAGGATCGTTGATAATGTCAATTTTATGAGTTTGACTTGTTATTTCAGATAATAATTGTATATGGAATATCACCTCATAGGTCCAAAATACAAATTTCCAAACATAACATTGATGTGATAGCCATGTTTCTGCAGTACAATCTATAGTAGTCTAGTACGATGCCAATCTTTTTGCACCACATGTAATTAATGGTATTAACCAGAACTAACAATAAGAGGATTGCATCGTGGTTAATGTAAAACCCGATTGTAGATTAGCAAATGTACACAAATGTCTCATTATTTAAAATACATTAGCTTTACTTTATTGACACTGTCAAATGTTTTGTCAAGGCTCCATAGGTTTAGCCTAACTAAAAGATTACAGTATGAACTTCATTTTCATTATGTATGGTTCCCCAAATTTAGAGTTATTAATATATTGACAAATATATCGACAAAAAATGGTCAAAACAATGCAATACTGTTTTGAATTTGTTCAGTAGCACTTTAGGCATGATTCTTGTCAAAAATAGTATCTTTTGGCATGATGCTAGTTGAAAAAAAAAATAGCATGCTCAAAGAATACTAGTTTTCATGCACAAAATATGTTATAAATCATGTAAGTACTTAAACTAGTGATAGTTGCTTTATTACTGTGCTTATTGTGCTTACATTATGTTTCTTGTATTTCATTCAAATGGTTTAAAATATTAGACAAGTAGATGCAGGGATATCATAATGTAAGATGACGACATTTGATCCACATCACACAAAGATTCCTTGTGAAATCTATTTTATTTATTGGCTGTCACATATAATATTGAGCAGCCATATGCAAAGCCAAGTTTCATTATCTCTGTAGTTTCTAATTGATTAAAACATTCGTTATATCCTGAGACAACTTTTGACTGACAATTTTATATTAGATTTGGTCTGTTGACCATAATTAAAAGATAGACATTCAATTATTTGCACTAGTTGATAACGATTTTCATGTTGTTGGAAATAGATCTCTTTTACAAAGAAACTACCATTACCTTTGACAGGAAAAACATATTTTACCCAAAACAGGCTTGCCTGTGTAAGCATCTTTTTTAAAAAAAAAAAGATTTTAGAGAATTTAGTTAAGTAAATGTCTATGGCAAATGAATTTGCAATTATTGTGTGTAAAACTTGTACACAAAAAAACTCCTGTATGAGATATTATTAACTATCAGTATTTACCTAATTAGGACCCATATCTGTGGGTGTACCAAAAAATTCTTGTTGCTTCATAACTTAAATTTAATCACCGTTATATTGTGGGGAGTTGACCTGAAAGTGGCCTTTGTATGCATTTGTGGAGTGTTTAGAAAGACCTGCTGTTGTTTTCTTATTTGCAGTTGGTTACTGTGTGTGTTTAAAGGTACTCTGAGAGGGAATTAACAAGCAGACAAGTTGCACAATTGTTAATTCACACATTTCACAAACTTTTGCTACATGTTCCGTGTGGTTTTTTTTTTATTTTGCAATTAGTTTGTATAATTACTTCCACCAGAGTGTTGTTTGTCGTGTATGTTCATTTGTCTGTGTTTGCAGTTACTCCATAAATAATGAACAGATCTTGATGAAATTTTATATGTCGTAAGGCCTGACCAAAGGAAGAAGTTATTAAATTTTGTTAACGATCAGGATTATATTCTGGATTAAAAAAACCCAAAATTTTCAGAGGTCCCATTTTCAGTGTGTTTTGAATAACTTTGGCTTTCAGATTGACATTATTCCTGAAGTAATGAGTGGATCTTCATAAAACTTTTTGTGGTAGGGCCCGGCTAAAGGAAGTAGAGTAAGAAATCTAAAATTCGCCACATATCTGAAATTCGCCACATGTGGAAATACTAATAAAATAAATTAATTGAGATGGGACTGGTTGAATGTATAATAAATTAAAGCTTTCTGAACTGAAAAATACCAATTTTAAGACAAAAAATCATTTTCTTTAAAAAATTAACTAAGGTTTTAGAGGTGGTGAATTTTAGATTCCTGGCGAATTTTAGATTTCTTACTCTATGGTTTACATCTTCAGAAGGTCCGGATCATATTCTGGATACTAGCCTTATCCCAAGTTAAGTTTGTAAGTTAAGTTTGTACATTATGATATCATACACTGTGTTGGTACAGAATAAACTTAGATCCTACTTCCAGCCTTAGATCCTGTCTAGATTCTCATGCATGATGTTCTGAGCTTGTTTGCTGTAGTTGTCGTATTACCGCTGTCCAGCTTCTCAACACCCAAGTTGGTTATTTAAATAGGCAAAGAAGTAAAGAAATGTTATTTCCTATATGCTTTCATAGTGTTCTTAGATGTCTGATAAATCTAACATAGGAAAGGCTATCTAGATACCAAAAAATCCCAAATTTTTGAAACAGCCCCACTCAGTGGAGATCTGCTTTCTTGTTTGGAAATATTTTGTTTTCTTTTTCTTTAATTATTTGAAATTCAACACAATTCATTGTTCAGTCTAACAGTCTTCAATATTACTTCTGAATTTGATTTAAGATTATAGTGAATTAGTTACATCAAGATAGTATAAAATGTCTTCAATTCCTGTCTGTTGAGAGTGTTGTTTGTGGGCCATGATTCTGAAAATATGCTATTTTCTTGTGATCAAACTTTTCATTTATATTTTGGATATTATATATCAAAGCCATTTCCAGGTTTCTTCTTTATTTGGAATTATATTATTTCAGTGTGAAAAAATATTTTAATATTTTTATGTTAATTTCATATTTACAGAAAAAACTCCTGTATCTAGAGGGCCACAGCAGGATTTTAAGGTGAGAAGAATTACTCAAAAAAAAGTGGATTGATTTTCTGACTGATGTGTCCAATTAAAAATAATCATACAATCTGGCAGTAAAGTGATAAACTAGTTGATTTCTCTGCTGCTTGCTGAACATTTTTTTCTGTTTTACTTTTTGTCATTGATTTTTACTTTTAAAGTATTTTAAGATTTGATATAGCAGATTTTGAAGGTGATACCACTTTTAATGTTTGGTTAACTTGGAATTGTTTAGTCTGTTCTGGTAGTTCCATAAAAGTACATTAGCAATTGGAATATCATAATTGATGTGCATATATTGAACCAATTGTCAACCCATAAAAACCAAAACGTGCCTTTGTGAGTGTTGGCTTAAAGCAAAACTTTACAAGGAAGTTTGGGTTCATTTTGAGTTCACATCAGTAGGTTTGTCTGGGAGTTTTCAAATTTATATTTGTAAACAGAACTTTGTTTTGCTTTATGTGTACAACCAATTAATTTTTTGCTGCAGAAATGATTATTGTAGTGGTATGAAAAATGTTTCTCTATTTTCTGGTGTTATTTTGCATTATAGGATGGTCAATGGAGCACACCACCACCCTCACAGCCACCCCCTCAGCCCCCAGCTAGTAGTGGCTACCGTCACAGTGTGCATGGTGAGACTTTGAGCTACACACAAGCACCTCCCCCACGACCCATCTCATTTGCCGCGGGCACCTTACCCCCAGAAAGCTCCCTAGGTGATGGTAGCAGTCCTCCGGCCAGGGTGAAAAGAACTGGCAGCATGGATGCCAAGTCTGACAAGGGAGACAAAAAGAAGCACAGTGTGTTTGGTGGACTGTTTAAAAAAGACAAAGAAAAGAAGGAGAAGAAAAAGCATTGAGACGTGAAGAGATAAGAGGAAGGGAAGCAACCAAGAGAAGTGTGTAATAGGATAATATAAAGTGTTGCAAAACACAAATGCAGAAGATGAAAAAGAATTGAATATTTAGGAGGAAAGGAAAAATAGAAATTTAGTAACATGGACAAAGTTGAATAATTAAGTTGATGTAATGAATACTGAGTTTTATTACGCTACAATAGCTTACCATGTGGGACTTAATGCTGTTCTCGGGTTGCCACACCCGGGGCCAACGTCTTAGAAAAAAAGACCGTTCTTGTTAGCCACCGGATATACTGGTAGTTGTCGTCACGTGATACCTTCTGACCAATCGTCCTACTTTCTCGTTGGCCACGATTGACTGGTAGCAGTTTGTAAATATACAGACATTTTCATTTATTTCTCAGACTTTACTTATTGTTGGAGGCTAATATTTGCATATTTCTTGTAATATATATCATAGATTATTCTGTTAAAGTTTCATTTCCACAGGATAAGTATTTTTATTGCAGTCGCGTGTTTTGAGTTTTCCTCGGTTCAGGCTATTTCTTTCTACGTCTTTTATTGCGTACAAAATGTCTACACATCAAGCAAATAAAGACAAACCGAGAGCGCAGAAATGCCGCCATTTCTGCTTTAGTTTTGATACACATAATTTCTGCCCTACCTGTAGGGAGGCTGGCAAGGGAGATGACCCCTGTGTCACCTTTGAAACCCCTTGCGAAGTTTGCACGTCTTTTACAGATGAGCAACTTCAGAAAATCCAAAACCGGAAACGGTATTTGAAAAAGCAGAAAGCGACAACTAGTTCCAAAGATGAACTAGATCTTTTGGGTGAAGGCGACGGGGATTCCTTCACTGGGTCTAATGCTGACCTCGAGTGTGCGGCTGATAGCCTTTTTATCTCACCCCCCCGTCCACAACCTCTTGCCTTCAGTTCCTTGTCTTTGAAAACGCCAGCAAAAACCGTCCCACCCACCCCTGGCACTGCTTTGCAAAATAAAATCCAGTCAAATTTAGAGAAATCACTCGGTGATTCCTTAAATATACACTTACAGCAGCAAATGGGTTCCTTTCAGGCATCCATGTTGGAAGCTTTTAGGTCACTCCGAGAGGAGTTGACTGTAAAACAGAAAGTCGAGGCACAGCCCTCGACTCTTGCTTCAAAACCTGGCTTGTCCAGTACTTCTGCTGCCCCTCTGGATTTGCCCCCTCCGAGATCTGGTACTAACATTCCAAGCGAGGATATGGATGTGGACTACGGTCCAACTCTTCCTCCCCGTTTAGTATCTACTCAACCTTCCTCGGATCAGTACGTTGCCCCCTCTGAAGGTCATCCCGAAGAGGTTTCGTACTCTCACAAAAAGCAAAGCCATAGGCAGCCAGTTGACCCGAGCTCTGCCTCGGACCAACTAAATGAGGATTCCGATGAACCTCGGATCCCTTCTTCTAGACCCAAAAAGCACTCTGACAAGAGCAAACATAAATCAAGGTCTAGATACGTGTCTTTTACCTCAGAGGAGGACCACTCCCCTGTAGCCAGACACAGGTCTTCTAAGCCCTCTAGGGCTCAGCCCTCAGGAGTTGCTTCTGATCAAGACCTCCCACAACATGATCCAGACCCCCCTTATTATAGGGCAGTAGCTTTGTCTGACATGCCCTCACAATACTCTGAGGAAGTTGATACCTTCAGGCGTATTTTGTCTCTCCCTGACCCCAGGGAATCTATGCCCAGGTCTTCCACCTCGGTGTTGGGTCTGGATGATGAAAAAGGCCGTCAAGAGCTCAGACCTAGAGGTCCCTCCTCTATTCTTCCACTTAGCTCAGTTATCAAGGACGCCTTTGATAAATTCCAACATGACTTTAAGGCTGCCAACTTATCTGAGGGAAAATATGTCAAGCCTCCTCCCTCAACTTCAAAGTGGTACAAGGTGGGACAACCAACTTTTCAAGACAAAATCCAGGAGTTGAATACAGACTTTGCTAAGATCTGTATTACTCCTAGACCGTCTGGGCCCCCAGTAGCCAGAGTTCCCCTTCCAGTCCTCAAGGAGCTAGAACTTCAGGCTAGACAAAATATCTCTACCCTCAACTTCACCGCTGCTTTTGCCAAGACCTCCTCTTCTTGCAATGCTTCATTGGAAAAATGCCAACATAGCATCAAGTCTACGGTCAAGAAGATTAAATCTCAGATTCAAAAAGGTGCCGATCCTGAGAGAGCAGCAAAGCGCGGATATGAGGAAGTAGCTGACTACTTAGATTTTTGGAACAAGACAGTACTTGTTCAACACAGGGCCCTCACTTGTCTCAGCAAATCTCTAGCCCATATTTTGCAGAGGGAATTATACTCTATGGCTAATACCGGCTTGCTTAGGCGCGAAGCCGAGATGACTCTATTACATCCTCAATTAGGAGAAACGAGACGTCAAGAACTCAGGAACTCGTCCTTTTGGGACGCCTCCTTGTTCGAGTCTCAATTAGTGAAGGAAGGTGAGGACTTCCTTCTCAAAAAAGGCACCTCAAAAGATTCTCAGGGTTTTCCACCCTACCAGAATAAGCCCTTTCGTGGTCCCCACAAGAAAAGAGGCTCCTACAGGAAACGCCCCTATGGGGGCAATACCTCTCAAAGCAGTAACCAGTCCTTTCCTTCGGGAAGAGGAAAATCCAACTTCAGAGGCTTCAGGGGTCGTTTTCGACCCCACAATAGAGGAAGGGGGCGTGGAAACCCCCCTCCCCAATGACTCCTCCAAAGCCTCACTCAGTCCACCAGTAGGAGGTCGCCTCCGTTCTTTCAGGAGAGACTGGCTCACAAACAAATGTTCTCAAAACGTGTTAAACATTATCACCAATGGCTACGTTCTGCCATTCCGTTCAAAGCCAAACTTGATCAGATTTCCTCTGATTCTGTCAGAGTACAAGGCCCAACAAAAAGACCAAGCCTTGGCTACTTGTATCCAGTCTCTCCTGTCAAAGAACGCTATCGAAAGGGTAGACAATGTAAAATCTCTCGGGTTTTACAGTCGCCTGTTCCTAGTACCCAAGCCTCACCAAAAGTGGAGGCCAGTCATAGACTTAAGCAGGCTCAATACTTTTCTACACGTAGAAAAGTTCAAAATGGAAACTCCAGAGTCCATCAGGACCTCCCTGATTCCAGGGGAGTGGGTATCGTCGATAGATCTGTCGGACGCCTACCTGCATATCCCCATCCACCCAAACTCAAGGAAATACCTAAGGTTTTGCTACAAGGCTCAGGTGTTCCAATTCACCTCCCTCCCGTTCGGACTAGCCACAGCCCCCCAGGTCTTTACAATGATCGTAAAGGAAGTGAAACTAATGGCCCTCTCAAGAGGACTCAGAATTCACCAATACCTGGACGACTGGCTGATCAGGTCCCAGTCTCAGGAGGAAGCACAAGTGAACACTCAGGCAGTAGTAGAACTGACTCAGTCCTTGGGATGGATAATAAATCAGGAAAAATCAGAACTGAAACCTACACAGGTGTTTTCGTTCGTGGGCTACGAATACCACCTCGATTCAGCCCTTGTAAAACCCACTCAAGAGAGATGGCTCAAACTTCAGGATTTGATCCTACGACTCAAGTCAAAACGTGTTTTGACTGCAAGATGTTTGATGTCTCTAATTGGGTTGCTAGCCTCAACGGAGAAAATGGTCCCGGAGGGACGCCTTCACATGAGGCCCTTTCAGTTTCATCTCAAGGAGCACTGGAGATATCCTCAGTCGCTGGACAACCTCCTTCCCTGGACAGAAGCCATTGCAGCCCACCTAGATTGGTGGCAAAATCCCTCCAAGGTGATGAAAGGTGCAGACCTTCATCCCAAAGACCACAGTATCCAACTCTTTACCGACGCCTCAAACGAAGGTTGGGGCGCTCACTTAGACCAAAATTTTACCAAAGGTCTGTGGTCAGATCGGGAAAAAAGGCTTCACATAAATGTCCTAGAATTGAAGGCGGTCTCCCTGGCCCTTCGAGACTTCAAGGACCAGTGCCAGAATCAAACAGTGTTGGTTGCGACGGACAACTCAACAGTGGTAGCCTACATCAACAAACAAGGAGGAACACACTCGGCAGAGATGTGTGCTCTCCTGTGGAAGATCATGACCTGGTGCCATCACTATCACATAACATTGAAAGCCAGGCACATTCCAGGGTGCCTGAATGTGATGGCCGACCTGCTATCCAGGTCCAACCAAGTGCAGTCAACCGAATGGTCTCTGCACCCACAGGTCTTCAAACAGATCTGCCAGAAGTGGTTCACCCCTCATGTAGACTTGTTTGCCACTCACCTGAACCACAAGCTCCCTCTATACGTGTCTCCTATCCCAGACCCAAAGGCCTGGGACATAGATGCTCTGAACATAAACTGGACCAACCTCACAGCATATGCGTACCCTCCTACGGCTCTCCTTCACAAGGTGATCCAAAAGATCAGGCAATGCCAGTGCCTGATCATCGTAATAGCCCCAGGCTGGCCAGGGATGCCCTGGTTTTGGGACCTAGTGCAGCTCTCAACAGAGATCCCACTGCAACTCCCAGTGTCAACAACCCTACTCAAACAGTCCCACAAGCTGGTGTTCCACAACAACCCCCAGCACCTGAACCTCCACGCCTGGTGTCTAGGAGCGGACAACTCCAAGAACAAGGCTTCTCTGTGGAGGTGGCAGAGAGAATTGCTGCCCCTCAGCGGTCATCAACAAGGACCATCTACAAGTCAAAGTGGGCCCTATTTGAAAAATGGTGCAGAGAAAATTCGGTGGATTTCTCCACTCCATCTGTGAAACAAATCTCAGATTTCTTCATGTACCTGTACCAAGACCTAAACAGGCGCCCCTCGACCATTGATGGCTACAGGACTGCAATCGTTGACACTTTGGGCCCAACGGCCCAACATATTGCACACAATGCAGACCTTCATAGGTTACTCTCCAGTTTTCACAGGGATCGTCCTAAAAGTTCCAGAAACTTACCCAAGTGGAACCTTTCTGTTGTCCTTAACGAGCTCACCAAAGCACCTTTTGAGCCCATGAAAGACTCAGACCTCAAACATCTCACTTTAAAAACTGCTTTCTTGCTAGCCTTGGCCTCCGGCAAGCGCCGCAGCGAAATCCATGCCTGTGTCGCTAACAAAGTATCCAATTTAGGCCAATGGGAAAAGGTTGCCTTGTTCCCTTCTTCTGATTTCATAGCCAAAAACCAACTAGCAAGAGAAGGTTCTCAAAGTGTGTCTCCGGTGACTATCCCTGCTCTGACTACCATTGTGGATAGACAGTTTCAAGAAGACAGGACCCTGTGTCCCGTACGGGCCCTGAGGTTTTATTTGGACCGAACTAAAGACCTGAGAGGGTCTCGTTCTCTCCTTTTCATCTCCTTTAAGAAAGGACATACCTCAGACATCAGACCCGCTACACTCTCTTCATGGTTGAAACAAACCATTTTACTTTGTTACAAACAAGCAGATCAACAAGCCTTGGACTTGGTCCAAGTCAAAGCGCATGACATCCGGGCCTTCGCGGCCTCTAAGGCCTTTTACGGTGGGGTATCGGTGGACCAAATCATGCAAGCCTGTCACTGGAAAGCTCACAACACATTTACAAATTTTTACCTAAAAGACCTTACTTGGTCGGACACCGACAACAATTTGTACCTGGGACCCGTAGTGGCTGCACAACAAGTCCTAGATCCTTCCCCTCAGACCAGTTGTCCTCGGAAAGAAAAAAGGGGGGGGGGCACATCCGCTACAACCAAGTCTTCAGGAGTCTTTCCCAGGATCTAGGTATTCCTTTACCTTCAAGATGTTACGGGTAAGGTCATTTTATTCTTTAATTATCAAGTAATTTCTATTAAGGACTTATTTAGTTGTCATTAATCTCATATTCAGCTTGTAAAAATTTTTATGAGACGCCCAACCACTGGGTTGGTCAGTCATACGTGAAGGGCCCTTTTGGACCCTCAGACCTCGGAGTGAGCATTGCTGCACTTCCGTCCTACAATAAAACATCTAGACAGTTTTTAGTACTGTCTCTCCTTTACTTAGGTTTTTGGCTCGTTACAGGCCCGGCCTTCGGGGTCGGGGCACTGTAAATGGGACTCAGACTGGTATTTCTGGCACTATTCTATAAATATTAATTCAAAATCTTAGAAAAAAATGACATACCTTCCAGTCTCAGCTGTAATCCCGCCACCGGGCGGTTGAATTCAGCATTAAGTCCCACATGGTAAGCTATTGTAGCGTAATAAAATTGAAAATTTTAATTACTTAAATGTAGCTTTTATAAGCTACAAGCTTACCATGTGGGACTTAGAAGAGTCCCACCCTGCCTCCCCGCTGTTTACAGCTGAGGGGTAGGTTTAAAAAATTTCAACGAGAAAGTAGGACGATTGGTCAGAAGGTATCACGTGACGACAACTACCAGTATATCCGGTGGCTAACAAGAACGGTCTTTTTTTCTAAGACGTTGGCCCCGGGTGTGGCAACCCGAGAACAGCATTAAGTCCCACATGGTAAGCTTGTAGCTTATAAAAGCTACATTTAAGTAATTAAAATTTTCAATTTTGTGTAATTTGCAAAATAAGGAACAAGAAACACTGATATGATATAATGTGGATTACTTGATGTGAATACAGTTACCACCACTGTAAAGTGTAACTTATTGACCTTTGTATCAATATTTTTTGCGGACTCTTGAGAATTGTTCAAATTTGGATATATACATAAACATTTCTGATCTTTTTTCAAAAAAAAAAGAAAAAATTAAGATACAAACACTAGGACATCTATTAATGATTTATGATTTTTCCTGAATTCAAGTAATTGCAAGTTCAATTGCAAGCCTTGTATAAATTGTATATTTGTAAATAGAATATTTGTATTGCAATATTTTGTTTATGGTATTAGTTTGCCTGCAGTCTCATTTTGCCTTTGTATCATGGCTTTCATAAAAAGTTTAAAAAATGTAATTACAGAGATTTTAGTTGATTTTAACAACAACTAGTTGTAAAGTTATTGTTATTATGTAGTTTGTTACAAGTACACCTCTCTATGCAGACAAAATGCAGGAATAATCTTGATTTCACTGCAATCTAAGTATATTTGCAAGATAAAATAAACGTATGTGTATTCTAGTAGGTATGCTATTTATGACTACTTTCTTAATGCATTTCCGTTACTTAACTAGTAATTCCATTTGATATTGTGCTGTAGAGTTCATTTTTTATACAATTTTCCATCAATCTATCCTGAATAATGTTTTCTTTTATTGCTCAAAAACACATGTTATCACTATAATTTAAAAATTAATGCAAGCTTTTAAAAGAAAACTATTGTAGTATTTAATATTTATACAGGTACAAGTAAGTTATTTACTCTGTTTAATGAGCCCGACACAAACTTGTACATTTGGTGGGTTATATACACAGCTTTCAATGCATATTGTTCTGCTCTATGTCTAAAAGAAGGTGTTATATACTTTAATGCAAGTAATTTATATGTAATAATCACACACACATTTCATACATATTTATATTGAGCAGTTAAATTGGCTAGCAATATAAGCATTGAAATGTACTCAAAGGTTTCTGCCTGTAGATAACTTTTAGTGTTTTATGGATCTCTGTTATTTCTATGCCAACAGATTAATATCCACAGTATATTATGGTTTCAGAAGATATTGTCCTATTTGGTAATATATTTATTACTCACAGTTTCTGACTAAACATTTCTATTTAGCGCCTTACATTCATTACATTTAAACCTATTACCATTGAAAAGAAGACTGTTTTAAGACTATGGTTATTAGCATAAGACTAAATGCAATGACTGGTGCTCACTGTTATTGCATGCATTGATTAGAATTACCTCAAAATATATTTGTTATTCGTTCAAATGTACTCATTTTGACCTTCAAGGTGCTTTTTTAAAAGGTTTCTATATGCATTTAAAGTTTGTGTACTGTTGTATTCCCTTGTAATAGTTTGATAACCACAAAAGTAAATTCACACAGTTGAAGGTTTAAGCTAACCCGTTTTTTGAGGAAACATCACTAATTGTGCCTTCAAACATATAAACCATGTGTTGAACATTAAGTACAAGTGTGCAGATGCCTTTGAAAGTTTACCAACTGTTTGAGCTTTAGTACTTACCACAAATTTTGCTTTTTATTCATGTTTCTGTAAATACAAAACCAACAAAAAGCTTTTCTGGTTCTATTGAAACCCATTGATTTTTGAAAATATATATAATGAAGGTGGCTATTGATATAATTTAGTAGCATGTTGAAAGCATTGTAGATTTGTACTGCTGATGTGGGTTGTATTTACATTAAAAAGGCGACATATATGCATCATATCGTTGTGTAGCTTTAAGCCGTCTGATTTTGCAGTCACTTTATGCATTAACTGTATAGGGGAGTTTCTTTTGTGTAATTTACAAATTGTGTGACATTTTTTCATACTTTTTTTGTTTTCTTGAGGTTTTGTAGAAATGCAATGACTAGATAGCTGTGATCAAAACTATTATGAACAACAATGCTATGCATATATAGACAGTTTATGTTAAAATTGTTAAATTGTTTATGCACATTAAGCTAAAGTGTGGATTATTTGTTCTGATTACACAAGTGGTTTTTTTTCTTTTATGGTAATATATAACATAGAGTAAACTCCCAAAAAGTTATTTAACTTTTTAATTTCAAATGTTTAAATGTGAAAAACTTTGTCTTTTAATCGTACATGGACCTTAGAGTTGTGAACAGGCTAGTTTTCTTTAGGTTTCTCAAAATGTATGATGGCTTTGTCCATTGGTGTTGGGAGTGTCTTGGTCAGAATCTCTCAATATTGTTAGTGTACTCTTTTGTGTGTCATTCATTGGGCTTTCTGACAAAAGAAAAGAGATTTAGAAAGTACCTCATGGTCATTATGCAAAATCTAAGACTGTCTTGTTTATATATGTCACAGTGCTTTCTTAAATTCTTATTATACAGGTGTTGTTGAAATGCATTGAAGTTTTTCATCTATAAAGAGTAAAAGCTAAATGCTATTTCAATGAACTCTGTGTAACTATTAAAGCTTGATATTACAGTTTTTTTATATTGTTAACTATTTGGTTTAATTCAAAGCATAATTTTTGTTGTAACTAAATTTACATATGACAATAAAAAAAAATACTTTATAAATATATTTACTTTGTTTTCATTTCGGTTCATTTCTTTTCATTGGTACAGTGAATTCTCTCATTAAAACAAATTTTTAGATACTTCTTATTTGATGTTTTCTGACACAGGTATGACTGATATGTGGAACAATTTGGGCCCTGGACTATAAATTACCAGGCCATCCTGTTGAGTTTTCATGTCAGCTGACTTGTCAGTCAGCTGGCATTATGTCGTCACTCTGCGGCGTGGGCGTACGCGTCCGCGTGAACAACTTCTCCTCCAAAACTACAAGGCCTAGAGACGTGCTGTTTTTTTTAAAAGATACCTTATCTATCGAGGATGAAAAATTGTTCAAGGCATGCAAATCTGTCTGTTCGTCTGTTTGCTAGAGACATTACAAGGGGGGTACCCCCACCAAAAGTGTGAAAATTTCAACACTTAATCACAATTTTCTCTGTGACTATTGCAGGGATTTCTCTCATATCTTGCATATATGTACTAGGCCAGAGGTAGATTCTCTTGTGTGAGTATGAGACCTGGATCTCTTACTTTTTTTTAATAAATTTTTTTAATAATTTTTAATGCATTAACATTCATGAAATCATGCACAAAATCATTTATAACTTGAAAACTGTTGCATCTAGAGCATTTTGTTAAAATATGTTATTCAGCTACTTTTTTCATAGCTACAATATGGTGAGTAAGTTGGGTGCCAGTCTCAATAGCTAAGTGAGTAATAGCTACTTTTGGGCTTTTCAGTAACTTCCATCATGAGTAGAATCACTTGTAACTTAAAAACTATTGCATTTTAGAGAATTTCGTAGAGTAAGTCAGTTGTAACTTGAAAACTATTGCATTTACAGTATTTTGCTTAAATATGTTGTTCACCTACTTTTGGGTCAGCTATAACATAGTAAAATTTCAGACCTGTAGCTCATGGCATAGCTGAGTAATAGCTACTTTTAGGTTATCACTGTTGAGTAAATCGCTTATAACTTGGAAACTATTGCATTTAGAGTATTTTGTTTCATATGTTATTCACCTATTTTGGGATCAGCTATAACATAGTGAAGTTTCAGATCTGTGGCTCATTGCATAGCTAAGTAATAGCTACTTTTAGGTCATCACTATTGAGTAAATCAGTTGTAACTTGAAAACTTTTGCATTTACAGTATTTTGCTTAAATATGTTGTTCACCTACTTTTGGGTCAACTATAACATAGTAAAATTTCAGACCTGTAGCTCATGGCATACCTGAGTAATAGCTACTTTTAGGTCATCACTATTGAGTAAATCAGTTGTAACTTGAAAACTATTGCATTTACAGTATTTTGCTTTAATATGTTGTTCACCTACTTTTGGGTCAGCTATAACATAGTGAAATTTCAGACCTGTAGCTCATTGCATAGCTGAGTAATAACTACTTTGAGGTTCTCACTATTGAGTAAATCAGTTGTAATTGCAAAACTATTGCATTTAGAGAATTTAGTATAAATATGTTATTCAGCTACTTTTGGGTCAACTATAACATAGTAAAATTTCAGACCTGTAGCTCATGGCATAGCTGAGTAATAGCTACTTTTAGGTCATCACTATTGAGTAAGTCAGTTGTAACTTGAAAACTATTGCATTTACAGTATTTTGCTTAAATATGTTGTTCACCTACTTTTGGGTCAGCTATAACATAGTAAAATTTCAGACCTGTAGCTCATCAATCAGTTGTCCAGGTGCTTAATCTCCGTATCAACGGTTTCTAAGGCACACCATCCAATCCGTAAGGCATAAATCATGAGACATTAGACATGTTCCGAGTCGTTGCCAGGGAGGCGGTCCGGTGTTCGGTAGTAAGAAGCTATGGTGGGAATGATTTCTGAAATAGGTAGGTTTTGAGTCGACTTTTGAAACTGGAGAGATTTGGAGCACTGCGTATATCATATGGAAGATCATTCCATAACTTAGGGGCATCATATGAGAAACTATTGTTAAAATGGACCTTTGATTTATGGATGGAAGGACAGTAAGAGGGAACCAGAAGGAACAAATTTTTGGGATTGGAACGTCTTGTATTCACGGCAGATTTGTACAAGGGGAGATATGGTGCAAAATACTTAGGCTGGCCAGTGGTGAGGCACTTATAGACCAAAACTAGGGTTTTGAAGATAATACGTTGTCTAACGGGTAGCCAATGGAGTGTCCTAAGGGTGGATGTAATGTGAGTGTACTTTGAAGCACCAGTGACAAACCGTGCAAGCGCATTTTGAACATATTGGAGCCTTGTAGCATTTCGGGATGACAAACTGCGAAAAAGAGAGTTGCAATAATCCAAACGACTACTGACCAGAGCATTTGCAATCACCACTGATGTATCCACAGAAAGAAACCTCCTGATACGATGAAGGTCCCTGAGGCTGATAAAGCAGGATTTGATAACAGAATTTACGTGATTGGTGAAACAAAACTGCATCAAACAGAACGCCCAGATTGCGTACAACATCTGCGGGAGAGAGACAATTACCCAGGATATTGACAGGTAGTGAGTCACTGAGCCATTTGTGTCTGTCTTTGGCACCGAAGACTATGAATTCTGTTTTATCAGGATTTAGCTTGAGTTTGTTTTCAGACATCCAGACCTGAATATCATTCAAACATGATTTAAGACGGTCAAAAGACTTGAGACTATCATCAGGGGATAAGTGAATGAACAACTGAGTATCGTCCGCATAGAAGTGGTAACGGACTCCGGTATATTTTCTGATGACTTGACTCAGAGGTGTTGTGTAGAGGGAAAACAGAAGGGGACCTAAGACAGAACCTTGGGGGACTCCAAACTTCAATTTGAACAAATTCGAAAGACTAGAACCAATCTTGACTGACTGAAAACAATCCTGGAGATAGGATCTAAACCATTTTAATGCCGATCCAGCAAAACCAAATCTAGACGACAGACAGGATAGGAGTGTGTCATGATCGATAGTATCAAATGCCGCAGACAGGTCGAGTAGCACTAGTGCTGTAGGCATGCCCTTGGACAGAGATAAGTGAATCTCATTTTTGATGCACAACAAGGCAGTTTCTGTCGAGTGCCCTACCTTGTAGGCTGACTGGAAAGTATTACCAAGATCATGAGAATCCATGTGATATCTAATTTGGGCAGCCACAATTCGCTCGACCAATTTTGACAAGAAGCTAAGACCGGACACTGGTCGGTAGCTCTTCAAATCCTCTTTTGAAAGGGTGGACTTTTTGAGGAGGGGAGTGACAATAGCCTGTTTGAAAGGATTAGGGAAAATGCCGTTTTTGAGGGACAAGTCGACTAGTTTAGTCAATGAAGGGAGAAGAATGTCAATACATTGTTTCACAATGTGAGTGGGGCATGGATCAAGGGAGCAAGTTTTAGAAGGGGATTCCTTGATAAACTTAAGGACTTCAGTCTCAGTGACAGCTTGAAAGGAACAGAAAGTCGGCGGCTCCTTGTCTGGATGAAGAACCTGAGATCGGGTGTATTTAAAGGTGTCTCGAATCTTTTTAATTTTTTCATTGAAAAACGAACCAAATCTGTTTGCTAAAGACTTTTCATCATCAAAGGATGGGAGGACAGTAGAATTTGACCGACTCAATGTTCTGTTTATTGCATGCCATAACCTCTTGCTATCGCCGCAGTTTTCACTGACTAGATCACGATAGAAACACCCCTTGTTTCTATTTAGGATGTGGTTACATCTATTTATCTGTCGTCGAAGACTGGAACGATTTTCAGGGGATTTGTCTCTTCTCCAGGCACGCTCAAACTGCCTTCTCATGCACTTGGCAGTTCTATACTCATCAGTTATCCAGCTTGGGGCTGGTTTGATGAGCTGTTTAGTCTTCACTGGTGCATGAATATCTAGAAGGCTAGACAAACCAGACATGTACTGTTCATGCAATAAATCTATGTCATCAGATGGTGAGCTAACAAACGGAATAGTCAGGAGGTCACTTCTGAATTTATCAATGTTCAATTTATGGTACTGACGGAAGGTAACAACTTTCTGAATTGGTGTATCCAAAGATGGAAAGTCAACCACACAAGAGATAATTTTGTGATCACTGATGAAGCCTGACCCTTTCACATCAGAAATTGCAGAGAACTCAGATGGAGCCATCAACAAATCTAAGGTATGACCATGAAGGTGAGTAGGAAAATCAATGTATTGGGACAGACAGCAAGAATCCATGACTGATTTAAATTCAGAGACTGTTGGAGACATAATGTCGACATGAAGATTAAAATCACCACAAATGACAAAGGAGGGGGATAAGGAAGACAAAAAACCCACATATGACAGAAAATCTTCAAAAAATTTTACTACAGATGAGGCAGGGGGCCGGTAAATGACCCCAAGAAACAAGCGACGCCCATCAAGAGTGAGACTGACAGTGTGATTTTCAAAGGAGGAGAACTCAGGGGAATGAATGGTTTTAAAATCAAGAGCAGATTTAATAAAAAAGCCAACACCGCCACCGCGTTTGTTTTCTCTATTGGTGTGAATAAGGGAAAAATCTTCAGGCGTTAACTCATTTAAAAATGAGGGTGTGTCTAGAGCTTTGATATGGGTCTCGGTGAGACCAAAAACATCAAAATTTCCAGTTTGGATTTCATCACAGAGAATTGGACCTTTATTCCTAATGGACCGGCAGTTAGCAAACCCAAACTTCAATGGCCCAGGATTTAGAGCGACATCACCCGACAATAGAACCAGAGCAAGCTGCCTGAAAGATGCCTTTTCACAAAAAGTGACTCTATGTGTCCTGACATAAATGAACAAAATGGATTTGGTAGTGGGTCCATCATATTTACGTCCATGCAGGCCGACATCGCACCTAGTCTGAATTCTGTTTTGACTCTTATGGTAATGTACAAAGAGGCCAACAATACAAAGAAGGAGTGTAACAGTCCGCATCATAAGGAATTACAAACCACAGACGAAATGGAAACATGCAAAAATTGACAGCAAAAACATTAAGGACAAAAAAGTACAAACCACAACCAAAAATGACTGAGTAGATCCCGGTAAAGGACAGTAGTGCCCGTAATATCCCCTAGCAGAATATTCAGAAAATATAAAACACAACCAAACAAACCGAGTAACTCCCGGTAGTGGGCGATAATACCCGCGATATGAACTAGGACAACTGTTATACAGTTAAAAGCATTCAAAACAATATAAAAAAGATAAATAACTAAAGGTATATCATGGAAAGCAGTAATGATAGAAAAAGTACGACTAAAAACCCAGATTATTTGGTATTTTTCATCAATTTTAATTGTTGTTAAAATTACGCGTCCGTTACGGTCCTAGCTCATGGCATAGCTGAGTAATAGCTACTTTTAGGTTATCACTGTTGAGTAAATCGCTTATAACTTGGAAATTATTGCATTTAGAGTATTTTGTTTCAATATGTTATTCACCTATTTTGGGGTCAGCTATAACATAGTGAAGTTCCAGAACTGTGACTCATTGCATAGCTGAGTAATAGCTACTTTGAAGTTCTCAATGTTGAGTAAATCACTTGTAATTTGAAAACTATTGCATTTAGAGAATTTAGTATAAATATGTTATTCAGCTACTTTTGGGTCAGCTATAACATAGTAAAATTTCAGACCTGTAGCTCATGGCATAGCTGAGTAATAGCTACTTTTAGGTCATCACTATTGAGTAAATCAGTTGTAACTTGAAAACTATTGCATTTACAGTATTTTGCTTAAATATGTTGTTCACCTACTTTTGGGTCAGCTATAACATAGTAAAATTTCAGACCTGTAGCTCATGGCATAGCTGAGTAATAGCTACTTTTAGGTCATCACTATTGAGTAAATCAGTTGTAACTTGAAAACTATTGCATTTACAGTATTTTGTTTTAATATGTTGTTCACCTACTTTTGGGTCAGCTATAACATAGTGAAATTTCAGACCTGTAGCTCATTGCATAGCTGAGTAATAACTACTTTGAGGTTCTCACTATTGAGTAAATCAGTTGTAATTGCAAAACTATTGCATTTAGAGAATTTAGTATAAATATGTTATTCAGCTCTTTTTGGGTCAACTATAACATAGTAAAATTTCAGACCTGTAGCTCATGGCATAGCTGAGTAATAGCTACTTTTAGGTCATCACTATTGAGTAAATCAGTTGTAACTTGAAAACTATTGCATTTACAGTATTTTGCTTAAATATGTTGTTCACCTACTTTTGGGTCAGCTATAACATAGTAAAATTTCAGACCTGTAGCTCATGGCATAGCTGAGTAATAGCTACTTTTAGGTTATCACTGTTGAGTAAATCACTTATAACTTGAAAACTATTGCATTTACAGTATTTTGTTGCAATATGTTATTCACCTATTTTGGGGTCAGCTATAACATAGTGAAGTTCCAGACCTGTGGCTCATTGCATAGCTGAGTAATAGCTACTTTGAAGTTCTCACTGTTGAGTAAATCAGTTGTAATTGGAAAACTATTGCCTTTACAGAAATTTGTGCAAATATGTTATTCAGCTACTTTTGGGTCAGCTATAACATAGTGAAATTACAGACCTGTAGCTCATGGCACAACTGAGCAATAGCTATTCTCAGGCACTGACTGTTGAGTAAATCAGCTATAACTTGAAAAATATTGCATTTGGAGTATTTTGTTAACATATATTGTTCACCTACTTTTGGGCTAGCTATAACATAGTGAAATTACAGACCTATAGCTCATGACATAGCGGAGCAATAGCTATTTTCTGGTTCTCACTATTGAGTAAATCAGTTGTAACTTGAAAACTATTGCATTTACAGTATTTTGCTTAAATATGTTGTTCAGCTACTTTTAGGTCAGCTATAACAGAGCAAAAATTCAGACATGTAGCTCATTGCATAGCTGAGTAATAGTTACTTTGAGGTTCTCACTCTTGAGTAAATCAGTTGTAACTTGAAAATTATTACATTTAGAGTATTTTGTTAAATATGTTATTCACAGACGTTTTGGTCAGCTATAACATAGTGAAATTGCAGACCTCTATGTCATTGGATAGCTAAGCAATAGCTTCTTTCAGGTTCTCACTGTTGAGTAAATCATTGTATCCAACCTGTAGGAAATCATGGGCTGGGAATCTGTTAATATGGTCCGATTTGACCTTGGAACCCTCCTTCAAGGTCAAATGAAGATAGCCAAACATAAAAGTGCTTATAACTCGCTTATTATTGGTCCCAGAGGTTGGAATGAAAACCAACCTATAGAAAATCATGAGCTGGGAATTTTTTGGTGTGGTCGGATTTCACCTTGGACCCCTCCTTCAAGGTCAAATGAGGATAGCCAAACTTAAAAGTGCTTATAACTCACTTATTATTGGTCCTAGAGGTTTCGAATGGAAAACCAACCTATAGAAAATCATGGGCTGGGAATCTTTTGGTGTGGTCGGATTTGACCTTAGACCCCTCCTTCCAGGTCAAACGAAGATAGCCAAACTTAAAGTGCTTATAACTCGCGTATTATTGGTCTTGGAGGTTTGGGATGGTAAACCAACATATAGGAAATCATGGGCTGGGATTCTTTTGGTGTGGTCAGATTTGACCTGGGACCCCTCCTTCAAGGGCAGTTGAGGATAGCCAAACTTACAATTGCTTAGAAATCGCTTATTATTGGTCCTACAAGTTTGGGATGGTAAACAAGCTACAGGAAATCATGGGCTGGGAATTTTTTTGTGTGGTCGGATTTGACCTTGGACCCCCTCCTTCAAGGTCAAACAAGGATAGCCAAACTTAAAAAGTGCCTATGACTCACTTATTATTGGTCCGAGAGGTTTGGGATGGTAAACCATCCTAAATTCTTTGGCTGGGAATCTTTTGGTATGGTCAGATTTGACCTTTGGACCCCTTCTTCATGGTCGAACGAGGATATTGCATTTATAGTATTTCTTTAAATATTTTTAACCTACTTTTTACCCTTAAACAATTACCTTGTTACTTTATTTCATAATACCATTTGCAGGGCACAACTTTTTTGTCCTTTTCTTGTGTCAGCTTCGGAATATCTTTCGAACATGCTGTTCAGTTACCATTTACTGTATTTCTGTACAGCCCTTTCCCTGATAATTATGCTTTCCTCTCATTATCACCATCACAAATCAAAAACATTCAGTCAGCTGACACAGTGCCCGTTCACGGGCACTCTCCTCTTGTTTAATGTCCTTATTGCACACAGTAAAACCAAGCTTGTCAAAGTTCAAGTGGTCCTTGTGCATGATTCAGTCTGCTTGTTTAGTCCTACATCATAGAAATAGCAATTTCCCAATTACTGCAGGCTGATGGAAGGCTGCATTACTAAATTTTCATTATGAATTGTATTATACATGTCACTATAATACATTAAAAACTAGACCAAGGACGCATCTTTTGCCAGATACAAGATGTATCCACCAGAAAAGGACCAGTAAAATGGTTTTGAAAATGAACGGCATTTTTCAAGATGAGAAAGATTACGAGAAAGATTAAGAAAATTTTCAATTATTCACAGACATAAAAGGTACAGTACTTATTATCTGTCGGTGCCAACATTTGCCCAAAATTAACGTTTCTGTTACAGTTTTCAAGATGCATGATTTTCCATTTCTGTCAAAATTCAAGATGGCGGCTCAAATTTGGAAAAGTCATAATTTTTCCGTGGTCTTCGAAGAGTAGTGTACCTAGTACCAAAGAGGTCCAAAATTAACCTAAAATCGCTCTTATCTCTCAAGGTTTTAGAGATAAATGACATTTTCCGTTTCTGCAAAAATTCAAGATGGCAGCCAAAATTTGGAAAAGTCATAATTTGTCAGAGGTCATAATTTTGTCTGAGGGTCCAAAAATTACCTGAAATCGCTCCATCTCTTACAGTCTATCCCACAGTTTTCAAGATAAATGACATTTTTCCATTTCCGCCAAAATTTGGAAAAGTCTAAATTTTTCAGAGGTCCTAGAGTAGTCCTTAGTATACAAGGGGTACAAATTTGCCCGAAATCGCTCATTCGCAAAATGTCAAAGTATATTTAACTAAAACATTGTAGCTATAACGGTTACAAGAAAAATGCTATTTACTAATTTTCTGGACTTTTAAACAGAGAAAATGGCTATTATTCATTTAGCTATTGAGTTAGACCTCAAAAACGGGTACCATCTTGTAGGTACAGAGAAAGTAGCTCAACAACATATTGTAGTAAAATGCTATAAATGCGGTCACTTTGGGGTTATAAGCAATTTATTTAAAGTAGCTACTGGCATTATTACTCACTTAGCTATGGACCTAGATTTGCAATAATAGGAAAAATTTTGAGGACATAAGAAACAAAGCTAAAATTATTAAACCAAAAGACCCCACAGAGGTATTTTAGGGGTCAAGGGCTGACCTTGAAGGACATGCTTCAAGGTCAAATGTCAATAGGCTATAGAGGACACATATTTCTATTAAAGGTGTCAATCATAAAGATAATCCACTTTCTATTGATGAGAAAAAGTCTCAGAATGTGCAAAACTACCTGATGACCGTCGAGGAAACGCCTATCTTGTTTTTCAAAATGAGGCCATAAAAATCCTAGGCAAAATTTTGTAATGATGAACATACCCTTGCAAATTTGAGAACTCCACCTATAATACATTTTCATCTAGAGCCTCAACCTGTGTAAAAGTCCTTGTTGACCATCAAAAAAAATGCCTGTGGCCGACTTGGCAGCCACCTTGTTTTTGAAAATGAGGCAAGCTTCAAGGTCAAATACTTGTAGGCTCTATAGGATATATATTTATTAAAAATATCGTTCATAAAGACATTCAACTTTCCTTTGATGAGAAAAAGCCTCAGGATGTATAAAACTGCTTCATATCTGACGAAATTCCTTAAGTGGCCATCTTGTTTTTCAAAATGAGGCCAAAAATATTCCCAGGCAAGATTTTTAATGATGAACATATCCTGCAAATCTGAGATCTACCTAGAATACCTTTTGCTGAAGAGGGGTAACAAAACCCTTTGCTGAAAGTCGTAAAACAGTTGTAGTAGCCATCTTGGTTTCAAAATGAGGCCAGAAAATATTCCCAGGCAAGATTTTGTAATGTAATATATCCTGCAAATTTGAGAACTCTACTTATAATACCTTTCCCACTATAGGGCAATCAGAAAATCTCTACACATTGCAGTGGTGGCATACTCCTGCGTAATTTATAGTATCCAGATGCTAACCTGTGGATACAATAATTGCAGTGTTAAATATTAATAACCTTGCTATAATGTGGTAACCTAAACCATCTAAAATTGCACAAAGAAATACCATTTCACTTAAGAAATAGGAATGTTGAAGCAGTATTGATTTTTTTGAAGTTTATTTAAATATATTGTGTAGGTCATGGGCTGCAGTTTACTGACAGGAATTTACAGCTTACAATGATTTCTACACTTAGATTCTGCACTGTTCACTACTACTAAATTTTAATTACTTAAAAGTAGCTTTTATAAGCTTACCATGTGGAACTGAATGCTATCTCGGGAGGCCGCAAGGAATCCGGCCAATGTCCAAGAAAAATAGACGTTTAGTGTTGACCGAATTCCCAGTTCTGTAGGTGAACCCCGTGGTGTACTTCCGTTGAAGCCTCCTCCTTATTTGTTGTATATTTAGACCATACCCCCCAATTGTAATACAGCAGGGAGGCCAGGTGGGACTCTTCAGTTCCACATGGTAAGCTTATAGCTTATAAAAGCTACATTTAAGTAATTAAAATTTTCAATTTTATTGCGCTACAAGAGCTTACCATGTGGAACTGAATGCTGAATCCAACTCCACGGTGGAGGCATTACAGCTGAGACTGGAAGTATTTGTCAATTTTTCTTGGATTTTGCATTAATTAGATTAGAATGAATGTATTAGAAAAGACAAGTCTGAGTCCTGCTTACAGTGCCCCGGTTCCAGGAACTGGGCCTGTAAGAAGCCAAAAACCAGAATACTTGAATAAATGACAGAACCAGAACTGTCTAGATGTCTGGTTTGAAGGAGGAAGTGCTCACTTAAATGGAGTATAGCCTAAAGGGCTTCACCATGAATGAAAACGAGCCCTGGGCTTGAAAAACCTCATAAGCTTGCCACCCTTATAATGAGATTATGGGATCACCTGAATAAGTACATAATACATTATACATGTTAAATACTGTACTGAAATAAAAGATAAAAGGCCTTAGCAACATCCTGAGGATGAAGTCATATACCTAGACCCTGGGATTTAGATTCCTGAAGACTTGGCTACAGCAGATGTGCCTGCCCCCCCCCCCCCCCCCCCCCCCCCCCCCCCACCTTCTTTTCCTTCCGAGGATGACTAGTCTAAGGGGAAACTTCTAGGACTTGTTGAGCCGCTACTACTCTACCCAGATACATATTGTTGTCGCCTGACCAATTAAGGTTCTTTTAGATAAAAATTTGTAAATGTGTTGTGAACTTTCCAGTGAGAAGCTTGCATGATTTGGTCCACCAAAACCCCACCATAAAAGGCCTTAGAAGCCACAAAGGCCCTAATGTCATGCGCTTTAACTTGGACCAAGTCCAAGGACTGTTGGTCTGCTTCTTTGTAACAAAGTAGGATAGTTTGTTTTAACAAAAAAGAGAGAGTAGCGGGTCTGATGTCTGAGGTATGTCCTTTCGATCCAAATAGTACTTCAAGGCCCATACTGGACACAGGGTCCTGTCTTCATTGAATTATCTATCCACAATGGTAGTCAAAGCAGGGATAGTCATCGGAGACACAGTTTGAGAACCTCTTGCTAGTTGGTTTTTGGCTATGAAGTCTGAAGAGGGGAACAAAGCTACCTTTTCTCATTGGCCTAGATCAGATACTTTGTTTGCAACCCAGGCATGAATTTCACCGGAGGCCAAAGCTAGCAGGAAAGCAGTTTTGAGTGCAAGATATTTGAGGTCTGTGTCAAAGGGCGCTTTAGTGAGCTCATTAAGAAAAACAGAAATTTTCCACTTTGGGAGATTTCTGGAACTTTTGGGACGATCCCTATGAAAGGTAGAAAGTAACCCGTCACAGTCAGAGCTTTGAGAAATATGGAGGTCGTTCTATAACCATCAATGGTCGAAGGGCGCCTGTTTAGATCTTGGTAGAGATACATGAAGAAGTCTGAGACTTGTTTCACAGAGGGAGTGGAGAAATCCACCGAATTTTCTCTGCACCATTTCTCAAAAACGGCCCACTTTGACTTGTAGATGATCCTTGTTGATGACCTTTGAGGGGCAGCAATTCTCTCTGCCACTTCCACAGAGAAGCCTTGTTCTTGGAGCTGTCCTCTACTAGACACCAGGCGTGGAGGTTGAGATGTTGAGGATTGCTGTGAAACACATAATTGTGAGACTGTTTGAAAAGAGTTCTTGACACTGGTAACTGGAGTGGGATCTCTGTTGAGAGCTGCACTAGGTCCCAAAACCAGGGCATCCCTGGCAAGCCTGGAGCTATTACAGTGATGAGGCAATTGCATTGCCTGATTTTTTGGATCACCATGGGAAGGGTAAGCATAAGCAGTGAGACCCGACCAGCTTATGTTCACAGCATCAATGTCCCAAGCATGTTGGTCTGGGACTAGAGATAATACATACCAATGGAACTTTGAAGTTCAAATGAGTGGCAAATAGATCTACATGAGGAGTGAACCATTTTTGACAGATCTGTTTGAACACTTGCAGATGCAGTGACCATTCTGAAGATTGGACTTGGTTCGACCTGGGCAGCAGGTTGGCCATCACATTCAGGCACCCTGGAATGTGCCTGGCTCTTAGAGTTATCTGGTAATGATGGCACCAGGTCATGATTTTCGACAGAAGAGCACACATTTCCGCCGAGTGGGTTCCTCCTTGTTTGTGTTTATGTAGGCTACTACTGTCGAGTTGTCTGTAGCAACCAACACTGTTTGGTTTTGGCACTGGTCCTTAAACCTTTTGAGGGCCAGAGATACCACCTTCAACTATAGAACATTTATGTGTAGCCTTTTTTCCCTGTCTGACCACAGACCTTTGGTAGAGACTTGCTCTAAGTGAGCGCCCCAACCTTTGTTTGAGGTGTAAAGATTTGGATACTGTGGTCTTTGAGGTGAAGGTCTGCGCACTTCATTACGTTTGCGGGATTTTGCCACCACTCTAGGTAAGCTGAAATGGTCTCTGATCAAGGAAGGAGGTTGTCTAATGACTGAGGATATCTCCAGTGCTTCTTGAAGTGAAACTGGAAGGCCCTTATTTGAAGCCATCCCTCCGGGACCATCTTCTCCGTTGAGGCGAGCAACCCAATTAGTGACATCAAACATCTTGCAGTCAAAATATGTTTCGACTTTAAGCGTAGGATCAAATCCTGAAGATTGAGCCATCTTTCTTGAATGGGTATTACAAGGGCTGTATCTAAGTGGTATTCATAGCCCATAAGGACTGTGTCAGGTCTACCACAGTCTGGGTGTTCACTTGTGCTTCCCAATGAGACTGAGCCCTGATAAGCCAGTTGTCCAGGTATTGGTGAAGCCTGACTCCCCTTGTAACGGCCACCAGTTTCACTTTCTTTACAATCATTGTAAAGACCTGTGGGGCCGTGGCTAGGCCGAAAGGGAGGGAGGTGAACTGGAACACCTGCGAATTGTGGCAAAACCTTAGGTATTTCTTTGTTTTGGTAGATGGGGATGTGAAGATAGGCATCTGACAAGTCTATTGACGATACCCATTCCCCTGGAATCAGAGAGGCCCTGATGGACTCTGGAGTTTCCATTTTGAACCTTTCTACAAGTAGGAAGGCATTGAGCCTGCTGAGGTCTATCATTGGCTCCACCTTTGGTGAGGCTTGGGGACTAGAAACAGGGGACTGTAAAACCCGAGAGATTTTACATTTTCCACACTTTCTATTGTGTTCTTTGACAGAAGAGACTGGATACAAACGGCCAGAGCTCAATCTTTTTGATGGGCCTTGTATCCTGAGTGAATACAACTCCGGCCAATTTTGGTTTTGAGATGAATGTTAGACTGTAACCATTGGTAATAATGTTTAACACATTGTTTAAACATTTGTCAGTCTCTTCTAAAAGAATGAAGGCGACCTACTACTGGTTGACTGAGGGCCTAAAAGTTTCTATTTTCTCTGCATACTGTGAGGGAAAGTCAGACATGTCTACTTCCCTATAAAAAAACTTGGATCTGTTTGCTGTTTGTCTTGATCAGAGGGAGCCTTCTTGGGCTTAGAAGACTTTTTAACTTGTACAGAGGACTCAGATTCCTCTGTAGAAGATGACCGAGAAACATGTTTAGCCCGAACCTTATGTTTTCTCTGTCCGACCGCTTCTTTGCCTTGTTCGGAGTGTTCGGAAGAAATCAAATCTGTTCCGTGCTCGGACTGAACACTCTGTCCGAACTGAGTTGGTAGAGAAGGACCACAGAGGTCAGTCTCCAAGGGTTCATCCATGTGTTTGGATGCTTGGATGTTGGGTTGAGTATTCGGTTTTGTGTTCAGGTTAGAGGGCAAATCATCATTGTTTGCTAGTTCCAGGCTTCGGATCTCATCCGAAGAGAATGCACTGCCTCTAGCATAGAATCCTGGAACACCACATTTGTTATTGAAGTTGGATGTTAAGATACGCACCCAGGGTTTTTTTCTAACTTGCTTTCAATTCTGTTCTGTAAAGCTGTGCCTGGAGTGGGTGGGACAGTTTGAGGCATCTAGACTGATTACGTTTCAAAACATAAGGGGTTGGGGCCGTGGAGGAGATGAATATAATTGCTCTGCAGTGTCTTCTAAATCTGCATGGGAGCCTGAAAACACCTCCACATCATCCCCCAACAAATCTAGTACATCTTTTGAAGTGTCGGCCACCTTTTGTTTCCGAACTTACCTGTGTTTGTTTATTTTTAAAAGCTCTCATCAGAGAATGAACTGCAAATATTGCAGCGTTTTTCATTTGTGACACAAGGGTCATCACCCTTGCCAGATTCTCTACAAGAGGGACAGTAGTTGTGCAGGTCAAAAGGTAAACAGAAGTGTCGACACTTCAATATGAAAAGCTCTTTAGACTCCCAGCTTGATGTTTCCTATTACCTTCCAATACATCCCGGAGCTCTGAAGTCAACAACAAATGAGATATTTGACATTTTAACTATCTCTCCCGCATGAACACAGTATAGGAAAGGCACCTGATTTGATCAATTTAACAAGAGGTTGCTTTTTTAAAAAAAACTATACATCCAAGTGTCATATTTAAATATGATATTAAACCTTTTTAGGCTCTTTAATTCCTGAAAAGTGACAGAACATGTTCCTGAAAGACTCAATTTTAGCATAATTTTTACCAACCGATAAACAATCAGTCAATTATGGCTCGACTGATCTCGGCGCCCAGATTTTGTTGTGAGGACTATGCTTACCAAATTTGGTTGACCCACAATCTACTTTCTGAGAAAATCTGGTGAACTGGAAGTACAAGAAAAATAGTTTTTGATCATGCGGCCTTGATAAAGGTCAAAGGACAAATTTATGCCTTTCAAAAGATTTTTCCACACCTATAGAAGATAACCGCCACATATCATTTTAATGGGCCTAATATCAAGGGAGACATTCAAGCAAGACAATAATGCGATGGCTGTCTGAAAACTGGGGGTGAAAACATTAAGCATGCCCTATTCAAGAGACACTTGTATGGGGTTTTACATTCCTTAACAACTATTGTCCCAGTGGGAATTAATGACTACAGTTGTAGAGAGGAAAGTGACCATTTATGGCCATTTTGATAACCACTATGGGCCTTTGAAGTCTCTTGAAGTTACTGATACACTGCCACATTGATATCCAGCTAATGTCCCATAGAGATAAACTTGACAGAATCTTTATTACATCTGTGCTGTACAGTACCAGAGCACACATTGTGGGTATTCATGTATGACTTTCACATTTTGAGGGGTTGGGCATTGTTGTTTGTGTGCATGAACAAAAGTACAGAGTTAATCTGTTTTATTGGCTATGTTCAGTAAATGCAATGTAGAAATGTTGGAAAAAAACAAAATTGCCTGTAAACCTGGAAATTCTTTTCAACATAGGTGAAGTATGTTGAGAATTAATGTGTAAGATTTATTTCAACTTTCAAAAAATATTTCACAGTATTGTTATAAAGGTTTCCTTCTCTACTTTTGGAAAATAACTTTCACCACATCATCAGTAAAACATGACCACAGTTACTGAACTAAAATAATCATGTAAAATCAAAGTAAGGTATCAAATGCAGCACATATCATTCTTTATTCTTTGCATGAAATATATTGTACAATGATAATATCGCCCTTCACAGAATTATTTGTTTAATATATCCCTGTATGAAAGATAAATATTTTTTTTAAATATTGAAGTATAAATAATATAATCAACAACAATATTAACATTTTGAAAGATCTACCAACACATACTTCACTAACAGTAACAAATCAATAGTACTATGATCAACTTTTACTTTCTTCCACATCACTAACAAAACGAGTACTATGATCATTTTTTCTTTCTTCCACATCACTAACAAAACAGGTACTGTAATCAACTTTTACTTCCACATCACGAACAAAAACAAGTACTATGATCAACTTTTACTTTCTTCCACATCAAGTTTCTGTTTTATTTCTTCACATAAATCTCCTTCCTTCAGTTCTATTTGAGGTCCTGCACCTGATTCAGTATTACTGGCACTTGATTCAGTATTACCAGCACCTGATTCAGTATTACAGGCACCTGATTCAGTATTTCCAGACCTTGAATCACAGGAACTGTTTTTGGTTTGCTTTCCTTCATTTTGAGATTCACCTTTAGGTTTGGCTTTAGCACCTTTCTGCATTCTGGGGTCTTTCTTCACTTGCTGTAACACAGTAGAAACTGGTAAAGGTGTAGAAAAAAAAATGTTGCAAGAACTAATCTTCTCTTTGTTTTTATTGCCATTTTATTAAAATTATTTTTTCTCGATTTTGAGAATTAATAAAGAGATATTGCTGAATTCATACTCAACAAAATACTATCGACAGAATACAGATGTGTCTTTCTGCCTTTTGTTCACCATCAGTTGTTGAAAAAAAAACACTTTTATTTTGGCATTGAAAGGCATCGGAATTGTCAATATCGAAAGAACAGAATGATTTCAACAGTAAAATGAATTGACAGTTTCTAATACTATGACACACAAAATATAACAAAACTAAAATGAATTTATTTCCTACATTTTCATAGCTTTTAAAAGCGGTAAAACTTTACACGAACTGTTCTTTATTTTTTTATTAATTTAAAACAACAAAATAGCAAAATCTAGCTTCAAACTTTCTAGTTTTTCTTCCTTTGCCAAGAATAGTTTCCTTTTACCAGTAGTTGTTAGTATAACAATTGTGTAATACTGACATTACTTCCAGGAGTAACACCGGGTCATGATCTCAAAATGCTTTAACAAACTCGGAATAACTCGGGGAAATTTCATCTATTTTCGAAGTACACTACACCAAGCATTCAACAACAGATTAATGAGCAGTATAACTGATGTCTACTCATGTCTAGGTGACCTGCAGATCAGAATTTATATAGAGCCAGTACCTGAGGTGGACTTTCAAGAGTGATTGTGACTGGTCCATCATTCTGAATATGTACTTGCATCTCAGCACCAAACAAACCATCTGCCAATACAATAAAATAGACAAATTCATGATAAATAAGTACAGAATGGCTGACTGTATAGTGAGTATCTCCCAAAACTTTACAATTTCACAAGTTTTTTTCTCTCATTATATAACTGGATGGAGCACACTAATAAAGTCACTTGTACAAGATTACTTACAAACTGACCACCATTCAGTTGCACAGATATGTAAAATGTTACTAAATCTGGACCACTTAGAATGCACAGCTTTTCTACACCACTAAAACCACCCAGCATTATAACCATTAAATCACATTAATCTTAAGACAAGTAATCAGAGCCTGTGAACGGGCTCTGTGTCTACTGACTGTGTGTTTTGAGTTTCAGAGTAGAAGAGACTGAAGAAAGGACACAAATGTTGTACCCTGCAAATGGTATTTAGAAGTAAAGTAACAAGGTAACTCTTTAGTGTTTAGGTGTAAAAAGTAGGTTAAAAACATATTTAAAGAAAATACTGCAAATGCAACAGTTTTTGAGTTACAACTGATTTACTCAACAATAAAAATCTCAAAGGAGCTTTTGCTCAGCTATGCAATAAGTTAAAGGGCTGTAATTTTAATATGGTATAGCTCACGCAAAAGTAAGTGAAGCACGTATTGAAAGTAATACTGTAAATGCAATAGTTTTCAAGTTACAACTGATTTACTCAACAGTGAGAACCTGAGAATAGCTATTACTCAGCTATGCCATGAGCTACAGGTCTGCAATTTGACTACATTATAGCTAATTCAAAAGTAGACGAATAAGATACATGTATGTAAACAAAATTCTCTAAATGCAATGGTTTCAAGTTGCAACTGATTTATTTAACAGAGAAAACCTCAAAGTAGCTATTGCTCAGCTAAGCAATGAGCTACAGGTCTGCAACTTTACCACGTTATAGCTGACCCAAAAGTAGGTGAACAACATATTTAAATAAAATACCCTAAATGCAATAGTTTTGAAGTTAAAAGCAATATACTCAACAGTGATAACCTCAAAGTAGCTATTACTCAGCTATGCAATGATCTACAGGTTTGAAATTTTACTACAGTATGTTATAGCTGACCCAAAAGTAGCTAATAACATATTTATACAAAATTCTCTGAACACAATACTTTTCAAGTTACAAGTGATTTTACTCATAATGGAAGGTACTGAAAAGTCACAAAGTAGCCATTACTCACTTAGCTATTGGGATAGACACCCAAGTTACTCACCATGTTGTAGTGTGGAAAAAGTAGCTGAATAACATATAAACAAGATAAGAGAGAAATCCCTGCAATAGTCAATGAGAAAATAAGTGATTTAGTGCATGATTTCATGAATTTTAATGCATTAAAAATTATTTTAAAAATTTATAAAAAAAATTAAGACAGATCCAGGGTTAATACTCACACAACAGAATTTACTTGTGGCCTAGTACATATATGCAAGATATGAGAGAAATCCCTGCAAAATTCAATGAGAAAATTGTGATGGCTCTAACAAACAGACACACAGACAGATTTGCATGCATTGAACAATTTTTCATCCTCGATAGATAAGGTATTTTTTAAAAAAACAGCATGTCTCTAGGCCTTGTAGTTTTGGAGAAGTTGTTCACGCATATGCGGACACCGCAGAGTGATGCCATAATGTCAGCTGATACTAAAAAAGACATCCCCCCCCCAAGACTTGATCTTACATAATGGCAATGAGAGTTCCTACTGCTTGTTCGCAGTGCAGACAAGGTTTTGGTGGTGATCTGAACCCTTACCACAAAGGCAAAATTGCATTGCACAATATACAGCTATACAAATCTAAAGGAACCAGAAAATACCAGTAATAACATATTACAAGACAAATTTCAATGGGTAAAACCCTCTGAGGAAATGGCAGCTACTTTTAAGGGAATTCTACTTCACAGAGCTCTATCTAAAGGGGTTAGACTGAACACTACTACTAATACAATTCAAAAGATCAAGATGCACAACCTTTAATACATTCTGGTTTGTACGCAGTCCCCATCTGTCTGAGAAACTCTTCATAAAATTTCTTGGCCTCATCACCTCCAAGTGCAGAGTGAAAATCCGGCTTGTTTCCTTTCAGTATATGGTACAAGGTAAACTGAAATGTACCAACAGAAGTACATTTCACTGTGTATAACTAGAACCTGAAATATCTACAGAATTTGGTTCTAGTTAAGCCTAAATTCCACTTACATTTTGCCAAAAATACTGCATTTTCCGAGGTTATACCTTTTAATAAGTTCCAGTAACTCCTAACTATGACTTACAAAGGTTCTAGTGATACAGAGTCAACTGTATCTACTGTTATACAAATGTAAATAGCATACGTGATATGAAAACTGGAATATGCAAACAGAGGTGCAAGTATGTGTCCACCGCAAAATGACAGAGAAAGTTCATATACAAAATAATAACAATAATACAAGGTCACTAAAAGGTACCACAAAATATGTGTACACAGATTACTGTCAAAAAAGTGAATTAAATCCATTGAAGGCAAATTGAAAATGAAAGGTACCACAAAAGAAATCGTCCAGCAAATACTGTGTAACACTATTGATTAACCCTATCACGATTTTATAGTACTTAACTTCTTCTTCCTACACCTTGTGGTTGCCAAGATATAGCTCGGACAAGATTTTATAGGTCCTGGTCACTATGGCAAGGTCAAAGGTCAAATCAAGGTCTGACCATGACGTTGCACACCTACACCCCCTAACCAATGTCCCTATGAAGTATCAACTTCCTACAACTGGTTTCCAAGATATAGCCCGGACAAGATTTTATTGCTCAAGGTCACTACAGCAAGGTCAAAGGTCAAATCAAGGTCACACCATGACGTTGCAGACCTACACCCCCTAACCAATGTCCCTACCAAGTATCAACTTCCTACACCTTACAGTTTCCGAGATATAGCCTGAACAAGATTTTATAGGTCAAGGTTACTACAGCAAGGTCAAAGGTCAAATCAAGGTCACACCATGACGTTGCACACCTACACCCCCTAACTAATGTCCCTACCAAGTATCAACTTCCTACACTTTACAGTTTCCGAGATATAGCCTGGACAAGATTTTATAGGTCAAGGTTACTACAGCAAGGTCAAAGGTCAAATCAAGGTCACACCATGACATTGCACACCTACATCCCCTAACCAATGTCCCTACCAAGTATCAACTTCCTACACCTCACGGTTTCTGAGATACAGCCCGGACAAACTTTTTCCCGCCGCCCACCCATCCGGACACAATGGGTGAAAACAATACCCCAACAGCCCTTAAGGGTGTGTCCTGTGGGGTAACAATATAAAACATGTCAAAAGGCCTCAAGGTGAATTATCCCATCACTCGACAAATATTGTTGATGAAAGGCTCTGTAGTATCTTTTGTAAATAAACAAGCCTCATATTGAATTGACATTTATACTTCAATTTTGTTTTTACCAACATCTAAGTGTTCCTCAAAATACTAACTCAGGTTAATTTCAGTTTCACATATCTGGCAAAAACATTAATCTTTACTCTGAATTTGTCAAGTTTGCCCATTTGTATAGAAATAGAGTAGCTAGGAAATGTAAAAGTCTTTCACCTGGCTAACACAAAGCACTTCAAGCTGCTTATCCATTACATTCTTTGCCCATCTTTTGTCATTGTCATCGTCAAAGACCCGAGTATTCAGGATCTTCCTCACACTACATTTCACAGAATCAAAATGAGAAGTATGTCTTTAAATACATCTGCACTTGCACAGTCATAACCAAAAGTATATGATATTATTAATTAATCACAAATAATGTTTCTATATGACAGTATTTGGTCCAAAACCTCCTCATTTCATCGTGAAATTTTGGGTGTGTATTTACAAACACAGAATTGGGCATCTTTTCAAGAGAATATATTTAAATTGAGCGACATGGCCAAATGAAACAAGTCCACAAAATAACAAATTGTAGTTTGTCATTTTATAAAGAAGAAATCTCAAATGACTGACTGACTGCTGCCATGATGACCTTTACAAAATGCAAACTTTTTCTTCTTCTTTTATTTAATTCATCAGTCATATTTTCAAAAATTATTTATTATTTGTGATCTCTATTTATGTACAAACTTACAGTACAATAAAATATGCATACATGTATTCAATATCTTTATGGTTGTCATCTCGAGAAATCCCAACTAGTACACAGAGACCTTTACCGATGGAGCTGATAACACTGTCTCCAACTGAAACAATAAAGTATTCTATTTATCATCTTGAGAAAATATATATCAATGGGAACTACTTTTATTAACTATGTCTTGTCATTAATTTGAATGCAAAATTCTGTTGTTTTGAATGCATATAATAAAACTAGATTGGGCCAACTCGGCGCCAACATATCCCCAGACAGGTCATCACTCATGCCACAGGTTTTGATCGGGAATTTTTTATGTAAGCCATTTGTTGTATGCCATAAATCTTGGGAAAAGTTATATGAACTTCAGCACATCAATCTACTAAGTTTATATCTTCCCAAGGAAGATGGTGTATCCCCAGACGCCGAATACATAACTCAACAGAGCATATTTTCAATCTTCCTGCAATGATAACTCTGAACCTATTTTCAAAGTATTTAAATGATTGATGATTGAATGTCCATTCCAAATTAATAATCCCAAAAGAGCATATCTGTTTCTATATTTGTTGACAAATAAAATATTATTTCTAACTCAACTCATCATACTTTTCAATCTTCCTGCAAAGGGTGACTCTGAACCTATTTTCAAAGTATTTAAATGATTCATAATCCCAAAAGCGCATATCTGTTTCTATATTTGTTCACAAATAAAATATTATTTAAAAATTATATATTATTTATATTATTATTTTGTTATATTATTTTTAGAATTTGCATTGTTTTTCAGTTATTCATTTCCTCAATTCCTATATATGTGGTCCATATATATGCAACCTAAATATGTGACACAATCTCAGTTCTGACTCCCCTTTGTCTTATTAGATAATGAAGCAAACCCCATCTCCCAACCCCACCCCACCCCTCTCCCCTTCTCCACACCTCTCTCACTGTTACAGAAGATCTGCAACCCCACTGAAAAGTCTGGTTCTTTGTTTCTCATTTGATATCATTCAATATCTTTGTTTATTTAGTGTCACTCAATAGCTGGAGGTCCCAGAGGTGGATGGGGGGGGGGGACTACAAAGAGAGTGCTACAGCACAAATGGTAAACAAACAAAAGGGGTAATCAAATACAAAAAGCTCAGTTTAATCTTATCACTACAATAAAATCAAATATATAAATAAGGAATGTCCAACAGGAAAATTATATACCTCCAGAATTAAATATAAATTATCAAAACCATCAAACAGATTTATAATAATAATTCAGAATTGAGAATTTTAAGAATGTGATTATCAACTGAAATGAGTTAGTAACTGTAGGAACTGTGTCAAAATTAACTGAGGCAAACTGAATAAAACTGGGCTAGTTGAGGGTTAAAAATCCCCTATTTTTATTACATAAGGCTATAATTTCATTAATATTGGACTTATAGCTCACCAGAAAATAACAGTGTCCATTTTGCCTACTTGAATATGTTTAACCAGTTTCATTTTAAAAAGTTAAAAACTCAGCAAGCAGAGAGATAACACACAAAAATAAGTACTTAAAAGCCTAAGATAGCCATAACATTATTAATAAAAATTTAAATAGACAGGCACTTCCTTTGAAAAATTCAAAGATTTCAGCTCTATGACCCACATAGTTCGACAGTTACAGGGCTTTAAAGTGGTATAATATCCATAAACTGGGTCTCTGTGGGCATTTTACAATTGTTAAAGAGACCTTAGCAATTAAACTACAGAGCTGAAACTTTTTGGGGGACAAACATAACAAACAAAAATTATATATAATACAGTTTAAGACTTGTCACACTAAGCATTTCCAAATAACAGGGCAAAATACAGAAAAAAATGTCAAAAAAGGTCACTTAGGTGAGTGTTTATGGCCCTCATACACAGTTTAAATGTCTACTTGAAGCCATGATTTTTGGCACATGTAAAAAGAACATAATAATGTATTCCCAGATGAGATTTCAGCCCTATCAGTCACATAGTTTAACAGTCACAGGGCTTAAAGGTGGCAAAAGTCCAAATACTGGGTCTTTGGGAGCCCGTCAGAGACCTCAATGTGGCCTTCAAATTAAAGCTTCAGACTTAAAATTTGTCACATACTAAGATTACACATAGAATATGTATCTAATACAGTCTGAAACTTCTCAGACTTACCATTTCCAAGTTACAGGGCAAAATATGTGAAAAATATCTAAAAAGGGTCACTCGGATGGGGATTTATGGTCCTCATACATGGGTTAAATGTCTATTAAAGGCCTAAACTTTGGAGTACATACAAGAAAAACATATTGATATATTCTCAGATGATATTTCACTTAGATGAGAGACATTGTTTGAAAGCTACAGTGCTTGAAGGTGGCAAAAAGTCCATAAATTGGGTCTCTGTGGGCAATTTTGAGACCTCAAGTCGGCCTAACAGGTAAACCTACAGCCTTTAAATTTTTCACAGACAAGGATTACATATAAGAGTTACACCCAGAGCAGTTTGAGACTCATCAGAATTACCACTTCCAAATTATAGGGCAAAATATGTTAAAAATCTAGGAAAAAAGTCCTAAGTGGGGTCTTTATGGGCCCCAACCACAATTTTCTCCTCAACTTAAAGTCTTGATTTTCGGCACATGTACTAAGAATATATTAAGCCAGATACGCCTCATAGTTTGTGACCTAGAGGGCTCTAAGTGGTCAAAAGTGCAATTTCTGACCTTAAGGTGGCCATAAGTTCTTTATTATTGGGAGTTTAAGGTCACCTTAAAATAGGGATCTTCCTTTGGGCATCCTTAACATGTGTACCAAGTTTGAAAAAAAAATATCAATCCGTTGAGTTATCGCGTCCACAAGGAAATTTCTACGGCGGCGGCGGCGGCGCGACGGACCTGAATCCAATATATCCCCGACTTTCGTCTGGGGATATAATAAACTTGGTTTCTGACCACAGGAAATTGTTCAAGAAACTATATACCTTCAGCACAAATTAGTGGTTGCTAATACCGACATACACAGGTGGACTGTCTTGCAGAAGATAAGATGTTATTAGGATTCAAACAAAAAACAAGTTGTTCAGCTAATGCCATAATAATGACATAATTTTGGCTTTTATGACATTCTTTTTTTGACTCAGTCCGCATTTTGTCTCCATGTTTTTCAGGCTATTTTCACTGTAAGATTTGCTAGGTCATGTGAAATGTTACCATCACATTATTTCAACAAATTACACCACAAACTACACAATAAATGGACAAGTTTAATGATGAAATCAGTATAGCAGAATCAACGATTACTATATCTAAAAAGAAGTCTACATTCGATATTTATGACTTCATACATCTTAAGCCTGATAATCTTTGAACAGCTTCATTTTCTCCACTAACATGTTTACCTGTATATTAAAATGTGAACCTGTACATTTAAAACACACTCATTTTAACAGTAAAACAATCTTTTACATCAACCATGGTCTATTGAAAAAAAACCCTTCGAACTCTGTTTCAATGTGCAAATACATATGATAGGCCAAAAATACCAATTAGGCCGAAAATACGAGGAGTGACCATAGATAATAGAGAGTTTGCGAACAACGTTTTTCATGCCCGTATCTACTTTCCGCTACGCTACACGTCATTGATTTCTGTGTGTGATGTCATTTCATAAGGTTTTAACTGCACAAGGTTACGTTTTTTACGTGGCAAATGGCTTTGCCACGTAATCTATTTCCCTTGTGGCTTTATTAATTACTGGAGCAATAAAGTGTGTTATACATGTCAGTACAGAGTTCTTGAGAGACTGTAGATTATTTTTAGCAACTTTGTCAATTTTTGAAAAACCCAAGTGTACAACGACCAGCCTTTTTTCATCCCCTGTCATAAATTTTTTTGAAGTAATGCACACAATCCTCCAAAGTTTTATGTACGTTTGTTTTACAAGCTATTAAACTTGTGAGTTTATTGGCTATTGGGTCAATACAGCTGGTAATATATATCAGTACCCAGTTCATTCAGTACTGTAGATGATTAAAACCAGTGTATTTATCTCTATTGACTTGTATAACTCCCAATATATTTAAAAGAAATACTTGTAAAATTCATGGTTCAAACGCTGTTCGCAAACAAAACTCCCCCCTAATGGCTTTCTCCCCCCTATTGATTAATTATGTTGCGTATTTTTGCAAGGGGCGTTTGTGAAACGTTGTTCGCAAACTCTCTATTCTGATTCCAAAAGGGGCCTCTGTAAATGTTGTGGCTATAACTTGGAGATAACCTATGAATGTATAACAGGTAATCAGAAAAGATAGATGATCCTGAACATAAAGATATCCTAAAAAGCGGTCCCATTCTAAAATGTAACTTTTTGTATTGTATTGTATTGTGTATTTATACTCGGCGCAATATCTCCATGTACTTCAGGACTCAAAGCGCTATATAATCCATCTGACTACATACAAGTACAGTCCAACTCTCAAATTACTGACATTTCCCTAACTGAAAGACAGAGGCTCAAGGACATTTTATCAATGTCCTTGAGGTTCTTTAACCTGCCACTGGGGATAAGACCCAATGACAGAGGACCGCCATTTTACATGGTCATCTGAAACACTAGATATCTGCCTTTACCTGGGTTTGATCCCATGTCCTCTGTGTTCCTAGACAAGTGCGTTACCCACTAGGCCACAGCGGCATTCAGTAATTATCTCTATTTGGTCTCTGTGCATAACTTGGCTCTATACCGTAATTAGCCTGGCCGTATGTGGGTTATCATAATTCTGTGCATGTCTTAATACTGTGTCTTAATATAAGCCAAAACCACCAACATTTGCCATAACATTCAAAATATCTTTGTAAGTTATCGATATTTGTTCATTACAAATTCTTAACAATCATTTAACAACAACAAAATATAAGAATACTTTCAACTTAGTTTCTTAGTTTAGGCTTCTTCTGTAAAATTTCCCTCCTTGCCTCAGTATAAAACTTGTTTTCAAAGAGGCAAGGCACCATTTTAAGTAACTTTTGCCCTCTCCCCACCCTGACAACCTACTAAGCTTGTAGTTTCAGATCATTTGGTGGGCTGTGCGGCAGGCCAGAGGGCCATGGCAACTTCCACTGTGTGAATCATGAATTCCTCTGTCAGCTGGACATATAACCAGCACTGTACTGCCAGGCTTTGTATCATGGCACAAAACTTAATTTGGCACAAAACAGAAGATGCAGTATTATTAACATTTGATAATAAGGAAGTTGCTGTGATGACAACAACATCCTCTGCTGCTTCTGTGTATCTTTGGGAGTTTTCGTATGCAAAATGTGCCAGATTTGGATGGGTTTCTAGTAGAAATTACATTATCGTCCCCTAAAAACAATTCTGAAAGGTTTATTTCTCTAATTTTATTTCCTTTAAGTATATGTATGACTTGTGCTAGTGTTGATTCATATTTTTAGCAATATAAATCCACACAACTCCATATAAAACAAGCAAAAATTAGGGTTTTATTTCCAAGTTGTGCCAAGTTATGGCTGGGAGGGAAACTGGTCAACTCGGACCTTTGCCAATTTGGACCCTGCCAATTTGGTCTCATCTACAACAAACTCGGCCCTATTCTTATACAAAGTTGGACCAATTCTCAAACTTTAAACTAGAGGATCGCTCGCAAAAAAAAAGATAATGTTTTTGCATAGCAAAAACAAAGCGTCCCAAAAAGGATATAAAGGTGAGTGCTAAAGTATTAGGAAAATGCTTTGTTTCTAGCCTTATACTGTTGTGGCAACCAAAGTCAGCGCAGTCTGCTCTATCTAGCACGGTTTTCAAGATATAAGCATTTTTGTGTTTTGCAAAAAATAAAAAAATTAAAAATGTCCGCTATATTTGGCGAGACAAAAATATTTTGAAAATTGGCATGGCTACTCTGCAGAGATACCCAGCAGGTCCAAAATTTTGTTGAGTTCGCTCCATATAGCACGGTTTTCGAGATATAAGCATTTTTGTGTTTTGCAAAAACTTTGAAAATTCAAAATGGCCACCATTTTTGGGGAGACAAAAATTTTTGTAAAGACCACTGCCGTGGTGTGTATCTCCCGCCGAGCATTAAAGCAGAAGAAATAGCTTTTCCGAGATATTCACAATTTTTCATTTTCGTGTGTGAAAGGTCTTCCAAAAGTAGGTGAATGAGTTATTTGAGAAAAATTGGCTATCTGCAATACTATTAAGAGATAATTCACATTTACTCATTTTGAGTAGGTGAATAATTATCTATGGGTCTGAAACTTCACCAAGTGAAAGCTCTCCCAAAAGTAGGTGAATGAGTTATTTGAGAAAAATTGGCTATCTGCAATACTTTTAGAGATAATTCGCATTTACTCATTTTGAGTAGGTGAGTAATTAGCTATGGGTCTGAAACTTCACCATGTGAAAGCTCTCCCACAAGTAGATGAATGAGTATTTGATAAAAATTGGGTATCCGCAATACTTTTACAGATAATTAGCATTTACTCATTTTGAGTAGGTGAATAAATAGCTATGGGTCTGAAACTTCACAGAGTGAAAGCTCTCCCAAAAGTAGGTGAATGAGTTATTTGAAAAAAATTGGCTATCTGCAATACTTTTAGAGATAATTCACATTTACTCATTTTGAGTAGGTGAATAATTAGCTATGGGTCTGAAACTTCACCAAGTGAAAGCTCTGCCAAAAGTAGGTGAATGAGTTATTTGAGAAAAATTGGCTATCTGCAATACTTTTAGAGATAATTCGCATTTACTCATTTTGAGTAGGTGAGTAATTAGCTATGGGTCTGAAACTTCACCAAGTGAAAGCTCTCCCAAAAGTAGGTGAATGAGTTATTTGAGAAAAATTGGCTATCTGCAATACTTTTAGAGATAATTCGCATTTACTCATTTTGAGTAGGTGAGTAATTAGCTATGGGTCTGAAACTTCACCAAGTGAAAGCTCTCCCAAAAGTAGGTGAATGATTAATTTGAGAAAAATTGGCTATCTGCAATACTTTTAGAGATAATTCGCATTTACTCATTTTGAGTAGGTGAGTAATTAGCTATGGGTCTGAAACTTCACCATGTGAAAGCTCTCCCACAAGTAGATGAATGAGTTATTTGATAAAAATTGGGTATCTGCAATACTTTTACAGATAATTAGCATTTACTCATTTTGAGTAGGTAAATAATTAGCTATGGGTCTGAAACTTCACCATGTGAAAGCTCTCCCAAAAGTAGGTGAATGAGTTATTTGAGAAAAATTGGCTATCTGCAATACTTTTAGAGATAATTCGCATTTACTCATTTTGAGTAGGTGAGTAATTGGCTATGGGTCTGAAACTTCACCATGTGAAAGCTCTTCCAAAAGTAGGTGAATGAGTTATTTGAGAAAAATTGGCCATCTGCAATACTTTTAGAGGTAATTCGCATTTACTCTTTTTGAGTAGGTGAGCAATTAGCTATGGGTCTGAAACTTCACCATGTGAAAGCTCTTTGGGATAGCTGCTCTGCAGAGATACCCTGAAGATAAAAAATTTCGTCGAAATCGCTCTATGTAGCACGGTTTTCGAAATATTAGCATTTTTGTGTTTTGCAATTTTTGCGCAAAAATTCGAAAATTCAAAATGGCCGCCATTTTTGGCAAGACAAAATTTTTTTTGAAAATTGGCATGGCTACTCTGCAGAGATACCCTGTGGATCAAAAATTTTGTCGAAATCGCTCTATCTAGCACGGTTTTCGAGATATAAGCATTTTTGTGTTTTGCAATTTTGCGAAAAATTCGAAAATTCAAAATGGCCGCCATTTTTTGCGAGAAATTTTTTGTTCGAAAATTGGCATGGCTACTCTGCAGAGATACCCTACGGATCAAAAATTTCGTCGAAATCGCTCTATCTAGCAGGGTTTTTGAGATATAAGCATTTTTATGTTTTGCAATTTTTGCGAAAAATTCGAAAATTCAAAATGGCCGCCATTTTTGGCAAGACAAATTTTTTTTGAAAATTGACATGGCTACTCTGCAGATATACCCTGTGGGTCAAAAATTTCGTCGAAATCGCTCTATCTAGCAGGGTTTTCGAGATATAACCATTTTTATGTTTTGCAATTTTTGCGAAAATTTCGAAAATTCAAAATGGCCGCCATTTTGGGCGAGACAAAAATTTTTTAAAAATTGGGAAAACTACTCCCCAGAGATACCCTGCGGGTCAAAAATTTCGTCGAAATCACTCTATCTAGCACGGTTTTCGAGATATAAGCATTTTTGTGTTTTCCTTATTTGGAAAATTCGTAATGATTAATTAATCATTAATTACTCGGCCATTTCTTGACCAATCAATGCCAAAATCTAATGATTTCCAGATTTTAATAGAATGAATGTATTTGCCAAGTTTCAGGTGAATTGATAAAATTCCTTTCAAGTTATCATCCGGACAAGCTTCCCCATCGAAAAAAGACATTTTTGGTCATGTGACCTCTCTGATTGGTTGAAATGTCACTGCAGCATATTCAAAAAAATTCCCCAAGGCTACTGCCTAAACCTGCCAAATTTGAAAAGAATCCGTCTAATGGTTACAGAGTTATAAGGAAAACAAAATGCGGAGCCGGCGGAGCCAGCGGAGCCTGAAGCTCTCCCATACACAAACAAGCGTCCCTTGCGGGACGCTTAATTCACATATAATTTTTACTTATGGATGGATTTTTATAATTTAGATATCATTCTTTTCAGTTTTCAATCGTGATTTTTTAAAGAAAGTTGTGACCATTCTAGTGGCTTTCTACCAGTGAACACCCACCTTATATGACTTTGTTAGAGGTCAAGGACAAATGCTTCTATTTATCTACAAAATGGGCGTTCATTGGTAATTCCGGTTTGCGGTAAAAACGGCCGATAATAGAGATAAATTATGAAAATATGAAGCTTAGAAACAAATGTAACAATATGCACCCCACTTATTAACTAGAGTATGTATCATTTGACAATCTAGAATAAAAGAAGAAGAATAAAATATAAAGCTGTTAATATAAGTTAAATTCAATATTTTAACTTTAACATGGGCGTTTACTGGTAGAATGCCACTCAGCAAATAAAAAGGTTAACTTTGTATATTACTACCGGTGTAGCGCGAGATAATGTCTCCCCTATATTTGTCACTAGGGGGGTAAAATATTGCACTGGGGGTTGAAATATTTTGACCCCCCCTTGCAAGATTTGGAATCCCTCCCCAAATCAGTGATTACCATTGTGTTGGGGATAAACTTGTAGTGGAGCACTTGCATTCTATTTAATATTGATGTGGGGCCAAGCAAAGCACATGCATTCTATTTATTTATTATTTATTTATGTTGATTTTATACTCTTGCATCATTTATGAAATAATTATTGCATGAAGTCTTACAAAAAACTATGCCTTTTTGATGAGATTTCTTTTGACATTAATAATAATATTCACATCATTTATTATATTATTTTATATAGTGTCTTAGGAAAATATACCCAAATCATGAAATGAAACAAATCAGCATCAAAGTAATATATAAATATAATGAGACTTACTCAAATTAAACCTTTAACAGGGCAAACATATTTGTGGCAATTTTATGGTTGAGCCTTATTATTTAATTTAACAAAGTAGTATTAAGAATGCCATATTTTCACAAGTCAATGCAAATCAATATGAAAATGCAATTAAATCAATCTGATGAATTTTATGATACAACACACTGATATGCATATAAAGTTGCATCTTTTGGCTAGGTTAAATGGGAAACTGTCTATTTAAGAACATAGCGTGTAAACACTTAAAAATTGTGATAAAGTCAATCATTTTGCATGTAAATATGTAAGTATCGGGGTGGTTAGTATCACCCCAAAAACACTCAAAAGAGTCTTAGGCATTGTTACTGATATGAATGTATTGACAACTGTCCAATTGACTAAATAAACACACTAGTGTATTGTCCTATTGTCTCTTATAAGAGAGAGGGGAGTAAATATCTAGCAGGGGGTGATTATCTTGCAGCACTGTCTGCTATATTTTGACCCCCATAATCCCTCTATTGTTTGGGGGTGCAAAATATTGCTTGCAAGATAATTAATCCCCGAAAGATCAAAGGAGGGGGTGCAAAATATAGCGGGAGTCATTATCTTGCATTACACCGGGGCGACATTGTGGGGATGAATATTAAAAGGGTCCGAGTTTGCATCCAAATGTGGCCCGAGTTGCAGAAGGTCCGAGTTGTCTATGATTCGTCAGGAGCAGTTTCCACTACTACAGGGGGGGCGGCCATACAGACAGGACAGTCGTAACGGACACAACTGAAGGCTGTATATATTTGTCACATGATCGTGACGTCACTTCTCGTAAGGTCATGAATATTCATGAGAACAAATTGTAGTTTTTGATATCGTACACAATATATTTGCATTTACGTCCTGTTTAAAAGTTATTTTATAAACCACAATAAAATCCATGGATTTAAAGAAGAAGGTAAATAACCACATATTTAGACGTGGCTTGTGTCTCAAGTTGAGAATGGGGTTCAGCACTGAAATCAGGAGGGCAGAGTCTGTAAAAAGGACTAGACAAAGTTGCGGTTATCTTTTATCAATTACAAAATAACTTTATCAAAACGTTTTATACACAGACAATATACACACTTGTTACACTTGCTTTAGTAACTCTTTGAATTATTGCTCTCATTTTACATTTAGAAAAACCCACAACTTCACCGTTTACAGTTAGGAAGATACTAAATTTAATCTACTATCAGTGTCAAATGCCGAATAATAGTTCAAATGGAAATAATTTCAATACTGGTGTAAATGCAATCCACAAATTACAAATATTTTTGCCCTGCTGCCCTGTGACAAATTTTGTTTAAAAGTGTACAAAATTGACAGTCAGAATACTACTGCAGAATACACTTCATTGTAACTGCATGAAAAATATGTTCATAAACTCATTTAAAAAAATCAGACTGATGTATGGTAATACACGAGATCTTTGTATTCTAATGGAACTTTATTAAGGATCTAATCACTAACCACTCCATCTGATTGCGATTGAATTGGGATTTAAATTCTAACTGTTCATTATAAAAATAACAATTTACACCTTTATTAAATAGATATAAGTAATGGACTTGTTTCTAAAAAAGTACTTAAGTTCCTGATTTACTACTACAATGCAAGGTAGTTCAGATGAACCAGGGCCTGTATTCACGACAGGTCTTAGAATTAAATCCAGTCTTAAAGTTAAGACTTTTGTCTCAGCTAAGTTTTGTCTTAAAACCGTATTCACAAAGGGTGACTTAGCTAAGTTCAAGATTATCAAATAACCACAGTGGTTTTCTGTGTCATGTGACTTTTCTTTTCTGTTCAAACTATACTATTGGTGACATACATCCTTCATTTAATGCATTTGATCTAAGGAAAAGTGCTGTTTTGAAATGGAAAACCTTGTTACCACATGTAAACTTCCCAAAGACTGCTTTAGTGAGGTGTTCTGTATAATTATACTTTATTTACAGCCATTTCAAATTTTGAAGTGGAGAAAAGTTTATGGCGGCCATATTTAAGTCATCTTTACAAAATTGAAGCCCACTATCAACCAGTCTTAAAGTTAAGCCCTTATTTAAACCTAAGACTGATCTTAACTTCTTTGTCTTAGCAATTCTTCTGCGAAAGTTAAGACATAAGTCTCAACTTTAAGCCTAAGCCCTGGATAAGACATTTCGTGAATACAGGTCCAGGGGCGGATTTTATGAAAGGTCTCAGACTTAGCCCAGTCTCAGGCTGAGCCACTGGCTCAAATCTGAGCCTTTTGGCTCAGCTAAGTCTTTGTCTCAAATGTTTTTTACAGAAGGGGTCTCAGTTGAGACCAAGCTTATCAAATAACCACAGTGGTTTTCTATGTCATGTGACCATTTTTTGTAGTCAAAATATTCTACTGATGACATGTATGTTCCTTGTTTGACACATAATATCTCTGATTAAATACCATTTTGTAATGGGAAACCTTGTAAACATGTAAAAACACCGAAAGACTACTTCAGGGGGTTGTTTTATATACTTGTACCCTATTTTCAGCCATTTCAAACTCTGAAGTGAAGAAAGAATTATGGCGGCCATATTTGAGCCTTTGATTACAAAACTTTAGCCCACTTTCTACCAGTCTCAACACTTGAGCCAGTGGCTCAGCCAAAGCTGAGACCTTTTGTGAAATCCATTAAGGCTGAGCCCATGGGCTCAAGTAAAATATTCCAATAATTTGAGACAAAAGTCTCAAGTTTGAGTCTGAGACCGGGCTAAGACCTTTTGTGAAATCCGCCCCAGGTAAAAGTCACCCAAAACCAGTCCCTTCGTTGTTAGAGAGAATTGGTAACTCATCTACCCTCCGCCGCCCTGGACCAACCCAGCCTGACCTTTAGAATGGTTCTTTAGAATACACCATACGTCGGTTGTTTCTAAAGTTCGGAATTTCCGTTGGGCGATACGGAAAATCGCCTAAAAATCACCTAAAGTCGCCCAAATATCGCCTAATTTACTTTAAAATGTAAAATGATTAAAATATACAACTATCTAACAGTTCTTTAATCAATTAAAGGGGGAGGGAGGATAATATATCTCCATAACCTAGGTCTACATTTGTAAAATGTTTAATATTTGCTTAATTTTAACAGGATAACCACCAAAATGTTCTTTATTATGTGGAGAATACTCGAGTATAGATAATTTATCTGAAAATCTAACATAATATATCTTAAAAGTTAGATATTAAACACCAAAATCCACAGAAAAAATCGCCCAATTAAGTAACACTCAGAAATCAAGGCCTTTGTCAAAATATCTGTAAAATACTTAATATTTGCTTGATTTTAATAAGACAAACACCATATTGTTCATTATAGTGTGTAGAATACTCGTTTATAGGTAACATAACTAGAAACTTAACATAAGATACCTTAAAGTAAGTTATTTAGGGAGCAAATCCACGGGAAAAATCGCCCAATTAACACTGGAAAATCCAAAGCTATGTTAAAATCGCTGTAAAATGCTCAATATTTGCTTGATTTTAATAAGACAATCACCAAATTGTTCATTATTATGTGGAGAATAGTCGTAGATAGATAATTAAACTGCTAACTTGACATAAGATATCTTATAAGTAAGATATTCATCACCAACATCCACGGAAAAAATCTCCCAATTAAAAAACACTGGGAAATCCGAGGCTATGTTAAAATCATTGTAAAATGCTCAATATTTGCTTGATTTTAATAAGACAACCACCAAATTGTTCATTATTATGTGGAGAATAGTCGTAGATAGATAATTAAACTGGAAACTTTGCATAAGATAGCTTAAAAGTAAGATATTCACGAAGATATTCCTTATTATCTACAGAATTCTCATGTATAACATAAAACTAGACATAAGGTGACCTGATAGTATTTCACTTGGAACCCTTGAATAACAATTGTATCAAGAAAAATGTTAGAAAAATGTAATTGTCACAACACTAATCTTCAATTATATTAGGCGATTTTTAGGCGATTTTCCGTTTCCGTCACGGAATTCCGTCACTTTTCCGTGGTTTAGAAACCACCCCATACGTCTGCATTTCGACGGTAATGCAAAATATATTTTTCGGATAATGTTAGTTATGTTGTGTAAAATCCAAGTAATATCGCCCATTGCGGCTGTTCATTTTCGAAATAAAGTCAATTCGCAGCAATATAGACTTTTGACAGTTAAATATATTGTTAGTATTATCCATAAGGAAACATGGCCTGTGTCACCTACACGTCCCTTTAGTCATGGGCTTCTGTTTGATACAGATAAATTAATCAGGGACTGGGAGCTTGGGGTAAAGGAATCAAAGTTAAACTTAGAGGAAAAAAAAATTCACATTGCTCACTTAAATGCAGTGCGTGTAAGTTTAAACTGACCTACTTAATCCCTTATGCTACAATGAGAAAATCAGATTGCTTAAATCAACAGGAGACTCCATTGTTTTTCAGTTTGCATGTCATGCATGAATACATATAGAGTTTGAGTGTGGATGAGTTAGTTCTGACATATTTAGCAATGGATTAATTGGTATACCATATGGCTCCCTGAAAGGGAAGAGTTTCTGTACTGGGGTGTAGGTGTGGTTTAATAAAAATTTGTAGTTGGATAATTGAATCGTATACCAAATAATGAGATATATTACATGTCTTTCAAAATAATAATAATAATAATAAAAAAACTCCAATCACCATGCTGACAGCCCCTTATATATCCCTCATTAGACCTATTGGCTTTGTCAAAACAAAATTGTAAGATATCGTCTGCAAATCTATTACTGAGGCTATATTTGGCAAGTGGCATATCAGCTTCAAGGTTTAGCAAGGTCACCAAACAGATCCAGCAATGTATCACTATTAAATTTCAAATTAAGTTAGTGTTTCATGTCCCATTCAATAGCCAGGTTTATATTGGGATAGGCTCACAGCATTGCCAAACTCAAAATTAAGTTTTCAATCCAAAGGCGTGAAATGTCAAAATAAGTTCTAGCAAATCATAAGCTGCAAATATGTTGAGGACGTCGGATTTGACCTGTTACATCTCTGATGGCCAGAAGATGTCACATTCTAACATGACACGCTTGTGTCCGCGATTCTGATTGGTCAATCTCCGTGGTAAAACCGAGCATAACCTCACGGCTAGTTTTACATAGGTGGGCGATAATCCCACTTCACTTTTTTAAAGTCAAATTTCGAAAAATATGCATTATAAATCTTCATCAAAACAGAATAAAATATAAAATGTCATGTTAGAATAGCAATAACACACTCCTAGCGTGGGGTTATGCAGGGTTTTACAACTCATAGCGCATTAGAAACACTCAGGCTTCGCCTTCGTGTTACTAATATCGCTATTCGTTGTAAAACCCTGCATAACCCCACGCTAGTCGTGTGTTATTTCTACAGTACCTAAAACTCCCAATTCCCTTGTGGGAATTTTCTTTGATGCTTGCCAAATTTGTCCCATCAGAGGATGTGTTCAGACACAATGTGTAATTATTCTTGGTGATGGCCAAGCAGATATACTATATATGATCTATACTGGGTTGTTTCAATATAAGATCCTATAGATTTAAGTTGAAGGTCATCTAGAGTGTGTGTATAAAATAAACCTCACATTTCAGTGATGTTTTCAGAAAGAGTTTTTTTTTTTATTATATTATTATTATTCTTTGTACCTTCTGCTTTGTTGTTGTCGGTTATCTTCTTCCTTCAGTATAAAGGTAGAGATTAACCCAGACTTATAAGGATTAAGTTAGATCCTAAAATAAGGTTTGAAGCCTAATTTTATTTGGATATTGTAAATATTGTCATCAGAGTCTGTGATCTTTAATGAAATGAAAAATTCAAGTGGGTTAATATGAGAAAACAAAAGTTAAGGCTTGTAGGGGGTTGACTTTAAGAAAGTTGAGGGGTCAACCCTCAGGCTCAGCTAGCTAGGCTCTGCAAAAGTTTTTACTTTGATAATTGGTGTGTATGATTCTAGACAGTGGTCAGTTGTATGAGTTTTATTAAGAAAATTTATTTTCAGAAGAAACAAGAGGTTTATACAGATCCTGGGACAGGATATGAAGTATTTAGTATGATAGCCCATCTGCATAGAGGCACGTGTTGTGGAAATTCATGCAGACATGTAAGCTTTTAAAATCATAATAAAGCCAAGTTGCTTTTAAAGATGATAGATATGACATAAGATACAATCACTGGCACTAAAGTTAGTTCATATTTTCATCTCTAACCTTGGACAGAAATATTTGTCTTTCTAAATCTCATACAGCCTTTGCATCTAATGTCACAATATTAACATCATTTGGATGATTATTAGTCCCTATTTAATGTGAAATTAAACATAAAACACAAATATGCTTTTAAAGGTTATATCATTATTAATGAAATTTCTTTTGTAATAATTGCCTCTTTAAAGAACTATGAATAATAATGGAGGAAATAATAAAAGAGGAATTCACATTTTCTCATTGAACTGCAGTGATATCCACCAATTTTTTCTCCCACCCAATATGGTGCTTGTTAGCTTTGTTAGCTTTTGCCAGGGAGAGAGATTATGAAATGCATCCTGCTTTTGTGCGCATGCATTATGGCAGGTGAACACACTTTTGGCCAAGGTTAAAGATCACACTATGACTTAGCATACCTGCACTCCCCACTTCAGCCATCTTCTTATTATTGGTTCTAGAACTTCGAAATGTGAAAACAAGCTATAGAAAATCATGTCCTAAAAATTTATTGCAAGTTTCACATTTGAGATTTCACCCCTGCTTCAAGGTTCAGTTGGGAAATCATATTGAAAAGGCCTTTTATCTCCCTTATTAATGCTCCTTGGGTTTTGAAGCCTGTTTTGTGGTCAGATAACCTCCAGTTTTGTTTTATACCCAGCTGGAGATAAACACAGCAGTAGTGGCCTTGTTTCCTATAAGCGTTAGTCTCACATCTAATAATGGCATTAATGTGAAGGATCTATGTAAGTATTTCAACCAGTGCATGTATTTGTATTTTTTTTATTATATAAATCAGCTTTTACTCCGAATAAATACATTAATAATGCTCATTTCCGGGTACTATTTTAAAATATTATTCAGCCAGCTGTAACCGTTTGATATAATTAAGCATCCCTGAAAGGGCGCTTATTTGGTTTTGCGTCAGTTTCCTCGCCGCCACCGCCACTGCCGCATTATGGTCTCCCTCGAATATCTCCCTTATTATTGCAAGCTTTTTAAGCATATTTGGCAGTTATATACCTTAGGCGTGGGAAAATTTTTCCACATCCTTAAATTTGACCTTTGAACTTTATCAAGGTCACATGATCAAAAAATAGTTTTTTCGGGTACACCCGCCCGTCATCACAGTTCAGGAAAATCTACTGACCGCAGAGGCTTGTAACTTCATACACATGTTTATACTATCAAAAACGTGAGCTGATTAGATTTTGGGAGCAATCCGATGAAAATTGACCGATTTATGAGTGATTTTCTCACAGGTACCAATCAGAAAGCTTAAAATTCATGTGAACCCCCCTATTATCTTCTTAAGTATTGCATTTAGAGCCATAAAATGTATTGGGAGGTAGTAGGAAACCATATGTGGAGAGTCTTGAAAGCAGTCAAATTTCCCCCCCGACCCCCCTGTAGGGGTCAAACTGGGGTCATAAAATAGCCAATTTCATCTTTTCCCCTTACATCTCCTTTATTCTTGCTTCTAGAGGTTGAGAATGTATTAAGAGGTATTGGGAAACCATATGTGAAGAGTCTAGATAGCCGGTCATATTTACCCCCAGACCCTCCCTTATGGGTCAAACTGGGGTCATAAAATAGCCGATTTTGTGTTTTTGCCTTATATCTCCTTTATTCTTGCTTTTACAGTTTTAGAATGTATTAAGAGGTATTGGGAAACCTTATGTGATGAGTCTAGATAGCCGGTCAGATTTACCCCTGCATCCCCCCTTATGGGTCAAACTGGGGTCATAAAATAGTCGATTTTGTGTTTTGGCCTTTTATCTCCTTTATTCTTGCTTTTAGAGCTTTAAAATGTATTAAGAGGTATTGGGAAACCATATGTGAAGAGTCTAGATAGCTGGTCAGATTTACCCCCGGACCCCCCTTATGGGTCAAACTGGGGGTCATAAAATAGCTGATTTTGTGTTTTTGCCTTATATCTCCTTTATTCTTGCTTTTAGAGTTTAGAATGTATTAAGAGGTATTGGGAAACCTTGTGTGAAGAGTCTAGGTAGCTGGTCAGATTTACCCCCGGATCCCCCCTTATGGGTCAAACTGGGGTTATAAAATAGCCGATTATGTGTTTTTGCCTTTTATCTCCTTTATTCTTGCTTTTAGAGCTTTAGAATGTATTAAGAGGTATTGGGAAACCATATGTGAAGAGTCTAGATAGCTGGTCAGATTTACCCCCGGACCCCCCTTATGGGTCAAACTGGGGTCATAAAATAGCCGATTTTGTGTTTTGGCCTCTTATCTCCTTTATTCTTGCTTTTAGAGTTTTAGAATGTATTAAGAGGTATTGGGAAACCCTATGTGAAGAGTCTAGATAGCTGGTCAGATTTACCCCCGGATCCCCCCTTATGGGTCAAACTGGGGTCATAAAATAGCCGATTTTGTGTTTTTGCCTTTTATCTCTTTTATTCTTTTAGAGTTTTAGAATGTATTGAGAGGTATTGGGAAACCTTATGTGAAGAGTCTAGATAGCTGGTCAGATTTACCCCCTGCCCCCCACCCCTTTTATGGATCAAACTGGATTCATCAAATAGCCGATTTTGTGTTTTTGCCTTATATCTATTTTATTCTTGCTATTCTTGCTTACTTTTCGCAATTTATGACCATAGAAAACAAAATAAAGCTTAAATTTTTCTTTCATGTTAATGCATGAACTTCCACACTGTCTGGTTAACTTTCACTTCTTCTCTCAGCACTGCATGTTTTTATTTTCAAAAACCTTTTTCTACTGTATATTGTATTGTGGTGAACCTTTTTGGGAGGCTTAGTTTTTGTTAGCAAAAACATTTTTCTAGTTTTGAAAGCTTCCTCAGCAGAAATCCAGGATTGTGCAATAATTTCAGTCAATGCTTTGGATTGGGTCACAGTCACAGTATTTATGTTCTGTTACTTTTGTTCTTTTCAGTGTCCCTTTCAACATGTCATGGTGCCTGCAAAAGAGAGATCAAAGAAAGTTTTCAACAGTGCTTTTTACACCTAACAGACAATAAGTGTTATTGGTACTGTGATGTGTAATTATTGTAAGATACAAGCTTTTGATGGACTGGCATACCTTAATAGGTTTACCACAGTAGAACCTTTAATATCCAGCCTTCTGTTATCAGAATATTCATTTATATCATTATCATTATATTTTCTGAACCATCTATTATAGAAACAAAATCACACTGTCCCAACATGTGTGAATAATATTCCAGTATATTTCTGAGTCCTCGAGTCCTCGAGTCCTCATTTCACAAAGTATTACACCATAGTTTTAGTTGTAGTATTTATGTTGATTTCTATGATGTTATTTATTACTGCTGCAGCAGATAAGCTAAGCTACCTCTCATAACATGATGATAATACGCTCCTGTCTTATTGGATAATTGAATTTCCATCATTGTATTTTAAACATTAGATAAAGTTTAAACTATAACTTCTTTCACTATTTGTTGGTTTATAAAAACTACATTACCAACTTGTTGGAATTAAACTTTCATTCACATGATTGCATACACCATTCAAAAATTAATATTTAAAGCCTCAGAAATAAGACATAAAACTCTTGATATAAATGCAATAACATATTTTAATTCAATAGGTTAACCAATGTTTATGTTAATATCAGCCACAGCTAATCATATTTTTTTTTGTTTAAATAATTTTATTGAACTTGTGGATGTTAGTTTAAAAGATTAAAATGTCTCATTGTATAGAATTTTTAAAGTCAATTTATTTGCATAACATTGTTTTATATACTGTTGTGAATGCGGTTAAAATTTGTTTATGTTAACAGTAATTAAAGGAGAAATTAAAATAATGTGTGTGCGTTTTCTTATTGCTTCCTTGGTTCAGTAACAAATTGGCAAAGGTATCATAAAGGTATCATAAATACTGTTATGGGTCATTCGAACACCATGCACTGTTTTGATCCAGTGCACCATAAAAGTGCACTGTTTTGACACCAGACACAAAAGTGTACTTGTGCATCCTTATTATTGTGCACCATTTCAACACCCTGCAGATTAAAATATTTAATATTTAAAGTTTACAACAAGGCATTAAATATTGTTTTAGGTTTTATAAAATAAAGTTTTTTATGTACATGTATGGTGCAGTAAAATTCCGATTTTGTTCACGTGAAATGGTTTTCTCTGGCAAAGTTCATGAATTTCCATGATAAATATGCAAATTTTATCCCAATAAATACAGTGAATATATATATTGTAAAAAGAAATTTATTTTAAAAAAGAATAACATAGTCACTATAATTAATGATCTTTACTTCAAAGCAAGTATTATAACCTATCAAATCAATAACACTGACTTAATAACCTCCAATTAGGTGCTGAAATAGCCATGCCTGATCAACACTGATATTTGTTCTGTTGGTGTTGAAATGTCACGTATTGCATTTTGACTTGGTGCGGGTGCTGAATTGGCCCTGTACAAATACAATTAAAAGATGCATTTTGCGCTGACCAACTTAATTGTTTCAATTGACCTTATTGACTATTCTTTATTTAAATAAGCCAAAAATGATCAAAATTAGAATATTTATAAAATGGAAAGTGTAATTAAATGCTAAATGTTTTACACCTCATCCATGTAAAAGTGTCCTGCCATAAAGTCTACAGCATCCACAAAGTTACTGAAGTACTAATTCCAAAAAATACAGATCGTGGGTTTATTGTTTTTCTTCCCTATGCACATGTCTCTTAATTATGGTAGACAACTGAAACTATCCCAGTCATTGCGACAGACAAAAAAGAATTTATCTTGTATTGCATAGAATGTGCCAGCAGTCTGAGTGGGAATGAGAAATTTAATTTTGCATGAGTAATTGAAATGATCTTGTAAAGGTATTCTAAAGTATAAACATTCATAAATAAACACACGACAGTTTCCTACAAATTCTATTGAAATGAGTAATTTTTGGCTATTGAGCTATTTGAACTTTTTTTTTTTTTTTAAATTCTATTCTGAACCTTGTTCTACACATCTTAAAATTCATTTCCAGTTAAATCATCATCCAACAATCCTGCTGACAAGCAGGTAAGCAAATACAGGTAACATAAATTAGTAAAACCTTCTTGGAAAAAAATCGTTTTTTTTATAACTTTTCTTATTATTTCACCACAATCCTCAATCTTAAAGTAAAAAATTCTTAAAGGTTGGTCAAAACAATGATAAAAAAATTATTTTCAAACTGAACATGATGTACAAGGGAATAAAAGATGTTTATCAAGTAAAAACTTAAATGTCTCGGAACAAACTTTACTGGGGGGGGGGGGGGGATTTATCTTAGTCATTTAATTCTATAGTGCACTGAGAAAGGTAAATATCGGAGATACTGACTAGAGCTATATGACAATACATATTCTTTATCATGTTCAAACATCAAAAATCAAGCTTCAGTCTGTGTATTACCAATTTAAACAGGAACAAATGCTGCATGCCCTTTGAACACAGAAGTACCTTGATTTCTTCTGTTGAAATGTGAAGATGTGAAATGGATTTTAATGCTAAAAAAAGAACTAAAGGAAACCATTAGTATGCCAAAAAAGGTAGCAGTTTCAGAGATCACTACACTACTTATGACTGTAATTTTTCTCAGAAATGCTTGAATACAAAATAAACAAACTTCAGTACATATTGACAAATGAATAATTATGCATGGGTGCATCATGAATACAAACTATAAAACGTAGACAATTCACGCCACAAAATGTAAAAGTGCATGTTTACTTACTGCACATATATTACAAATTTACAGATTAATTCCCCAATCCTCCCATAGCAAAGTCATAAAACTATGATAAATCAATGAAATAAACGGTCACATTTTACTTTTGTTGCCAATGCCAGTGGCTATATGTAGATTAAAATATGATCTTGAAAAATGTAATCTAATCTACTGCTTTGCAAGCGCAATATCTTCCCCACGAAGGGGAACTCAGTGCGCTAATCAAACAAAATCATAATCTTAGGGAAGTGGAGGGGCATTCAAGGTCGGCAATCCAGGATTGTGGGTGTGACCAGGAGGGAAGAAAGACTAAGTTGGGAAGCTAGAGTGACCGGGAGGGAAGAAAGACTAAGTTGGGAAGCTAGAGCTGAAGAGGTGAGTTTTAAGGTGCTTCCTAAAAGATGCAACAGAGAGACTATTTCTTACATGGAAAGGGAAAGAGTTCCAAAGGGAAGGGGCATAGTGACTAAAGGAGTTAGAAAAGTGTTTGATTGATTTGTGAACTCTGCGATCAAAGGTGGGGGTTTGAAGGAACTTGAGTTTCGGGGTACTTCGCCTTGTATTTCTGAAAGAGGAGTAGGGGTGGATTAATTCTCTTAGGTAAACTGGTTGACCCTGGTTGAGAATTTTGTATTTAATAAGACCAATTTTGAATTTTACCCTGTATCTGACTGGTAGCCAATGGAGTTTTTTTATTTGAGGGGTAATTTGAGAGAATTTAGAGGAACGGGTGACAATCCTGCACAGTGAATTTTGGACTAGCTGTAATCTCCTTAACTCAAAATCAGTGAGGGATAAGACGAGTGAATTGCAGTAGTCCAGCCTGCTGCTCACCAAAGCATTCACTAGCAGGACTGATTTATTCATGTCTAAAAGTGGACGAATTCTGTAGAGGTCTCTTGTCTGTACTCTAGTGGACTTAATGGCCTGTGACACATGATGTGAGAAATTGAAATTAGAGTCAAACACCACTTCGAGGTTCCTGACACTTTGTGCTGGTGAGACCTGATTTCCCAGAATATTGATAGGGAAGTGAGGGAGGAGTTGGTTACGATTTCTTTGGGAGCCAATGAGTCAGTTTTTTCTGGGTTGAGTTTTAACTTATTTGCAAACATGAAATTTTGAATGTTGTTTAGGCAGTTCTTTAGTTTTTAGATAGAATGGGAGAAATTTTCTGGTGAAAGTGTAATGTATAGCTGGGTATCATCGGCGTAAAAGTGGTAGTTGATGCTACTGTGGGAATGAATGATTGAGCTGATTGGGTTGGTGTAGAGAGAGAAAAGTATTGGTCCAAGGACAGAGCCCTGGGGTACTCCATAATGGAGCACAGCAGGATGGGAGAGTGTACTACCTACCTTGACCGAGTGTGTCCTTCCAGACAGGTATGATTTGAACCAGCCAAGTGCTAGTTCACTGATTCCATAATAAACATTGAGTCTGTCGAGGAGAATGGTGTGGTCAATGGTATCGAAAGCGGCGGATAGATCCAGAAGGGTGAGGGCAGTGACAGAACCTTTGGCCATGTTGAGAAGAATGTCATTTTGAATATTGAGGAGGGCGCTTTCAGTAGAGTGGTATTTTCTATAAGCCGTTTGGAAGCCAGTCATAAGACCGGCTTCATCAAGATGAGTTTGTAGCTGGACGGCTGCAACCCTTTCAAGTACCTTTGAGATAAAGTTTAAATTTGAGACAGGCCTGTAGTTTTTAAAAACTTCTTTATCTAAGGATGATTTTTTGAGGATAGGGGTAACGTGGGCCTGCTTAAAAAAGATTGGACACTTACCTTGCTCAAGAGAAGCATTGATTATTGAGGTGATGGGGGTAATGAGAATATCCAGATAATCAAGAACAAGGAATTAAGGTAGGCCAAGGGTCTAGGGAACATGATTTATTAGGAGAATTGGTAATAATTTTAGTGACTTGATCCTCTGTTACAGTAGAAAAAGTGGAGAACATGGGGGGAGGAGAGTCAAGGGTGATGTGTTGCAAATTGACAGAAGCAGAGAATGTTGAGCGTATTTTTTCTATTTTTTCTGTGAAGAACTCCACGAACCTGTCAGCCAAAAGCTGAGGGGGCTTTATCGATGGAAGGATCTTGGCTGGAAGTCTGTGCAAGACGTCACCCAGGACACGCCATAATTTTTGTGGATTGTTGTGATTGTCCTGAATCTTCGCTTTAAGAAATTGAGATTTGGCTTGCATGCAGATTCTATTATATTGATGAACTTTCTGCATGTACCGGGATCTATTGAAGGTGGATTTATCTCTTCACCAAATGCGTTCAAACAAATGTTTGGTCTCTTTTGCCGCAATTACAGTGTTGTTAACCCATCCTGGGATGTACTTTGCCTTGGTATGTTTAGTGTGTAGTGGAGCATGTTTGTCGACAAGGTGGTGTGATATTGTTTGTAGAGAGTATCAGGTTCTCTGGATGGATTATTGATCAGTTCTGAGGCCAGGAGATCCGCTCTCATTTTCTCTTTGTCGATTTTATGGTATTTTCGAGAGGAGACAGTAGCATTGTTCTAAGAACTATGGGTTAAAAAATTTAGAGAGAAACTAACTGAAAGATGGTCAGAAAAAGCATCAAAATGACTGGAAATGTTCAAAAAAGGCAGGAGTACTTGAGGAAGGTGGTCTGTATATGTTCAGAAAGTAAAAAGATTCCTTGTTCGTGGAAATCTTGATAAGGCAGTTTTCTAAGGTGGTATAGGTCTTTGTAGAAACCACAGATGCATCCAGTCCGTCTTTAACGAAGAACCCCAGTCCTCCACCATGGCAGGCCGCTCGTGGCTGTTGATACAGACTGTAGCCTGGTGGGGTGATTTCCGACAAGTTGGCACTTGTGATGTCAGGTCTTATCCAGGTCTCCGACATGGCAAAGAGATCAGTATCATTGTCAGATATAAATTTTGCAATGGCCGGATATTTATTGTTGATTGATCTGATGTTTGCATAGGTGATATTCAGACACTTGGGTGGTCCTGGGTTTGGGTTAATATCACCGGCAAGGAGGAGTAGGATGAAGAGACGGGAGGGTGACAAAGCTGGTGGAATAGATATTGAGGACCTAATGGTGAAATGTAAACAAAAAGTGGTGGTGGGGGGTTTGAAATGACAGAAACTGACAACATCAGGACATTGAATGCTGGAGTTGATGTGGTGCTGATATGCAGCCATAACTGGTTGAATTGCCAGTAGGATATGGAGAAAAATCATTTTTGAGAACTTGGAAGCTTTATGTATAAAGAAATGACCCTGAAATTTGGGAAGTTATGTGGTTGGTAGCTGTATATTGTGAGAGTGATGGTCCCCGATAACGGGGAATGTGGGCGATAAAAGGAGATCAAATGATAAAATAGGCAATTTACATGTGTCCTTATCTTATAATTTTGTCAAAAGGGTGTGTAATAAATACAGAAATTGTTTGTGGGTTGAAAACTATAAAGAGGGAGACATGAAGGACGTTTGATTAGTGATATTGTATTGAAAGCCGTAATGATTAGAAAAAACGGTACTTCCCTAAAGGACACACGACACACAAAATCTAACTGGCTGTATAAGAAGATTGCCGAAAATTAACACAAAAGTCGCAAGAGTCACAAGACATAAAAATGTCCTCTTTAATATGTACTTTATACTTTGGTTAATTTGCCATCTCACAAAATAAACTTATTATTATGTATGCCATCTAGCTAGCACCACATGTGTACACGGGTGTCATTAATGTTAGACGTCATTAATGTTAGACAAGTTGTTTTTATATTGTCTGGTTTTATGTTACTTCCTTAAATTATTAAGGAATGAAATAAGTAAACCCTTGTTTATATGTAGCAAGTTGATATGTCGGATCAAACCAACAATACAAGTCAACACATCAGATCTAACAACCAAATACGAGTCAATATGTCAGATCAACCAACAATACAATTTAAGTCAAAATATCAGATCCAACAAACAAATACAAGTCAATATGTCAGATCAGATCAGCAATACAACTCAAAAACATCAGATTTAACAACCAATCAAATACAAGTCAATATGTTACATCAACCCAGCAATGCAAGTCAATATATCAGATCTAACAACCAAATACAAGTCAATATGTCCGATCAACCAAACAATAAATGTCAAAATATTAGATCTAACAACCAATCCAATACAAGTCAATCTGTCAGATCAAACCAGCAATGCAAGTCAATATATCAGATCTAACAATCAAATACAAGTCAATATGTCAGATCAACCAAACAATACATGTCAAAATATTAGACCTGACAAGCAAATACAATATACGTTACTAAACTTCAACACATTACTGATCAATTAAATAAAGTTGTCAGACTAGCATACAAATTACATTTTGAGTGCATTTAACGAATCTAACCAATAAATACTAGCGTGTCGTTAGTTCAGTGGTTGCCATACTAACTTCGTAGCTGACAACAGCCCGATAAAATGTAACACGAAGTGGCTAGTATGACCTGTGCACTCGGTCAATACTACCTGTTAAGAATACTAGACACTTTCTAGAATACAGTACCCATTGACTAAACCCGTCAACAAGAACCAGCTGACCAACCCGGCCAACTTATAACATGCCGATCTATCCTGATCGAGCAAAAACCCAGTCAACCTATCCTGGTTAACTGATAATGACCTACACCGTTCAGCTGAATAGAAATATAGATACAACACTGAACTGTTTAGAAAAATAACTCCCAGTAGTTTATAGTCCTTCAGACTAATAATTGACAACACAAGTAATTGTCACTGTAATAATCAATCAAACTAAGTGACCAGTACTAAATAAGTTACATAAGTCTACAGTCCGTATGAGTCACAATTAATCAAAACATTTACAACACAATGATGCGTGCACTAATGATACTTCAGAAAATGTACAAACTGTTAAATTTAGAAATTACTAGTTATGTACACACTACAATATTAAATACAAAGAACTAACCCCAGAAATACAGCAGAGTACTCACTGTGACTGGTATTTTTCCTGAAATAACCCGTATCCTTTACTATAATGAGCACTTGTGGCTACCGGCACAACCACTAAAAGACTCCGAAATCCAACTTGTAAATTTTGTGCCACTAAATAATTATGTCCAAAGTTGATTTCTAACAAATAACTAGACACATCCAAAACCAGATAACAGCCTGATATCCTCACAATCAGATTTTTTATTCTAATATTTAGTCCATTTTCAAGGATAAAATAATTTCATTATTTCCCAACCCATAAATTTAGTACCAATTTAGAATTTAGATGCACTAAATTCGTGTTTTACACCCTTTGCAAAAACTAAAACGTGCTTACCAAAAGCTGCCAAACAGAAAAGTCACCAAAAGCAGCTGTGCAGCTGTTTACATACCCATAACAGGTGCTCAATCATTACTGAATTTCATTGGCTAACATACAAGCCCTTCCCACAAAAAGAACATAATGATTGACAGGCAGCAGGTGCTCACTGGTTTTGGTGCAAAATGACACAGTATCCCTATTGCGCAAAAATAGTATCTTAAGTATCAGTGTACAAGTATCATGAATAATAAGAAATTTACCCTGTAAATTCATCTGTACAGTCCTACAGACATATACAACACTTGAACATCATCACAACTTCATAGCCAAAGGAAGTTTCTTTAAAATTAGACTTTAAACAGACTTTTCACTGTCGTAACATTCAACCGGAAAGTTGTACCAAACTCCATAATATGGGGAGTACTAAAACCTCACGCCGATTCTAAACACCGGAAATCCCCGTAATTTGCTACGTGAAGAATGGCAATCGTCCGTACTTCACACTTCCCCCCCCCCCCCCTTAAAGGGTGGAGATATGGATACTCCATCAAATAACTCAAGACACAGAGTTACTGACATGTATAACTAAAACACTATCATACTACTGTACTGTAGCATGTAAAATATTTAAAGCAACATTGTAACGCACAACTAAAACATCTTAACCTGACATACTACTAGTTACTGTAGCATGCAAAATTTCCAAAACAACATATTCAACCCAATGCACAACTGTATTGTAAGACGCAAAATAGTCAAAGAAACTGACATCTACCCTAAATCATTTCAACCAATCAAATCACACTACTGTACTGTGGCATGTAAAATGTTCAAAACAACATATTCAACCCAATGCACAACTGTAATATGTGGAATATTCAAAGAAACTGACATCTACTACTAAATCGTTTAATCTCAACACATTACTGTACTGTAACATGTAAAATACTCAAGCAATATGATGCAAATAACTAAAACTAATAACTCACACTACTGTACTGTAGCATGTAAAATACCCAAAACTCGTAATCCCATGACTAACATGTAAAAACTGTCACACTACTGTACTCAAAGCAACATAATGTGCACGATTAAAATGTAACCCAGTCACATTACCGTACTGTCTAATGTGCACAATTAAAATGTAAAACAGTCACACCACTGTACTGTGGCACGTAAAATACTCAAAGCAACATAATGAGTCCAATTAAAATGTAAAATAGTCACACCACTGTACTTTGGCACGTAAAATACCCAACGCAACATAATGCGCACACTAACACGTAAAAACTGTCACACTACTGGACTGTAGCATGTAAAATATTCAAAGCAACATAATGTATATAGCGCATACGTAAAAGTACTAACTGCCATACTACTGTGCTGTAGCATGTAAAATTTTCAGAGCAACCAAATGCGCATATCAGCACATACGTAAAAGTAATAACTGACATACTACTGTACTGTAGAATGTAAAATGTTCAATCCATCTGACAGCACTTGCTCCCCGTCCCAAACCTCATTCCAAGGGATACTGCCAACTCATCATCCTACTCATGTGCTCAACCTGAAAAAGCGAATAAAATTAAATATTGGGCTTGTGACTTGTATATATATATTAAATTTTCATCTTTCTTTCTTTGGCTATCTGTAAAATTTCTCTATTGAAACATTAATTTATTATTATTATATATATATATTTTTTTTTTACATTTTTCCATAACTTTACTTTATTTATTTCATTTAAGGTTTTAATAAATACTGCACTCTTATGAAATGCTCACAAGTGTTTCTCATTATTGAGGCTCCTACAATAAAATTATAACTTGGTATGATAAGAGGCCTCCGTCTCAGCATCCTGCAAATAAAAGTTACACAAAGGTTAAAAGCCATGGGAAAGAGAAAAATTTATCATTTGAAGTTTACCACATTTCTACAACCAGGTTAATTTATTAACAAGTTTATATAAAGGATAGCAGTAGGTTAACCCATTACAATTACTTTATGACTTTGAGAAATCTAGACCTTTTTATTTCACAATATTATTGATTCCTCTAGGACTTCCATCTGTGGGATTGGTACCAACTGACCATCAACCACTTTGTGAGTCACCAATGCAACTTGTGCTACCTTCACTTGAGGGGAGGAAGGTGGCGAGATATCCTGAAAAGAAGGAGATTTCTCAGGGCTCTCCACAGATGCTATGTCATCTAGTAGATCCTCCAATGATTCAGAAGCCCATTTTGGGGGGTGAACATCAAAAAAATGTATCGACATGTCCTCTTCAGTGAATGTTTTGACTTCACATAACGGACAGTCTTTTAGCATGACATAGCCCTCAGGGACAATTACCCTGCAGCACAAAAATTGAATGCCTTGGCCATGGCTGGCCAGATGCTTCTGCATAAAACTGGAGTCTAGTTTAGAGTGGATAACTGTACACACAGGGCACTTAAAACCCCAAAACTTCCTCTGATGTATCCTGGCAAAATGCCTAGTAACCTGGGAAACCTTCTTCTTGCATATCTTGCAGACACCCATGTTCAACGAAAGTCTACGTGACTGAAAAAAAAAACGATAAAATACCACCATAAATTTTGTTTCCTCTTTGTCCAAAACACAGGCTTATCCTTATTTACCTGGGAATATTTACCACCTAACCTACCAAAATTAATTATTTACCGTAAAACCATTCTCCGAAACAGTCTGCAGGGGCGGATCCAGCTTTTATGTAAGGTGGGGGTTCACATCGAGTAAGGTGGGGGTTCAAATTGAGTAAGGTGGGGGTTCACATCAGACATATTATAACTAAGGGGGTCGGGGGCATGCCCCCCCTGGAAAAAAATTAATTTTTGGTAAAAATAGAGTGCATTTCCTGTAAATTTAACACCACTGTCAAGAAATAATTTTGTACTTTGGGTTGAACCCCTTTACATTATTTTTCAAGGGGGGGGGGGGGGGGGGGGGTTCGGACACCACCCCCACCCCCCACCCCCCCCACCCCACCCCTGGATCCGCCAGTGGTCTGGAGTTCTATGTTGCCTAGTAGGTCTGTTCTGTGAAATTTTACCTGGGACTTCATCGTCTGAGTCCAATTCTGCTTCTATCACAGAAAACACTCTTTCATTTGAATTTTCCTTACTTACCCAAGAGGTGTCCATGCCATCTCGTGGGTGGGCGTGTTTTAACTTATCATGGTTTACCAGTTACCACCATGGGTTTTGACTTACTATTAGCTCTGATCTGATAAACTGCTTCAGAAAAATTCTTGGTGACCACATAAGGACCTTTCCATTTCATGTAATTTTCTTTGGCTGACTTACCTTTTCCTGGGCTAAACAAATAAACTAATAACCACTTGCCTTTAAGTATGTTTTTCTAACACCCAAATGACCACTTGTGACACTATCATGCAAATGCAACAAAACTTTCTCTCTGTACTGAGAGGGAAGAACTAGTTGATACCAATATCCTTTACCTGTATTCTGCTCCCATTTGCGATACAATAAGCCATCACGAATGACAAGTCTGTCTCTTTCCATAAGTAAAAACTTTGTGTTTGCACTAGTGTTTGAGAAGTTTTTCCATTCAAACTGACCATTGGTATCAATTAGTCTATACACTGGGCCTACTTCTGAATCACACTTGTGAGCTTCACAAAGCTCTCCCACAGACCAATCAAACTCAGTCTGAGTAGTCCTAAGTAACACAGGGTCATCGGAACTAACTTGAACTGCCTGATCAACTTTGTTAGATTTAGTTTCTATAACAACAGGGGGATCATAAGAAAATTATGTCAGATCATTACAGTAACAGCTTTTCTTTGTGCAGGTTTCTATTTGACTTAACCCATCCACATTCCCATGAGTTACCCTTGCCTGCCCTATGGACAATTTCGAAGTCAAATGTCTGTAAAAAATCCAACCACCTAGCAAGCTGACCCTCTGGTTCTTTGAACTGGTGGAGAAATTTAAGGGAACTGTGGTTAGTTCTTACTTTAAAATTCCTCCCTAACAAATAACACTTCCATAACTTCAAGTGATGGACAATAGCTAACAGTTCCCGTCTAGTAACACAGTCATTTACTTCTTCGGCATTCTATGTACGACTACCGTATGCTAATACCCTTTCTATTTCAGTCCCATCCTATACTTGCACTTGAGATAAAATACCTCAACAGCTACATTTGAAGCGTCGGTATCCAGAATAAATTCTCCCTCCTCCTGGGATTTCCCAGAATAGGAGCACTAATTAAATACTCCTTAAGTTTCTGAAATGACCTCTCACATTCTTCAGTCCATTTAAACTTAACCTTACATGATGTTAACTGTGTCAATGGCTTAGCCAGTGTGGAGAATGAATTTATAAAGCGTCTATAATAAGATGCTAAGCCTAGAAAACTTTTCACCTGTTTACCACTGCGGGGAGTGGGCCAATCTTTGACTGCTTCAATCTTTTGGGGATCTGTACTTATTCCTGCTTCACTTACCCTGTGTCCAAGGAATTTATCTGTCAAAATATTCGCATAATCTGGCTAAAGTCTGTTCAAAATTCACTCCAAACAAGCAAATATCATCAAGATAAATCAATAACAATTTATACCTCAAATCACACAGCATACGATCCATCATTCTTTGAAAAGTCGCTGGGGCTGAATTCAACCCAAATGGTAACACATTCCAATGATAAAAGGCGGCTTTAAAGGCCTCCGGAGGGCCCATTTTGGTGACAAAAAGCTGTCTTTTCCTCATCCTTGTCTGACATAGGAATTTGCCAGTATCCAGAACTCAAATCCGTAGAACAAAAGAATTTGGCATTGGCCAAACAATCCAAGCTTGAGTCTATACGTGGGATTGGATATCCATCAAGTTTACAAACTCTATTAACTGTCATTCCGTAATCCAAACACAGTCTGAAGGTACCGTCCTTCTGTCTGACCATAACAATAGGAGCAGCCCAAGGTAACTGACTAGGTTCAATTAAATTCCTATCTAATAGTCCTTTAATCAGTTCATCTGCAGCTTTCCGTTGCTCCGGGCCTAATCTACGAGGTGGTATTCTTATTGGTTTCGCATCTCCAGTGTCTATTGTGTGCGCCACTAAACTAGTATGTCCAATATCCTCGTCACTCTTTGAGAATATATCCTTGTACGTACACATGCAAGCACTGCTTGAACTCCAATTTCTGAATGTCATTCAGGTGAACTATGCCTCTTTCATAGATATCATTCAAGTGTTCAGGAAGCTCCATATCCTGAACTTCTGTTTTAGGAACCAAAATTTCTTGTTTATCTGTCTCTTTTGTTGTATCCTTACCTGCACTGGAAAAGGTGGACACTTCAACTGGCACTAATAAACCGAGTACTGTCTTTGAAGATACAACAACTGGTTGGTCATTGGGGTTATACACCACAACTAGTACACGGGTGACATCAATTTGGGACAGTTTTATTCTGTTTTTACCGTTTTTTGGCCACTTTTCAACATAAAAGTACAGTTTCATACTTATTAATAAACAGAACACCACCAATATTTCATTGTGTCATTGTGTGGTAATCATTTTGTCTTTTTCTATGTTTGTACAAGCCAAAATTAGACAAAAACTGAATGTTGTACCCAAAACAAAGGGTCATTGATTTGGGACGCTTCCGGGACACCCCCAAATTTCAATTCACTGAATTAAGACATGCACTTTCATTGGCCCCAAATCTTTGTAAATAGTAAACAGACATCAGTTACTTAACTTTTGTCATGTATGAGCCGTAGCAGTTGTATAAAAGCCAGAACAGACATTTATTATAAAACTACTTTATGGGAGACAAGAATTTTGGACATCATATTAGAACAGTATGGTATAGTCAACTAGAGAAGCAACAGCCTTGTTTACAATAACTACAAAGCACTCAAAATTAATTTTTTGTGTCTAGATAGAAGATATGATACCAATGTTTTGTGGTCATTAATTTGGACTAACCTCATACTTTGATAATAACACAAGGACATTTTCCATGTGGTGGATATGGGGAATGTGTATAATTTTCTTTTATATAAAATGTCACACATAAATGCTAAATTTACAGTGGGATAAAATCATATTTATGGTGATCCATGGTGTTTTCGTGTTAGAAAATAATTAATCATGATTTCTGATGGTTTTACAAAAGTACTTTGATTTTTGATACTTAAAATGTATAAAATAGCTGGATTTAAACAAATATATTTGTTAAGAATGAATATTTTCATCTTTAACACTTGATATTAACATCAGTAAGATTATATTTGTGGAATGCCATTCAGAGTATTTACTGTGGAGTTTTCATGCTACATGATCTTGGTCTCAATAAAAGATGCTTAATATTCATTATTGTTGAAAACATAAAAAGCCTTGGAAGACATGTAAAAACATTAATTATGCTAGAAAATAATTAAAATGTAACACTTATTCTATTTATGTATCTATTTTTGCCAGTTAACTGAGATATAGTCTCTAAAACTTGAAAGACAATAAATATTTTGCTAGAAATTTCAAATAGCATTTATTTTTGCTTCTCAATAAAATTCAGGCATCAAAACAAATTAAAATCGCATTTTTCATCAAAATGCAATAATATATGACAGTATTTGATCATAAACCTATGGTAAATAGAAGAAATAGCTGTAGCACGAAAACTCCACAGACATGAAAACTCCACAGATGACCAAATGAGGTCTAAAATTCTAAAATTCCTTCTTGTGCCGTCAAGTCAAACAAACAGTTTGTCATCCCAAAAGGGAAAAAGTGTCCCAAATCGATGACCGTCCCAAATTAATGCCGCCCGTGTACACAGCTGTTAGTCATACAATGAACTGTCCGATCTACCACAAGTCCTAATTCCCTCATAAATGACTGCACATTTTCTAACAAACAAGTATATGGCATCTCGCAACAACGAGTACACGTGACGTTGGGTGATGTCATTGAAAACTATGACGTTTCATAAAATTTTCTCATTTCGTAATGTATCAGTTCATGACGTCACAATAATTTAAGGTGGTAACCGCGAAATCAACACTTTTCACAGGGATAAAGAACTATTTAAGGGAACAAAACGACTTTGTATTGGCATTAATTATTTACACAAATGACAGTAAGGTAGTGTAATGTAAAAGTGTATTCAAAATCGTTTGTAAATTGTATGAAAATAAGATAAAATGGCATTTAACAACATTATTGTTATGCTATCGCCCCCATGGTTTTCTAGTAAACTCGCCGGACGTTGTTACGTCCATTGTTAAAATCTATTTTTAGCCAGTTGTTTGTTCGCAAGCATACGAGACGGTTGGTTGTATTTTTTGTTTCACATTATTTTACGCAATTATCCACATCCATGAGCTTCAATCAGTGACACATTATATAAAATCTTAAAGCCAGTATGATTAGCATCATGCATGTATTAAGCTTACGACATTTTGCAACTTATATTTTTCATAAAACTATGTTTAAGTTATTTTGCAAAATTTGGCTGACAAAAGTAAAATTTTCAGAAAGGAGCAGGGAATGGGTTTCCCACTTTCTGTAAAAAAAAAAACTGTTTTTGTCCAGTTACATACACATAATAATGTTGAGTTACTTCAATGAAAAATGGCAATTTTTAATAATTTAAAAATAAATTTCATTATATTTTTTATATATACAGGTAGATGTATGTACTTTTGTATATGTGCAACAATTATATGGATAGTGTTAAGATTTTTTTTACATTTAAAAAAGTTACTGAAGTAGTGTCATTTACTTTTCTTTTCAGAGTTTCTCACTGTCTATCTGGACGTTTCACTTGCTTTACACAAATATTGCAATCAGTTGAAGATGAGTTCTGACAATCTGAGTATGAAGAGAGTGTTGTTTGTACTTCACTATGGTAGAGGTGGCAAGAGATGGAATGACGAAGGCGTCATGTCCATACTGGTCAATGGACAGGATCTCCAGTTTGTTGTCAAAGGTACATTTACAAATAAACTGTGTAATGTTTGTAACAGAAATCTATAATAATCTTACAGGTTAATTTTTAAAAAGATGATTTTAAATTATGTTTGATAAACATCTACCAGCAAATGTTACATTTTGCTAGTGGAAAGGAAGAAAAAAATATTCACTTGTTAGAAATACAATACATTCTTGTTATGGGTAATGCCCAGAAGTAACTACAGAGGAAACAGAGTAATATGGCAAATTAATTTAAATATATACCTGAGTTTTATAATTCCCTACAGATTTAAAAGTAATAGTCTCAAAATTTGACATGAAATAAAGTTATTTCAGTTTTTTAATGACATGTATAATACTTGTGATCAACACAGTATATATGCTTTTCAAAACCAAGCTTAAAACATGTTTTGCATGCAGTTTCATCGTATTGTGCTTATGATTTTAGACGACGTGACATATGCTATGATGTCGCTGTCACAAGACAAAGCATGTGTCTCAGTAGAGACCGTGTATGTGGATAACTGGGGAATACTCAAACACTTTTATCAAAGTGTCAACGTGATGACAGATGTCATCGTTACCATTGACCTGGTGTGCAAGAAATGTGTAGTCACAGGTAAACATTAAAGAGAAATGTGAACTCTTAACTGTGTTGTAATTATTGGGTTTTCATGGTATTTTTATTGTTTAGAGTTATATTCCAGTACTTGAAATCACTTAATACTTAGTGGTAGCCTTGCTAAAGACTTACCGTAAGTTTCTTTGTAATAAGGGAAATGTTTCTGTTAATGCAATAAAGTTCCAGTTTATAGAGTGCAGTCTTACATATGCTGGCTTTTTACATCAGAATTATGTAAACATGATACACATTTAAGCCTTAAGCAAGGCTAACTTAGTATAACTCCTTTTAGTGACATATTTCCTACTTGACCAGTATTTTTCTGGTTAATTGAGATTTGACTTCACAGGGCTCAACAATATACTTTCAGCAAGTGAAATACAATATGGCGATGTTAACTACAAAATACAAATCAACGGTTTATTTAGTAATTCTCATATACAAATCTACTTGAAAAAAAAAATTCTGATACAAAACTAGCGTTTACTATAACGTACAATGCAGTTTATTTATCTATGTTTATTTCATATTTCAGAGCACCACCTGTCTGATAGTGACTTTGCAGTCCTGTGTAAAATGATCTTACCCCTGACCACTGCTGAGTACAGAAGGACTGAAGTCCTTGTCAGTGGTTGTTGTTCCCAGTTGGGGAAATTTGATCCACAGGATGCGCCAGAAGCCGTCAAGATACCAAACGGTAAGTCTTAAAAGTGAAAATTTTCAGGGTTTCATGCATTGTTCAGTGCTACAGTCAAATATAAGTAAAATCATATTGTAATGTCTTGTATAGTGTAGTAAAGCTGTCACCAAACTGCAAAATCTGAAAGGAAAAATATTCCAAATTATTGTCAATGTTACAATCAAATGTATAGTCATTTTTGTAAACGTAGACTTATATATGAAATTGTATCACAAACAAGAATTAGTACTTATCATTTAAGGTGTGTTAACTTCAACATTTGGGCACTTATGCTTTAAAAATTGATATTTTGACATTTTAGGTGGACTAACTTTAATATTTTTGCCACCATGACAAGTTAATTACATTTTGGCTGTTATACTTTGTCTCTATTTGAGGGAAACCAAATAACCTATGTAATTAAACCATAAGAGCTATGTTTTTTTTCTGTGTCAGTGAAGAGACCTACATACAGTGCATTTTGTATGTCATGTCTTTGTTTCAACAGGCACTTTTCTGTATGCTGTACCCAAGTGCCAGTGTGACGAGACAGATGAATACCACAATATGTACAAATTTGTCAGTAACGGTTGCCATAGAGACCCGGATGCTTTCCGAGCAACCACTGATGGTTTGATGTGGGAGGGGCCTACTGATGCCAACAGAGAAAGCCCTGATCTGACAGAGTTTCTGGAGTCAGAAGAAACCTTCCCACTTCTGATTGGACAGTGGGGGTTTGAGGGCAACACCCTGCTAGGTAATGTATTAAAGGTTTAATCTATATTCTCACCCCTTTAAGTTGAACTCTGTAAACTAGAATTCAGTTTTATGTAGAGAGCAAAAAAAAAACAGTTCTTATTGACATTTACCTTCTTAGCCATCAAAACATCAAAAAGTAGGTCGTACAAACAAAAGGTCATTGACCCCATTGTGAAAGAGTTTGACAATTAATCATTTAATTAAGTAAAGGTTTATTATTGTTGCATTAATATACCTCAATGGTGCAGATGTATTTATTATGTGACTGCATCAATCTTCATGGTTTGTCTTACTTTTCTGTTTATGGGCTATCTGTTAATCCATCTCTGAATGTCACTCAGAGTCAATGTTCATCTTTACTTTGAATGTGTTTTGGACATTGCTTTAAATATTTTCTGGCTGCTTTTAGTTCTTTTATTTTTTTATGATGTTATATATGTAAATTTCAATTATTGTATGATTAAAATGAATTGCTTAAAAAGTTAAAAGTAAGTAGAGTTTGTATCTTTTTTACAGAAATACCTGTGACTCTTCTCAAGAAAACAGTCACACAGAAACCTGAAATCAAACACATGAACTACGCACAGCTGAAAAAACACTGGGGTGAGTTTGTGTATCTTTATCTTAAAGTTATGCATATAAAATGACTGTGTATTTGATACAAACAGTAATGAAGTTTAACAAATTTATCATGTAACAATGAATCTTTATAAATTGTGGTAAAATTCAAGTTGACACATATTATTTATACGATTACTTGCTCAACTATTTATGCTTTTAAACTATAATTTATTATTGAATTTTGACTACTAAAATTTGGTCAAAACAGCCAAGCAATAAAAGTCCATGTAAAGGTCTTCTTTTGCTCTGTCCTTTTCAAATCTAGACAATCTGAAATATAAGTTAACATCACAGTAAAACAGTATCGAAGTGATTGTTGTAAGTTCATTGTATAGTGGTAAATATATATGTCAAATATATGTATCATTTACTGTATTTGTAGCTTTCACAAATGAGAAGTGTGGCCTGAAATCAGCTAAACCCATTCCCAATGAAAAACCAGTTGTTTCATGCTGCTCATAAAAGACATTCAGCAAAAAATCACCCTGCAGGAATTCTTGTACTGGTTTATATATACTAGACTGATAAATACTGCCTTTGTATGATTGACTTAACCCTGGACTGTGAAGCCTAAACTGTGATAAACCAAGCAGTATTATTTAAAAAGTGTTAAAAAAATGAAAAAGAAAAAAAAAACAGTTAATGCAGTTTGCGCATTAGCTGCATGAAACATTTTGAAGTAAAATAATGAAATCTGTGAATATATTAAAAAGAGAAAACAATAAAAAAAGTGAGTTAAATGTTTATCGAAGTCAAACATACTCCAAACTCAAAAAATATTCAAGTTGAAAGCACAATTTAGGTGCACTGCTAGTAAAAAATATGTTTAAATATTGTCAAAAATTATGATTTACATACTAAATTCATTAAACATTTAGCTCAAACACAAAACTTAGGAATATTGATATTGTAAAAAATGATGTTTTTTACCAAGGTCATGACATGATTATCATTCAAAAATTATGCAAATTATCCAGAGTTATGTTTTCCTTTGGGGTGAGTGTGGGCGTGTCATTAAATCAAATTTATCCATTAACAAAATTCCTGACCAATTCAAACTATAATTATTCAGATTTATCAATTAATTTTGCAAAAACTGCCTTTCTCAGGTTTTCTGAAATTGCCATGTGTAGTAAAATCCTAATCCTGAGTTTATTTGTTGTAATTTTAAATATATATTTTCCTATATTTTTATATATTAAAAAAATAATGGCATAGTTTTAATAGATAGTTAATAATTTATTAAATCAAATTTTTTTTCATTTACAAAATTCTTGAATAATTGCAAAAAAAAAAAAAATCCTTATATTGGAATTATGTGTCTTTAGATTTGATCATGAATTCATTTATTGTGATTCCAAATATTTATTTTATTAATTTTACATTTTTAGAATTACAACATATTTTACTAGGAGATTAATCATGAGAAAATATATTTATGATTTATAAACATTATGCAAAAACAATAACTTAGAAATGTTAGGAAGAAGGTTTTATTGTTTGTTGTAGACTCTGGATAGCACAGTTTTATTATCATGTTAACAATTCATTTTTTAATATATGCTCAAAATATGGTTTTAACTGTTTAATTAATAATCATGTCCAGCAACTAGAAAAAGATTAATATTGTTGTTGAACAATAGAAATCAAGGAAATCCACAATATTTTATTTTCGTTTTTTTTTACTGTCTCAATAAAATTATTTTTACACTTATTTTGTTTTATTATTTGTGCAATAAGTACCAAAATAATGACACTTGATACCATAACCAGTGTTGATTAAATGTATTTTTAATACAAACAGATCACTTCACAAAATTGAAAATTGTGAAACTTATTCAAAGTTCTTATCTCTGAGTTTGGATGTTGTACGCTGAATTAATTCTGTATCTAAGTATAAGTTGATTGCATCATCAACACCATCCATGGCCTAATGATAAATAATTTTGACATTAAATCATAAGGTCTCATCTCTAGTATCATGGGTTCAAATGAATCAAATCACAGCATGTTAGATTCTCCAAAGGCCTGCCCTGATATCACTCTAGCTGATATTAACACACTAGCACTGTCACAATGGTGTGCTTTCATCAACACCATATACAAGTTCCTTACCACCGGAAAGCCAAAATACTTTGCCCCATATTTGTCTTTATATACATCTGCTGCTAAGACAAGATGTAGTAATCCATAAAAGATGTTCTAAAGTTCATTTCAACAAGTCCTTCTCATATGAAGCTCCAAAACTGTGGAATGATTTGCCACTGAAAATTTGGTACTGCTCCAAACACCATCATGTTTCAAAACACGACTTAAAACCTGTTTCAGAAGTCTTTTCCGCCTTAGTTTTTCTTGCTACCAAACACTGATGATCCCCTGGTGACAACCCTATTATGGTTTACGACTTATGATTCCTGCATTATGATTTGGAGGTGTTCTCTCTGCAGCCAACTCTTCTTCCCCACCCTCAGATGCTATTTTGGTTCTCCTTTTTTGTCTTCACCTTTGCGGCTGTTTCTCATCAATTCAGCACCATATAAAAGCTTATATGTTTATTGTTATAACTCAAAATATTTATTTGCTGGTATTTTCAAACAACAGCCAGAGAGGCTGGATGCAAGTGTGTTATAAACCAGAATCTGTTTCATTTTGTTATGCTGTTTTATTAAGTTGAGCTGTAACATTCCCCACAATTAAACTTTACACTATGTGCACTGCCCCCACCAAGTCATGTATGATTTGGATTTATTTATTTTTTGTTTTAAATCGCATTCAACAGCCAGGATCATATTGTGACGGGTAGTTTACGGGTGTAGAAACCAGTGCATACCAGTTGGTCAAGGTTCTGCACTGTAAACCACCTAGTTATGTATGAGGCCAATGTTGCAGTGTCACATCCCTTTCATCAGCTCAGTTCATCGAATAACACACCAACAGTAATTCCCTGAACTTATCGGAAGTCAACCAGTAGAAATGATGGGCAACAGAGATAAATATGAAACTTATGAATTTATAACTCAGTTATATGTGAATTCAGTTAGGTCTGAAATTTGGTTGTGAACCCACAAGCTACAGAGAACAAGAGAGGGAAGAGCAAAGCAAAAAATGTTGATATCAACCACGAATAATTAAAGCCGGGGACTTTTCTGAGTTGATGCATTTTGGGTTTGAGTAAAACAAATCCGAGTATCTATCTGGGTGTTAACTGGTGCGAAGAATAGATATCTTGTGGTTTGACAGTACAATTCCAGTGTCTAAAACTCAAAGGTTCAATTCAATGGCTGTTTCATGAATCATTGTCCTTGACTTGGAGGAACCATCTAGAAAATATAAGATTGGCTTCCATGTAATCAGCCATCAGGAGTCAACTAAGAGCACACCTTTGTCAGGGTGCATATCGTCCGCGAATCAACTCACCTGAGTATGAAATGTTACAAATTTTCAAAGCCATACCCTGTCACAAACCTATTATGGCCCTGTTATGGCTCTCGCACATTAAGAGTCCAAAGTGTCATGGAAATTAGTGATGAAAAAAATTTGTCATACCATGTAACAATAACAACCAATACTCTGTCTATACTGTTAACACTCATGTGGTGTTCATCAGGTAGCGTGGTTAACCAGTATAAGATTTCATCATTTCACTGTCAACTTTGAAGTTAGGGGTTTAAAGCCAGTTCACAACAAAAGGTGGGATTCACTGGGGCCAGTCCTGCTGTTACACTGGTTGTTAAATGGCGGTACTTGAACTTTCAGAGGGGCATTCTCCACCATACAACCAGTACTTTCAAAGTTACACCAAGTTCACATAGTTCCATCCTGGTCTCATGAGCGACGTAAGAGCTGAAAATATCTAACTTAACAGGGCTTGCTTGTAGCTCAATGTGTTTTATATTTTTGTGATGTCCAATCTATTTGGTTTCATGAGTGTACATAAGTCAGAGTTCATATTAGTTGAGGATGCATTCACCATCACTCAGTGTTTCAAACACATAGCATATTTTTCTGTGTGCTAAACTAATTAGAATATTTTTAAAGTGTCATAAAAGTGAATTTTCAATACTGTACAACTAATTCAAATTATTACAATTACCATATCTGACTATGCTAAAACAGCCTGAGATAAATGGTGGATTTTAAGGTCTTTCAAAAAGATGGTATTTGGTAGTATCTATTGCTCTATAATTCAGTGACACTGATTTTCAATGTGTTGGCAAAACATGTAAAGATTTAAAGAAATAGCTTTTTTAATATAATCAATCAAGATGTTCCACTGTGTCACATGTGGGTGTACAAATGCCAATTCCAGACAAATCACACTTATGGTATGTTTATAGATATCTAGCATTCTAACACAACACAACTGTGTCAGTGAATTTAACTGGCTGAGAGCTATGGTAAAATTCTTTGTATACATGTTGTCTATTCCAACAATAACTCCATGTAAAGTATAATGGATAAAACAACCCACTTTTTTAAAATATTAATAATGTTAAAATATTTTGTCATGTTATAATAACTCCATCCAAACAATGGCATACACAGAATATTATTGCGATTCACCTTGGTGGTATATAAACTCATACCATTGTAAAATTCTGCATATACCATAGTTTGTCAGGTGTTATTCCAATGATATCTATAATATATTTTGGTAAAAATATTCAAATTTTACTAATTTTATGTGTCCAAAGACAAAATCAACGAAAGTCCGTTAAATACTTAAGAGAGAGTAACTTTATTAACTTTGTTTCTATCTCAATCTTTGACTGATTAATAAATACTACAAAAATCCTTGTCCAGGAATAAAACTGAAGTTAAATTGCACAAAAATATCTGGACTAGTTAATAAATGCTATTAAATGGAAGAGATTATGCACAATAATCACACATTGACTCTACTAAGACAATCAACTAAAAATACCAAGAAATATCCCTATTTGTAGATTTTACTAGAACAGATTTTATACTTAACACATTCCTCTGTGTTATGTACAAGCTAAAATGTTACACCCAAAATCAAATTTGTACACTTCATAAACCCTACAAACACATAATTCATATGATGAGAATGTAAAGCCAAGAAGTTCTGAAATAACTGATTTTGTAGATCGACTTTTTCATCATATAAAAATAAACCATTGTAACTACTGCAACATTTTGACTTGTACACAAGAGAGACACATCCACAAAATACTTCAGTATATTTAAAAATACTAAATCAACTATATATCTGCAGCTCTATAGACTTCAAAGCTAGAGTACTGTCTATTAATCTTTCTGATTAGGTTACAAGATGCAAAGTTATTCCCGAGATGACATTTTTTGGAATGTTGCTAGTCTTGCCATTATGCTAACTAAGATTGCGTCTTCAATAATTTTGCTCAACAATTCTTCTCTTTTCTAAAACACAAAGGACTAATAATATATAATACTTGAAACAGAGTCACTAACATTCTTATTCTCAGAATGAGGATTTTCTTAGAAAATTGGGAATTCTAAGAATAAGAAATTTTCAAAATTTCCATACAAGTGTATTTGCAATAGACTTTACATGAAAATAGTATCTTTATGGTGATCAACAACTAAAATACTACTGATACTGTTTTATACACAGTTATTACACAAATCTGTCATTGTTACCTGTCTAAGTCTAAAAATTCCAATAAATTTTAAAAATCTTATTCTTGGAAAGTTTTACCAATCTAAGATTTTTTTTTTCTGAAGAAAGTGCCAATATCTAAGGAAATTCAGATGATGAGAATAATAATGTCAGTGAATATTATTCCAGGCATATGTAGCTATTTCAGATCTAATGCACGGCAAGCCAAAATGAGTAAGAACCTACATGTGGCCATAATGATCTTTCGAGTGCTTATGAATTTACAGAGACACGCTGTAAACCAACAGGAGAGTCTTGTTGCAAACTTAACCAGTTACAAACAACTACTGTATGTATAATCTAAAACAAAAACTCTACAATTTCTTAGACAGAACTTAAACCATTAAACATAAACACTATATTTTCCTATTAACTGTTATTATTACTGTAAATACAATGACTTTCTTGACTACACAATGTCCTTTATAAAGTACCAATTTATATAAACAGATTGAACCAGATGAAGGTTTTTGTCAACAAAATAAGTTAAATCACTACTTATCACCGAAATCTCTCCATTCAACTAAAGCTTCAGTGATTAAACTTGTGGAACATACCTTAATCATCCATGACAGTATATCATGGTCGGTCACTGACAGTATTTAATAATTGATTATTCAACTTTTAATTTCTACATATATATATATGAATATCTATGTACTTTTAAAAAATTTTAAGCAGTTTTATTTAATAATTTGATAGATTTCTCAGAACTTTTTAGTTTGTTTATGGTCAACCTATTTACAGAAGTGAACATTTTCGGTTGATGCTAAATGTTGGAAACCTAGAAACAACTAAAATTCTTATTCGATTGACATCTACTTGATCCCAGATAGTGTTTTATGGTATAAAGACTAACAATAAGTCATGGAGAACACACATGGAACGGTATACTCATAGATACGAATGTATGAGGGCCAAAGGCCCAAGTACATTTGTACTATGAATCTACTCTTTCAAGTGCTTTCTCTGACTTAAAAAAACTGTTTAATAGTATGGTAGTAACAGTTTTGGCATTTTTTGTTAGTATATAAGTCGAAATATAGAAAATTTAAAAATATTCATATTATAGCTTAATCCCATTTGATTGAACTTGAAGTATTTTTAGAATAAGCTGGATTTTTAAAATTTATATGATTGTTGTACCTATTTCCAGTCTATTATTAAACGTGTGCAGTCTTTTTGTGCCGTAACATTTGAAACATTTCAGCACACTTTTCTTGTGCCACAAAATCCTGTGTATATAACCAAAAACACTTCTATTTTAAGATATATATATCTTCTGTTAATATTTTTGCAAAAAAAACATGCATAAGTCTGACATTAAACCAATTAGACTGGAAAGTGAAATGGACCGGATTCTGGTTCATGAAGGTGTCAGTAATTTAACGCGACTGTTGTTTGACCTTTGAAAACAGTACATTCTGTTGTACGAATCCACTGTTTTAACAATAGAGTGACGTCACTACTGTACTTTTAAAGCCAAATAATCTGGCTCCATTATCAGTTGCAAAAAAAATGGGCAATTCATTGAGGTTGAGGCGATTCCCAGCACTGGTAGACATTTTAGCTACAGTTTTCAGATCTGTTCAAACAGAATTACCACAGCTGAATGCTAACTGCCTTTTTACATAATGACTTGAAATGATACTTCTATCACAGATATACACTAGTATGTGAAACAACAACAAATGTGTGATTTGAAAGTCAAGGCATGTAATCAGTTGTGTAAAACAGTTATTTTAAGAAGTCATTTCACAGTTTTTTTGAATTTCACTCTTTTTGGCACTGTGAACACCTCCAATAAATATATAAATATATATATATATGTTTATTTACACAGTTTTTGATCCAGTTTACACTTTATAATCAGAAGGCAATAATATTTCAGATGACTTTCCAGTGTGTAATATATCAGATCTAATGGGTTTCTACAGGTTTACTTTCTTTGCCTGAAAAAACAACATTTCTGGAGTATCATATGTTGCATGCAATGAAATGTCCCTCTATTCAATTGTGAGGCTGTCTTTGTGGAAAGAAGAGATGAACAAGTTTAGACAATGGCAAATTGTAAAAGTAGAAACTTCAGCTAGAAGAAAGCTTCATTTATTCTCAAATTTTAAGAAGTTCACAAGGAATAAATTTTAACTATCCAACCCCATCAACTGAAAAATCCTTTCATAGTATTTTGAAAGTTCATGGGACAATTTGCTGGCAACCATGAAAAAAATAATTTATAAACCTGATAGAAATATCAAAACAGGATGAACAGATGATGACAAATATCAAAGAAAAATATGCTTAAAAGAAGGTTTTTGAACCAACTTATAGAAGGCTTGATCAGTGGTAGTATAGTACTGTCCTTGTATGCAGGAGAAAAATCAAACTCAAGCTCAAACTCGCATGCATATAATCCACATAGTTAAGGGTTTAAGCCTTGTATATTTCAGCTCATAAAAGATTCGATTGCCACCTTTTTTTTTAAAAAAAAAAAACCAAACTCGATCTTAAATTCATACTCACAGTCTGAAACTTAAAAACTGATTCACAAAAGTTAAATTTAGTTTTATTAGATGAAATCCTACCCAAAGGATATCTTCAAACTCACATTCCAGTTTTGACTACAATAAAAGGTTTAAACTCTAAAGTATTGGGATTTGTATTTAAGTTTAAATCTTAGAATTTTTTTTAAATAAATAGCAGCCCTAGTGTCTCACCTTTGAGGTCATGGGTACAAATCTCTGCACTGACTTCTGACTTTCAGTTTGATAGTTAATACTTACTTGGTGACACCCATATATTCACACAGCAGGTTCTTGGCCAAACAGAACACAATGCTTTCTTGCACCTTCACAGCTACCCTTTCTGACATAGCTAGTGCAGTAAAATCAATGTTTACTATGTCCATGGGTTAGACACTACATTCTAGATCGATCATCTAACTACCCCTTCCAAAAAGCATTAAGTTATATTTTATAGATTTGTGACAATTAGCAGCATCTTTTAGGCTATGATGGTGATTTTTAAATGATTCAAGGGGTCAGAATGTAGAAATAAAGTCCGAGGTTTTGTGATTTATAACCCTAGATAATTCACAAATTTCCGGCGAATAACGTACGAGCGCGTAGTCCGTTATTCGCCGGAAATTTGTGAATTATATTGGGTTATAAATCACAAAACTGAGGACTTTATTTCTATTATAAAGACCGGTTTCATTTATTAATCCATAAATATTATTGTAAATATGCTTCAAAACACACCTAGTTGTCGCACTATATTTTGTCTGTATCGTTTTGTCCTGTATTATCGACGATCGTCCAATTATTGCCTCAGATAATTGTACGCAAAAATATGCGCACTGCATTGTTTTCTGTAGACTGTGCACTTCCGGTCTTTATAATGGCCTGTACATCACTTTTGGGGTCATTATTGAGTTCACTACTGAACTTCTACAAACATCACTACTGCAGTACTAGATATAGCCTGACGTCACACTCAAATACATCCAACTCAATTGAACTAGCAAGGGCCAGATTCACAAAAGGGGGTTAGTTTGACATCAGCATAAAATTATAACCTAAAGGTTGAGTATGAAAGTCTCTAGAGTTCAACCAAATTTTTGCTGACCTTTTATACATCTCTCCTGTGATTATGGCCCCTGAGAAACTGACCCTACTGAACTCTAATAATAGTTTTAGGCACTTTTTAGTGCACAAAGGCTGACTCAAAGCTACAACAATCAAAGTCGCTGTACATAGTTCACATTTAATACAAAGAAGGGATGGCTGAGCTAGAATTTTCCAGTATTAAAAACAATTTCTGTTTCAGGACATTAAAAAAGTTGTGTTCTTATATAGCCCCAAATAAACAGGCCTACTGACAGAAAGTGAAATTTGTCAACAAAAAAACATTTACCAAAGAGTAATGATTTACACATACTTGGCATGCCCATCACACTTCAACAACATTAAACTAGAAAATATATACCAGTATTTGTAGATACAACCAATATGGTTTACTTGAGTAGGCATGACTGGTATAATAGATTTTTCTATATGTACATAATGGTAAATATTTGTGATTGTAAGCTCATAGCCTCTAAGCTCATCAGATATTTACTCTCAAGCCCATTGCGCATTTACACGGCGCAGCTAAAGGCTTTTGAAATACAGGAAACATTTCATTACTTTCAGATATAATGACAAAACTGCAAGCAGCACGTTTTTTCAATCAACAAAATTTAGAAAGTTATAAAAATCTGTACAGCTTTTATCACTAATTGCTATTCCATTTTCTCAAAATATTTGAGTTTTCCTCACAATAGATCAAAAATGACCATCTACTTTGATATTACACATGTGTATACGGAATATTGAAAACAACTTATTGCATGAAATTTGCAATAATATTGTGCTCAGGAGTATGAAACATACTAATCCTAGTGTTAATTGAGAAGGGATTAAATACTTTTATTGAGAAGAGAGATGTCAGAATATGGCATGTGAGACAATAGTCTTTTCATGTTAATGGTGATCTTTATTTCTTTTTTGTAATTTTCAACCCTTTTAAATATACTTCTACGCATTATCACTACAAGAAATCATGTGCAATTTAAAAAGTAAGCTAACAATATCTGCTCACCTTGCATTAAGATCTACCCTGCACTGCTGATATAAAGGTATTCATAATGTAACTCAACCTCCAGGGTCATATTGGGACTTATGTCAAGGTTCAATGTAAGATGAATAGAGGGCACTTGTGTGAGTGTGATTTCAATACGTATACTAGTATATATGGTAATTTTCACTAGTATAATATTTCCTACTAGTTTTACCACTGTCATATATTTTGTGAGTATTGTAATTACTTCAATTATATAATCTTTCTAAACTAACAGATTAGGCTTTCAGCAAATTGACAGAACCTTTGTCTGAGATTTTCACAATGTTACCACCATGATTATTACACACACTTATGACACACATTCATATTTTAGTAATTTTACCAGTGAACAAAGACTACAAATCCCTTAAAATGAGAATTAACAAAATTGTCTCCAAAATGAAATTAACGGTTATCAAGAACACCTACCCCATTTTCCCTATTTCATAATACAATGATCTAATCACAGCTAATCTGATATACAGTTTCCATGAAACATCTTGAAGATATTAAACATGGCCAAAAATGCACCTAGAATTTCTGATATCTTGAATATGTGAACATCAAAAGATCTTAGAACACAAATTTTTTGTTAATCTTCCTTTGGGAAAAGTTTTTATCTGGATAAATACAGTAATAGGTTTGATAACAAGCCCAAAAAACATGAAAAATCACAGATACTGAGTTGTGCAATGGCAGTGTCACACACACTGTCATGACCTTTCAGTTTGGAGTGTTGTCACACAAAAAACCATTTCCAAGCATGAACAGACCCCTCTCCAATCAGAACTAATACAGCAGATATTTTGACAAAGTAGAGGAGTAAGTGTTTATTTCAGTTATAATGTCAGTCATACACAGTTATACTTTTTTCAGGTATTGTCAAGTTCTACAATTTCAGGTGAATAGGCCAAAGTACAGTTACACCACCAGTATCCAAACTTCTACTTTTCCAAGTATACTGTTTTACAAACTTGTATTCACTCGGTTAAAAGTTAACCTTTCTTCTGTTTTACTATGAATTACGCCGTCACTTTCACAAAGCTTCTATTTTATCCAAACAAAATCAGACTCTCCAAAGATGTTCAAATAATTGAGTGTGCAATGTACTACTATTTCTCTTTATCACAAAAACATAAAGCTGGTTCATTTTGCAATTATAAATTATACCATGTGACTATTTAAACTGAACGGGTAACACAGAGTTTGTGTTTTCTGGATTTATGTGGCTGTCTGTAACTGTTGACTTCAAGTCAACAGATGGACAGACCAAGCAGAGAGTCGTGCATGTAACCAATGGTGGAATTGTGGAACTGTCTATTTCAGGTGGACAGGCCAGGCAAAAGTAGCATTAATTCTTTTGAAGACAAATACACACAACTGGTTCTTGTGACTGTGGTGAGCTCTAATCTGATGAGGGAAGTCCATCTCTGCGACACGCTCCTCTGTAACAACATAATACCAGATATCTTGGGTTTAATGGAAGAATTTGAAACATTCAAAATAACAAGTTTATTTTTCATGTCAATGAACAGATTGAACAAATCAACATCTTTGGTGTCGAAGATAAGCTTGTTTACTGAGAATCATTCAAGATTTCATGGGTTCAGAGACTTTTTAATTGAACCAAAAATTCCAAATTGCTGGGCAAATATCAATAGAAAAGGCTAAAGCTGATACTTATATAATAAAAATCTATCTTATCTCACTTTATATTATCTAAATATAAACTGAGTCTTTTTATGAACTCATTTCCCTTATTTCAGTTTTCCGTTTTATACTATATTACTTTATCTGACTGATATCCTGTTTTTCCAGCACTGTTGTATAATAGAGGTTTGATTACATGTAATTAATAGATATTTTACTTAACAGAGTTCTACAAAAAAGGGTTTAAACTTAATTAATTTCCATATGGGTGTGCCAAACACGTGGAACCTCTTTTATCGAAACATGCTGAGAGACAAAGATTTTGTTCTGATAATAGAAGGTTCATAAAATGAACAGATATTTAAAACAATGAGAAATAGCACTTACTGGAACAATAACACATTGTACAAAAAATTAAATATTCATATGCAAGACATTTAGATACTAGAACTTCTACTGATTTAACTCTTCAGCCTTTTGTGTTCTTCTCATGAGGGATTAGACTGTACGTTGACTGTGAGAGTTGAACTTACCCTTTCCTTTGACCAGTGCATACAGACTGTAGTTCTGTGGGTTGGTGACTTTGAATCTGTGTGCAATCATGGCACCTGTAACAATAATATCACAATGTATTACAAAACTGTGGAGACTTCAAAAGAAAAACTTCAAATGGGCATCAAAAACATTCTATTTTTCAAATTATCATTATAAAAAGTTCACCGAGTACAATGTACATAAGACTATAAAATGGTAATCTATGCATGGCAGTAAAAAATTTCAATTTTATATAACTACTTCATGTCATGGTATCCAAAGACAACCAGAGGCTGTATGGGTGACCAAGTTTAAAGAATGAAATAACCATAAATCAGTGATATGGAACATTAAACTAAATTAAACTAGATTGGGCCAACTCAGCGCCAACATATCCCCAGACAGGTCATCACTCACGCCACAGGTTTTGATCGGGAATTTTTTAAAACATAATTACCCATTATTATATGAACTTCAGCACATCAATCTACTCTGTTTATATCTTCCCAAGGAAGATGGTGTATCCCCAGATGCCGAATACATAACTCAAATTATATTTTCAATCTTCCTGCAATGATAACTCTAAACCTATTTTCAAAGTATTTAAATGATTGATGATTGAATGTCCATTCTAAAATAATAATCCCAAAAGAGCATATCTGTTTCTATATTTGTTGACAAATAAAATATTATTTTTAACTCAACTCATCATACTTTTCAATCTTCCTTCAAAGTATTTAAATGATTGATGATTCAATGTCCATTCTAAAATTCATAATCCCAAAAGCGCATATCTGTTTCTATATTTGTTCACAAATAAAATATTATTTAAAAAAAAATTATTTATATTATTATTTTATTATATTATTTTTAGAATTTGCAAATTGTTTTCAGTTATTCATTTCCTCTATACCTATATATGTGGTCCATATATATGCAACCTAAATATGGGACACAATCTCAGTTCTGACTCCCCGTTGTGTTATATGTAATGAAGCCCACCACCTCCCACCCCCACCCCTCTCCCCTTCTCCACACCTCTCTCACTATTACACAAGATCTGCAACCCCATTGAGTTCTTTGTTTCTCATCTGATATCATTAAATACCTTTGTTTATTTAGTGTCACTCAATATAGCTGGAGGTCCCAGAGGTGGGTGGGGGGAATCCGGGTGGGGGATGTGGGTTGGGACTACAAAGAGATGGAGTGCTACAGCATAAATGGTAAACAATCTATATAAAAGGGGTACTCAAATACAAAAAGAATTGAGAATTTTAAGTATGTGATTATCAACTGAAATGAGTTCATAACTGTAGGAGCTGTGCCAAAATTAACTGAGGCAAATTGAATAAAACTGGGCTAGTTGAGGGTTAAAAATCCCCTAGTTTTACTACATAAGGATATAATTTCATTAATATTGGGACTTAAAGCTCACTTAAAGTGTCCATTTTGTCTACTTGAATATGTTTAACCAGTTTCATTTTAAAAAGTTAAAAACTCAGCAAGCAGAGGTATAACACACAAAAATAAGTTCTTAAAAGACTAAGATAGCCATAACATTATTAATATTCAAAATTTAAATTGACAGGCATTTCCTTTTAAAAATTCAAAGATTTCACCTCTATAACCCACATAGTTTGACAGTTACTGGGCTTTAAAGTGGCATAATGTCCATAAATTGGGTTTCTGTGGGCATTTTACAATTGTTAAAGAGACCTTAGCAATTAAACTACAGATCTGAAACTTTTTGGGGGACATACATAACAAACAAAAATTATATATAATACAGTTTAAGACTTGTCACGCTAAGCATTTCCAAATAACAGGGCAAAATATGGAAAAAATGTCAAAAAAGGCACTTGGGCGAGCGTCTATGGCCCTCATACACAGGTTAAATGTCTACTAAAAACCTTGATTTTCGGCATATGTAAAAAGGACATAATAATGCATTCCCAGATGGGATTTCAGCTCCATCAATCACATAGTTTAACAGTCACAGGGCTTAAAGGTGGTAAAAAGTCCAAATATTGGGTCTAGGGCCTTTTAGAGATCTCGATGTGGCTTTCAAATTAAAGCTTCAGACTTAAAATTTGTTACATACTAAGATTACACATAGAATATGTATCTAATAAAGTTTGAAACTTCTCAGACTTACCATTTCCAAGTTACAGAGCAAAATATGTGAAAAATGTCTTAAAAGGGTCACTCGGGTGTTTAAGGTCCTCATACACAGGTTAAATGTCTACTTGAAGCCTTGATTTTTGGCACATGTAAAAAGAACATAATAATGTATTCCCAGATGAGATTTCAGCTCTATCAGTCACATAGTTTAACAGTCACAGGCCTTAAAATTGGCAAAAAGTCCAAATACTGGGTCTTTATGGGGCCTTCTAGAGACCTAAATGTGGCCTTCAAATTAAAGCTTCAGACTTAAAATTTGTCACATACTAAGATTAAACATAGAATATGCATCTAATACAGTTTGAAACTTCTTAGACTTACCATTTCCAAGTTACAGGGAAAAATATGTGAAAAATGTTTAAAAATGGTCACTCGGGTGGGGATTTATGGTCCTCATACACAGGTTAAATGTCTTCTTAAAGCCTTAATTTTTGGCACATATAAAAATAACATACTAATATCTTCTCAGATAGGATTTGAGCTCTATCAGTCACATAGTTTGACAGTCACAGGGCTTAAAAGTAGCAAAAAGTCCAAATATTGGGTCTTTGGGAGCCTTTTAGAGACCTCAATTTGACCGTCAAAATTAAAGCTTCAGACTTAAAATCTGTTACATGTTACATACTAAGATTACACACAGAATATATATCTAATACAGTTTGAAACTTCTCAGACTTACCATTTCCAAGTTACAGGGAAAAAGATGTGAAAAATGTCTTATAAGGGTCACTCGGCTGGGTGTTTATGGTCCTGATACACAGGTTAACTGTCTATTAAAGGCCTAAATGTTGGGGCACATATAAGAAAACACATAGATATATTCCCAGATGATATTTAACTTAGATGAGAGACATAGTTTGAAAGCTACAGTGCTTGAAAGTGGCAAAAAGTGCATAAATTGGGTCTCTGTGGGCACTTTTGAGACCTTAAGTCGACCCCTTTGGGTAAAGCTACAGCCCTAAAATTTTCTACAGACAAGGATTACATATCAAAGTTATACCTAACGCAGTTTGAGACTCATCAAAATTATCACTTCCAAATTATAGGGCAAAATATGTGAAAAGTATAGCAAAAAATCCCTAAGTGGGGGTATTTATGGGCCTCAAACACAATTTTCTCCTCAACTTAAAGTCATGATTTTCGGCACATGTACTAAGAACATATTAATGTGTTGTCAGGTAAAATTTCAGCCAGCTGAGCATCATAGTTTGTGACCTACAGGGCTCTAAGTGGCCAAAAGTCCAATTTCTGACCTTAAGGTGGCCATAAGTTCTTTTTTACTGGGAGTTTAAGGTCACCTTAAAATAGGGATCTTCCTTTGGGCACCTTTAACATGTGTACCAAGTTTGAAAAAAAATATTAATTTATTTTTGAGTTATCGCGTCCACAAGGAAATTTCTACGGCGGCGGCGGCGCGACTGACCTGAATCCAATATATCCCCGACTTTCGTCTGGGGATATAATTAATTTTGACTCTACTTAAACAAATATGGAGAACAGACAATACATTAAAGAAGACTTACACACGTCTTTGCTGGTCATTGTTGGTCTGAGTGGTAGTGTACGGGTTACAATGTTATTAGATATCTCATCGGGAATGACAACCTGCATAAAACCCTGTAGCTCTCCCATGTAGGTCAGTTCCTGTGTGAAGTATTAGACAAATACATAACAGCTGTAATATGTGTGTGTCTTTACTACTGTACTAAACTTTAAGTACCATGGAAACATGACAAAAACATAAAAAAAGCTTTCAATTTATTTTAAATGGGCAACAACTCATTTAAAATGAATATTTCAAAGCTAAGTGCATCAGCCTTCTGTTCATTTAGCAAGGGAAAAACCCACAAACACTTTTTAGGTAATCAATAGAAAGGTTTGATAAAAAGTGCATATCAGTAAAAATAAATCAGTTTTACATTGCTCTAAGTTGTGTACCTGTCTGATGTGAGTTTCCATGGTGACCCTGATGTTTTTCAGCAGCTGTATAGCACTGCTCAGAGTGGTGAGATAGTACCCGGCCTCCCCAGCCAGCACACAGGGATGTAACAATCCCCACATATACTCCGCCTCAACCTCAGCTGTCACTAAACCACTCTGTACCAACACATACACTAACAGTGGCAGGAGATCTGAAATGTACAAAAAATCACAGGTAATGATCACTAATCCACACTAAATTAATACATACTGGTACATACTAGTGCAGTTTGAAGTGTACCAAACCCCACAGGCAATACCAGCCAACATACAGGACTGTAACAATCTCCACATGTACCCGGCTTCAACCTATGCTGTTACTTAACCACATGAAAACCATTACCAGTCCACATGCTACTTGACAGGCATACTAACATAGTCTGAAGATAATCTGAAATATACAAATATTGATCAAAGTCTGGAACATATACATCCATGCAATAGAATATTTTTTGGGCCTTTGCAACAGAGGTTTCAAATGTCATACTCTTGTCCAAGAGAGTCTTGTTCTTATAACCCATTTTTTACTTTACAATTTATTATAAAAATATGTAAAACCGAACCCTGTGGATACTGGAGGGGCTATATAGTTGTACTCTTTTCTAAAAATCTGGATACACAGTAGATTCTGTATAATTAGAATGTAAATATATTGATAGGATTTAATTCTAGCTGTGGCTAACTTTCACATTTACTGACAAACTTTCAGCATTTTTCTTCTGTGGGGAACTCAACCTATAGTTTTACTTGCCCTTACATCTGATGTAGATCTATATTGGTTCTACTTATAACAAGTCTACTGTAAAGTGCCATATGAAAACATTTTATAGTTTAACCTTCAGCTGGAAGAGAAGCAGAGTGATCTCCACTGTCTGTTGACACATGGTCTGGAAAGTTGAGGCTGTTAAGTAACATATGCATAGCCCCCAGTAACTGCTGCAGTTTCTTCAGTGGGGAATACTCCCTCTGCATTTGATGCAGAGCAGAGTGGATGCTTTCCATGCTCTCGCCACTGGGTGGCAACAGCCAGTCCTGACAGAAGAAAGTAAAATATATACTGATTTCTAATTCCTTGTGAAACTCTGGGAAACTTGGTAGATATAAATTCGTTGCAATAAGAAAGCAATTAAAAGAAGTTGAACAAACAATATCAATGAATAATTATCAACAAAGGAGTTACAGATGAGTTGGTTGTGAACAAATACCAGTACAAAATAAATAGTTGGAGACTGTATGTGACCTGCAGCAAAAGTACAGTTCTGAAGTATATACAATATATATATTTATGTTCTGTTCTCTGTCCTCTGTGTATTCCCAGAAAACTCAGAAAATCTGCCATTTTTTTCACAGTCAGGTATACATATAGGTAGTGTTTCCTTTATTAAACTATTTTAGCAAGCTAGTATGTCACTCTCTTTCTTTCCCTGAATGACCTCTTGCGATATAATGAAAATATAATTGAAAAACAGCATTATACCCAAACAAATACCATCAAAAGGAGTGGGTACACTGGCGATCAATGTCAAAAATAATTCAAAAGGAAAGAATCCATGGTGAATAATGTAGAATGGTTCTCCAAACTTTTTGTACTTTTATAAAATTTTCATAGTTACAGTTCAATTCTCCAAATCTAAATTTTAAGGCAGATCAGCAATTGTTGAGTTTACAGCACTGTGCCTTGACCCTATGCCCATCAGTTTTTATACCCACAAACAGGATATGTTTCAAAATGCTATCCTTGGCTTCTAAGAATACCTTCTTTGTCATAATTCTTTGTCAGGTCTTTCTGGCTCATAATTAGTTCAAGAGCAAAAGTGTTTACCCCTGTATAGTCTATCACTTCAAATTTTAATGTCAGGGAAGAAACACTGGGAAAAAGTTCATGTTTTGTTGGGTCAGTTACATAACATAACTCTTACCTTTATCCCTAAATCCCGGGGAGTTTTTGACCTTGCATACTTGATGTTGTCTGCCATCTGCTGCAAATGACCTTGTCTATGCATAACAAAAAGACACAGTTTTAATGCTCTGAACAATTTTGTATCATGGTACTGTATTGTATATTATACCCATACAATATGTTGGAAATGAAAGCAATATAACTTAGTACAAATGCAAGAAATCAATGTTTTACTTCCACAATTGCCACCAGAATATGTCAGCTAGCTCTTTATACTCTGCCATGGAAACACCACTGATATTTTGACAAACACATTACTCAATTAATTTCATCCATTAATTTCAATACTTTCAATATGGCTAATGCTACTACAATATGGGTCATCACAAATGCATATACTTTGCTGAAAACACAAAATTATAAAACATATGAATCCATTTTTTTCTGTTCAAGAACAGTGATTTCATTTCAGATGCTTATTTTAAAGATATTCACTCGCTATATAACTCGCTATTCACACAAATCAGTGACAAATAAGGCAAAAATCAGTTTAAGTAAAGTGTAAAAAACTATACACATTGAACCCAACCTTTGGCAGATGCTAATATTATATATAAGACATCCAAGTTCTTTTTAAATAGTCTATTTGAATAAGGAGTTGATAGACTAAGTGCTAAATGGCTTACTCTTTGTAATGTGTGACCAACAGAGTGTAGAGATGGTATTTCAGAGGCTTTATGACACACTTGTGCAGACTGCTTTCTATGATGGAGTCCACATTCAAAAACTCATGTTGCTGAAGCTGAAATCAAGCACAAAGGTGAAGACAGATGATTTTTTGAATTTTGATTTTGGTGTTGCACCTTAGAGTCTGCCTAGCAGAGATTAAGCGCTATAATAGAATAGAATAGAATAGAATAGAATAGAATAGAATAGAATAGAATAGAAAAGCATGATACTGGGTCACCTACTGATGTCTAAAATTTGACTTATGTTGGTTTCACTTGTATGGGGTTCTTAGTATTTTTATAAGATATTTTCATTATAGAGAGTACATAATCTAAGCAAGGGAATAATTTACCAAGAAAAACATGTTGAAATTATAAACTGATGAGATTAAATGTAATTCCTAAATTTCTGTGTGCTTTTTACTGTATTGGTCAGCTGAGGTAATAAACCTATTACAGAGAGAATGCAGATTACATGTGTATAATCAGGCTATCAAGATTCAGATACAATTGAATATATCAGGTGTTCTTTGAAGAAAAAACAAATCTGCAGAATGACTTTTGTTTTTATGTCTCAGATTAAAGTCAACTTTACATATTTCAGAAAAAAGTCAACATGTATAGGTGTACAGTTAAAACTCCCGAGAGAAATTTGTTCTAAAACAAATAATTGAACCTACCCTGTTTCTCTGAATTTCGATCATTTCGTTCAACTCTTGTTCTCCCTGTTGCACCAAGAAATTTTTAATTCCACTCATAAACTGGCGAACCTGAAAATAATTAAAAAAACAGTTAAATCTGATTACATGTTCACAACCTGAGTAGGGTACATAAAATTTATCAACATATTTCCTTTAGATATTAGCCATTTCTACATGTTATTCAAATTATCAGAATGTGTTGACATTTGAATTGTCAGAATGTGTTGACAAAGTAATTATGACAGTTATTTCCAGATAATCACAACACAAACATGAGAATTGGGAGAGTACACATTACAGTAAGAACTTAAAACCTAGTCACAGCTGTCTGAGCTGTGAACATTGCTACTGTAGGGGCAGCCCAAGTCAAAGTCAAAACAATCTGAGATATTTTGCAACAGACAAATTAGATTAAAAGTGGGAAATTTTCATTCCAGGAAAGAAATCCTATTGAATGTCAATTGTGGTGTATATGGAGGTGGTGTCTACAAGAATAAACAAACCTATCTGCCTGCAGAGGTATATTGTATGTTATCTGTGTGGGGCCAAATTCCCTTATATTTATAGCAGTGTTACTGCTATTATGTGTTATTAACTCACCACCATATTTTATTGAAACAGGGGGAGACACAGACCAGGACATAATTTTTTTATCATATGACAGCACCCTAAAGCCTGTGTATTGGTGAAATTGGCTTGTACAATATTGAATAAAAAGTGGATAATAACAGTAAAACATCCATAATAAGATATATACAAATATATATATATATATATATATCTCATGAAAATGAACAATATGAGTGCATATCTGTAGAAGTTTTCCTAATGTTTTTGCCAGGATGTTTAGTTTGATAGACAGACGAGTCATTTTAAGAGGTTCTTTGATGCCTCGATTTTGGGCTTTAAATCTACACAAACATCAGAATTTTTGTAAAAAATCCCACACTGCAAAGTACACCATGGGTGGTTTTTCCTCAATGGCATATTTTACATAGAAATTTCACATTCCTGAACTATAGCTTTACCAAGATGTATTATCATTTTGGTATCAAGACAATGAAGTCTTATGTCTGTACTTTTGATTCAAATAGTAATAAAAAATTTAGCAGCACTCCGCCAGACCAAAATATGCATCTTAAATAATATGCAATTTTATTAAAGTTATATCAGCACCTTAAATTAGCCTTCCTAACTGACAGGAAGGCAAACACTGATGACAAAATGTCTTTGTCAGAGGCAAAGGAGAGAGTACATTATTATTATAAGAACAAGAACGTTCCTTGGTTGTAGAAAATGGCAAAAACAATAGACAACAAAGCTGACAAACAGAGGTATCTAATATTTGTTTAACATAGTTTCTGAGGCCTTTTAGTGAATTCATAAAAACATAATTGCTTGTTTTTAATCTTACAAAACAATAAATGTCAAATGACTTCATATTTCTTTCTGGCTCCCTATGTTTTAGATACAAAAAACATTGATAGATGTGACATTTTACCACCAAAGTCATGCCGTTTTTACATACTACAAGGATGGTGCCAGGAAGACATCTAACGTAAACAATGAAAGTCAATTTTCAATAAAAAACTATACCTGTCAACTGAAAATTATATAATGCAAGGTGCTTTGGTGCATCAGTTAAATTGATTGAATTTCAATGCTGGCAAGACTTCAACAAGATCCATTTTTGTCTAATAAAAGTTATGCCAATCTATGATCTATCTGCTGTGGATAAAATTGAGGACAATTGTCAAAAGAGACAAAATTACTTAAGAATTAGATGCGAGAGGAATTGGGGATTACAAGTCATCTGTATGTATGCGGAGCAAAGCTAATATTGAACCTTCGATAACCATATCAAAGTCATGCTGCAGTCAGTGTACATCACACTGATTCAGTCAAACTTCTTCAAATATAACTCTGTTAAGTAAGTTTCCCCTTTAATAGAAGTTAATATCTTATCATGAAATGGTCTTTTTTATTGAAATTTGCCGTGATATCTAGGATCCCTTATTAAGTAGATGGAATTTTCTGACCCCTTTAAAATTCTTGTCTCAACAGGGGTCCCCTGTAACTGACCAAATGACCTTTGGAAAACACAAGGGAAAACAATTTTTGTTGCAAACAATAGGTGTCCAGTTTGAGAAAACATAGGTACAACCAGAGAAACTGTGAAATGTTAATTAGAAATTGTGTGATAAGATGTGCGTAACTGGAGAAAGACCTCAATATATTGTTATATGTTCTAATATATAAATACACTCAAAAAATACTTCTACTTAGCCAGAGATTCAAAATAACAGGGTGAATTTAAATGGAAAAGGCACTCTAAGAACCTAGTTGTGAGTTGTACCTGAAACAAAATTTTGGCTTAACACAGACAAATATTCTGACATTCAATTTGGAACATTGTATCAGAATTAAACATACAGTTTACACTGTTGTTGAGAACTGTGTACGAGATGTAAGACACAAATTTAAGTACAACAGTGTTCGTTTCATGGGTGACCCCTTTAGGCATCCATAAAATACTGTCCTCAAAACAAAGTTTCTTTAAGCAAGGTACAATGTCAACAGTGGATATATATCAGTTCTGTTTTTTAGCATTATATACACACAGTTCTCATTTGAAACCATGTTTGTTTGCCAGAAATGCAAATTAACAAGTCTCTACATCTAAATAGGGATTCCTTTTTGTTTTAAATATTTTTACTTCACCTAAGCATACTCTTGGCAGAAAATCAGATTTGATATGCAGTAAGACTATAACATGTTATTAAAACATGCTTGTGATAACACATATTCCAATGGCGTTTGAAATTTTCCATAACAATAAAACTATAGCCTCCAATAACACCTGTGGTATACTTAAACATTTATTTATTAGTATGTAACTATTTTTAAAAGAGAAACTAAAGAACCTTGATTATCAGACCTACTATCGAAACATTCAATTTTATCAACACTTTTCTACTCTCCTAAATTTAATTCTAATTCTAATTGGACTTTTGTGGCGCTTAATCTCTCCGTAATGAAAGGGGACTCTAACGCACAACAGCAACAAGATAGCCAACCAATATCAGTATCCACAGACAGAACAGAGGGCGAGTACCACAGAGAATGTCAGGGAATGATTAAGACTAGGGTGGGTATGCCTTGGTGTGCAGGTGGGTTTTAAGCTGCTTTCTGAAAGAGACTAGAGAGGGAAATGTACGAATATCATCAGGAAGAGCATTCCAAACAGTGGGAGCATCAAAAGCAAAGCTGTAACCAAACTGTTGGACAGACTTATGAACTGAAGGGTAGAGGTTTACATATTTTTTGTTGTTGTTTTTAACACCAATCTACCTCTTCCATTCCTTTGAACCTTCCACTATCCAACCAATATATCAAATCTACTATATGTTCAAACAATGGAGGTTCTAATATTTGATGACATTATTCTCATTTACAAAGTCTGCACTACCAAAATTGAAGCATAAAATCTTCATTTCTAACAAATAGAGTTAAGGGACAGATAATTTTAAAAATTTATACAGGTCAAGTTCACAAATCACATGAACAGCTAACTAAATGAACTGTGTAATAAAAGATGACTTGATATCAGAGTATGAATAGCTGTGCATAATCAAACAAATTGAAATTGATATATTTCCTAGTTTTTATGATAGAAATTTGTTAGCCTTTGTCATAATGCAGAACATAGTGTATTTATACAAATCATATGACAGATAAACAAAACAATTTAAAATACATATAAATAGTCAATATATATTCATATAAAAGTGACCTTGTGATTAAAAGTATCAACCCTACAATCACATGCCTTTCAACTTTGAGGATATGGGTTTAATTTCACTGCAAACATTGGTTAGAGATCAGCAATTTATGCAACTATGCTCCATATTTCAAAGATAAGACTGAGCCTCAAGTGATATAAGTGGTAAAAATTGAACTGTGTTGTATTCTAAAATTTATGTAGTATATATAAACAGTTACACTGCATTGTATTCAATGTCCATCTTTACTAAGAGTAAAAAAATGGGGAATTTGCCATACTATGTCACATTTACCGATGGGGGTGGGGCGTGGGCGGCACCCTTAAAATTAAGACCAAATAATCCAAAGTTATCCCAATTTTGCCTCAGAGAAGGTCAGGGGCCTAATGCAATCACAAAAATTTTTAAAAAATTCCACAAAGAATCCCCACAAGTCAACAAAATAGAAGGGGAAAAAATTCACTGGCAACATTCACTGACTGTGGCGAATTTAAAAGTTTTAATCAAACTAAGAATGTAGGTTTACAGAATAAGGGGTTGAACTTTACTTCTGCTTGAAATGGCTGTCCATTTGATAGTGCTTTGTATAAACTTGTATACTGGGGATATGAGGGTTTTACAAACTATGTACAATGAATTTCAACAGAAATTTGTTGGGGCTTTTAACACACAAGTGATATATAACTGACTGCTACAATGTCAAAAAAATTTTTGAAAATTTTCCAAATTTTTAAGAGTTTTTATATGCCTCATCAGCACTTACCTCACTAGTAATTCCCTTGGTATGGTGTATGTATAAGTGTGTGTTTTACAACAGGTATTTACTAGAACATAAACTTACATTTCTCAACACAATGTGTGGGTTATTCTCCCTGCCATCTATTGTACAATTCACAAACTTTTTCACATGACTACCAAACATGGTTTCTGCTTTCTCTGCCAAACTGTAATGCACAAATATATATATCATACAAGCTAAGGCAGTGCATTAATTGACATTTACTACTATCAAAGTATTGCATAGTAAAAAAGAAATCATCAAATTTACACCATTAATTTACTGCTAAATACTATGCTCAAAAGAGAAAAACACTTAATATTGTGTTCATTTTGGATTTTCAATTTTTATTTTGTACCAAGCAGGGTAAGTTTCAGTGGGCATTCATTAATTGCTTTGGTCTATCCATTGCTATAGTAACATCCTGGACCTGTTGCTAATGAATTTCAGGTGTGAATAGTACAGTCAAATGGTGAAACTGTAAATTATTGTGGTGAACAGAATACAAATGTATATTTGGAATTTTTTTTTTGCAATTATTCAGACAAAATAACAACCGCTGCTGATGATTTTACCATCTAACTCAGTGAAACTTGGGTTCTAACCTAGATGAATCTGGGTGGAGGTTTACCCTCTGTAAGTGCTCTTGTTTTTTAAATTTGTTTTTAAATTATATCAAATACATTCAGCAAAAAGTGGAATTTCAGTCATATCTCAAGGGATCAGAATATACTTCTACTTCAGCAGAAATTCAAGATAACAGGGTAAATTTCAACAATGACTTGATATTTAATTCTATTTTAAAGGAATTCTACACAACTGAGTTTTCTATGAAGGTGTTCATCTGTTATTTACAAATCTGTGCATCAATATGATGAGGGGTGTATTTATTAGATGTTGATGAGTTCATCTTCTGATTGGTAAATCTATTTGATAATGTATAAGTAAACGCGATGACTTATGTATTTAACTGATGTGTGTATAGCCAGGATGTCTCTTATAATTCTTATTTCACCTATCTTCAGTGATTAATCATTTAACACAAGTACTCTCAGGTTAGTTACAAAACTCATTCCAGAAGATTCCTGTATGTTTCCTATTTGTTTCAAAGTCTTTTTAATTAAGACAAACACTTGTGTTTTCATTATTATCTAATACTAGATTCACACTTCTCGGGTGTAACATCTTGGAAGTAATTCTGACATGGTTACAAAGGTGGACAATCGTGTGGACAGGACAGTCATAACAAACATAATGACTTTTACTGATTGTCAATTGTAACTGTCCTGTTTGTAAAACTGCCCATTCCCTAAAAATACAGTAGAGAGTGTCTGGGGAAATGAATGTCTGTGAAAAAATCCCAACTGTTAACAACATCATGACAAGAGATCCCATTAGTATAAAGAAATATGGCAAAATAACCCTCACATGATCAATTGAAAACAGCTTTAAAACAGCCATGTATAGTGTTTGTACCACGACAGTTTTAAACTAGTCAGGATGACTTTTGTCACAAATCGAAAATCAAGTTGATCATACATACGTATTACAAAATAATGTAACATATTGCAGCCTTTAAAGATATGTTTCAAAATGTTGGTCATGGGGGAGGGGAGCCTCTTATTGGTAAGATGTAAATGAGGTCCAAATGACACTATACAGTCACACAAAGATTACATAGTTACAAGAGGAAAGAGGAGGCAGAAGACTGATAATAAAATAACTGCATCTTGAACATTGTATTTTGATAGCTTGGCTATGGTACTCAATATGCTAAATTGACTACAGTAGAGTGGTAATACAAAGTTGTTAATAGTCCAGTCAATTATGAAATAAATACCATGTTTTTCACAATGTATGATGCATCATCCACTATGCTTGTTAATGATCATGAATTGCTTTGATTAGTACCCAATAAACTCATTATCCTATCATAAACCCCTATTACCATCATCAGAAGAGACTAGTAATGGCAACCAATTACGGATATGAATCTCATAAATAAAAAAGTCATAATCAAATATCATTTAAGAAAACACACAACATGATGTTTATTTGTGGTCTCCCATCCAAACACTCCTGTTAACTATTCTACAGAAGAACACTTTGTACATCCGTATTTGTAATTTATTCGTGGTTCCAAAACCCACAGGTTTAAGGTAAAAGTCATAAATAAATACTGGTTACATATTATACTTCAAATGAAATTTAATATCAAGTCAAACAGACAGACAAATATATTCAGAGAATGGGAGTGTCAATGAATGTCTGAGGCTGCAATATACGTCATTTATAAGGATGAGCGGAAGTTTATACATTAATCAGCAACAAAATATCATCCCACATAATAAGAAAAAGAATTATTTACTGAAATCTTCACTCTCAAAGAGCCCATTTATTACCCATATGTATGTTTTTGCATTTTTCCAGCATAAATTATCCATTCAATAAGATTTTTCTCAGAGTTGCACATAGTTGAGATTTTCAGAGAGACAAAATGTATGAACAAGTACAAGGTTTATGGAAACATTCCTACATATGGAGACCTTAGTACAGACTATAAATCTCATATTGGATATCCGATTACAGTCAACCCTCACAATCCTGAAATTCTACTTTTCATCACAAATCAACAAGTCACTTCCAGTTCACCCTATATAATATTAATTTAACTGAATTTTCTTCTAAAACAATATCAACAAACTCATAAACTTTGGCATGAGAGTTGTATGGAACCCCATTAACATGAGGAAATGAGAAATACACAATAAATGAATTTAAAATTTGTTGGGTGTTTTGGAAAGTAAGGAACATATACGAGTATCTATTAAAAATACCTGTCTCAGTGCACTCTGTTTTGACATATTTTTTCCAAAGAAAACTATCTCTCAGACACTATAACATTTGTGACCTACAGACTACTTAATTCATGTATTTTACCTTAATATATAGGTGTGTAAAAACAAATGTCTTTGGATATATTATACAATAACCAGTAATATCATATTTTAAAGTTATAATATATTGATAATACATATGCAATGACAATATAGCAATATTTATAATTTTAAGTAAAACTAATAATTCCCAGAATTTCTTGTGGTTATGAGGGTTTATTTTCAATAAAAAAACAAACCTGCATTAGGATGGTCATACAAGTCAAAAGTTAGTCTGGTTTTTGAGAGTATTGGTTTTGATTTCCCTACAAGGAGAATTCACTTCCCTTCTGGCATGATGAAAAGACAACCACTGCTATATACTGCTATAAAAATATACACTGAAGGTATGACCACTAACTTTGCATCACAGAAAGACAATGAACATATCTGAGATATGATTACATATAGACTTATCTAATGATTACCATGAGACATAGTTCTCTACTTTGCCACCAGGAGTATACTCATGATTCGGTGTCCAAGGGCTAACTGGTGTCACTGGACCTGAAATAAGGTAAATTACATTTCCTCCAGACCTTCGAACATAGATCTTAAATTCAGTTTTGATAAATATTTATATAAAACCAGTTAGATCTCAATGAAAAAAATACTTTAATGGACCAGTTATTTAATTCTGTTTACAAATTAGTAACCAGCATTGAAACTGTTCCTTTATTTTTTTCAAGAGTTAGCAATCTTTTAATATGTATGTTTTTGTGACTTATTCATTTGTGCAAATACCTCATCCCTGACAATTACAGACTGTAAATAAGTATCACAACAGAAACCTTGTTTTAAATAAATGGTCACAGTTATTTCACTTGACAGGCCAACAACATCCATATATCACAATGTTTAAAGTATTTTGTGATAAAGGCCAGTTTGTTAAAAGAGAAATACTTTATTATCACAACATCTTCAGTCTTCAGTGCCATCTAACAATGATTCATTAAAGTGTAAGTACATTGGTTACAGCTGTGATTAAATTTGTCATATTTACTCTGATATTTATTTGTCAATGGATCAGATCAATTATGCAGCACTATAATACTGCTAAAGTACCCAAGTAGTGCCATAAATCAAAACACTTACATTGCAGCATCTCCTCAACCAGATCTTGTTCTTTGATCAAACTTTCTTCTACTGAAGATTCTGCATGCTCTTCCATAACATCTTGTCTTGATTCCAGCCTGGTCTGTTTCTCTAAAGTTACCGCCTGTGTTGTTTTCTTTTTCCATTCGAATGTAGAGCAAGCCACATCACTGCCCAGTATGGACTGGACATCAGACTCATTGCAACACGAAGCTTCATCTCCAGCAGGACGGACCTGACTAGTGTGTTTGTAGGCAAGCAGCTGTTTCCAGAGATTTGTACTGTCCCAAGGTTGTGAATAATGCGTCCCTCCGCTACGGTGACTAGATACAGGCCTACCAAGGTGGCAACTCATGCCACCCCCACAGTTATCGTAATCTGATATCCTGTGGACATTTTTCTGTGTCAGGGATTTTATTGGGGTGAAAATGAGTTCTGGGCACAGTTTACTCAGCACATCTTCTGCAGTAGAACAATCGGAAGTACCTCTGTTGTTCAGTGGGAATTGATTACAGCCAGAATTTTGGCGTTGAATAACCTTAGGTGGCTGGCCTGGATCAGGAACCATATGTGGCAATACTGGCTTGCTGTGTTTTGGTTTTCTTGCATTAGGATGACTAGTACCATGGGGTGGCTTGCTATGGTTGACAGGTCTACCATCTACGAAAGACAACGGCTGAACAAGTGTTTGCTGACGATCCTTTGTAAACATGTGCTGGCTTGGACTATGTCCAGTACTTTGAAATGAATTAGGAGTCAATGGAATTTCTTCAAGAGAGACTTTGTAATGCGGATTAGCAGTTAATGATGAGTCTAAGGCACCTGCAGGTCTGATATGTCCTGGCTTACACAAATTAGTTCTCTTTGAATTTGTATGGGTTCTGCTTGCAGCAGCTTTCTTCTCTGAAGCTGGCCCTGGCATATCCAATCGTTGCTGATGTAAGGTATTTTGCAGCTTACTACGAATAAAATCATTTACATGGATGGCCCCTTGCGTTTGGGACACCCCTTGCATGTGCCCTATTAAAGTGTCAAAAGGCTCTGCATATGCAGGACTAGAGTACTGAGTCTTTGCTGAAAGGGGAGGCTCATTGTCATTGGGAGCTGCAAGGTATTTATTAACCGCAAGGTTATTTTCAGATGTAAAATCAAAGCGAAAGACAACAGGTTCATTCTTTGTGGTCAAACTTGGTTTTATCATTCTGTCTGACAAATACTGAGTGGAGATCACAGCGGGGGCAGTTTCAACCTTTTTCAGGTCTGTTAAATCTACAGTGGAATGTTCAACCATCACAGGAGGTGCTGTACTAAGTGGTTTCATATTCTGAGGCAAGTCAGTATTTTGTGCAAAGCTACCAACTGTAGAATCACTATGACTAGGTTGGATTTCATCCAGGACTGTATTCAATGACGAACTATACAATTTTTGTTGATCGACTAAACTTTCAATTTCCATCTCAAAACTTCTGACAATATCTTCTACACTGGGATCCTCTACACTCACTTTAACACTAGTTTGATTGGTTTGTGAAGCTTTCTCATGGTCATCAACCAGACAGTCATTTGCAGTGTTTTGATTCAGTTCTTCGAAATCCCTTGCATCAGCTTCTAATTTGATTGTATCATTGCTATCATTTAGTAAGTCTGAAATTGGTTTGAAGTAATTCTTCTCTTTTTCAGGTGATACCTCATCACCCATGTCGAAATAGTTGTGCAGCAGAGAAGGATCTCTGTTGAAACTGCCTGAATCACAGTGAGATGAAGATCTGCTTTTGACTAGTGCTGACTCTGGACAAGAAAATGGAGACTTGTGACTGTGATTGATCTGTGACAGTGACAGTCGCCTGGAATCTTTCTGAAAAGCTAAATACTGATCCGCTATGTCGTCTGGAGAAGGATCCTTTATAATAACTGGTTGAGGAGCATTCTGAAAGGTCTGTACATGTCGAGTGTGTGTTTTCTCGGTATGTGTGATTTGGGTTTGTTGAGTAAAAGTTTTCTGATGGTAGACTACACCACCAAATGAAGAGACTGTACTGGATGCACTCTGAGGCACACTGAGAGATGTGGACTTGTTAAACTCTCCATTTTCTGAGGCTTGGGAACTGCTCCAAAAACCTGCAATGGTAGAACCAACCTTATAAATTTACCTGAATTAATTTTGTTTTATGCACACTCAAACAAAAGATAAATAAAAGAATAAAACAGTTTATAAAGATGTCACTCCAAGAAAATATCAAACATAAGTTTATATATTTCATCATTCATACTGTCCCATTTGATACATTCAAGATTGACAAAGCTCTTGACTTTGTTGTTTTTACAGTTTAAAGGTGTCATATCCTTACTCCAGCAAGATATCACAAATACCGTGAATTTCCAAAATAACGCCCAGGTTCAAATAAACGCCTGGTTCAAATTAACGCCTGGAACCAAGCACACTGTTTACAATTTATAACACTGTTTTTTGTATTTCAAAAGAACGCCTGGTTCAATTTAACGCCTGGTCTGATGCCATTTGAAAATAATTAACGCCCGGGCCATATTTTGAAAAAATACGGTAACTTTAATTGTTTATGTTAGTATATTTGAACATTTGTACTTTGCTATCTGATCTATTCTTAGATTAATCAACTAACTTTTGAAATGGTTATATTGATATTAGTTATTGGAATTATGAGACAAGGTACAAATAAAAGAATTATTATCTATTCATTGCAAAATATTATAAAAGTTAGAAGATTAATACATGCAGTACCAATGAAGGTCTCTTTTAGCCACAATGAATACCAGTATCTGACTGGTAATCATAAGGTCCCGAGCATATGTCTTGTTGGTTTTAGTTTATTATTTACACAAACCTGGCTGGCAGAGCAGTAATGTTGTGCGGTCAGCCTCCATCAGAGATGTGGGTAATGTGAGCTTCACAGGAAGTTCATCTCTGAAATACACAAACACAACATCAGATATGTGTATATGTCTATTACATCACTGGCTGTGTGTGTCCCTTGAACATACACCTGCTTTCTATTTTACAGAAGTTTATCCAACTTCAGCACATGCCATTAGTGAAGTTAAAACTCTATTAACAAACTTATTATAATATCTGAAAATTTGAACTAAACAAACTTGTACTTTTCTGCTGTTTTATAGCAAGTGTTTAAACATTAACATGATTATGATTTTAGTCAATGAAACTTCTACCATCCAAACAAAATCTCACTCTCCTAGTATGTTTGGATGGTAGAGGTCATATCATCTTTGCAAAACATTCGTTAGGTTTCAGTTGTTTATACATTGTTGATGTAATAACTCCAATGATAACTAGAATTTGGCATAATATCATTGTACTGCTGAAGTATTTGCAAAAGATAATACTCTAGACATAGCAGTAGAGAATTCAGTTTTAATGTATATGTTGTATTGAATGTAGATAACCATTGAATGTATAGATTCAATGGGTTAGTTATTGAATGTGTACATTCAATGGCTTGGCCATTGAATCTACACATTCAATAGCAAGCAGCCATTGAATGTGTACATTCAATAGTTTAACTGTGGAATGTGTACATTCCACAACCGTAGTCATTGAATGTATATAATTTTATGAACTTCAGAAATTTAAATAAGTAACTGATATTGTGTGAAATGGAACTTATTATTGTCATTTTCTTAATAAATCACATCTGTTGATATTAACTTAAAATAAACTTTTGCATTAGTTGATTATCTGTGGTCAGTTACATAGTTATGCATTATAACAAAAACTGTTTTGTTTTCTTATAATGTTTATCTTAATCTGTTTTCTAATTATCTCACTGAACCTCTCTAACAATACAGGGGTGCAACCATGGGGCTAATTACAATTAAATACCCAGATTTCACACTTAATTAGATGGATTACTTGCTATCACATATTAGAATCTGAAAGACCATAAAGTGACTACTCAAGCTTGAACTATTTTTCCTTCATCCTTTCACTGGGAGTCCAAATATTTCAATATTTGTGGATTAAAGCAAAGCTTATAATAGAGTTTTTGTAATGACTTTGATCAGAAAGGCTTGATGCATCATAAATAATCCAATGAAATATATGACATTTATGTCATTACATATATGTTTATTCATTTTAATGTTCTAGATTGATTCTTCTTTATGTCACTTCCTGAAATGTAACACTTTTATTCCTATTAATTTAATCACTTATTATTATGCTAAAAATATCCAATATAGGTTATAAACTAAGTCTTTTCAATCAGTATCAGCTTTTCATATTTAATTATTTGTACATTCCATGGCTTGGGTAATTGAATGTACACATTCAATGATTTTAGCCATTGAATGTACACATTCCACAGCTCAGCCATTGAATGTATACATTCAATGATTTGCCCATTGAATGTACACATTCAATAGTTTGTGCCATTGAATGTATACATTCAATGGTTATCCACATTCAATACAACATATATACTGAAGAAGGCCACTCTCACAGAAACCACAGTTTATAACTGAGTTGGTTAGAAGTTTACAGGTGTGGGAAACTGAGACCAAATTATCTGATAGCTATAAGTTTAAATGTAGATTTTTTTCTGGCTTGCTGCTTCATTTACAATTACAATTATCGTTTTATGAAATCCTTTGAAACCAGAGCAGACACACACAGCAAGAAATTTGAAGTAGCAAAAGATTCACAATTAATCTTCAGGTAAAAAAAAACAGTGTTTATGATCAAATGAACTATGCAAACACTAGACATATTGATGTTTTTAGGACTTTTATTAAAATGGATTATAAAACAGTAACTTAGACAAATACAGCAGAATGTATATTATCCAACCTTCCAGTATTCAAGTATTCAATGTTATGATATTAATTTCACTCATTCATATTTTTATATTTCCTTATTGTTTTATACTTTACTACCTTGGCCAGATAACAGACGTTCATATGAAAGATTACAAGTACATTTTTATATTTACCCAATTTACATTTTTTTTAAAGAAACTGGTGCTGACAGCCCCAGTGCTTTTATCCAAACTTATTAAATAACTTCCTCTAAAGGGATAAGACTTCTGTATAAAATCAGAAACACTGTCAAAATATTTGAGCTTAGTAAAACTCAAACTTCTGCTTTTATTGCAAATATATACCAAAACGCCACAAATACTCCAAGTTCTCAGAAATTCAGCAAAAACTGTGGCTGACAATTGCATCCTTACATCTTCACATTCTTTGGAGTTTTGGATTTATTTAAATGCTATGATAACATTAAAAGTTTCAAAAAATCAACTTATGCTTGAGTTCAGATGAAAAGAAATTCTCTTTGCTTGATCACTCCTGAATGGCAAATAATAGAATTTATATCTCAATGCCAAGTGGCATCAGCTTCACTCAGGATATCAGACAGCATCAGTGTTTACTCTCATTAAAAAATGACAGAGAAAAAAATTCTTGGCAGAAATACCAACTTGGAGCAAACAGTGTGTGCACAAAAAGATATGTTTATAGAGAAAGAAACAGCATTGACTCTTACATAACTGGTCTTTGTGAACTTTATAATAACATTAATAATCACATTTTGTCAGCAACTTAAATGACCAATACATGGTAGTTACATTGGTCCCCTCTCATGCACTGAAACACATGTATATTTAAATTTGTATTTGTATTCTCAATTTAACAATCGAGCTTGTTTAACAGGCTGCATTATTTTGGACTACTGGCACTATTTTGAGAAAACCAATCTTTTAGTTTCTATAGATTCGGACAAATCAGAATATTTTTCTGTGGTTAATGACCCATGTTTATCCAACGACTGCATGATTTTAGATCAGCAATTTTGTTTGATATACCTTAAAATCGGCTAATGTAGAGATTAAGCGATACAAAAGTATAATTAGATCAGATTCTACCACCCAACACTTCAACAACACAAGTTGGTACCCTTTGGAAAATAGAATGGAATTATATATCTTTTCATTTTAAAATACTGAATTCAAGGTGCAATAAAAGCTGTTTCAGGAGCAGAGAATTTACCCACATGACAAATGTAGATTTTGAAGTCAAATGCAGCTTTACTATGTTTTATAAATGACACAGTTGCTATTTGATACATTTTCGTCAGTTGATTTTTTTATTTATTGAGATTTTTGTTTACCACAGGAGATATTATATTTATTTAGACTACATCATAATGCACATCATGAGAAAAATTGCATCAGAGATGCCCTTACCCCACAGCCTGGGGAAATAGTTGTCAACACCATGAAATATGGAAGTAGTGAAGCAGTACAAAGATTTGGATACTTTCAGATCAGTATCAGTTATATAAAGGTCCAAATAATGTTTAAGGTAGAGAAAATATTGTCTAAGAGAAGAAAATGTATGTAAATATGAAGTATAAAAATAAGACAATTCAATAGCAAGATGACAGCATTAATCAGTCAACTAAAAATTATGAAGTTGTGTAATTTATTAATTGGAGAATAGCTGTCAATGGAAAAGCACAATTATGTAAAAGTGCAAATATAATAATCAGTTGCAGCGATACATATATCTTTGTCATTAAAGAAACATGTCTCAAATATGGCAGGTGAAAACATTTTGGCAGAGTGTCAACCCTCTACACCTTATCGAATCCAAGAAATAGCCCAGACAAGATTTTAAAACTCCTGGTCACTACGGCAAGGTCAAAGGTCAAATCAAGGTCAGACCATGACGTTGAATAACTACAACCCCTAACTAATGTCCTTACCAAGTATCAACTTCGTACACCTTACGGTTGGTGAGATATAGCCTGGACAAGATTTTAAAGGTCAAGGTCACTACTGCAAGGTCAAAGGTCAAATCAAGGTCACACCATGACATATACACCTACACCCCCTAACCGATGTCCCTACCAAGTATCAACTTCCTACACCTTACGGTTTCCGATATAGACAAGATTTTCATGCTCACGATCACTGTGGTAAGGTAAAATGTCAATTCAAGGTCACACCATGACGTTGCACACCTACATCACCTTACCAATGTCCCTACCAAGTATCAACTTCCTACACCTTACGGTTTCTGAGATATAGCCCAGACAAACTTTTTCCTGCCGCCTGCACGACTGCCAGGCCACCCGCCCTAACGCCCGCCCATCTGGACACCATGGGTCAAAACAGTACCCTGACAGCCCTTAAGGGCTGTAGGTAAAAAGCGATGCCAAATTATAAGTTGTCTATTTAACAATAAAACAAAGTAATTTATCCCACAGTAGTATCCAATATGAAAACACCAAATTTCTATTACCGGTAATGCACATCATAAAATCTACAATATAGAGAAAGTGTATCACTTACCATACAAATTTCAGGATTAAACTAAGAGACACTATTCCAGGTAAATAAAACCTACTAGACACTTTTGACACTCTGTGAGTTTGTAAACAAGTTATAACACTATTTCCTACTCCAGATATTGCATTCCATGGAGCATTACCTGTCTATAAAATAAATCCTTGGTGTTAATAGCAACAAAACTGCCAGTATTTTTACCTCATAAGTGAGTTTTGCCATAAAACCATCAGAGACAAATGAAATTTCAGAGACCACAAATACTGCTAACACCCTATTTTTTATTTTCATCTTAATGATGGTAATATCTACTTTATCTTGAAATACTATTTTTCAAAGCTAAATAAATGCATATTTTCACCATTTTTATTATCTTTTTGGAAATGATGGCATATTAAATATAATTTCAGATGTAAGCTACAATCTAATGTGAATGTTTTAAGAATTAGCATAATTATGTCTGAGTTTTACATACGCCCTGAAACAATATACCTATTCAAAATTCAAAACATAATAATTACTGATTACCAAATACTTCCCCCACCTAAACTGGTGGTCTTTCACTCTGTTATCTACAAAGTGTGCTCAAATAGAAGCATTTTCTCTGGAATTGTGCAAAAGCAACTATTCAATAAGATGACACATACTCTGCAAATATTCTTTCTAGTTTCTTCGGAAATTTATTATTACTTAAATAAACCATATGTGATTGTTTAATCTCTTTATTTAATTGTATGTTCCATATAATAATACAGTTTCTGACATCCGAGATTCCTTTGGCATTTATAAAGGTATATTAGAATTAAATTATCTGACACCTTTTTGCTAAAGAGGTGTTTAATGTGGTATGTAACCATACACTGGGATTTTTCAAGAACTGCACCTTTTGAAAAAACAGGATAAATGTCTCTGATAATGATCAGAGACTATCTCTCTGAAACTCTGGTGCTACCTCTTTGAAATTTGGACCCTGTTTTTTTCAGGAAAGCATATTCTAAATTCATTTGGTGAGTAATAGCATTATGGGTGAGAGACAGCCACAACTGCAAACAACTGCACACTTAAAAACACTTGCAGCTACCCCTACTGCATTTCTAGAACAAATAGAGCCTTGTTAAGGCTCAAAGTCATAATCCAGTAAACTGTAATTTTTACAACTGGAATGTGAAACTTTGAAACATCCCTTTCAAAAGCTAAGGTGATATCAGGACATGCCTACAGATTATAGTTCATCTGACATGCCCAGACTTAAACTCATGATTGCAAAAGTGAGAGCTAAGTGATTACAAAAGAAAGTGTTATATCGGATAATTACAAGTAATTTATGTAAACAGAGAAACCAATTTTAGGGTCCCAAAGTTAGACAATGCTCTATTGTTGGAGGCATAAATTGAAGTCAGACATAAGTAGAACCAAATTTCATAATTAAGGGGGTTTTAGTTGTACAGGCTCAACTGTATTTGCTTTTAAGGAATATGTGCTGTCATTATAACCAGACCAACAGATATTTACTGCAATTTAACTATTGGTAACCTTTACTTTATTACACAATTAATTAGTAAGTTGCAACCTTGAATAAACAAAACTGGTTTACATTGCACAGTTCAAGACTTTTTCATTGGTTTCACTTGTGTTTCCATTACAAAAGCAGAGCCTGAAATTCAGTGAAGGAATTGCTGGAATTTTCTGTGACATTTGGGTAACTGATAGACAATCAGAACCATCCAAAACAACATCATGTAAAGTTTGACATGCAGATAATAAATAAAATAGACCCTTTTAGTAAGCTCACTGCATGGACTTCACCTCCTATCTCTAATTCTCATCCAGGCATCTCCAGAAGCAATGCTTCAGTAACCATGGTTTCTCTTTAAAAAAATTAATTCTAAAAAAAAACCAACTATTCACTTGTAATGAATGATGCATATGCTGGCCGAGTTATTTACGACACCCATAAACATAGGACACCCTTATCATTTGGGTGTATATAAAAGTGCACATGACCACAGCTATGCTAAAACAGGGGCTTTTTGCTGCCTGTAATTTTTATTATTACATCTACTTAGGCAGTGGAAACAAAGGAAGATTAATTACACTGAAAGCTAGCAATTCCAGATAGATTGTTTGCTACTACTGTATGTTATTCTATCTATAAGCCTTGAGAGAGTCTCTTTCTGTTATAGCAAAGCCTAAGTTGGGTTTTATTTACTTCATAATACCATGGGTTGTGATACACTGGACCCCAGCCTGTGGTCCTAGGGATAGGATGCTAAGGATCGTCTGCAAAATTTGATAATTATTAGGCAACTGTGGCCTTCTTTTGTTATAACAGCAGTAACATGTCATTTGTGAAACATAGACTTTGAAAATCTATTTGGCACTTATGGTATAGCTACACCAGTACACGTGACTAAATCAGAAAGTACCACAGTACAACCTTAACTCTTTCACAAAATTATCTCTCAGCAAGAACAGAAGAAGGTGCTGACAAAGTGCATTTGCCAGTAGACAATGACCCTGTGTAATTATATTTCTTTAATTCAGCACTTTGTAAACAAAATGTTTGGAATATTGAAATACATCCTTTGGGATATTGTGTTTGAGGATGTCATGGACAATAAAGCAGTGCCTCGTGGTGAGAGGTTATGCAACTGAAACTGTATGAAAACCCTCAACCTTGATATTTGCCCTGATTCAGTGGGAATACTGCACTCTTGATAACCAAAGGGTTAACCGAATGGCTTTTGCAAACTTTATGCTAAGTTTGGCATCAATTGTAAAACACATTTTCTCCTCACATATATTACTATGAACATTATTTGACCTTTGGTCAGTTTGAATGATTATGTTTCATTAATGTTTGTTTGTACCTCTGTTCTTTGAATGATGATTCACTTCTAAATCATTCCTCAAACACAAAGAAAATTGTTTCCTCAAAATGTAATCATATAATATAAACTCTTTTTTTTTCATTTTTCATATATTTTGGTGCCTCCATCCAGACTAGCCCCAGCACAGTCAGCATGCCCATTATCTGCTGCATTTGGTAGCAACATCAGCAGAACTCCCAGGTCAAACTCTAATTGAAGCCCACAGAAACCTATCTATTGTTGTGTTATCTCTCCCTAGTTACTTTATATGTAGGTTATTGCTACAATGTAATTGGGAAAAAAATGGTTATACATCTCCGTTGACAAGAATCGTAAAACTTAAAGATTAATTCTGTTCCTGGTCTTGACCCATGTTTTCATGAAATGTTGCCTTTTGTCTTACTGCCAGAGATGATTATATCACAATATTGGTGCAACAGTTCAAGTTGAACTTGGATTACTTCCTATTAATAGCTCGGCTCAGAGGTTGCTTGTTAAGTTGTTAAACTATCTGCACTTTTTTTTGTGTAATTGATGTATCCTATAAACATTTTGCTGAAGTATAATTTATGCTTACTGTAAATATGAAGCCTATATTCATTATCTGAAAACTTTTGTTTCAAACTGGATTCTAATAATATAATTATATGTTATAATTAGAGTCTAAAAAGGTCACTTATTTAATAACCATGCTGCAATATATAACTGAGTTTTCACCAACCTTAGAAGGTTCCCAAAGACAGAGCTTATTCTTGTTATTACTGTTGTTTGAGATAACAAGGCAGTTGCTCCAGAAAACATTTGAGTCACAAAAAGTTGAACTCACATACATTGTTAACTTGTTAGGAGATGAAAAAATATAATCTGAACTGAACCAACAGAGAGCCCACAGTTTTTTTAAGTTTTACTGTTACTACAACAGTAAAAATCACTTGCAATCAGACAGATATCAGTACTGCTGTACAAACCTGTGCTTCCTTTTACAATTCTCATGAAATACTTCCCTACATAAAGGAATGGTCCATGCAAAGTCTGCCAGTTACCAACACTGTAACTGTTGCAATGAACAATGACACAATCCTTGAATGCTAACTACTTATTAATATTAATAAATAGTTAGCATTCAAGGATTGTGTCATTGCTCATACACAAACACAATCTACAGTAACCAGTTAGACTTTGAGCATAAAATGATATAGGAGTCACATTATGGTCTTTAAACTCACTCATATGGGTGCTGTTTATGCTTGGCATATATGGGACACTGAGTGGCAGAGAATACCTCCACCTAAACAGAATGGCTATGCCTGTATAATGCAGATTTCCTTTTTACATAAGTTAGAAGAAGAAAAAAAATGTTCAGTTTGACACAGTACAGTATGTGTAAAATTTGTCCCTGGGGTTTTAGTTAAGATAAAATAATGGGATTTTCTTCGATAGTAAATTTTCACACTGCACAACAAATTTTTCATATAGTATCTTCTCAGATGTAATTCTGAGTGAGGTGTACACATAGGTTGTTTTATTTCAGGCCTAGTACCTTTGTAGCAGTGTACAGAGAGTTAAAGTCCATTGAATTCCCTTTTAATGTCAGGTCTCCAAATGAAATTTACTTTATTAAGTTGGTTGGGTCTTGGTTGGGTAGAACCATTTCCCTGGTCTCTTGCATTTTGACTAAACAGGGTTAAAATGTATATATTACATCATCCAAGGCAACAATCCCTGTCCACAAATCTAATTATACCCTAACAATGAACCAAAGACATAAACCCTTACTTTGATAATATACATTATAAGTGTCTCTTTTCAGTATTTTCCTCCAACTGATATATATCTGCCACTGTGGCCTAGCGGGTAACACACTTGTCTAGGAACTCAGAGGACATGGTTTCAAACACAGGTACAGGCATATACATAGTGGCTCGGATGACCACTTAAAATGGCGGTCCTCTGTCATTGGGTCCTATCCCCAGTGGCAGGCTAAAGAACCTCAACGACGTTGATAAATGGTCATCCTTGAGCCTCTATCTTCCAGTTAGGGGAATGTCAGTTACTCTGAGTTTGGGCTGTACCTGTGCAGTCGGATTGGTTAAATAGCCCTTTGAGTCCTGTAGTATATGGAGATATTGCGCTGAGTATAAATACACAATACAATACAATATATATCAGCTTTACAGTATAGTAAACTACAGATAAGAATCTCAAATATCCACAGGATTTAGATCTAGTTTGTGGCCAACATCCACTTATAACAACTAAAACACAGCATTTTCTCATGCTGGAACCTCAGAAATGTTTAATTATAAATACCTAAAATTGACTTATAATGGTTCCACTTTAGGAGATGTTTACTGTTACATGTAATAACTGTACATAACAATATGAAAATTGAATATTTGTACATGAGGCAAATTATTACTTTGACTCTATAGTACATCAAAACTTAGGTCTTAAAACAAAAAAATATATCACCTTGATTTATAATATACTGGAATACTTAATATCACAATGAAAGAAGATTAATTCAGTAAACTGAGGTCAATGAAAGGTTAACAAAATACCAAGTAAAATACATATAAGTTACTTACAATCACAATCATATAGTCATAGTCAACACATGCCACAAAAAACTTCAAGAAAATAAAAAAAAAGAAGGAAACTCAAAAGAGATGAAACTTACTGCAACAAATGATTTTATTCCTGTTAAAAATTAAGTCGACCGTTCATTAATAGTCACACATATTCACATCACTGATGTAATTAAATACTCAATTTAAATCTCATCCAGGTACAGTGACATGTGTTAATGTCATTTCTTAAGTCTCAAAAAAAAAATAAACCCAGACATTATGTTTTTTGCTAACTTATCTCAGACACATGAACAAAAGAGGACTTTTCAGTTGGTGTATATAATTAGATGATAGGAATACATGGCTGATTTAAAAGTACAAAGCAAGTATCATTGTAAAACTGAAAAGGGTTGACACCGGCAAACATTATATTAATGCACCTCATTTATTTCACAAAAAGCCAGACGAGAGTTTATTGTTAAGCTTATTTTTATTAATATTATCTGACAGAAGCTGGACTGTAATTTTCTTCAAATAGAGACAATCTAAAAAATTGTGGGTTTGAGGTAGGAAATCTGATAAAACTGGGCCCAAAGGATTCAATGTACATATGACACTCAGGATAAACATTATAAGAAGACCAAAGGCTACCACAAACACCAAGAAAACAATAGATTAGTACGTTTGATCTATGTACACATCTAGTGGGATGTCTCTTAACTAATAGGACTTAATGCTCAGATTGCTCTGTTCTAAATATATAAAACTCTCAGTTTGCATTTCCACAACACCACACACATTGTACTGAAGAATAGATTACTAAGAATAATATATATATATCCCTGTCTAATACCATGCTTAGGTTGTGAATGTAGACAACTAGGAACAAATCCCCGAAAAAAAGAAGGGAACTCAAGACTTAACTGGATCATTTGCTGACTCAGGTCAAACAATCTAGTTTTATAAAAAACAAGTTTTATAAAGTACAGGACAACACATTATGACGTGGTTTCAACTTCTTTGCATTAGAATTGCTCTACTGATAAGAGTGCGAATGGTTCAAAGCCTTGCATTACATGTAGATTTTATTGTAATTCTTATTTAATATAATCTAATGTCATCAGCAAAGGCAAAATACTGCTAATTTCTTGTAATATTTTGGCCAATGGAAATTAATATACATCATAGACTGAAATGAATTTTTTGTCTGTGCATTTTATCAGTTTGTTTTTTTTTGACGATTTTCCAAATATATGGAACAGGGTTGAGTCTTAGTACAAGCATTATCGAATCCCCATAACTTCATCACTGTGAAAAACTAGAAATGCAAAAAGTTTAAACTTGTAGCCACTGCTGTCTGACTGATTGAAATATTTGTATTAAACTTTGCATCCAGTGTAAGAAATAAGCGAATGTAGGACAAAAAGAAACCAGACAAAAAGAAACCGGACAGAAAGAAACCAGATAAAAAGAAACCAGACAAAAAGTTTTACTACTAGGACAAAAAGTTTCACTATAAAATTAACTTTAAATTTCAATTAAATTTTCAAGAAATGCTAATTACTTTAAGGTTCCTATAAACACCTTGTGTCAAACTTGCATAATAGCAGTTATTCTTGTAACGAAAAGACTTCTCTATTTGCTGTCTCTTAGTCAAACATAAAGTGAAAAAGGGATGTGTGCCAATCAATAGCTTCTTCTGTTTGTCAATTAATAATGTTTATTTATTATTGTTTATTTAATCTTCCTTTGAAGTAGGTTTACTGAGTAGAAATGAAATGAATAGCTACCTACTCAGGACAATTTAAGTTGTATATAAAAGGCTTAAATTTTCTTCCTGATATCATTGACATCTTACCATTTAAACTATGGAGATAATAAAAAGCAAAAAAGGTGGTTTGAAGATATGCATGGATGGATACATGTACACAAAGCTTTCTGTGAAGTCTTCTTCCATTTTCTGGAAGTGTTCACAAAAGGTTGTTTTATCATGTAAAGCAGTTCTCAGAACAGGTCTTGATATAAGTTTTCTATTTTGATATAAATTGATTGATAATGATAATCCACTGCTCATCAGAGAATACAGCCATAAAAAAGAAATATCTTTGTTCTAGGTTCAGAGACAAAAAAACTTTAAAATAAAAACTTTTTGTCCTACTAGTAAAACTTTTTGTCCGGTTTCTTTTTGTCTGGTTTCTTTTTGTCCAGTTTCTTTTTGTCCGGTTTCTTTTTGTCCGTCCTTCGAAATGAGCATCCCACTTTAGCTTCTAAACACAAAGTATGGAGTATTTAAGACACTCAAAAGCCTTGATCTCTATCCCTACCTGTGTATTAACTAATAGTGTAAATCTAGTGGTAATTATGTTTGAATGTACTCACAAGTGACTAGCATAGTACAGCACCAAGTTATGTGGATCGCAGAAGACATGGTAGGAATTCTCCAGTTTGACACCTTCATCCGTCTCTTCAATCAGGTAGTGCTCTATACGTGGTTTGTTGCCCACTCGCACTGAAATAGCCACACAGTCCTTCCTACTGGACTGCCGGATCACAAACACCTGTCAATTAGATGGAGCAATCTGTCAAATAACCAATGTTCTTCAAGTAATGTACCAAGTAAACTGGATGCAGAGTGTTATAGGATATCAAATGGATGCCCAGTGTTGAAAAATCAAGTAAATCATTGGATGCCCAATTATGCAGTACATTACTGGGTATGGTGCTTTGTAGTAAATGCATTAAATCATGGAATATCATATGCTTTATAATACTACATAAAGTAAATCCCTGGATACTAATTAAAATAGTAAATGTGGAAAGTCACAGAATGTATGACAATCGAGACACAGAAGGCCAAATGTTTCATAGCTGACATACTAATCACTCGGCACTTAAGGCCCTGTAGTAAATGTACATATCATCAAACGCCCAAACCTCTGAAAAACACACATGTATATGCAGTTCCTCACAGTGTTTCAAATGTTTTATAGTTAATCCGGTAAATACCAGTATTTTCAGTTCTCTATAGTAAAGGTAGCTCATCATAAAAAGCTCTGTTTTATAGAATTAATGCAACCAGTGCATGACAAATGTATTAACAATATGGGAATTAGTCAATCTCTGAAAACAAAATGCTCCATAGTAAACTTGATCAAACAGGTGCCACACTCTGGCTATTGCCCAAACTCACAGACATCATTATACATGGCACTTCCTGCTTCACCTCTGTATTGCAAACACAAAGGCATGACATGGACTGTATGAATTTTTCATCTTCTTGTAAGACTGGTGTGTAAGAGCAATTCTGATTGGCTGAGAATGAGGTTGTAATAAAGGAGACACTAAGAATCTGGATTTTGTAAAATAGACCCTCTGGTAATGCTTGCATTTAATCTTGTTTCTTGAATTTGTATCAGTTTATTTCATATTCAGCTATATTGGCACATAAGCAATCGTCCCAAATTCCTGATGTTCACACCGAACTTTATCATTTATAGAACATTTATTAAACCTAGACTACACCTTGGCTATTCTTGCTTTTACTCCATTTTTATTAATGGAAAAATGTTTAACAGTAATCATACTTGGGAATTAATTCAATATACCACATTTTATATATCCTTTGGCAAAAAAGTGGCAACTCTGAATTAATTTCCACACAGGAGACGTCACAAGAAACATTCTGTAAAATCAGTCATATTTCTAGTACATATATTCAACAGACAAATGTCAGCTGGTAAAGAAAATTAATAAGAAAAATCTTCCTTTATCAATGATGTATTTGTATGGCTCTATTATGTTTACACAATACAAATATTTCTTAACATGTAAAGGATGTCTGAAATTTAAACTATGTATATGTTTGTGACATCCATACCAATTATTTAAAAATATGTATGATTATATTTTTTTAATTATTTCATTTTTAAAAGGAAATCATTTTTTCAATGTAGCCAAACTCAGATTAATTTACTTATCATTAATATACTGAACTCTATGTTCCAACTACTTTTTTGGATATGACAAAAAATATAAAATGTGCTGATAGTACTGGTAAACCCAAAATATTAATAGAAACTGCTTGTATAGTTATTCAACACTAAAAAAATCACCCAATACATCACTCACTCACTCATGCACTTATTCAACTAATTTCAGTTAAATCCACTAACCCCTGGCTCCTCAGTGTGTAACTTCTGCACTGCTACAGCTCTAGTCATCTCAGGCTGTAGCCATACACTCTGGGTCAAGGACAGTCTCTCCTGTAGTGTGAGCTCATTCCTTATACCCCCTCTTTCTTCCGTAAAATCTCCTCTCCCGCTGAAAGCTGGCTCTGGCAAAACTGCATTTGTCTGGCACCAACCATCCCTTAATGGATGTGAAGCCTCCTTCTGAGAAGGATGGCTCCATAAAGGGACTGTTGGTGGCTGTGGACCGTGGTGGATCTGGTTTAACCTCTCTGGATGCGACCCATAGTCTTGACCATGGTAAATATGGTGAGGGAGTGTTACAGGTGCTTGTTGGTGAGGAGGATAACCTGGAGATGTAGTTACAATGTGACTACGGTGTCTAGTCAGGGGGACCTTGTGTGTTGGTGAGGGTTCTTGGTGTGTTACTTTTGAAGATAAAACAACATGGCTATCCTGCTTTGCAGTCGTGATGGCATGTGTTGCTGATGAAGTTTGAATATGCCTTGTGTTTTCGTATGTAGGCTCTGACAGGAAGTTCGGGGAGCCTCTGTGGAAGTGGGTGGAGTCAGTGGCATTATGGGAAGCACCTATGTTATAGTGATGGTATGGAAGAGAGGGTGTGGTCTGTGTTTGACTGACAGAGCTGTGCAGGAAGTGGGTGGGGCCTGTATAGTACTGGGTAGAGTCAGTTGCATTGTGGGAAGCGCCAGTGTTGAAGTGGTGATGTGCAGAGGGAGTTGTTTGTATATGATAGGCAGGGCTTGGGTTACTTCTGTAGTAAGAAGATGACAGGTCACGCGGTAAAGACTGGAAAAACTCTGGAGATGGGCTGTAACTCACATCTGACAAGTTGGGATTCTGTAAAGACAAAAATTCTCAAATATTTTAGAACAAAATACACTACTGGTTTTGAATTGATTTATGATTTCTTTCTGGAAGTTTGAAGCATGACTGTAACTAATTGGCATTCTATAAACCAAAACATTAACAAAGCATGTTTAATAAACTCTTACACTCATTTGTGATTTTTATAACTACATAAGGGCTCTGATTTCCTTTGATGCAAAATTGACATGCATTTTGAGTTTCTTTTATTTTAAAGTGTGCCCTCCAATGATGAATTTTACAAACTTCTGTTACTCACAGCAGAAATTTATTTCTGGTCTGTGGACACTGACAACAACAGGGTGTAACTATACACAAACTATATGACATATTACAGTGAAATTTTTTTACCGCTATAAACACTTGAGGCTTTGTGGAAACACCCATCTTTATTTTAGAAGTATAGAAAAGACACAGTTTTGTAAATCACTAATCAGACTTGCACTTTGTGTGACCAAGTTGGGCCTCCGTTCTTCTCATGCAAAATTTGACAAAAAATTAAGTATTTTATCTTACTTTCAAAGGGCGCTATAGTGGCAAATTTCATATACTGTAGTAGATTTTACACTATTTACTCTACATTAACCCAAATTGAGTCAAGAATAACAATATACTGTCTATAAAAATCACTATAATTAGTTACCATCTAGCTGTAAAATTAACATTATAGGATCAAATATCTTTACTCTCTGTGCTACAATTTAGTTCTCACAGTTATGGTACTGCCTTTATTTTCTCACTCTAAGGAGATGTGACATATAGCGTAAATGTTCACACATACAATCATCTATGGATACACATTTTTTATTTCAAAGATAATACTGATATTTTTACACTAAATATTATTATAGTAGGATGAGTATTTACTGAAGATAACCATGTCACCTTACACTGTGAACCATAACATGTAAGTGATTTGAAGAGGTTATTGGTTAAACCCCTTTGCAGTCTAGAATTGATTCAAAGTAAAAAAAAACAGTGGGTTAAGAGAAACTTTCCGTTACTGAAAAAAACCAGCAAAATGGACTGTCTTTTTCCTGTAAACATCCTAATGACATATTGATGAGTTGTATGTTTTAAGATTTTCTTCCCTTTATGTGTGATTTTCATTATTTTCTTTTTCAACACACTATGGTCATATTGTGACAGGCAGTTCACAGATGGAGGAAAGCAATGCATACAAGTTGCACAAGATACTGTGCTTTATCATCTACTCAAGGCCATACTGGTCCAAGTAGGGAAAAACATAAACTGGGACATGTTTTTGTCATATGTGTCAGTGTCCCATGCTTGTGTATTTCAGTGAAATTGGCTTGAACAAAAATTGAATAAAAAGTAGATTATTGATGCAAGACAACCCTCATTAGACATAGAGGGCCACGGTGGTGCAGTGGTTACACATTTGCCTCCCACCTCTGAGGTCTGTGGTTCAAACCCCGGACCCTATGTGGGAAAGTTGATACATGTAGTTGCTTACTGATGGTCGGCAGTTTACAGTACAGAAACTTGACCAACTGTATATACTGTTTTCCTCTGCCCATAAAACTATCCATCGTGATATGACCTACACAGTATAAAAAACCCAAATAAATAACTATAAGACATGCACAAAGAATATATCACGCACAATGATAACCAATATAATACTCCAGCTACACACTTATATTAAAATATTGTCATCTTCATTCATGATAAATTTTTTTTGTATGTCATTGTTTTGCTATTATAAACTTCTGAGCAATGATAAGCTACCATCAACTTTCCAGTTTAAGGCTGGGACATACACTCGAACCTGTTTCTCAGAAGTAAAGTGAAACACAAGTGTGTTAGTAGTGTTACTGTTACATCACTAAATGTATATTTGTTTTAACAGTTCTATGATAAGCATATACCAGCACTTTTAAGTTTACATACATTCCCTCAAGCACAAACATATGTTCAAATTTAAAGTCAATTGAAGGGTTTTAAAAAGTTACATTTTAAGTCAAACCAATACAGAGGACTTTCTGTTATCTTGAAATGTGTTGATTTAATAATGAAAAATTTGTTTCATAGAACAGATGTTGTTTAGAAAAAGTGAAAATTTTTTTAAAGAAAGTCACCCCCCCCCCCCCCCCCCCCCAATTACTAATGACTGCATCTCTTCATAAAAGAACGAGTAAAATTAGAAAATATTGATTACTACTACTACTACTAATAATAATAATAATAATAAATGTGTAATATAATATCCCCTAAATTTGTGGTAAAATCCAATGATTTTTTTCATGGCATATTTCACATTCTGTGGCAAATTTTGTATTTCTGACTCTAAACTTTATTCTATTGAGATAATATCTTCATGCATTCTTATAATAATTGAGTCATTCTGAATGTCTGGTGACAGTATTTTCTTATTAATCAGAAAAATTAAAAAAATAGCATGTTACAGAAGTTACTCTTACACAGCAGTAAACTATTGCACTATGAGTAGTAAACTTCTAAGAAATTTTTTTTTTAAATGCTGCAAAAAATAAATAAATAAAAACATTAACTCGCTTACAAAGGATATCTGTGCAAAAAAGTTATTCCAAGCCATGACTTAAGTACTGTCACAAAGTACTTCCAGCTTATAAAAGCAAACCAAATTTATGAAGAGACAATTTCCTACTTCAAGTATTTATCTGTCAAATTGTTACATTCTATCCTGTGCCAGACAAACAATATTCAAATTTAATGAATCTTTGAAAGATATATAGTATACAACAATATTCGAAAAGATAAGACGCTTTATCGGCCTGACTCATTAATTAGAAGGAAAGTGACAGTGAGGCAGACCCACAGATGTTCAATAGGATCTGTTTGTTGATACAATAATTAAAAATTGGTCACATGTTTGTCAGCACGAGTTTTAACATCAGCATCTTAATTTGCATAACCCTACACCAGTTGAAATCGAGTCAATGATTTATTAACATGTAGCTTATCCTTCCCCCTTTTCTTCAAACAGGAACTTAATAAAATGCTGGTATTTTTAATTTATAATTGCATCATGCAACACTATATTTTATTGCCCTTAAATTATTTTTGATAGGATGACCATTAATGAATATATGGAGATCAATTTGATGAAAAAGTACTCTTTTTTTGTCTGGTGGTAATGAATGATAGAAAATATTTAAAAAAAATCACTGGAAAGTGATAAAAAAAAATAACTTTATCCCACAATTGAGGCACTGACACAAACCAAATATTAAAAAAATACATTATTCAGCTGGATAGAATGGCATTGTTGCAGACTGAAGCTGTGTACTTAAATTGCCTGTTTTAACACTGGGGTTATGAACTTAGCCAGACAAGAGTTGGCTCTTTCACCTCCCTCCTAACAAAAAACAACCTCTTTTTACACTTGAACAAATATGAGGTTTTTAAAAAAATAAACCTCAACTATTATTTTTGTTAAATTATTTATAGTCCGTGGTATTAATGCTTTCTTTTAATTTAGTAATTCAATTAGAAAATCTCAAAATTATAAATTAATGTACACAATGAATGTGAATAAATGCATTTAATTTCTGCTCCTGTCTAAGTGTATATTTTCTAACAATAAGATTTGAAACACTGCTTTAATTAAAGATTGTATTGATTGTATTAAACATTCTAGCTTATATATTTATATATACATACACTCAAATACCAGTTTACAAACTGTGTGTACACATGTATTAACCAACGTATCTAGGAAAGAACCAATCAAATACTCTCATTAAAATAACATTTTCTTCTTAAACTGTATTCAATTTACCACTACAATACATTGTAAAGATGATCAACATCCATGTTAACTTTATCAATTGTCCATACATGTATAGCTCATACACCTTTCTAAATAAAACCCTTACCTTGGATTTTGGTTTTCTCAGTCGAACACAACACAGTTTCATTGCCTCAAGGGCTCTCATTACCCAATACTGCTATAATATCAGGTGGTTACTGCTACATACATGAAGCAGTGAAATTATCTTTGTACTAATCCTAATCCCTGTTAAATGTTTCAATTCATACCAATGCGTCCTTGGACTCTATATGTTATCTAAACACTTTGATAGACCGATATTACCACAGAGTTTACACACACAGTGTATTCTTCAGAGTTTATCTTTCAATAACCAAGTGTTGACAATCACAACAAGGAACTTGTCTGGGTCGCGAAAACACCTGTCTCATTCACAATGACGTCACCACACTTTCCCAAGAATTTATTGGATAAGCTTAAAATGGCAAAACAGCATGAAGGGGATATCTGTTTTAAATAGTCAGCTCAAATATGACTGTTCAAATAATATATTGCTTTGTAACACACACACTTATGCATATAATATTCATATATAAATTGACTCAGTTATTTTCTACAAGTACCGGAACAAAGCTATTCAAAAGATGATAAAACAAAGTCTATGTGTATTTTTTTTTTGCTAGTGCATTTTTTGTTCCTCTTCAAACAAGCAATACAGACACATAGTGTCACAAAATATGATTGGTAACCGCAAAACCACTCCCCCATACTTTCGGTCTAAAATTTGATATTATCTTCATTTGCCATTTAATATATTGTTTATAATCTTTCTGTAACAACACCATATCCTGTAGATCTAATTAAGATGTTGTAACAGATGAATATGTTATTTTTATTGTAATAATGTATATGCTGCAGAAGTACATAAAGAAATCAACTGTGAAAGAAGTGGATTTAATTAGAACCTACAAATATATCCAGAATATATCCAGAGTAAAATAAGAGTAAACATGCATTTACAAAATTACAGCTAATTCGTTTCTCCGACTCTGATGTCATCAACTATTCATAGATATTTTGTAGAAAAAATAAACAAATACCAAGGATTTTTTCTCTGCTACTTAAAGGTGTTTTGGGGGCCTAAGAAGCCAATGCCAAAATTTCATGTTAAAAACCCAGACAGAATGAAAATTACCTCAGAAGGTTTTGATGTTTATTTGTGACAAGCTAGATTGGTCTCTTTATTGTTGCCCTAGGTCATCTAAGTAGTAATAACAGATCTAATAGTCTTAAACTTAATTTCTAAAACAATTTTCATTACAGATACTCTTTCCGCAAACCATGATAAAATCACTGAAAAAAAATCATTGAAAAATTAGATAATAAAAAAAAATGGGGAACAATTGTAACTTAACACAATTTATATTAGCTAGTAATTTCACTTTCATTTCAGCAAAAAATAAATGAAAGGCTGAATCCTAAACACACAGACATTAACATGACACAGAAGACAAATATATATATGCAGAACAATTAGACATTAAAAGCCACAGGATAAAGTTCACTGATTGAGTCTGCAAGTGTCCAAATTTCAGTCTTATAGAGTGCCTGTTATTTGTATACATTTCGCTAATCAGCTTATGTATAAAATTGATACTATAGAATCTTATAAAATCTATTTACCGTCTCTGACCCATTTTCCATACGAATGGGCACACCACCAGTAATTAGACACATGTTTTCATGGTCTGGATTTCAATTCCGCCACCATATGTATCACAGTCAAGTGACAATCTTTCAAACTTATAACCACTGGATCACTGAGATCCCCCATAAGAATACTTGATATCCAGATGGTGATCTAGATCGGGGTCAAAATTTAATGGAATCTAAAAGTTGGACCAATACCCATCTCAATTTTTTCGTGAAGATCCAACGAGTAGTTTTGGTGTAATCTCTCTTATTTAATAAACAAACAAACAGTTTTGAATTCAACATACCTCGTTTGTGGAGGTAATTATATATAACACATTATTATACATAGCTAGAAGTCATAATTAAAACAGTAGAATGTGATTATTCCAATTTGTTTTTCTCTCGTATAGTAACACTCCACCTGTTCGACTGCCCTGTCAATGGAGATCGTCACCCACCGAAGAGGGTCAATTGCACTTCAAGGCAATGTTAAAACTTCTTTATAATGACTTTTTCGTCCTTAAAGTTATTTATAAGCACTTTGTTCCAGTGTTTAAATACTAATATTCCTCCCGCTTGACACCTGTTGGGGTCAGGTAACAAACTTCACTGGTTCAGCAACTAGTGCACCCTTTCCTCATAGAAGTGCATCCTTCATATGAATTTTTGGCCCCCGAAATTGATTATTTTTCTGATGTAATGATCAACAACACACTTGTCATGTAAATAACCCACAACACTGCCTCCCACTTCTGGGGTTAGACATAAGACGTTTGACTTTCAGCTTATGTTTTCAATTACTTCAGTTGAAAAGTCAGTAAGTTCACATCTATGATTGTCAGCTAAAAGTGAAGGACATTCATTAACTTGTGTACAGTTTTTGGTTTGACAGAAAATGTAACCAATTAGATATGGCCATTATACTGTGTGGAAACAACTTTTAAAACCCATATCAAATATATATGTATGATGACTTAGAACTCAAGACGGAGACGACGCCATATGATAATGACATATTTTTGTGCACTGAAGAAAAATTAAAAGTTAAAGACCAATTCTTCAGGTCAGACAGGGTGTCCAAAAAAGACAGATTTTCTGTGTTGCACAATAATATGTACATTTACTAAACAAACGCATATGACATCAAATAATTTTAAACTTACCTTCCAATCAACTTTTGTATATTGAATAACATTAACGGTAGTTTGAATAATTGTCCACTGACATAGCTGGTTATATGTTACTTGTATCCGCATAATGCCCACAAATATACAGTCTACCATTCATAATACAGCTTGTACTCTTGATACAGACACAGATGATTTACCTGTTGGTCCTCCAGACTGAAGTATTGTTCTGAGGATGCTGAGGAACTGAGGTCTGAATCGGTCAGAGCTTCACTGAATGCATTCAGCTCTTGTTCTAAAACTCCCATCTTCTTGCTGAAACAAACACACAACTTCATCACACTGGGTTCCCACAGACCAATGCCATTCATAGACAGTGTTGGAGAAAGAATTTCAGAATCTAAAAGCTGTCATCTGGGAATATTGTAGTTTTGTCAAAACTCCACACACATGTTAGAGCTTCATGTTACATTAACCATAAAACTTATGTCCTCGTATAAGATCGTTATATGCTGAAGAACAATCTTCAGAATAATTAAAGTTTTTGCTTGCACATTTAAATACTTTCAGATGCAGAAACAAAGACCACAAACTAGTTGTTTTATAAAGTGGATATCTGAACCAGCATTTACCAACATTCTGTTTATACTCAGAACAAAATTTGTGATATATTCACTAAAACGCTTGTTCTTAGAGTTGTTTCTTATTCTTAGAACTTTTTTAAGCATGGTGTTTAAAATATAAGAAGGGTAAGATGCCTGCTTGTGTTTACTATTTTTAGCTGAAGGACTTGTAATTCTAAGAAAATATCTTAACTAAGAATCTCTTTGTGAATACATTTTTTTCATAAGAATTAGAAAAGGCTTAAGAATGGTAGTAAATACTGGTCCTGCCCTAGGAAGGTGATTACTTTAGAACACAAAACATTGGACCATTGAAGTCTGAACATATTCACAACAAAATTGTATTTTGGTTTTATACTCCACTCAAGCCTAACTGCGGATTCTACAATGCCATTGAACCACCAAATACCCTTTCTGTCAAAGAAATTGGAAGATTTATTTATTTATTTATTTGGGGTTTTACGTCGCTTTCAACACTGTGCAGGTCATATCACGACGGGTAGTTGGAAGGGCAGAGGAAACCAGTACATACAGTTCATTAGGGTTCTGTACTGTAAACTGCCGACCAACGGCAAGCAATTACCAGCTTTCCCACTTGAGGCCGTGATGGGGATCAAACCCCGGCCTCAGAGGTGGGAAAGAAATTGGAAGAGAATTTCTCATACATTCAAATTTTCTGGCTCGCCAATTTGAATACTTAAACTATGGGCAAACCTGGTTCACCATTGTGCAGCAGCATCTTTTTCCAAGAATCACAAAACCATTTATAATGTAGGTAAAAAACACTTCATATGTCACCTTTCAGTGAACCCATTACAATTTCTGCTCACTATTATTACAATATTGTGCGCATTATATACTCATTTTTTTCTATGAAAGTAAAACTGATACAAATAAAAATAAAGCCAACTTAATAGCTCTTTGCTGATGATCTTAAAACCGACAACATGAAAACTACGATGTTTATTTAACTTATAAGATCACTTTATGAGAGTCAACGTAAAGTGACATAATTACGTCTTTTCGTCGGCACAGGAAAGTAACTGGACTTAGAAAAAGATGGACTTTGTGAGAAGAATACAAATAACATTGTCTTTTGGTCTATGACCGAACAGTCTTGTCAGGACCCTCTTAGAATTGAAAAGTTTCAGAAGACAAACTTTTGAACACATAACCCTGTGAGTTTACAGTTATTTCATTAAAGCTAGAGTGTTAAAATACAATAACAACATAACTTAGCTATGTAGTTATTTATTATACACTATTACAAATCATATTGATGCTACTGCGTATGTGGGTTAAAATAAAAACTAAAATGATACTTTCCAAATTTAATTTTGTAGAAATTCAGTTTCACACTAACTCTTGATAAATCATATCTTACAAACAAGTGAACGGACAAAACAGCCAGCATACCAGACAACATCACAAGCTTGGTGGTGATAATGACAGTTTCCAATAAACATATGACTTCTCGCATCACATAAATAACTTTCTATATAAGAGACCACTGCAGGGGAATTATGCTTGTAATATTACATTCTTTTGGGTAAGATATCGTGGCTACAAAATAAATCTCACCAAATAAACACTTGTGACATACAAATCAGTTAAATGGACATCAAGATGTCCAAATATACCTTGAAGTGATGAATTGTGTCTACAAACGCACTATTACATGTAATAACCTTCTGACAATCTTGCTATAGTAGATTTATGACACTTTTATTCAAGACTTCTTTTAGACTCTACATCACTTCTAGATTTTAATATTGACTTTTTCTTTTGATCAGCCATTTGTGAAGACTTAAGTAGTCTGTCTCAATTACATTCCGAAACTGGGGCTTTATCACGGGAATGGAATGCTTGGTATAGGAAGAAATTCCAAAACAGGAGTAGAAACATTACATGAACAATAAAAGAAGTGATCTTTTGGTCCAAATGAAGCACTGAAAGGGCCAGTGAAGCGTGTACATGTCATTGATAATCACTGTTTGTAAATAAAATGTTTACTCGTTCGAAAATACTGAAATTTTTGTTGTTCATATTCATGTGGTTTTAATATTTGTCATCACTTAAATATCCAACAAAAAATATTTCAACGAGGCTTTGAATGATCAAATAGAAACATTGAATCATATAGTGTGCTTCACATAAGAATCCAAATATTTCAGGGTTTTGACTTTCCATTTAATATTCAGCAGAAGTGTGTTGACACAAATATTCGGGTGCTCTATAGGGCCCCTAAAACATTCAGGAGTCATATTCTATCCACTTAGAAAAGTTACTTTGGATAATGAATAAAAAGCAAGTAAACACAGTAGTTAAGATTCTGTGATACTTCTTTTTAATAGAGCTATTTTACTATATCTTGTTTATGTATGGTCATTGGATCAATAGAAATGAACATTCTATATGTAAATGCACAGTGTGGCATACCCTATAAGATAACCAAGTTTATGTGCACTTATCCCAGAAGAATACATCTGCTGTCTTCGAACAGTTGAACAGGTCTTGGGTTCAGACTCCGGCCTGACCCGAACTGGGAGAGGTAGGAGTTGCTTCTCAGTGGCTAATGCTGTTCACTGAATGATCTTAACTTACTAGTAATGCACTACTATCCTGCATCATATCAACTATCCATTGTGATTTGACCAAGATCAATCAATCAATCAATGAAGATGGAAAGTATCTATACAATTAGACATTTTAAAACAGGTGTCATTTAAGGAAGCATGCATAAGTAACAAAAATATACCTTCATGACATATCCAACAATCATTGGAACCATGGGTTATTGTTATAATGTCAATTGATCACTGTTTCTGTTAGATTTTCTATTTCAACTGCTTAGAAATTGTAACAAAAATGCTGTATTATCTGCCTAGCAAGTGTTACACCATCATAGCATAAATTCAACCGAATATAGGTTTATAGACGAGGTATATATTTAGATATCCAACCAGAGGCAATCTGACGTATCCTTTAAGAAAACTATACTATGCTAAGTTTTTACTAAAGTTTACGTCAGTTTAATCTGGTAAAACAGATAAAGGTCATTTTCAAAACAATAACTTCAAAACAAGTTTAGTATTTTAATGAATCAATAAAGAATGTACAAAAACTATGGTAAGGCAGTACACATTTATTTTGTGATATAAGTAAGTTGTTGAGTTAAGTAAGTACTTATACAAATATGGTGCAATACTTACTACAGTTGTGTACATAGATCGCTGACTTCATCCAATTGTTACTATAAAAGGTCAATGGAAGAAAATGGAGAGTTGGCATTTCTTGATTTTCCTTGTAATCTGTACGAGGCCTCTTGTTTTTTGTTTTATGTGCTCAGCATTTAACTGTTGGGGAACTTTATGAACTCTGTTAATTATCTGTATTGGGTGTATTAGATTGAGACATTTCAGAGAAAGATTCTATCTGACTTAAAATCTCCTTCCAGACGTCTCTTGGGAGGTATTTGTAGTTTCCACTGGAAATCAGTAATTGCAAATATTATAGAAATCTAATTTGCAGAATGCCTGGTATGGACATTTACAATTGTTGCTAGAACTTCTTTACAGTTTATTTCACAATTGTAAAACAGTCATCAAGATAATTTACAAACTGGATACTATATATCATTATTGGTTGAAGAATCGTCCATTTTAAAGTTGTGATGGACGTGTCACGTTATTTCATAAAAGATTTGATCTAAGTAAAATAATATTTGAATTTTAATTACATTTTTTACTTAAACTTGATATATCCCTGTCAAAAATATGTTCTTATCAATAAATAGATACATCATACTAACCCTTGTTACAAACTAGAAATGTATATCCTACACCTAGATTGTGGGGTTAATGAAGCTCAAACCAGAATGGTACAGAATCAGGTCACTTTATTTGTCCCATTACCCTCACACAGCTTGCACTCCAGGTCGCCCTCTATATGCTGACAAATTGGGCGATCGGGCGGAAGTGTCAAGTTTGGACGAGAAGTGTGGAGTGAAAGAACGATTTCCGGCCGATTGGCGGCAAAAGTGGCGAAAGTAACGTGTGCGTGAAAATACCGTCTGCTCAAAGCGGAAGTAGTGCAAACTCGCGCAGGCGCAGTTAGGGCTGCATGGAATGCTTTGCAATGATATAACTATGTGGTTGTCTTTCATAAATAAAAATATAAAACTATTTGCGGACCTATGTACTGATTTGACATACACTGCGTGGGTTTTTTTTCAACTCATGCATATTTTACATTTATTGCACAGTGTAATTTCTTAACTAAAATTGATTAATATAACTAGTAATGATAAAATATCCAATATCCAAATGATTTAAACAGCTGTGGAAGAATCTGACCATGACCAAAAATGGTCAATATTATCCAACACATTTTGTATATCCCTGCAATAACTTTAAATTAATCAGTTTGAGAATAATATGTCTGACCGTCAAGCCAGCAACCAGTTAAACATACTTGTAGATAATTGTGATGGATTTCATGAGTCAAAGAGGGCTTAAATTATGCTAATTGAACTGCAAAACGTGCACGTGTAACAAAATCTGTAAACTTTCTGAATGAAATATGAGATTAAAAATATAACACAAATTGAGATGACAGTATGAGTGTTTTGAATACACATTGACTCTGTCTAAAGTAATATCAATCCTTGTGAAAAAGATCGGTTTTACAGCCTTCTCCTGGTAGCTACTACACATAAAGATAATTCCCAAGAATAAGCACCGACTGCTCTAGTCTAATAATCGGGTTACTCCAGCAATTAATATTCTCTTGATGGAAAATTCCTTGGCATTAGAAGAGCAAACAAGAATTACCATACCAGCCAAAAAAAGTAAGCTAATAGACAATAAAGATATATAATAACACTCAAAGGATTAGATTAAACTGACTTAGACATTAAAAGAGCAAACAGGGGTACTCGGAAGAGAAATACCCTCATGGGTTTGTGAACATACCACGACTGCTACAATTGGGCCTCCTACATTCACGAGTGAAAAAATCACTTGTATGACCCTCTGATTTTGTTCCCGAGGGAAACACTGGACGGTTATGAAGCAAAATCATCGCAGTGGAACAGAGGCATAAATCAGTAATAGCAAAATCTAGTTTGTTTTTTTCTAAAAGCCACCAACATGTTATAAATAAAGTCACAACAATTGATGTGCCACTTATCTTGATATTGTATGGCCTTTGTTGCCAACAAAGATTGGTTACATATATATGTGTCCAGTTGAGACACTGTCCTTGTGAGACCAGTTGTGTACCTTATTTTACCGTCACATTGAAGGTGAGTTTGAAGAGTAGATTCTGAGTGGTTACATATTTTCCGTTGTGTATATGTGTATATGGTTATCTTTATTTTTGACATATGTCAAAGAGACCTCAAATACAAGGTGAAATTAATTTGCGCAGTGTACTTGTTTTCTTTTGCAGTCCAATTTGACTGGAACTCAAAATGGTGGACGTCTGCCAGACATATAAAAAGATGCAAGTAATTGGTGTTTTATATTTGAATATAGTGTAAATTATGGCTTCTGTTTTGTGGCTTTTAAACTGCCGTTTAAATTTATGAGGTAACTGGCACCGTAAACTAGGGATATATATAAACATTGTTATTTTGTGTGACTATATTCAGCACATAAAGCGATAACCATCCGTCAATTAAGTGACAACCTGCATGAGTTACTTGTACCATTTACATGGTTAAGCAGCCCGATACAAATCAATCTTATAAATAACCCAATCTCACAGAAAGGAGAAGATTACAGAATTATATATAACTTGCAGGATAGTTTTATAGTCGCCATTGATGTTTGCTCCCTTAAAATATCCCCAAAACTTCCGGTAACCATAAGACTACTTGAGTAAGGTTTTACAATGTCTGATTGTGAAAAGCAATGAAGTGATAAAAAATACACAAACTACTCTACATATAGTAATAGGATACAAGAGTTGTAACATTTGCGAAGGGGTGTTGACTATATAATCTTAAAACTTACTTATTTTATATTTGACCAGAAATGACCAAAAGTAAATAACCTGAATATCAAATCAATTATCTGTAGTCTTACAAACAGACATACCCAAATAAAGTATGACATATGTAATTAGACATAGAGATGTCTGGCTTTAATGGTTGTTATACAATCATCAGTAGGACGTGAATATGACTATAAAGCTGGAGTGGTAGAGTAACCTTATCTGCAGGCTCTATGTTTAAGGTTTATTTTAATAAGGTCGTCTGATTAAATGACGGGCATGGGTGGATTTTAGATGAGACGTTTGTTAATGGCTTGACATTTACTTGGGGGACTAGACAATTACTTTAAACTGGGCATCTGCTTGAACTGTGAAGGCTTTCAGCTTTTATTGGTCTTGTACAAAAACCATATTTTCCCCTGAATATCCATTGGTCACGGTCACATCTTCATCTAAGATGTGTCCTTAGCTAATGTCTCACATGTCCCTTCTTTACAATCTTTATTGAGCCCTAAAATCATCATGACTGAGAATGAACAATCAAGCATTATGAATGTTATGTACAATCACTGGTTTCATTTCAGGTACTGGGATGTAATCCAAGTAATCCTCTTATATATGGAAGTTGTTCATACGATCTAGCACAAGGGTCTGTGATTCTGTAGCACTTCTTTCCTCCAGCATTTATTTTTATCGCAAAAAGATCAAAGCTGTTGGAAGTATCACAGAAAACACTTCACTTCTATATCTACTTATGAAGAAACCTTTGTGCCTGTAAATTCGACAAAAACATGGAGTATTTAAGCCTATGCTTCAGGCAGGTCATTATCTGGTGTATGCCCTTTGACCTCTCACTGAATCTGACTAGAGAACCCAAGCCATGCTGCCAGCACCACTTGCTGCAGGCTACAAACTGTTTGCGACCTTTTTTCAACCCTCGTCTGTTCTTAACCTAGTTCTAAATTTAAGTTTGTAAAGCTAATTCCCAATTATAATACAGTTATATTTACAAGTATAAAAGTTAATTTAGAAAACTGGTATCCTAATTACTGAAAAGTTATGATTAATTTGGACAGAATTTCACATCTGATTAACTACAGGTGTGAAAAAAGCCCTTTCCTATTCTGAAATAATAAAAAATGATATCCAGTATAGAATCAAAAGTCATTTAAAACCTCTCATCTGATGTACTAATTTAGCCTATAAAAACGATAAATGTAAGTGACAAAATCTGATGAAATAAGAGGGTGTAATCTTTTGGAATCAATGTTAATTCAATTTGTACATTGCACTCACACAGAACTTGAGGGAAAATGTTTAGGAAACTAGTTGTTGCAACTTTATTACCAATACGTCACCTGTGTTAGACGGATAGTGTAAAAAAAAAACAAATCCCAGATTCTCATATTTAAGAGGGAAACCGTGTCATGATGAGACTGGCTAAATGTATCAGCTCTTGGACATGATATACACATCTTTATGGTAGATGTATCAGTCAGGTCAGACTGGTAAGAAACCAGGAAGGAATAGAGATAACACTGAATCACTTCAAAGAGAGCGAGTGAGCGAGACAGAAACAAATATTTAATACACTTCTTCGAGCACTTGTAAAAGTCCTAGATCCATATACTGATTTCTCTTTTGACCAATACACTGGGTGTATCTTTAAGCTCAGTGGAGTATATACAATGTACATCACAGCAGGATGATGTCACAGAAAACATAACCATCAAATGATACATCCGAAAACCTTCAATACATGCACTTGTTGCTGATACAAATGTTTGTCAACATACAACCTCAACCACTCCTTATTCACACCAGAGATTCTTATCATAGTGACAATAGTACACCAGACATAATGCACAGTAAAATCATTACAGTATCAAGAAGTATTATATGTTCACACCTTACCATCAAGAAGAAATGGCTACTTCTCAAGTATGGTATATGTATCTATCCTTAACAACAGTATCCTCTTTAGCCCTGTAGAAGATTGTGAGAAAAAATCTGATGATATTATATATAGTGGCTGATGATTAGAGCTGTCCTTATGTGAAGTGAACTGCTAGTTAGTCACTTGACACAGTAGTAATCAGCCAAAAGCCATTGAGGTGTGAGGTAAATGTTGCTGGATCAGTGTCAAAACAAACACTTATAACACTACCTGAAACACCCATCCCACTTCATTAACTACTGTGGAAAGGAGAAGGATCATGGGATGTCTTTATTGCCTCTTCATTATAATGCTCTTAACTTGAAGTTACCTTCAACACTGAAGCTTCAAACTGGATGCTTGGTTCTAAGTCCAAGCCCAAAGATGGTTACTCTGGAAGATTATTCAACTATCTTTTAATTAAAGAGCAGGTTGTCAGTCAGTCATGATTAGTAATGATAACTAAATCGTTTTTTTTTTGTGAAGACAATTCATAAACTATATATTTCTTTTAATATTGAAACATATCTTAAGGCTGAACCATACACATATATGAACCATACACCATCAATACAACAGATGCCCCCTGAAAGAGTCACCCTAAAAGTCAGAGCACTCCAAGTACCTACACCCTGATGGACACAAGTGGTGTGTTTGTTATGAATAATGGCATGTCTACTGTGTTTTCTTCTCACAGTTCAGGATGAGTTTGTAAAAGGTGTTAAAGGTTGGTCTCAATACAATTGCATCTGAAAACCTCAAAGAGAATCCCTCCTTTGTGGAACATATTTTGCTTGACCCCGAAGACAAGTTCTGTTTTGCCTTTTTACAGTAATAAAATGTCAAAGGGACATTCGATTTACCGAAAAAAACATCTGAAGGATCTATGTAGCTGTGCTGACTATTTCGTACATATACTATCATACCATAAACTATGCATATCTTGTGTCTTTATGTAGTCATTTGTCTTGGATATTACAGAGAGCACAATTTTTATTCTAATATTCCAACCTCAAGCGAACAACAAAGATAAAAAGCTTGAAACAAAATATCATGAAAAGCTTTGAAAAAGACAATAACCATTGTGGAATTTGATCTAGCCGTTTATTGATCTTTTTTTTCAGAATACAAGGGAGGGTAATTGAAATATTTTCAGAATATATGGGTTAAGATATTGTGTAATTGGCATTATTAGTGCTATACCGTTTTGTTAAGTGGTCCAGTATTATTAGGGCATCCAACAGAATATTACAACAGTTGTCTTAGAGTTTACCACTTGCGTCAGAGGATTTAACTTTTAGAGGATTTAACCAGAAAACACCAAGGCTCTCCCTAAGAGAAGATATTTCTGTTACAATGTGCAATATATTTCACCTCATCTGTATTTCCAGGGAATATTTGTCTGTCTTTGACATCAATGGTATTGCTGTATGGCCTAGAAATTCCATTAGAGATAAACAGGAGTGGAACTTGCAATATGAACTGTTTTGAAGTGTTATCACTTTAGATTTACTTTACAAAGGATATATAGATTGCCAGTGGGTTGGTTAATCATTCAGGGATATGGTTTGCTCAAAAAATGTACAGCAGAACTAAGCAAGCAAACAGATGCCATTAAACCTTCAACTAGAAAACTGTAGCAGCTAATGTGTAGCTAAGTATGTCCTCAAGAAATCATAGAACACCCATCAACAAATAAACCTTGTGTACAATGTCAAAATAACAGAAGAAGAGCATTTTTAACAAAGAATTGACCATGGACTACATATACACGCCTGATAAGAAGATTCTTTAAAACCTCTCACAAGAAGGTTGTCAAATATTGTACAGGGTAAAGGGGACTTCCAAACTTTGTAAAGGCTCATTAAATAGCAATGAAACACTAATACAATATGCTTTGTCCAGTGAGCTTATTGTCTGAAACCCCCCTTACATTTTACAGTTTCTGCCAACAAAACTAATACTTCTCTGTTATTAGCCTCACCCTCTGACTGGGAGGGGTAAAAGTATTGTAATGTGATCTATTTCTCTGTCTATCCATCCACATTACTTAAAAACCACACATCAGAGTCATATTTTCACACAAGTTGGGGTTTAAGCAGGACTCAGTCCTCCTCAACGATCGTCTGAATTTGGATCATCAATCCAAGATTGTTCTTATGATTCTTCAGAACTACCAAGGGCGAGGGTTTAGACCTTCTCAGACATTGTGTGTTTAAAGAGGTATTGGGATATCATCAGTTAACACAATAACATGCAAATCTACTTATATCTTACTGGACTGGCCGTATCACAAAAATAGCTTAATGCTCATGGAAACCAGTGTCATTGTAGTGGATCAATATTTATGCATGGTCAACTACCAAACTCCAATATGTTTGCTAACAACCTACACAGGTCACAGCCAAGATCTGAACCCTGACTGTCATGGTGGAATGTGGATGGGGTACCCAGATCAGGTAAACTAAATATTATATACTCAATGGAAAGCAAACTCAACATGGAACATAATCACTAGCTTTCAGAAGTGTTTTGGTAATGATGTTCATGGTTTAAACCAGAGAGATGTAATTTCTGGTCCATATTTCAACACTTTTCACATACATTAGGGCTTCATCTCTGCCAAGTCGACCATGTTTTAACTATGTTGGTATGGTGTTTCCCGTTCATAATCTGGTCCGTTTGTCTGGAGAAATGTGAAAGGTCCTTTACCTGACAATACGGATGGGTTGTTTGGAGTGTGGAGTGACCTGCAGGGAAAGACTTCTCTTCCATTGTGGACCATTGCTACTCTCATTCAGTTCTCTCAACATGCCATCAAGGTCACGTGACAAGGTGGAGAGTAGCTACAAATACAAACATATACTAATATATTAGCATATGGTATGATCTGAGGTGTTCCAACTGAATCGTATTGTTACAGAACAAATCATATCATATTACCGTGTTCTCACTAACTTAGGTGTTTTTTTTTTATTTTCCTGTTGACAAAATGTACACATATCATTGTACTCTTTTCGAGACTGCCACATTGTATATGAACTCCAATATTTACATTGCTTGGCCGCAAGCACTTCCACGTGTTTTAAAGTCTTATTACATAATTTCATCTCGCGAAACTCTTTTGCTAATACCAGATTGAAGTCTTGGCATTCTAAGCTGGGTACTATCAAGAACCAGATTTCAACAAAGGCAACTATTGCTCTGTATGTTGCTGAGCTAAAAATTAAAGATATACCCTCTATTCTGTGTCATTCTTTCATGTCATGCTTTGATAGACAGATAGAGAGGGGCCTGTTCAACTGTATCAGGAAGTGATCAGGTCAAACCTGACTAAAATGTTATCCCCCAAACTTTACAAAATATGCTATAGTACCACAAATTAAACATTGAACATATAACTAGTGAGTGAACATTATAATCATTGGCGGAACATTTTAGATTGTAGCTATTTTTATTGTTCCTTTGGTAATTTTATTACTTATCAAATATGGTAAAACGAAATTTCCAATGGAAGAATTTTGTCAGAGTTCACATGTAGAAAAATACTAAAAACCTATAATATAAATCTGTTTGTATAGATGAAATTACAGTCTATAACCTATCTTCTCAAAATATGGACAAAAATTGGTCTCATAAGTAAGTTAAAGTATATTTTAAGTATTCCTAGAACAATAAAAATAATCTCATATATCTAATACCAGAAATAGTTGTTAACATAAAAGCGTTAAAGTTACATGAAAGATTTTTCATTTATTGCAAATACATTCTACAGTCTAAACATATCCTATTTCTACATTTTGCATAGGAATGTGAAAAAAAACCAATAGCACTACCTTTTAATTTCACACATTTTATTCCCCAAAAGCCAAAAGAAAAAAAAGCGCTTTTGATAAATGATCTATTTAGCAACTAAACCAACTACCTGAATCAGTTGCAGAAGTTCATTTCCATGTTGAAGAATTTTTTATAGCTAGTGAGATTAATGTCAGCACTGTAGCACTATTTTCGGAGCAAATAATGTTAACATATAAATACCTCTTACAGTAGATAAACAGCCTAGAGAAGGCTAGACAGACTTTGTTAAAGTTGTATCTGAATATATAGCTCTTGTCATAAGATTTATAGCTACTTGACCATATGTCTGCACATTGTAAAATTATTAAAAGACCAAAGTAAAGATAAAAAGACTTTACACATTGTCTCACGAATGGACTAATATTGGCAATTGTTTTACAATCACTGAGGTTTATTACCTTGTCTTCTATTTAGTCTGTTTTCTGTGGACACTTTTGGATGTAAGACACTTTCAAAGCATGCCATCTGTCTACTTTTTTTCAAAGTTTTTCATTGTGTAAGTATTCGTGAAAAAAGGGACCCATTTCCATGGAATATGTATCAACGTAAATATTTGTATTGAAAGAAACTCGTATTTCCTATTTATACCATATTTTCCATGTACATGAAAATTAAGTTTATGTCCAGCAGACATTCGTGTAAAAACACTGATTATTTTAATTACACATTGTTCACAATGTGTTGTATGTAACTTGTTATTAAAACTACGAAAACCATAAAAAAACTTTATATATCTTTATATATAAGACTAACTTTATCAAAGTAATAAAACTTTATGATCTTACAAATCTCTTTTTTCTATTTTAATTTCACAAAACACTCACGGATTCATCTCAGACACAAATCACGTGACAATTTGGTTATTTTTTTTCCGAATTGCTGACGGTGACTGGAAATCATTCAGAGGAGTGTAAATATTTAAGTTAGATAAAAAAGAGCATGTGTCAAGAGACACAAGTACTAATTGCACAAGTAGCTATATATCAGTCTGCCGCTACTTACGTGACCTTGGACTTATTTAAAGGTCTGCTAGTGAAACTAGATTTTTATTTTCAAATATGAACATTGATGAAAGAATAATGAAAAGAAAGCTGATACTTTATATAACACTCGTTTATGCTCTGTTATCTTTTTTTGTCACTTGATTTTTGTCTATTTTTTATGATTCAAAACCTGTTTATATTGTATCAGCATGCAATATCACTGACCCGTTTTGGTTGTCTAAACCAACCTAGATTTGTGTCAATAAATTATGATATTATGTGTAAGATAAGAGCTTTTTGCAGTATTGACAGTGAAGAAAACACCTCTGTATAGATTAATAAAGGCTGTTTTAGTTTGAAGTTAAAAATGAATAACCTATAGTCCCCATATGAACACCGGTGTCTGCTACTAAAAATTTAAAAAAAAGGACAAAGTAAGGATTAATATTTGAACAAATGACTCATCTCTTTTGTATATTACACATAGGGTGTTAGAAATACAATGCAGCTAATCATGTAAAATGTGACAAAATCTAGCCTCACATATAGACTGTTGCCTGTACGAAGAGGATTATGTTTTACTCAGTGTTTGTTTATCTATTTACATACTAGATTCCCTTTCTGTTGGTCTGTCAGCAAGATTATAATCTTACAAAGGTTCTGAACCACTTTGATCAAATTTCCAGATTTTTCTGGTCTGCTCCAAGAAAAAAATCTGATTAAATATTGGTGTCTGGGTATGTGTCATGTTTTGTCTGTTTTTATGACAAATATATAAGTAGATATATGTTTTCAATTGGTGATGAATTGTTTCAGGCTTGCAGAAGTCTGTGTCCTGTCAATACTCCTGTTATTTTCTGTATTCCTGGCCTGTCACCACTATCCACTGTCAAGTGGGTGAAGTATTTCAAACATCCACCATGTTTCACCATTGCTGCCACCTAATAACACTTGAACTAAATATTTGTAACGTCTGGATATGTGACATTGGTATAGTTGATAAGGCGTAAGAAATTTTAAGTTATCAATATTCATCAAGTGCACGGTGGTAAGTAAGGTAAAGTCATTCTTCAGGATAAGAAGTCTTGATGGCTGATTCTAATTCCAATAGTACTTTTATGGCGCTTAATCTCTATCTAAAGACAAACTCTAGGCGGAGATGGGCGAGAAAAAGTAACAGATACTAGGGTGGGTATGCTTTCTTGCAAAGAGATAGCTTTTTAACCTTTTTTCTGAACGAGGAGAGAGAAGTGGCTGAAGGCAGATCGTTTATGTCTGATGCCTGATGATTATTTCTAGTTTACATTACATGAAGCATCTCTAATGCAACTAATATTGATTTAGATTTAGATTTTGTTTCATGTCTCATTCAATAGCCAGGGTCATATCGCGACCGGTTGTTTACAGGATGAACCAGTGCATACTAGTTGGTCAAGATTCTGCACTGTAAACAACTGGGCATCAGCAAGTAACTACCAACTTTCCAACATGAAGTGCCGGGCCAAGATTTGAAACGGCGACCTCAGAGGTTGAAGGTGAGCACTCTAACTGCTACACCACAGAGCCCCAGAAGTAATATTGGTACCCATGTATAGTAAGACACATATGAGGCTACAATTCACATGATCTATTTAAGGATCAAGCCCAAGACCTTCCAATCTAATATCCAGCACCTGACCACAAGATCAGAGACGCAACCGTCTTAAGTATGCAAAACATTGAGAATACCCCAATAATAACTTAAGATTGAAGTGTGCTATTTATATTCTCTAACATTTATGTGGGAAATGCATAAATGCCTTGGACCAGGAGCATTTACTACAACCCATTACAAAAACTACAACTACCAGGGATCTCACGATAAAACATCAATTCTATTGAGCAAAACTTTGATATAACTGGCATGTAAATAAACTGAGTAATAAACCAACATAGCTGCTAAGCTGAGCAGCTAAAATACTAGAGTTACTTTTAGCTGTGTAAAGTATATATATAACTCAGTAATTTTGGAAACAGGTCGGGAAATACAAAGAAACACAAAAGTACTATTTTTAAATGCGACCTCGATCAGGCCTTGCGTTTCTACAGATCACCTTTTCTTTTTCATTTTTTTTTTGGTCTCCTGACTTTCATGAATTGTGGTGTAGCATGATGACTACCTGTACTGAAGTTAAGCATCAATGGGCTATGTTAATACTTGGGTGGGTGACCGCCTCATTGCACTACTTGTGTCTCTGATGGTTTTGCAGCTCATGCTAGTAGACCGAAACCCCTTTTGGCCTTGGACTCCAAGGAGCTTTGGACACAGGTCAAAGTAAGGGTTTTACGTCCTGTACAACAGCCAGAATTATATTGTGACAGATCCACAACATATGACACTTGCCAAAGGTGAACCCACACAGAGGTAACAGCATGTGGTTAGATACCAAACTAAGCCAGTAGAAAAGCATTTTTATTTTGAAGAATTCTATAACTTTCATCTGATTGATAAGTATTGTTTACGTACCACAGGGCCAGATTTTGAAGTCAACAGAACTTATTTTGGGACTGATATAAAAGATTATTTTTCATCATGGTATTCAGCTAAAAAGGGATTCATACATGAATGTGTTGTATTGTCTTGGTTTGGTGTACATGATCATTAATTGCTTTAAGAATAAATTGCAACCTGAATTGTGAATGGTGACAGAAGTCACTTTATTGTTATGAAAAGATTATGCTGTGTCTCCATAATTCAGTATAGTTTGGCTAGTAGCACTACCCTGTAAAACATATTCTGCTAAATAAAAGTACATTTCTACACAGATTATATACTTGCTACCTTATCAAGTCCTTATCCTCCACATAATCTATGGTTATCGTGTTTTCTGAAGATCCTCTCTGTTATTGATACTTGGTTAGAAAGAATTACTTGAAGTTAATCTACAGATTCCTTGGGAAGATAGAAAGAATTACTTGAAGTTAATCTACAGATTCCTTGGGAAGAAAGCATCTTTTGAGTAATCTTATCAAAGCCCCATACGTTAGAACAAGACGGTTCCACAAGAATTTGGCCAAATTGAGGCACCCAAACACCTTTTACTTTGTAAAGATGTTCTCTGTTTTTGCTTGTACATGATGTCATTTCTTTGTCTGTTTGATTATCCCTAATCTCACACAAGAGATGTGTATATATGGTTATTTTGATTGTTTTCACGGAATCTCTACCGCAGTTTATTATATCTCACACCACAATCCATTACTTGCTGGAATGTCAATAAAGAAATTTGACAAAGGGTAATGATATTTAGACAGATCAGTCATCATAGACAGACAGATACTATATTTTAAAGAAAGGTTCAGGATATTGTACAAAAGGTCGGGAAATGTTTTGTTACAGAATTTAAATCAACTGATTCACTATTCCACCACACACTTTCTTTGGTATCCTTAAAACTATGAACACCTCATAATTCTTTGAACCAGTGGCCACAGAGAGTGACCCATAGATATAATAATAATAATAATCATCATGTCGACTAAAATTCTGGCTGAATCCTTAAAATCTCTTGAGCTGAAAATATTATATAAGGTTTCGTGAAAAGATTATATAGATTTCAGCAAGTAAGATACATTAGGGACCACATTCACGAAAGTGATCAACGAAAGATCGGCAAAAAGGTTTAAGCTTTTTGTATTGAAACTTTTTTCATTTTTTTTTTTTTTTTTTTGCTTATTTGTCGCTTATCACTTTTGTGAATATATCCCCAGATCAGTTTTCTTCTACTCCATCCATACTTACTTTTAAGCATTGATAACACCAGGATCTCTCTTCAAGTTAATCCAGTAAATTACCAACATGTATTTTCTGTAGCATTCAGATGACAGAAAATGTAATGTTCTCTACAGAAAAAAATTGCTATCCATATAGAGCATGACCAAGCCTTTCCACATTCACAAATAAATATACTATTTACATATATATGACTTTGCCATTATTGCAACTATTTTTATGATGGTACTAATTGCAATAAATGTTAAGAGTTCTCTGAAATATCTCTATATGTGTCTACCTCATAAACCTCTGACAGTTTTACTTCAGAACAAGTTCACATTTAAGAAATATATATATCAAACCAATACATATCTTCAATGTACAGCTAGCCCTTGGTAAAAATTTCCAATCAATCACAGATATGGTGACACAATTACAGATTGCCGACACAGAATATATGACCCAAGACTGGGTCAGAAAACGTTACTGGACAGAAAAAGTGCCATTAATTACAAGTATAGACCACCTCAGACGTGCAATCATTTCATAATCCCAGGCCACGTGATGATGTTTCATTGTTTTATCAGCATCAGTTGGACTGATCTACATTAATTCTAAATCCAAAGATGTTTTGTGATGTGACACATTTTTACGTAATTTTATTAAGGCAGGGAATTGTATAGCTATTTTTCAAGGTGTGAAATGGTCTTTGTTAATAAGAAAGCTGATGTGTGAGTTTAGATAGTTTATTTACCATTTTATTGGCATTGTGTGTATTTAGTGAAATCTATAATGTAAGCAGAATCAATAACAATAAGGTGGCTTATTGGCCATACTAAAAGTATAACTGCATAGATGTTTTCACTTTTGAAAAGCCAACCACAAACAGGGAAACAAATGCCAAAGTCTGGGTCAGATTATAAGGTTTGGTTCGAACCTACCGCCAAAGATTTGAGGACCTAATGAGATTTTGTGGACAATGAGTTCACTGAGCCTTCTGACTATGAAACAAATCACTTATTCAATTAAAATGTAAAAGCAAATGTTAGACAAGAAAACACAGATATAAAATTCCCCGCCTCAACGAATCCATAAAAACTCTTTAATTTATAACAAAGTTGTCGTGTATCTAGTCAAAGCTATTTTAGTGACATTTCGAGGGACCCCCTCCAGATTACTTGTCAAACTATTATAGTCAGAGACAATAAAAAAGGCGATTCTCAAACTAAATAGGAGACGACAACCCAGTATATGACCTCTTCATCAAGTTTTTATGAGATAATAAAGCTGAGAGACATCAGAAGGTAAGTACTCTCAATCACTGGTGATGAAAATATTAGTGTATTATCACCCATAGATGAGCCCCCCCCCCCCCCTTTTTTTTCTTAACACAAGTTTCACATAAATTTGTCATTTATCAATCTGTCTTTTACTTCAAATGGATGACTCGACAAATTTTCCTGATTATCACATAGAATTCTATGTAGGGATTTTTTGACACTTTAAGTGTATTGCATTAATGAGCAGTAAAATGTCTATATAGGGAAGGTTGGAATTTGTCGGGCCGTAACATATGTGTGTTGATACAAGAAATTATATTAAGTACCATAAAGCTTTAAAACATAAAACTTTATGATATAATGATGTGTAGTCGTATATCTAGTCAGAGACCCATCCCTACTTATCCCTAGATATATATAGACTTTATTAAATAATGATGTATCACATTTGACAAGGTTGGACTTGGGATTAATGTCATTTGCCATAGCTTAGGTCATATCATGATTGTCCGTTTATCGAGCCCACATGCTGTTGTCAGTTGGATTCTCCACTTTGACATCAAGGTCTCCGTTACATCCTCAAATAAATCTACTCATGTGTAGCCAGAATCATAGCCTTGGTTTAGGCTCAAATTTGTACCATGTCTTTTTCAAACATGTACGTACAGAGTGCATTACATAAATTGAATCTTCATTATCTGAACCAAAAGTTTTCTCCCAATACAAAAGCAAATTGAAGCTTTAGCAAGGCTACAAGAATCAGTTCTTAAGGCCCGTACATACAAACAACAATCCTATAAGATAATATGGGTGAAACTGGCTTGACACACCTTGTCTGGTCACACTAAAAATATTTATTTTGAAGAATTCTCCAGCTTCAGTCTGAATCAGAAGGTATTATCAGTATATAGCATACGCGTCAATTTAAAATCATCACAATTTTTTCGACTGATTTAAAAAAATTTTTCTCCATTTTCTTCAGTTTGAGGAAGGAGTGTATCTGATCATATCGGATTGTTTAGGTTTGCTTTGTACAGTTCTTAAAACTAGACCACTTGTCTGAATGTCTAGGATTGGTACACACTTTTACTTCAACCAGGCGATAGGTTATATCACAGCATCATTTATTGCTGAAGGAAAACAGGGAGTACTGTAATACTTGTGTTTTTGGAATGATACATTGATTTGGTTTTACGTCACCGTCAACTCATAGTATGGACCCATATTACAATAGGAAGTTGAGGTGTTAAAGAAAAATGAGTGCATACCACAGTCAAGATACTGTGTTTAAAACCAACGGCCACTGGTAAGGGGAATATTCCATTTCTGCGAGTGTTGTTTACAATTTAAAGTAATAAAAATCCATGATCCAGGGTACAATTTATGATGAGGTTTAAGATGTAATCCCCATGCACAAGATATTTTCCTGATAGCTTCCTGATTGGTGTTGCCATTGCCTCAGAAAATCTTCCGGTAGGTTTGTGATAGTTTCTCGATCCATCCGATTGGTATCCGATTGGTTTACGATGGACCTAAGATGAAACAGATAAGTTTGTGATCAATATAAGATGGCAAAGATTGTTCTCGGACTGTAAGATAGATTTACAATATGATTGGTTTACAATGTTATACATCTAATAAGGAGCGGGAAAGGTTTGTGATAATTTCAAACAGTTTAAAATTCTCATAAACAGTTTCCGATGGACTCCTGAGTGCTGTAATCCTAAACCTAACAGGAAGTTTCATATTTTCTGTACAGGGAAGATTCACTTCCCGATTCCAAAAATTTTAGAAACGGGAGCAAGGTTTACAATATGTTGCAGAAGTGGAACAGCCCCATAAGCAATTACTAACTACACTATGGCATCCCTCCATCATATGAACATTCAGTCACCTGTCCTAAACATGGAACCAACAGCTGTTAAAACACACAAATGATTTGAGGTATTCTATGTGTTATAGAAGATGATGTATATGTTTATGGAAGTTCTGAAATTTAAAGGTCAAAGTTTGGGCTTTATGTCCTGTTCAACGACCAGGGTTATATTGGGACAGGTCACTTATGGAAGTCAAACTTATGGAAGTCAAACCCACACAGAGGTGACAGCCTGGGATAAGATGCCAAACTTACCAACCCACTAGGTCACTGAAGACTAATATTTAACCGTATTTTTTGTCATGTTGTGAACTGGTTTGGGAGTGTAGTGATAAGTCCCTTCTGCTATTAATAACAATTCTACACAAGTAATAAATTCTCTCTCCAACTGAATATTAAAATATAAGAGTTGCAAAACTGTGTATGTTTTGCTCTCTCGTAATGTAATGAAAGTTCTCGCTGAATTACATGTGAATCTCTCTTAATGTCTCGGGTCATTCTCCTTTTAATTCTCTGCTATAATTCTCTCTTAATTCTCTAGTGATTCTCGGTTTATTTCTGTCTTAAAGTTACAACCTTCTTCTGAATCAATAGCACACATCAAACCGAAAAACAGTTAGGAATTGCAATTAACCATATACCAATGGCAGCAATCCTACCAAAAGTTTATTGCTGGTCACTTTACAGAACTGCTCAAAATGGCCAATAGAAACATCTCAATGTAGGAAGCATTTCATACAAGACAATAGAGAGTATACAGATGGAAATGAATGGTCCTCTCAAAAACCTCGTAAATGGCACATCACTGTGTAATCACTCGTCATTTGTATAACACATGGACGTTAATATAGCCAGAGGCTATGCGGACGTAAATGTATACTCAGTTGTTGTCTGTGGTGAGTGATCAGAAGGTTTGAACTAATGCTGACCTTTTTTCGTGGGAAAGAATACCTGTGTGCACTTCAAACACCTCTGATGTAACACACAGACGTATGCCTTGATCATATCGCTCATATGTGGAGTTGTCTTATATTGAAGTGATTCTTGTGGTCACTGTATCAATACACTCACTCAATATAATCCCTTAATTGCAAGATTCTTGCACTCAAAAATATCCGGCTGTGTCATGGGTGATTTAATAATGATGGGATTGTATTTGTTTAGTGCAGTGTTTTCTTGTGTTTAGGTGCACTATATGCAATACAACCCTGGAAGTTAATCCGTTCACAGTGTGAACAAATGTACACATATGGGATAACTATATCCCATTTAAGATGTTGTGTTTCTTCACACAAACCTTTATCAAGTTAGGCATATAGTTCACCATTTTACAGCAAATATTGATTTAATTTTTCTAAGGATATAATTATGGAAATCTTCAACTGACACAGATCATTTATAAATTTCCCTTTGTAAATCTAAGATCTGGGGAAAGAATCATTTCAAGCTTTCAGTTCAATTTTGGGCTGAAGTCTAAGGCTTTTGTCACAGTACAAGACGTCTCAGAATTAAGTCCAAATATTACTTGGAGATTTACAAAAGTCATTTTTCACATTAGTTTTGGCTTACGAAGGACACTTGTGTCTTTCATTTTATTATTGGACATCGCTTTCAACACTGTACAGGTCATATCATGACGGGTAGCTTTGTGGGCAGAGCAAACCGGTACATACAGTTGGTCAAGGTTCTGTACTGTAAACAGCCGACCATCTGTAAGCAACTACCAACCTTCCCACATTAGGTCCAGGGTTTGAATCGCTGACCGCAGAGGTGGGAGGCGAGTGTATTACCACTGCGCCACCATGGCCCCACTTGTGTCTTTCAAAATGATCTTGTATCTGTGTCATCATTAGTCTAAAGATGTCTTTAAAATGCATACAAAACAACTTCTGTTATGCACAAAAAGCTTGGAAAACCAAATTTGTTTAAACAAAGGTTAGGAGAATAGAAGCTGACTAGATTAAGTACTTTGGTAAATCCAGTTTTGGCACACATTCCACTGCAAAGCTGAACATTCTAAAAAAAGACTCTATGTTGTTTTTTTACCTTTCGTACATTGATTAGTTTTTAATATTTCTGTGCAGAAATACAAACTTTGGTTGGATGAAGTGACTGTATTTATGAATGTAAGCACAGGCCATGTGAGTATTAGCAAAAACGTTTGCATCAACTAAGTTTTGTGCTCAACTTATTTCATGAAACCAAAGAAAGCCCAAACTTAGCTAAAAGAAAGGTCTCCAGACTTAAGTCTTAAGATTTAAGTCAGAGGTCCATACCTGAGACATATTAAACTCCTCGATGAATTAGCCCCTGGACCAATGTGGAATGTGAGAAAAAAGGTTCATGTGAATATTACTTGTATGGGATTGCTTCAAACACTACAATAAATATAATTTGAGATTTTGGAAAAAAAATTAGAAATGTTTTCTAACTTGTTTTAACCAGATCTGCAACTGAGTTCAAAGACGGTAAAACACATGTATTGCAACTACACCTGCAAGTTATTTTAAAAACCAGTTAAAAGTGTATTTCACTAAATCTGCAAGTTATTTTAAATAAACTTAAACATATATCATATAGAAATTGCTTTGGTTGCATAAAAATGCATTTCAATTGAAGTTAGAACATTTAAATACATCCAAAAAACATCCAAGATGGTGATACAATAAGGATCTCAGTGGAACTGCTTCAGATCAGTCTAGTAATACTGGTCAGTCCAATACTTCTGGAGCCTATTTCTAGTCCCTAAATTGCAAGATTCTTGATCTAGACCATAGTTTACTGGAAGGCAGTAATTGTTTTAACTTTGATTGCCAGTTCTAAATATTCATCTCAGGTTGTCTTCTCGTTTAATTTATTTGGGTTTAACATGGCTTTCAGTTTCAGCACACAGTATAGGTTATATAATGTTGAATAGTTTGGAGGGCAGAGTAATGCCCTTGTTCCACCAAAGGATTAAGCCCCGATCCTGTCGGCGACCCTTAATCGTGGGTAGTCTTGGAAAAAATGGAAAAAAAATTGACCAATGGGGTGGAAGACAGAATCGGTATGAAGGTCTGGGATTAACTACAGATCGGCCTCAGGACGCCCCAGGAGGCCCCAGACAGTCCCTAACTGGTCTGGGACTAAGACTAAGCCTAAGCCATTTTTGTGGTCGGTTTGAACCACGATCCTGTCGTAGACAAACCGACTGGGTCCCAGGACGCCTCAGGCCTCCTGGGACTAAGAGCCGACTAACCCAGGATTAAGTCCCGACCCCACAAGGTGTCCTGAGGCGTCCCCAGGCGTCCCCAGACCGAGATAGCCGATTTTTGTTTTGCAATGGGACTAAGGGTCGCAGGAGGCCTGGGACTAAGAATAGAGGGTCTGGGACTAAGGGTCGGCGACTAAGGGTCGCAGGCGGCCTGGGACCACATAGGACTGTGTAAATTTGATCTGAGGAGGCCTGAGGACGCCTGGGACTGGACATTTTGTTTATGGCGGGAAAAAATAATCGGTTGGGGTCGTGTGAAATATCAAACATGTTTGATTTCTCACACGGCCCCAACCGACCACAACCGACCCTTACAGAAGGTCTGGGACTAAGCAAATATTTCAAACCGACCCTCAAAAACCCTTAATCGGGAGCCTTAGTCGTGTGGTGGAACACCCACATAAACCAGCACATACTAGTGGGTCAAGATTCTGCACTGTAAACTGTCGGGGATCGGTAAGCAACTACCAACCTTTCTGAATAGTATCGGGTCCATGGCTCGAGCTGCCGCCTCATAGGTGGGAGATGAATATGTGAACCACTCTATAACTAGAACCCTTAAACATACCCTTTAAAACATAACATGCTTAAAATTGTGTAAAATATCTAAGCAAAATGATGTTATGCATTAATATGAAAGTTGTTTAAATGAATGTAAAATCACTATTTCCTGTGAATATTTTGGTTCTATTGTACAAACTTTTTGAAGCATGCCTGAGGTATTTGTGAAACCCAAGCCATAATAAAACATATCTTAATTTAATCTTAGAAATGAGAATAAAACAGTTGTTATCATAAGGAATAATTCTATTCAATGAAGGTGATATCATAACAAATATCTGACTACGTGGTACATACTTGTTAAAATGGTACATGGCACCACAATAAATAAGAAATTTTATTTTTTAAATAAAAAATAATACTTTAATGGTTCAGATAGAGGCTCGATTTTTTGTATCAAAATACACTATTTTTTAAAGCATAACATTATTTAGATTGTGTAAAAATCTCAGTAATTTTCCCAAAGAGAAAAAGCAAGGTATAATTTCTTCTATACTTGCATTGATAATAGACATTTATCCGTGAAATTACTATCAATGTGGCATTTCAGTCTTCTTATGTAAAAACCCCGGACAAAAAGTTTCCAGCAAAACACAGAACTGAGAGAAATATAAAGACATGGTTTTATGAATGGTAAAGTGTATTTTGTATGAGTGTGTTAGTTTTATCTGCCTGCAAATAAAGATGTATATGTTCATTTCCTTTATGAAAAAAACCACATTCTACAATTACAGGCTGTTAGCAATGACTTCCATCAAGTGAAACAGTCTGGGAATCTAGTGCATATCATCTGCTTGTGAGTATAATTGATGGCCAAATAATCAAAGACATTGATACTTTTTAACAAGAGATGCTGCTGGGTAGACTTGAACAGTTGATCTTTTTTATCACCAGGTAGAGTTAGTATAGAGCAAGTAATAAGAAATTGTCCACAATACTAGAATATTCAACGTAGAGGGTACAATTTATAAAAAAAAATAAAAATGGACATCAAACAATTTAATAGCATTTCTGCAACAGATTTCAGAATTGGAATGAAATAAAAGTCACAAATATCAGAGACAATCGTAAAATGAAAAGTGAAATATTGGATGGGGGAGTGTTTTCATAAACTGTTGCAAACCTCGTGCTCCTTACACTCATTATTCAACACAACTGGACAGGTTCCTCTACTTTTGGTTGTCCTCCAACCATGTTCGATCTGCTTGGTATATTTTGGGGGAGGACACGTTCGTTGATATTTGTCTTAGCGTAGAATGCATTCTGTGCAATTCAACACAACTCGCAATGCGTTTTACATTCTGCTGAATTTTAGACATTGTCTGAAATACCTCTCACGAACCCCAATAAGAACAAGGTAGCCAAGTAGAAATGGAATATGTAAAGATACGGCTGTAAGAAAATGCCTGACCTCAGCAATACCAGGAAGTCACAAAATGTGTTTTGTGGCTTCCGAGACCCACTGACCACCAGTTGTACAGTTAATCTGGGCCTAACCGTTACAAATTTTATACAAAATGGTTCCCCTACTTCAGAAAGTGTGGGTAAAGATAAATAACTGATCAAAGAAATGAAACAAGAACTGAATAATTAATCTATTCAGACTTCAGAAACCTATCTGACTTTAGGCAAAGTCTGTCCTTCATCTAGCCCAGTACTCCAAAGGAAAAAAAAAATAAATCCCCATATATTTTCAGTCATTTGCAGACTTCCTTCCACTAATTGTCTAAATACTGACATTGGATCGCCCATCATAATTGTACATGTTTATTTGTACTAGATGTGTTTCTTGTGTTACACAATACATGAACAAATGCACGCACATTGACGCCTTGTTAATATTAGGGTAGCCTTGATTTGACCCTGACTTTATGCAGACAATTGCTTCGTGAAAAGAACATCTGTATGTTAATGCTGTTGTGCTTCCCACAGTCACATTTTAGCTGGGTTATAACTATATATGGGCAATATCACTTCCACAGTAGCGATACAATTTTAAACTTTCTGGTAAAGATAATACGAAATGGGTAATTATATACAAGTACATGTACTTGGGTGAGGAGGTCCACAAAGGCTTAGTAATTAGCAAGTTTGGTATCTAATCTGAGGCTGTCACCTCTGTGTAGGTTCCACTCCCACAAGTGGCAAATCTGAAGGTCTGCCTCAACATAAACATGGCTCTTGATTAGAATCACTTTTTAAACCCCTAAATTTGTCCTTTTTATACTTGTTTGAAGCCTATCTCTTGCTAGTTCATTAGTTTTCACATATGTCTAGTCGTGGGTTAGAATCTACCTCATAATGACATGAGGGATGTACTGGAGTGTTTCTTGTGTGAAGACCTTAGCTATTGAAAAGGTTAGATTTAGATTTATTTTTTGTTTTACGTTGCATTCAACAGCCAGGGTTATATTGCGACGGGTAGTTTACGGGTGGAGGAACCAGTGCATACTAGTTGGTCAAGATTCTGCACTGTAAACCACCGGTCATTGCCAAGTAACTACCATCTTTCCAACATGAAGTACCTGGGCCAAGACTCAAACTCGCGACCTCAGAGGTTGAAGGCAAGCACTCTAATGGCTACACCACCCCTAGTTTTCTTGGTTTTCAATACAAATTTTTACTGATAACTATGCTGGTTTCCTTCATATACGAAACTTACCAATTTTAGTGTTTATTTATATATTTATTATATCATGACTAGTACCTTTGAATCAGTGATAATGTGACAGGTATTTATAGGGGTGGAGGAAACGAGTACATACAGTTAGTCAAGGTTCTGTACTGTTTAGATTTATTTGTTGTTTTATGTCGCGTTTACAGTCAGGGTCATATTGCGACAGGTAGTTTACAGGTGGAGGAAACCAGTGCATACTGCACTGTAAAGCACCGGGCATCGGCAAGTAACTACCAACTTTCCAACATGAAGCGGCGGCCTCAGAGGTTGGAGGCGAGAACTCTAACCGCTACACCACCGAGCCCCCTAGGTTCTGTACTGTAAACCACTGAATATTGGTAAGCAACTTCCAGCTTTCCCACTTGAGGTTGGGCCTGAATTCGAACTCTAATCTCAAGAGGTTGGGGTGAGTGTCTTACCACTTGTAACCTATTCAACAGCCCCGGTTATATCAGGACAGTCCCTCAGCATTGACACTTGCTGGAAATTGCGTTGACAAAGTGAAAGTAGGAGTTTTATGTCCTGTTCAACAGCCAGGGCTATACTGGTAGAGGTCATCAGTATTGCCTCTTGGCGGCGGTGGGAGTGGGGGTTTGAACCCACACAGAGGTGATAGCCTGTGATTAGATACCAAACTTGCTAACCACTAGGCCACTGAGGATTGCCTTGAAAGGGGCATTAACCTTGGGTGTTAAAGGGGATGTAAAATCATAAAATTTGACCTTGAAAGTGAGATAAAAACAAAATAGAATGAAATAAAACAAAAAAATCCAGCACTAAATAATCCACATTTCTGACTAATTTAAAGCCTTGAATCATAATGAAGGGCACTGCAACTTACTGGCATCATGTCAGATTTAAGAGCTACAGTGAATAGAAGGTATTATGTACCGAAAACAAGGTGTCATTGACTGATACCACATAGATTGAATATGACTGCTCTACCTACACCTAAGCTCACCGTCGAAATACAATACAGTTGTTAAAAAAATCAGAGAGGAGCATCTATTGACAATGGCTCTTCTATTAGATAATTTACTGTTCGCACCTTGAGCAGGGACTATCATGGTGTCTAGACAATGAGGGGGTCAGCCCTCCCCTACTCCTCTCTGCAATGTTTAACTCTGCACACATGATTCAGTGAAGAAAGCAGATTTTTTCCATTAGGTTCAATATTGTCTGTGGATTGCTACTCAAACAAACTGTTTGTGAGGGACTCTCTCTCCATTTCTTCGTCTTTACTTCAAGTGTGAGATATACTGATTCCTTGAGTGTTGTTTGCCTTCTATTATTTACAATCCAGCTTTACTATAACCGTTGACTGATTTGCTTAATTTAAACAAATACGATTTGGGCGGAGATAATCACCCATTAAATGTGTCATTGTCCTTGGGCGATAATCAAATACTCTACAAACAGAAGATTTACGGGTTTTAGATTTTGGTCGTTTTAGTCTACCCCCAGCTGACAGTTTGGGGAAAAAATAGATCTGACATTTTTACGTTTATCTAAAGCTAACAGTCATTATATATAAATGTATATATGGTATATTTTGGAAACTTTAATATGAATCTCACACATAAATCATGCTTTTTGTGTGATTTTTTTGTATTACATGGCAAAGGAAAAACCCATTATCCATTGAATACATTTGCACCTTTTAACAAACACTTTGGGGATCCCTTTTTCAACTTAAATTTTTTTTCCATTTTCTTCAATTACAATATAAACATTAAAGTTTGCATGGTGGCTGTTTAGATAAGGACTCAACATGTGTATGTTTTCAACACAGCAAAAACAAAACAAACAACACTTTTCAATTATACTTGTGTATGGCAACGAATACTATAAAACGGTCGATTTATCTGTCATATATTAAAAGATACATATTAATTCAAGAAATGGCTTATTGTAAGACATTAAGTATAACATCAAGATAACAAATATAAGAATAAATAAGAGTTATCAATATAACACTCATTTGTAAAGTCCTGTAGAAGTAAAGTGTCACTACATGCATGAAATGTGTTTGGTCTAAAATCAAATGGCAAATAATCTAATCACAAAGTAATACACACTTTAACACCAAAAATGCCTTGTATATACTTTCAGGTAGATTTGGCCATTTAGTTTTAATTGGAATTATAAATTTAAGTCCATTTTAGAGATTAATTATCCTGTGTAGGCAATTGTTCAGTCCAAATCAATCAACCAGTGATTGAAGTAATACACATTACTAAATAAACTTAAATTTGGAAGATAATAATGTAGAACCATCTCCCACAAACAATGATACGAAATACACGTGAGGTGCTGGTTTTATGTCTGCATTTTTGCATCCATTCAAGTACATAAAATAGCCATAGCCATAAAATTAGTGCTCTAGTACAAAGACCTCGTCGCTTACAGTTTCTTAAAGTAATTATTAATTAAAATGACTGTTTTGTTGGTATAAACTTTACACTGTTACATGAATTAAATCCCATAAATACAAACAAGCGACTTACCTGTAAAATTAAGTCATAAATATCCATCTCTTGTCTTGAAATACAGAAATAATTTGATCTTCTATGAGTGTCAAAATTACTTCAACCACAGATTCCAGCCACAGTGTTTTTCACACTAATCCAGGTAAATACACTGAACACTCCTTAGAAAGTAGAAAGTTACTTTAAGGAAAAGAAAACGTCATCCAAGCCCTTCGTGCATGCACACACATCTTTGCTCAACCAGCGAAATAACAATTAAAAAACTACATTGAAACACACATACACAACACAGTTACCTGAACCTGTATTCATTACCCTTAAAATTTAGTGGCGTGTGTCCGTTTGTACGTTTTGGAATTAGAAACAGAAGTTAAAAATAATTCACGAAAAAGAGAAACTGTCGACAATTTTTACGAATGGTGTTATAAAACATATATACATAGCCCTGGTAATGATACAATATAACACAGTGTATGGATATGTGTGTGTTAGAGTAAAAGGGACACTTGCAATGTATGTGTGTTTGTATGTGTGTGTGTTTGGAGATCAACAATTACACATGTGTACACAACATCCTTTTGATCAATTGCCACAAAGATCAGACTTAACATATCAATGACTTTAGTCCCTCTTCAGCTATAGTTTTGAGAGTCCTCTTCGTGTATATATTGACCCGTTTGCCTTAAGAAGTATCTCCCCCTTTTATTAAACACTCAAACCAGAAGTGGGTGGACAATTTGTACTCAGTAATTGTGTTCTCAAAGCTGACAAACACACCTGTTTCAATTGCGACTGTCATCCAGTGGCAGATGGCATGCATGGCAGGTTTATATATGTCAAGATGAGAGTAAAAATACTTAAATAACCGTTGATGTGGTGTTTAATAGAGATGTGGTGCTGATTGGTGTTATATGGTAATGATATAGATTGGCAAAATCACATTAGTTAGTTGTCCAGTTTTTTGTAATTTGACTGAAGAACTGTGTCAAATGTTATGCGAACATTTAAAGCACTCATTACCACGCAAGCACCAAATTTAAGGTATAAAGAACGACAGTATGACCAGGGGCCGTATTCACAAAGATTCTTAGAATTTTTCTTAGAATTACACTTAAGTCTAAGAAAAATTCTTTGCTAAGAACTTTCTTATTCTTAGAATAAAATCCTATTCACAAAACAATTCTTAGCTAAGAATAATTCTAAGAATAGAAGTAAAAGGAAGTGTATGCAATTCTTAGAATTTTACTTAGACTAAGTGTAATTCTAAGAATAATTCTAAGAATACAGATCTTGGCCTATGTGAACAGAAAACTGGAATTTTTAAAAATAATATAAAGAGGCAGCATTTTGTCAAAGTACACACAATATTGACAACTAATATGTAACACTCTGTTCTGAATGTCGATTTGCAATCAGTTGCTGCACTATAATCATCAAAACAACTATTTTTCTTAAGTTAAGCATGCTATGTGCCATTCTTAGATTTAAACAAAATTCTTAGAAAATTCTAAGAATAGGAGTTTTGTGAAAACCAGATTCTTATTCTTAGAAAAATTCTAAGAATAAAAACCATTCTTAGAAAAATTCTAAGCTTTTCACCCCCAACTTTGACCCCAAACTTTTTAATAGTTGAACACAATTGTATCAACTACACCAATACAGACTGAATGCAGCTCAGGGAGGCCTTATTGGGCAAATGGTGAACAAGTGTGGTATGGATTCATTTGGCTTGATATCACCTCGGTGGACTTAGATTCTAATCCATCTCGTGTAAACAAGGGGTGATAGGGATGAGGACCTATCCTTACAAACTGTAATCCTTGAAATGAATTTAAAACCCCCCAAATCACTTCATCTTTTGTTTTTTCTTCACCTTTAATGAATGCCTATTCTGTTAAGAATTTTGCCAAAAGCTGTTTACAAATTACAATATAACACTTTGTTTATCTGTAAATCCCACGAAGTTCATATGATGAGGTATGGTACAAGCCAAAGGGTTTTTTATATTCGATTTACAATTTATATTTACAATAAAATATACATAAAGATAGGTAAAGATTGTTCTAATATGATCATAGAACATGTGAAAACTGAGAATATCCAAGTAATGCAGTCCTTATATAGTCCTTTTTAGTTCTTTAGTTATGTAAATAATACTCGTATTACATTTTATAAGGTATTCCCTTTTGCAAGGTTTGCTGCATACAACTTTTTCTGCAGCTTCCCATAAGTACAATATAATCTTTGCACCACCATGCCATGCAATAGGGTGAAGAAACAATACAGAATAAACAGCTGTTGAACTTACAATAGAACAGTAAATATGAGATATGATGATAGTTTTACATTTTTTTGCCGCCTTGCCCTCAAGTGCCAAAATAGTCTTGTGTCATTAAGTTAGAAATTTGTAGAAGTTTTTCAAGAGAATAAGATACACCCTATATAATTACCCTCAAAATCTGACATTTTTTTACCTCATATAGCCATTAAAAGTTTTTCAACACCTAGATTTTAAGCCTGACTAATATTGTCAGTAAAACCTGATCGCCTGTGTTATAAAGGAACACCTTTCCAAATTGGAGACACTTCTGAAACACTTTTAAAACTAAACTGGGTATAGATGTGACATAATAGTCTATTGCAGTTTCAATTTGGGTTAGTTCAAGACAACATACACAACATACTTTATAGGGTGGAATCCTTTGGGTTAGTTCAAGACAACGTACACAACATACTTTATAGGGTGGAATCCTTTGGGTTAGTTCAAGACAATGTACACAACATACTTTATAAGGTGGAATCCTTTCTAAATAATTATTAAAACTTAACGCAGTTTTGAATTCTCAGTATTGGCTAACTGATTTTTATCTTTATTATTTTTCTTTGGTTCACGTAGCCTTGAATGGCGCATCTTTTTAAAAATTGAAGGAAATGTATCACTCACACTTACTTTTTTACTATTATGAGCCGTATTTGACCTAATTGTGTGGAAACAAAGACAAAAGACATAATCCCTGCCAGATATGTGTTTATTTATTTGCTTTCTCCTATGAAACATTAAAACTATGCACCAATCTTACAATTTCCTTATTTAACGCCAATATGCTACTAATACAGAGTGTCTTGTGAGCTAATATATCTTGACACATATGATAGTTTTATCATTACCAAGCCTTTGTGTATGTGTCTGAAAGGACATTTGGTACCAAATTAATTCTAGACCAAGACTAGTGTTCGTGTTAAATTCATAGTATTACCGTGTTCATGTTGAAATCTTTTTCTTAAAATATTTTTTGCCAGAGAACATTTGTTCATTTGTTCAATTTTGGATTCATACTTGACGACATTTTAATATTGGAATTGTTCTTGTGTGAGGACTTTTTGCAGAGAAATATGCATTTTTTTAGGTTTATGTAAGTGTAGTTGCACTGACATCCACCCCTTTCCCCACACACATAACTTCTGATTGTTGAATCGTAAAAGTTATCAGTGTTAAAATAACTATTATTCCCATTTGTCATTTTATCTCAAAATTTCTTAAAGCCTTTACTATAGTTAGCTTGTTTTACTATCAGAATATAGGACACTGATAACTGAAAAAATAAAAATCATTGACTTTGTTTAAGTTACAAACTACTCCTTTCTCTTGTGTTTGGTTGTCTGTTTGTTGCAAAGTATACTCTAACAGGCATTCTCCGGCAGTTGATAAATATCAACCAAAATTGTAATGTTTTTTCTCAATAAAAAATTGAGTTTTTTTCCAGCCTTTAACTTCATATTTCAGTGTATCTTGCATTTCTGAGCTACACACACAAAAATAACAGCAAACGTTTAAACGTGATTCACAAAGTGTTACTTTGATCCTGAATAACTAAAAACTCTTTAGACCCCAGTTACACATCCAAGGATGGTCTGCCAGATCGCACCAGGTTTCCTAATATGGAAAATGTTAAGTGATTCACGGATCATCTTTTGTGTCCGTCAGGTCATCTGTAACATTCCTAATGTCCTTGTGTGATCCGTAGTGGCATACTGTGATCCGTAGTAACATGCCAAGAATCAGATAAGATCCCTAGGATGTTACAGAAAAAACAAAACTGTTGGATTTTTCTGTAAAGTCCGTATGGACCTTAGTATCCATATCTCTTCCATATCTCATCTGTAGCTCATCCGTGAGTGTCCTTATTGTCCCTAAACCCATCCTGGATGTCCTTCTGGGATCCCTTTCATCCTTGACGCTTCCATGTCAATAAATATTGTCGGATCTGCTACAGACTGACACGGAAAGTGTTTGCAGATTAAAAAACAGTCACAAAACCAATCCTTTGTGCAGTCTTTTCATCCGCAAACCTGTCCGTGGCGGTCCGTAGCAGATCCATGGTAGTTCCGTAAAAAATCTTCTACATGACCCACCCTCATCCCTTATGCATCCAAGTCAGTTACCAAATATGGAACCGTGGGCTATATCCGTGGCGCATCCAGCTATGTGTAACTGCCACCTTAATAGCCAAACTGAACATATTTTGATGACAATCTAGATAGCAATATGGAAACAGTAACAAATGTATTTTTTATTAACAGTAATTAACATGTTATTTTATCATACCATATAATTGACGACAGCAAGGGTTGTAATGCTGGACAGACGCAGACATTTCATGAACCAATACCTTTCATAAAAAGTGACATATTTTTTTCCATACTTAACAACTTTACGCGACAAACATGTGTCTTTCTAAATAAATAATGAAATTCAAACTAGTGTTTACCTTTTAAATTGTAAATTGCATATCTTTACAGATCCGGTGATTTAACCAGATATGAAATAAGAACCCCTTATTCTCGTATATAAAAACAATAAAGTTGTTGTTGTTGTACTAGTCCAACCCTTTTAAAGAGGCTTTAATACTTCAGTGGCCTGTACCTTGTATGCTTACTTAGTTATACTATTCTATAGCTGACCAGTCTGCCATGATGCAGTCACTTTTTTGGATAATTGAATATAATACACAATTCATACACACGTGTGGTTCCATATAAAAGGACCTCATCACATTTCATGTGGATTTCACAGAGTAAGTCAATTATTAATGATGCTGACTTTTTAAAATTCATTAGTTTCTTCAGACAGTGGGGGTGTACCTTGGGGGTGTTCCTCCTTATTGAGCTATTAAATAACTCCACATACATTTATTTGGCAGTATAAATACTAGTATTACTGACTGTTAACTAGTTTCGTGCCGTAGGATATATTTTAATGTGTCGTAAAATATCAAAACAATTCTATAAAGACCCTCCCAATCCTTCATATGTCTGTAAACATGCATGTTTTATTAACATATATGTGTAGCAATTATTAAATTCTAGCACTAAATTTTTATGTTAAAGTATTTTATCATCACAGAAAAATAAGGGATATTACAAGATCTTACAAGGCAGTAATGATTTTAAAAATTTAACAAGGAAATGGCGAAGAAATAAGATGAAAAGAAAACTCAATTTTCAAAGACTTTTTGCGGAATTAACAAACAGGTCATACCAGGCAGATAATAAGATTCAGAAGTTTAAAAGAAGATTGTACTCAGAAATCCTGCATGTGTTCTATAAGACAGCCAGTGAAGTTTCAGTGAAATATTGTAAGTTTAAGAAATGGGGGTGCGTTATGATGTATATGTTCTCCCACCAGTTGAGTGCATTATAGTCAAAAGTAATGGAAGGATCTTTCTGAAATTTTCGTGTGGATATGACCCTAACCAATAAGAAATAATTGATTAAATTTTGGGGAAAGATCTGGATCATATTCTGGACACCCCCCCCCCACCCCCCCCACCCCCACCCCCCCCACCCCCACCCCCCCCACCCCCCACCCCCAACTATCAAAGGTCCCAGTTTGAATGTCTTTTTGGTTTTCATATGTGCCCTTTATGGTTTATGCTGTGTGGGTATAGGGCCTGTCCAAAGGGGGAAGTGATTACAACTGGGTCCTGAATTTTAGGAAATACGCCTTGGAGGTGGCCTGCACTCTCTGAGTACTTTTGTTATATCTTCCCTCTACTTTTGAAGCTATTTATTTTATCCGTAACATTTATCGCAAGGCAGAAATATAAATTTCACAATAAAATATTAAATACTCAATAATTGGGGGGTAGGGGTGTGCTTGCCCGTGTCCCGGTGGATTTCAGCACAGTAATATGACCAACTGCTATCTGGCAACTACCTGTGAGAAATATGATCTGTACAATAATATATAGAAAGTAACATTGTCATTTTATGTTATTGTCAAACAATCCATTAATACTGTATGTATTTATAGAACCCATGTTGCAATCTACCACACACAAATTTACTGCATGGATTTCAGTTTATACACCTCAGTTTACACACCTCAGCAAAACGTGCAATGCCTTGCCAAATTTTCACCCAATAATTGCTTTCGGAAGAAGCCACTTAATGTGATTAATCTAAATGTAGGCAGACAGAAAACAGTGAAGGAGATATTGTAAATGATAATTTTACAGTATTTCATCACATGCCACTTGTTTCAAACTTAAGCTACTACTTACTGGTAATTACACAATGTGATACAACGATCAAAGAAGAAGTTAGAAATAAGAACATCGTAGAATATTTTTAAGAACTAGAAATTGTGTTATCATTGTTTTTCTTCTTTACCTCTGGTTTTTAGGATATTAAAATAAGTTTTAAAAATACACACATAACTGCTGCCTTTTCGAAAAATATTTATCAACAGTTGCTTGATTTATTACTTTTGGTAAATTTATGTATGCAGAAAAAAATCATTACCTGTTATATGGTTTATTATAAAAGATGATGCTAAAGGGGCTGTCCCACATTCAAGGACCGTCTGGGATCAGCCCTGGTTCTAGTATCCGTGCAAACCCACTGAGTCTGGATGAACACCCGTTTCTATTTGAGGATTAGTGGGGAGAGGCGGAAATGCCAGATTAAAAAAAAAAATTGCTCCCAACGGTTGTGGGTGTCCATGGTTCTCTTACGTTATATAGCAATCTGGTCTGATGCCTCTTTGTTCCACATTTTTTATGATATTTAAAGTGTTTTATCTTATTTTTTTCATTTTGGATTCAGGTCGATTAAAATTGCATTTCACAAATCTAGCTAATCCAAAGAATCTGAATGTGGATTGTACAGATTATGCCTGTGAAATACACCTGGTGAGGTGGAAGTGGTTGTAAATGTTGTGGCTGGTGATGAATGTTCTGTATGTGTTTCCGCCTAGGCAGACTGACAGAGATGACTGGCTGTGGATGTCTGACCCAACTGACGGGGTGTACCCAAAAATATAAGGACTCAGTGCTAAAGTCTTCTGTGGAGACGGATATAGAACCAATGTCCCCATTTCACGCTGTGCAACTACTTGTGGTTCTTGCTGGGGTTTTTTTTCGGTTGTGGGTTTTGCAAAGCTGATGCTGAAAATAGGGGTTGATACTGCTACAAAGCTGGTGCAGGGGTAGAGACTCAAAACTGGTGTGGGTAAAGGTATTTGACTGGGTCTTGATAGTGAAGTGGGTACAGGCTTGGTACTGCTGGGGAGTGGGTGGCCATTAACAATTTTGTGTTGGATACTGCAGACACTGGGTCTGACTCTGTTCTGCATGGGTTTGGAGTTGGTAATACAACAGTCCTGCTATACAACATTTGGGGTTGTACAAGTTCTGTTGTGATGGTGATGGCCAGTTCACACTGGCGGTCCCATATATGTGGTGGGTGGGCGAGAAAGCTACTGCTTCTGTTGTTATTGTTCTGACAGAAGTCTTTCTAAAAGGGCAAATGAATTCAGTCAGGTATGGCTCCTTTAAACTTCTGGCTTGCTTCTGAATGTAGCTGGTAAAGGTTGCTGTGTCACTGAAATCGGTTGTTTGAGATGGGGCTGGCGTAGTTATGAATTCCTTCATTGTCCCTTTCATCCTCTCCCAATGGCCGTGGAAGGGGTCACTCTACTTTATCCTTCTGGAAGTATGATGTCTCTTATAGGGGGGGGAACACTGGGCCAGCCTCTCATGCCACCTTCTGTCTTAATCTGAAGATTTTGAGGCTATCAGGTTTTTGGTTGTTGATGTTTTTGACCAGCAGCCAGTCAGTACAGATGGCATTTCCCTCTTGATCTGCTTATTTTCTATCTCACTCTTTGTGATAAATGCAACTCTATATAATTACGAGTGATTTCAACATATTTATATTTTATCTTTCTGTGAATGCATATAGAATTTTGGAGTTTTCTACCCTAACCCTTCCAGATTTACTGTCCACACAGTACAAAAAGGGTTAATAAAATCTATTAGTAGAAAAAAGAAATAGACAATTACTTTTGTCTTCCGGTTATTATCCACTGATGAGGTTTCTTTTGTTTGTAAAGCATCAATATTCATTATATTAGTACATGTAATTACAGCTATATTTGGTTTCGCCCACATTATACTGTGCAAAACAGGTCATTTGTGTACTGAAGGTGGTGCCCTTTTCTTACGAGACAACTTTCTTCACATCAGATTATACTTTTTTTGCCATAATAAATTATATCATGTCAGAATAAAAATACTAACTGCGCGTCCGATGCTATATTAGATCGAGAAGATAAAATAAATCATACACGTTCAATGTTCACGTGAAGTATACAGTTCCAAGTAGACTTGCTCCAAGTCTTTGTATTTGTGTCCATCAGTAACCAGAACAGTTAAATTTAAATTGGAAACTTACAGGAGTTCATTATACCACAAGCAATCTGGAGTATGGGGGATAGTCTCTGAAAAAACAGGTTGTTTCTCCAAAAGTCATACAGTACCCATATATTACAATATAAGACAAAAGGACTTGGTGAAAGTCTAAATTCCAAGATAATAGTGTGTATTTGACTCAAAAAAAAAAAAAAGAAAAAAACTAGAAAAAATGTTTTATGGTCGAAAGAGGGATTTGAGGACAACTTCATCTGGAATTTTTCACTGCAATATAGTTTAACTGTGTTTTATAGGGGTGTTCCACTATTGCGATCATCTCCCAAATTGGAATACAATCCCTCATTATTGCCCTTTTTGGAGGTCTATCTTTTCAGTCATAACAATTTTAACCCAATCACCAACTACAACAAGATGATCGTGTACGGCAGTTATGGTAGTTCTCTATGGGTTCCCGCTTGGATGCTTTTGCGGTTTGAAAATTATTGCAAACTCACCTGGAACATTATCAGAGCCTTATAATCTTATACCTATCTTACCGCTCATAAAGTCATGTTTTTATGTTACAGCAATCTTAAACCTATCTTTTTCATCTTAACTAGAGGTTAAAGTTCGTAAAATAATCGGATGGATCGGGAAACTATCGTAAGTTTATCGGAAGCCTATCAGAAGACTTCTTGAAGCAATTGCAGTGTTCATGGGAAAGCTATCGGGAAAAACCGATCTTAAATCTATCTCAAAAGACACCCATGTTGTTTTAAGAGAGTTTAAGAAAGGTTAAAATTTATTTATTTTATTATATTTTTTTTACAATCGGGTCACATCATTGGAATACCCGTATTATAGTTTTGTGTGTGATCAGGCGGACTTTAAACTGCACCCTGTATTTTATTGGTTCAAAGTTGGGTTTTTACGTCCTTTTCTACAGCCTTTTCTATATACACAGGGACTCAGCATTGGTCACTTGTGGGAGTCAAACCCGAAAAGAGGTGACAGAATGTGATTATATTGCAGACTTGCTAACCCACAAAGCAATCCTGGACCTCTCTATGTTTTATTGGGAGCCAGTGGATTTGTTTTAGGTAGTGGGGGGATGTGGTAAGGCCTAGATGATCGACTGATCTACCAGCTGTACAATGTGTTTTGGATTCCCTGGATTCTCCTAAGGTCAGAATCTGTGAGTGAGGCAAAGATAGCATTAACATTAAACTAGTCCAATTCACCGCCTTGCTAGAGCATTTACTAGAAGAACTGATGTGATGAGGTCAAGTAGGTGGTAAACCATGTATAAATCACTGATATGAATTCGAGTGTCTTCGTGACTTGGGACAGATGATCAAAGAGAGATTTCTGACATTTGAAGAAGTTGTTATCCCAGTTCTCAGAACATCAGTTGGAAATAGAGGCAGAAGTTGTTTAGGATTGTCGCAAATATCAAAATGAATTTCCATTTTATCAGGATTTAGTTTGTTTCATAACATGAACTTTTAAAAGTTTACACTGACTGCGACAGACAAGTTTGTGAAAGTTTTTAATCCCTTTGCACCAAATACTACTTATCCTCCAGTCACACAACAGGCAGTATACAATGCAGTTAGAAGTTTTACTAAGCAGTCGAACCGCCTCCCATGATACCTCATCTCTCCCGACACAGTGGGTAACCATATATAACAGTAGAATGACAGTAAGACGAGAGTAGTATAAACCTGTGTCACCAAGAGACAACCTCCATTTACCCCCACTCACCTTATGCTGCCATTGCACTAACGTGTTACACCAAAACACGACCGAGTCACAACCTTATATAAAACCCTGACCACATCTTCAGTTAACAAATGAGAAATTCTGTGCATGCTCATGGTTCCAAATTCAGACACAGAAATTTTAAACAATTTAAAATTTCGGTAGGATGCTCAAGGAATTGAACGGTTCACCACTGTGTCACAAGTTTGAATATGGGTATCAGACAGTAGTTGAAGGACGGGGGTGTTTCACCCAAAACCAGAAGTACTGCCGGATTTTCTGCCTCTAGTGTAAGTGGGGTATTATTTACCATTAAGGAGGTGAAAATGGTCTCCAGTTGCTATATTTTTTACCACTTTTTGAAGTACAGTTTAGAGTTGTTGTTATAAAGTCAGTGTTTCTGTGTAGTATTCACAATCACAGGGGAAAATAGCTGAAGTGCAGAAATAGTTCCAGATTGTTGGCCTTTCACACACTCAAAAGACCTCCTGTACATTTTAATAATATAAAAACTTGATAGATGGGTCACACTACACAGATTAAAATTTAAGAAAAATGCACACAAACTGAGAAAAACACAACATAACATCATAAACATAGAAAAGGTAGTGTGATGGGAAAATACACACATTCTTCGGGAAACATCCAAAAAGAGTACAAAGGTGATATATTATGGTCAGAGTATTGTGCAATTTGCATCATAACGTACTCGTGTAAGACATACAGGCACCACAGATAGCAAACCATCAAGAAAGATTTGACATAGTCAAATGTTTAGCCAACAGTAAAGTCCAGATAAAAAATGGCTTGAGTTGTAAATTATGAAAATCCTTTCTCATAATAAATTAACTAGAAATATCGCGAATTCGAGGAACTTTGAAGGACACCTAAGTTCAACCTATTCTCAAGGAAAACCTTTATTCAACAAAATGTTGAAACACAGATTAACAAACCTCATATGATATGTACCAATAGTTTATTTCACTGCCATACTGTATTAGACGAAATTTTCAACAAGTATTAATTTTAGCTACTATAGCCTATGAGCTTAGCTAGTGAAAGTTTAAATCTGTATTCATATCTTAAGAAGAAACTATATATTAGTGAAAATTAATTCTAATGAATTCCTTGACTATGAAGAATTGGTGAAATTTTCTAGTTTCTAGCTAAAATTTCTACTTATACAGTACCACTGTCCGATTTTTGCAATTTATAGCTTGACCTAACCGACTTTTGATTCAACAGTCTTCAGTGACTGAGAATGTTCAAAAGGGACGGGAAAACTCACAAACCATGTCAAAAGTGAAAAATATAAATCGTATGACCAAAGAGATCTCCCTTATGATATTCTCCCAGCTAATATAGTTCAAACAAATCACTGCAGTAACCAGAGGACTCAAGCAACCAATCTTATTCTTTTAACAGAAATGCTTACCTGCAGAGGTCTTTAAACAAGTTTAATATTTGTACAGAGTGTCCACCACCCCTGTGATGCTGTTCCCAACTTTTACAACTGAAATGATAACTTGTATGACCGATAAGATTATTCCAAGCCTGCATTATCATGGTAGTTAGGAGGCTATCTCATGACAGTGGAACAGACGTATAAGCTGTTAAGGGATACAAGTCCTAGCTTTGACATTAGATACACTGTTATATTCCTTCCTGTGAACAAATACCAAAAAAATATTGCATTATTTCTTCTTGTCTATAAATTAGTAATCATACAAAATGGTTTTCACCAGAATAACCAATAACTGAATGGTAAAACAAATATTGTACTTGTATAACTTACGCGTTTGTAATGTGTATCTTCCAGCTTCCACCCTCTGTCTTCCATTTGAGGCATTGCAGTTTCATTTATTTGTTCAGAATAACCTTTGTCAGTTGGTTGTACTTGTAAATTCAGTCTTTCAATGTGCTTTTCATCCTGTTTTCGTTTATAGAGCAAATCCTTGTCGTTCCCCTGTAATGGCTTATAGGATCTTTGAATGGTCTTCTCATCTTTATGTCTTTTTTGAAAGAGCAAATCATTCTTATTCCTCTGGATTGTCATTCTGGGTCTTTCAATGTAAGTTTCTTCACATTTTTCTGTATATATTCCAACATTATCATTTCTCTGCATATTGTGCCTCTCTGTATACTTATTATCCCTTCTTCTTTGTTCATCACTGTTATTGGTCTGGTTTGGCATCTTCAGCCACTGAAAGTACTTGTCATTTTTTCTTTCTTCATCAGGGAAATCTCTGTCCTTTGCCTGTATTGGTATATTCAGCCTGTGAGTGTTCTGGTCATTAGATCTTCCTGTTATTTGTCTTCCAGTTTGAAGACTGTTCTTTTCTGTATGATTGGAACTCACATGGTTTGATCCAGACAAGATCATACTTTTATTTCCTGAAGTCGCCCTATTACTTTCCCCTCTGCAAGTTGGTAAAACATCACTGTTGTTGGTATCAATCGATTCTGATTGAGTATGGTTTGATTTGGGCCTATGTTCTTTCCTCTCCCCCGAGACGGATCCTTTCCCGTGATCTCGGTCATTCATAACAACCCCAGAATTGTGGCTGTTGACAGTATTAGGGATATTCTTTGAACTATGCATCAATAGATCTGGTGTATTGTGGTACAGTAACACATCTTCCTGTCTCCTGTCCACATTGTATGACAATGTATCTGAATGTATTCTCTGTTTCATCTGCAATGTAGGTAACACAGCTGATCTGTTTTGCCATGTTCCATCAGATCTGGACCTATTTGTCAAATCCCTCATACCATTTCTGACAAATATTTGGTCTGGATCGAGAATGGGAGCAGATATAATCATGACCCTTTGGGAATCTCTGCGCAGAAAGGCCGTCCACCCACAGTACCTGCCACGCGGTCTTTTTCCGAAAGCAGATTTGTATGGCAGAAATACATCATCACTGTCATCATCATCAATGTATGGTCTTACTCTTCTGGATGAAGAGGTTAACATAGCCACTCCTCCCATACAGTTCTGCAGGAAACTCATTGTGAATGGTTTAAAGACTTTGCTTACATAAAACTAGGTAGAAGTCACCTACACGATCTTTGATACTGTGTTCTTTTCAAAATTTCAATTTTTATCAACTTCACAGAACTTAAAATAATTACATTTATAAACATTTATTCAATAGGACAAATTCTCCACTTGTGTTTTAAAGGTATTTCTCGTTAAAATTATCTTTGTAAGCATTGTTGTCTTGATTTTAACATATTAATAAGATTTTTATATTTACTTTGGAGTTGTTCTTTTTTGTTCTTGTAAATTGTGAAAATTATGTGCAAAACGCGCAAATACATAAAACAAACACCATTTTTCTTTAGATATCCATTTTCATAGTTTTAATTATTTAAGTATTTTAATATCATATTTTACTGTGTGTCTTTTTCATCAAGTTTCCACTAACTGTAAAACAAACAAGGTATTGCTATCAAGTAAACAGAATCTACATGTTGCAGAGGAAATACTGTGGCAAAAAGGCCCTCAAAAGTGAGTCTACTGACCAAAAAGCTAACCGTTCTCACATCCAGGCATCAGTGCCTTGCTTTGGTCAAAATAAAAAGATACACTTGCACAAGTGTTACAAATCATGTTTTATCATTATTACTGGAGATAAAACAATCAACAGAGATTACCCAAAACATGCTAGAACTATAAAGAAAATCTAACCTTACAAAGTCTCCAAAAACTGTCTGAAAACTATCAGAAAATTGCCTATATTCTCAACAACTCAACAAAATGTCACAAATTATATCTTTTCGTAAGCAATTAGTGTTGCCTAAAGATCTGTATTGGAGTATACAGGAAGTTATTAATGGCGTGTGTCAATTTTAAACAAATATCTTGAAGTCTGACCTTTGCCACCAGAAGCAGAATATACAAGGCTATAATCAGTCAAACCACAAGATAGCTTCCATAAGAACAGAATTGAACAATGGAGCTGCACATCAACATTACCTGTTACATGTGCTATAACAAGCTGAACAAAAAATGAAAAGGTCAATGTCATTGTATTAAAGTAAAAATGAGATAAATCAGTATTTCTGTTATGTATACTCTGTTAGATATTTCCCAGCTAAAATAAATGTAGTCCTGCGGAATAAAAAAGTACTTCATCAAATTAGTCCAAGAGATATATAGAGAAATACAGAATAGCTAGACTTGCTCCAAATCTTTCAATTTCTTATTTCATCAAATCTGACATACGGTACATGGCATCATTATGAACCCATCATGATGGGTGAGGAAATTACTGAAGGATGAAATACATTTTGTCAGCCCCACATTCTGGCCAAAAAATCATCCAGTCCTCATATAATACCTAATACCTAAGGACTTGAGGAAAGTCTACAGAATAGCCTGTTATGGTGGGAAAGTGGTTGATCTTATTAATACAGTTAAACTCCAAAAAAGTGGCCAATACCAGAAAATATTGGAGAGCGATTCCCGACAGGGCAGAGATTTTCAATATTTTCTGGTATTGGCCACTTTTGGGGAGTTTGGCTGTTGTAAACCCTACTCTATATCCTATTTGATGCCTGGTTCCAAGATATATGATACTCTGTCCCCAAATTCTGTAACTTCTCTTTTTACAGGAATAAATTAATTCTCCAAAAATGGTCACTGAGAGAAAGTGTCCAGTGCCGATTAGTATTGGGCATATCAGTCAACAGTGAAAACCTGCAAGTGGGGTTTACTGTTGCTTGTAGCTGCGACATATGAATAGAAACAGGATAGCATAGAAGAACACACATTATCATGTGTAATGTCCACCCTATCAACCTTTTGCATAAATTGTACAGTAATCTTACAAGGCCCTGTTTCATCTGTAAAATATATCAATGATGCTTAAATATTTATTAGTATACATGTAAATTATTTCAGTTTCATGCCTTTTTGCATTGGTTGGGTAGAAAATTGTGACGAAATCGCTCTATCTTGCATGGTTAAGGAAATAGAAGAGCATTTCCGTTTTTCAATTTTTGGCAAAAATTCAAAATGGCTGCCATATGTGGGAAGAGGAATATTTTTTGAAAACTGCCAAGGGTACACTGGTCAGATACCCTGTGGGTTCATTGAAATCGCTCTATCTCACACGGTTAAGGAGACAGAAGCAAACTTGCGTTTTTTTCATTTTAGGCAAAAACTGAAAAATTAAAAATGGCTGCCATTTTTGGGGAGAGTAAAATATTTTGAAAATTGCCAATAGTACATTGATTAGATACCCTGTGGGTTGAAAATTTCTATGAAACAAGATGACTGCCAAAAGTGGCGAAAATTGAAATTTTTCAAATTCACATAGAATACTCCTCTACTACCATATGGGTTAAAAATTCAGTCCAAATCGCTCTATCTCTTACAGTTTCTGAGATATTAAGATTTTTTCGTTTTTCGCAAAAATCCAAGATGGCCGCCAAAAGTGGCGAAAATTGAAATTTTTCAATTTTGTATAGAATACTTTCCTACTACCCTATGGGTCAAAAATTCTGTCGAAATCGCTCTACCTCTTACGGTTTCTGAGATATTAAGATTTTTTTGTTTTTCGCAAAAATTCAAGATGGCCGCCAAAAGTGGCGAAAATTGAATTTTTTCAATTCCACATAGAATACTCTGCTACAACCCTACGGGTCAAAAATTCTGTCGATATCGCTCTGTCTCTTACGGTTTCCGAGATATTAACATTTTTTGTTTTTCCGCCAAAATTCAAGATGGCCGCCAAAAGTGGCGAAAATTGAAAATTTTCAATTGCACATAGAATACTCTACCACTACCATGCGAGTCAAAATTTCTGTCGAAATGGCTCTATCTCTTACGGTTTCCGAGATACCAACATTTTTTGTTTTTCCGCAAAAATTCAAGATGGCCGCCAAAAGTGGCGAAAATTCAAATTTTTCAATTTTGTATAGAATACTTTCCTACTACCCTATGGGTCAAAAATTCCGTCCAAATCGCTCTATCTCTTACGGTTTCTGAGATATAAAGATTTTTTCGTTTTTCGCAAAAATTCAAGATGGCCACCAAAAGTGGCGAAAATTGAAATTTGTATAGAATACTTTCCTACTACCCTACGGGTCAAAAATTCCGTCCAAATCGCTCTATCTCTTACGGTTTCTGAGATATTAAGATTTTTTCGTTTTTCGCAAAAATTCAAGATGGCCGCCAAAAGTGGCGAAAATTGAAATTTTTCAATTGCACATAGAATACTCTACCACTACCATGTGAGTCAAAATTTCTGTCAAAATGGCTCTATCTCTTACGGTTTCCGAGATATTAACATTTTTTGTTTTTCCGCAAAAATTCAAGATGGCCGCCAAAAGTGGCAAAAATAGAAATTTTTCAATTTTGTATAGAATACTTTCCTACTACCCTGTGGGTCAAAAATTCTGTCCAAATCGCTCTATCTCTTACGGTTTCTGAGATATTAAGATTTTTCGTTTTTCGCAAAAATTCAAGATGGCCGCCAAAAGTGGCGAAAATTGAAAATTTTCAATTTTGTGTGGAATACTTTTCTACTACCCTGTGGGTCAAAAATTCTGTCGAAATGGCTCTATCTCTTACGGTTTCCGAGATACTAACATTTTTTGTTTTTCCGCAAAAATTCAAGATGGCCGCCAAAAGTGGCGAAAATTGAAATTTTTCAATTTTGTATAGAATACTTTCCTACTACCCTACGAGTCAAAAATTCCGTCCAAATCGCTCTATCTCTTACGGTTTCTGAGATATTAAGATTTTTTCGTTTTTCGCAAAAATTCAAGATGGCCGCCAAAAGTGGCGAAAATTGAAAATTTTCAATTTCACATAGAATACTTTCCTACTAGCCTACGGGTCAAAAATTCTGTCGAAATCGCTCTATCTCTTACGGTTTCTGAGATATTAAGATTTTTTCGTTTTTCGCCAAAATTCAAGATGGCCGCCAAAAGTGGCGAAAATTGAAATTTTTCAATTGCACATAGAATACTCTACCACTACCATGCCAGTCAAAATTTCTGTCAAAATCGCTCTATCTCTTACGGTTTCCGAGATATTAACATTTTTTTGTTTTTCCGCAAAAATTCAAGATGGCCGGCAAAAGTGGCGAAAATTGAAATTTAGCAATTTTGTATAGAATACTTTCCTATTACCCTACGGGTCAAAAGTTCTGTCCAAATCGTTCTATCTCTTACGGTTTCTGAGATATTAAGATTTTTTCGCTTTTCGCAAAAATTCAAGATGGCTGCCAAAAGTGGCGAAAATTGAAAATTTTCAATTTTGTATAGAATACTTTCCTACTACCCTATGGGTCAAAAATTCTGTCCAAATCGCTCTATCTCTTACGGTTTCTGAGATATTAAGATTTTTTCGTTTTTCGCCAAAATTCAAGATGGCCGCCAAAAGTGGCGAAAATTGAAATTTTTTTAATTTTGTACAGTGAAATTTTTTTTAATTTTGTACAGAATACTGTTCTACTACCCTGTGAGTCAAAAATTCTGTCCAAATCGCTCTATCTGTTACGGTTTCTGAGATATTAAGATTTTTTCGTTTTTTGCAAAAATTCAAGATGGCCGCCAAAAGTGGCGAAAATTGAAAATTTTCAATTTTGTGTAGAATACTTTTCTACTACCCTGTGGGTCAAAAATTCTGTCGAAATCGCTCTATCTCTTACGGTTTCTGAGATATTAGCAAATTACTCAAAAGTAGTACTGAAAATACACAATGAAGTACCTAAATGGCTATTACTCATGTACTGACAAAGCTATCAGTCCCAAATGCAATACCAAGCGAGCTATGGACATAACAATCTTGTATTCAAAATTGTAGTAAAATATCTTTAATTATTTTGGCTTAAATGCACGGAAACCAATGGGTCCTGAAAATAGCTGTACTTAAGTATTACTCAGTAAGCAAAAGAGGTACAACAGCCAAAAGCAATCCCAAGCAAGCTACTGACCCAATAAGCCTGCATACCAAATTTGGTGACAATAGCTCTAATACTTTTCCTTTAAATGAGCGGAAACCATGCGTGACGCCGGACATCGGATGCCGGACACCGGACGCCGGACGGCAGAAAAAGCAAAAATAATATATCCACCCCCCAGGGGGGTGGACATAATTATATGATTTAGTTATTGCAAAAGTTAATGCTCAATGCAAGCTGTAGTTGAAGTAACACTGAGGCTAGTTTTATGTCTTACCTGTAAGATTATACATTTGGTTAGAGAGATCATGAGAGCTAGTTAGTGAACCAGGAACTCTGGAAAGTGGAACTGATAAGTTGGCAAGGACTGCTGATAAGAGACTTCCCTTTTAGGTCTGTTATTTACAATCTTACTCATGTATGCCAACTCTGCACAGTCAGGTAGTAGTATCTTATGAGTGTAAGGCTGATATGGATAATTATAGATTTCGTGGAACAAATGTAGTTTTAGATACCTAGCAATCTATAAATAAATAAACAATGGTTCATACTTTAGTTTGGAGGCCTGTTTGCAATTGATAAATACTGTGAAACTGCATGGGACTGAATTTGGTGCAAACTGGAACAGTACAAGATTGTTGGTAAATCTTAACATGTCTGATAACACTATTAATCGCACGTTTGATGCCTATGAGCTGTGTAACTAAAGATATGATCTAAGCTAACACAATACACCTTAAAAATTGGAACTGCTATTACATAGCTTGTCTATACACAAGAGATGGCGATCCAAAATTGTTTATTTCAAACATTTCTGAATTTTGAATATTTTTTGCCACATTTTCGTCGGGTTAATGAAGAATCATATCTAAGCATATTTGAGTCTATTGTATTGCACTGATTTGCTGTGAAGAGCCATTTAGTTTTACATTTTAACATGCATTATACTATCTGAGGTTAATGTAACACAAACTTGTAACTATTAATTTCTGTTAAGTTTTGATGCTTCCTCCTCCTAGTATGATTAGAAAAAAAATAATTTGGAAAAGTAGTAAAATATGTAGGCATCACATCTCCCAAAAAAGGAAGCAATGAAACAACACTCAACTCCGTTCAATTGTTGCTAAAACATGTTAAATAATTTCAATATACCCGACATTCTTCCCATGGGGGGGAGGGGGGGGGAGCTGAGCAGTTCCACACCCAGAACTGAAATCATTAATGGGGCTCCTTGAGTTGATCATAACAATATGATTCTCTGATATAAACTGAGCTTCCTCTGAAAAATCCAACCAGACTGATCAATTCTAAGTAAGGTTTTGGACTGATTTGGCATATAACCACTTCCTCGATACCTGGAATCCAAATAAATGTATTTTGGACTTGATATTTATTTCTTAACATGTTAAGGAATATTCTGCCTCTGTCTGATTAAGTGGAACCAACGATAGCAGAAAATATGGTTTATAGCCTTACATCTTTGTTTTGGGGAAAACTATGGGTATATCTTAATCCAGTCTCTCTAGGCTACTTTTAGGCCTACTGGAGCACATATATCCGGTGTAAACTCTGAAAGTATACCCCCCTTAATTTTATACCCGGGTAGATTCTGGGAGGCCTCCCAGAATCTACCCCCTCTACTTAGTTGATACAGGTAACTGATAATTTATGTGACTAAGTATTTAATCTTTTTAAAATTGGTCACTGAGGAATGAATTCATGTTAAATTTATTTGATTTAGGCAGCTGGTCATTGATCAAGTTATTAGGTGAAAATTAGTTCATTATTAAAACAAAGATTAACTACCTTTTGATGTACACTGAGGCCCAGCTTCAACTAATCCCAATTTATTACATCAAAAGAATAAATAGACTTTTGATGTACACTAGGACCCAGCTTCAACTAATCCCAATCAATAAAACTAGAAATCGGCCGCCCTGTTGATAGTAGATGCGAATAGAAACAGGATAGCATAGAAGAACACACATTATCATGTGTAATGTCCACCCATGAACCTTTTGCCCAAATTGTACAGTAGTCTTACAAGACCCTGTTTCATTTGTAAAATATATCAATGATGCTTAAATATTTGTTAGTGTAGATGTAAATTATTTCAGCTTCATGCCTTTTTGCATTGGTTGGGTTGAAAATTTTGACGAAATCACTCTATCTGGCATGGTTAAGAAGATAGAAGCAAATTCCTGTTTTTCTATTTTTGGCAAAAATTTGAAAATTCAAAATGGCCGCCATTTTTGGGAAAAGGAAATTTTTTTGAAAATTGCCAAGAGTACATTTTCTAGATACCCTATGGGTCGAAAATTTCAACGAAATAACTCTATTTGGCACGGTTAAGGCCAGTTTGTGTTTTTCCATTTTGGGCAAAAATTCGAAAATTCAAAATGGCTGCCATTTTTGGGGAGGGGAAAATTTTTTGAAAATTGCAAAGATTACATTCCTTAGATACCCCGTGGGTTGAAAATTTCGACGAAATCGCTCTATCTCGCATGGTTAAGGAGATAGAAGCAAATTTGTGTTTTGCCATTTTTGACAAAAATTTGAAAATTCAAAATGGCCGCCATTTTAGGGGACGGGAAATTTTTTTTTAAATTGCCAAGAATACAATGCTGAAATACCTGTGGGTCGAAAATTTTGACGAAATCGCTCTATCTCGCACGGTTAAGGAGATAGAAGCAAATTTGTGTTTTGCCATTTTTGGCAAAAATTCGAAAATTCAAAATGGCCGCCATTTTTGGGGAGGGGAAAATTTTTTGGAAAATTGCAAAGATTGCATTCCTTAGATACCCTGTGGGTCGAAAATTTCGACGAAATCGCTCTATCTCGCACGGTTAAGGAGATAGAAGCAAATTTGTGTTTTGCCATTTTTGGGAAAAATTCGAAAATTCAAAATGGCCGCCATTTTTGGGGAGGGGAAAATTTTTGGAAATTGCAAAGATTGCATTCCTTAGATACCCTGTGGGTCGAAAATTTCGACGAAATCACTCTATCTCGCACGGTTAAGGAGATAGAAGCAAATTAGTGTTTTGCCATTTTTGGCAAAAATTCGAAAATTCAAAATGGCCGCCATTTTTGGGGAGGGGAAAATTTTTTAAAAATTACCAAGAGTACAATGCTCAGATACCCTGTGGGTCGAAAATTTTGACGAAATCACTCTATCTGGCACGGTTAAGGAGATAGAAGGAAATTTGTGTTTTGCCATTTTTGGCAAAAATTCGAAAATTCAAAATGGCCGCCATTTTGGGGGAGGGGAAAATTTTTGGAAAATTGCAAAGATTGCATTCCTTAGATACCCTGTGGGTCGAAAATTTCGACGAAATCGCTCTATCTCGCACGGTTAAGGAGATAGAAGGAAATTTGTGTTTTGCCATTTTTGGCAAAAATTCGAAAATTCAAAATGGCCGCCATTTTTGGGGAGGGGAAAATTTTTGGAAAATTGCAAAGATTACATTCCTTAGATACCCTGTGGGTCGAAAATTTCGACGAAATCGCTCTATCTCGCACGGTTAAGGAGATAGAAGCAAATTAGTGTTTTGCCATTTTTGGCAAAAATTCGAAAATTCAAAATGGCCGCCATTTTTGGGGAGGGGAAAATTTTTGGAAAAATTACCAAGAGCACAATGCTCAGATACCCTGTGGGTCGAAAATTTTGACGAAATCGCTCTATCTGGCACGGTTAAGGAGATAGAAGCAAATTGGTGTTTTGCCATTTTTGGCAAAAATTCGAAAATTCAAAATGGCCGCCATTTTTGGGGAGGGGAAAATTTTTTAAAAATTACCAAGAGTACAATGCTCAGATACCCAGTGGGTCGAAAATTTTGACGAAATCGCTCTATCTGGCACGGTTAAGGAGATAGAAGCAAATTGGTGTTTTGCCATTTTTGGCAAAAATTCGAAAATTCAAAATGGCCGCCATTTTTGGGGAGGGGAAAATTTTTTGAAAATTGGAAAGATTGCATTCCTTAGATACCCTGTGGGTCGAAAATTTCGACGAAATCGCTCTATCTCGCACGGTTAAGGAGATAGAAGCAAATTTGTGTTTTGCCATTTTTGGCAAAAATTCGAAAATTCAAAATTGCCGCCATTTTTGGGGAGGGGAAAATTTTTTGAAAATTGCAAATATTACATTCCTTAGATACCCTGTGGGTCGAAAATTTCGACGAAATCGCTCTATCTCGCACGGTTAAGGAGATAGAAGCAAATTAGTGTTTTGCCATTTTTGGCAAAAATTCGAAAATTCAAAATGGCCGCCATTTTTGGGGAGGGGAAAATTTTGTTAAAATTACCAAGAGCACAATGCTCAGATACCCTGTGGGTCGAAAATTTTGACGAAATCGCTCTATCTGGCACGGTTATGGAGATAGAAGCAAATTTGTGTTTTGCCATTTTTGGCAAAAATTCGAAAATTCAAAATGGCCGCCATTTTTGGGGAGGGGAAAATTTTGTTAAAATTACCAAGAGCACAATGCTCAGATACCCTGTGGGTCGAAAATTTTGACGAAATCGCTCTATCTGGCACGGTTAAGGAGATAGAAGCAAATTTGTGTTTTGCCATTTTTGGCAAAAATTCGAAAATTCAAAATGGCCGCCATTTTTGGGGAGGGGAAAATTTTTTGAAAATTGCAAAGATTGCATTCCTTAGATACCCTGTGGGTCGAAAATTTCGACGAAATCACTCTATCTCGCACGGTTAAGGAGATAGAAGCAAATTAGTGTTTTGCCATTTTTGGCAAAAATTCGAAAATTCAAAATGGCCGCCATTTTTGGGGAGGGGAAAATTTTTTAAAAATTACCAAGAGTACAATGCTCAGATACCCTGTGGGTCGAAAATTTTGACGAAATCACTCTATCTGGCACGGTTCAGGAGATAGAAGGAAATTTGTGTTTTGCCATTTTTGGCAAAAATTCGAAAATTCAAAATGGCCGCCATTTTGGGGGAGGGGAAAATTTTTGGAAAATTGCAAAGATTGCATTCCTTAGATACCCTGTGGGTCGAAAATTTCGACGAAATCGCTCTATCTCGCACGGTTAAGGAGATAGAAGGAAATTTGTGTTTTGCCATTTTTGGCAAAAATTCGAAAATTCAAAATGGCCGCCATTTTTGGGGAGGGGAAAATTTTTGGAAAATTGCAAAGATTACATTCCTTAGATACCCTGTGGGTCGAAAATTTCGACGAAATCGCTCTATCTCGCACGGTTAAGGAGATAGAAGCAAATTAGTGTTTTGCCATTTTTGGCAAAAATTCGAAAATTCAAAATGGCCGCCATTTTTGGGGAGGGGAAAATTTTTTGAAAATTGCAAAGATTGCATTCCTTAGATACCCTGTGGGTCGAAAATTTCGACGAAATCGCTCTATCTCGCACGGTTAAGGAGATAGAAGCAAATTTGTGTTTTGCCATTTTTGGCAAAAATTCGAAAATTCAAAATGGCCGCCATTTTTGGGGAGGGGAAAATTTTTTGAAAATTGCAAATATTACATTCCTTAGATACCCTGTGGGTCGAAAATTTCGACGAAATCGCTCTATCTCGCACGGTTAAGGAGATAGAAGCAAATTAGTGTTTTGCCATTTTTGGCAAAAATTCGAAAATTCAAAATGGCCGCCATTTTGGGGGAGGGGAAAATTTTTGGAAAATTGCAAAGATTGCATTCCTTAGATACCCTGTGGGTCGAAAATTTCGACGAAATCGCTCTATCTCGCACGGTTAAGGAGATAGAAGGAAATTTGTGTTTTGCCATTTTTGGCAAAAATTCGAAAATTCAAAATGGCCGCCATTTTTGGGGAGGGGAAAATTTTTGGAAAATTGCAAAGATTACATTCCTTAGATACCCTGTGGGTCGAAAATTTCGACGAAATCGCTCTATCTCGCACGGTTAAGGAGATAGAAGCAAATTAGTGTTTTGCCATTTTTGGCAAAAATTCGAAAATTCAAAATGGCCGCCATTTTTGGGGAGGGGAAAATTTTTGGAAAAATTACCAAGAGCACAATGCTCAGATACCCTGTGGGTCGAAAATTTTGACGAAATCGCTCTATCTGGCACGGTTAAGGAGATAGAAGCAAATTGGTGTTTTGCCATTTTTGGCAAAAATTCGAAAATTCAAAATGGCCGCCATTTTTGGGGAGGGGAAAATTTTTTGAAAATTGCAAAGATTGCATTCCTTAGATACCCTGTGGGTCGAAAATTTCGACGAAATCGCTCTATCTCGCACGGTTAAGGAGATAGAAGCAAATTTGTGTTTTGCCATTTTTGGCAAAAATTCGAAAATTCAAAATGGCCGCCATTTTTGGGGAGGGGAAAATTTTTTGAAAATTGCAAATATTACATTCCTTAGATACCCTGTGGGTCGAAAATTTCGACGAAATCGCTCTATCTCGCACGGTTAAGGAGATAGAAGCAAATTAGTGTTTTGCCATTTTTGGCAAAAATTCGAAAATTCAAAATGGCCGCCATTTTTGGGGAGGGGAAAATTTTTTAAAAATTACCAAGAGTACAATGCTCAGATACCCAGTGGGTCGAAAATTTTGACGAAATCGCTCTATCTGGCACGGTTAAGGAGATAGAAGCAAATTTGTGTTTTGCCATTTTTGGCAAAAATTCGAAAATTCAAAATGGCCGCCATTTTTGGGGAGGGGAAAATTTTTGGAAAATTGCAAAGATTGCATTCCTTAGATACCCTGTGGGTCGAAAATTTCGACGAAATCACTCTATCTCGCACGGTTAAGGAGATAGAAGCAAATTAGTGTTTTGCCATTTTTGGCAAAAATTCGAAAATTCAAAATGGCCGCCATTTTTGGGGAGGGGAAAATTTTTGGAAAATTGTAGATTGCATTCCTTAAATACCCTGTGGGTCGAAAATTTCGACGAAATCGCTCTATCTCACACGGTTAAGGAGATAGAAGCAAATTTGTGTTTTGCCATTTTTGGCAAAAATTCGAAAATTCAAAATGGCCGCCATTTTTGGGGAGGGGAAAATTTTTTGAAAATTGCAAATATTACATTCCTTAGATACCCTGTGGGTCGAAAATTTCGACGAAATCGCTCTATCTCTTACGGTTTCTGAGATATTAGCAAATTACTCAAAAGTAGTACTGAAAATACACAATGAAGTACCTAAATGGCTATTACTCATGTACTGACAAAGCTATCAGTCCCAAATGCAATACCAAGCGAGCTATGGACATAACAATCTTGTATTCAAAATTGTAGTAAAATATCTTTAATTATTTTGGCTTAAATGCACGGAAACCAATGGGTACTGAAAATAGCTGTACTTAAGTATTACTCAGTAAGCAAAAGAGGTACAACAGCCAAAAGCAATCCCAAGCAAGCTACTGACCCAATAAGCCTGCATACCAAATTTGGTGACAATAGCTCTAATACTTTTCCTTTAAATGAGCGGAAACCATGCGTGACGCCGGACATCGGACGCCGGACGCCGGACATCGGACGGCGAAAAAAGCAAAAATAATATATCCACCCCCCAGGGGGGTGGACATAATTAAAATGATAACTACACTTGTGGTGTATAAAATGAGGCACTTTATACATAAATCTTAATTGGTGAATTCAAATAACTAGAATAGCTGATTGCTCTCACAAAAAGATAAGTTATATGAATCAGAGGGGGACATTTCGTACCCGGACATTTCGTACTGGGACATTTCGTACCAGGACAATTCGTACCCGGATATTTCGTACCCAGGCTAGGACATTTCGTACCCAAAATTTAAAAATTCAAAATGTTTTATTTATTGGTAGATTTTATTGAAATTTGATAGCACTTTCTCAGTTGGCACAAAGTACAAGGTTTTTTGAGTTTCAAGGTTTCAGCTTTTGGGAAGAAAATATGGGTTGGATTTAAAGTTCATCGGCAAATATTGTTTTAGAGTCTATAATTTGAAAATCACTTTAACTACAGCCACTTTACATATTTTCCAGTTTTAACAATCATAATAGAATAAATAATAGAACAAAACAAATAAATTGTGTAATGAATGTCAGAGAGCACAAAATCCCTCCTATTCTTTTATCAACAGATTAATGGGTTTACCAGGTGACACTTGTTTTGTTTCATAGGAATGACAAGTTTTATTCAGGGTGTGCACATGTTTTTGTCTTTCTGTTTTCATGTTTGCAAAAATAATCTGCTGGGGATTAACTTTTTATAGAGTCAAGTGTCACAGAAAACAGGGTTCATATTAGTGACCAAGATTGTGGCTTCATAGAAAAAGAAAATCAAATAATCAGTTAATGATATTGTCTCCCGCAGAATAGATATCTTAACAGTAACTACATGAACAGACCCAGACTATGAACTTCCAAACCCCACAAAGCACCATATAAAATTTAAAAATGATAAACAAAAGATGTTAGACAACACATTGATTTAAATATATTGACAATTCCAGAGCTTCAGACCCCAAAACTTTAAACAACTAATTTTAAGCATAAACTTTAAAAATACTTTTGCACAAGGTAAAAATACATGATTTTAAACAAAAAAAAGTTACATCACCTTTGTGGCATGTACCACTTATTAGAGCACAGTAAATATTGTAACTTTAAATTTTGGGTACGAAATGTCCTAGGCTGGGTACGAAATGTCCGGGTACAAATTGTCCTGGTACGAAATGTCCTGGTACGAAATGTCCAGGTACGAAATGTCCTACACCCGAATCAGAGGCAAAAATAGTATTACATGGTAATAAAATCAAGTGTTATTAGTGTGAGGGGTTTGTTTAGAAGTGTATAATAGCACATCATTTAACTCCAGTACTATCACTTGTCATAGTTCAAAATGGATGATAATTGTATGCAGATCTTTTGAAATATTTCAGCTCAAATAATTGAGAAGACAAACAAATGTTTGGTATACAGAGAGTATTACACAAATTTATTACACAAAATGTAGCACACAGCCTAAAAAGGCTTATAATTCAATTTAAAACTAGATTGGGCCAACTCGGCGCCAACATATCACCAGACAGGTCATCACTCACGCCACAGGTTTTGATCGTGAATTTTTTATGTAAACCATTTGTTGTATGCCATAAATATTGGGAAAACATAATTACCCATTATTATATGAACTTCAGCACATCAATCTACTATGTTTATATTTTCCTAAGGAAAATGGTGTATCCCCAGACGTCGAATACATAACTCAACATATCATATTTTCAATCTTCCAGCAATGATAACTCTGAACCTATTTTCAAAGTATGTAAATGATTGATGATTGAATGTCCATTCTAAATTAATAATCCCAAAAGAGCATATCTGTTTCTATATTTGTTGACAAATAAAATATTATTTTTAACTCAACTCATCATACTTTTCAATCTTCCTGCAATGGTAACTCTGAACCTATTTTCAAAGTATTTAAATGATTGAATGTCCATTCTAAATTCATAATCCCAAAAGCACATATCTGTTTCTATATTTGTTCACAAATAAAATATTATTTAAAAAAAATATATTATTTATATTATTATTATATTATTTTTAGAATTTGCATTGTTTTTCAGTTATTCATTTCCTCAATACCTATATATGTGGTCCATATATATGCAACCTAAATATGTGACACAATCTCAGTTCTGACTCCACTTTGTCTTATTAGATAATAAAGCAAACCACACCTCCCACCCCCACCCCACCCCTCTCCCCTTCTCCACACCTCTCTCACTATTACAAAAGATCTGCAACCCCACTGAAAAGCCTGGTTATTTGTTTCTCATTTGATATCATTCAATACCTTTGTTTATTTAGTGTCACTCAATAGCTGGAGGTCCCAGAGGTGGGTGGGGGATGGGGGTGGGGGTGGGACTACAAAGAGATGGAGTGCTACAGCATAAATGGTAAACAAACACTCTGATATATATAAAAGGGGTAATCAAATACAAAAAGCTCAGTTAATCTTATCACTATAATAAAATCAAATATATAAATAAGGAATGTCCCAACAGGAAAATTATATCCCTCCAGATTTAAATATAAATTATCAAACCACAAGAACAGATTTATAATAATAATTCAGAATCGAGAATTTTAAGTATGTGATTATCAATTGAAATGAGTTCATAACTGTAGGAGCCGTGTCAAAATTAACTGAGGCAAGTTGAATAAAACTGGGCTAGTTGAGGGTTAAAAATCCCCTATTTTTACTACATAAGGCTATAATTTCATTAATATTGGGACTTAAAGCTCACCAGAAAATAACAGTGTCAATTTTGCCTACTTGAATATGTTTAACCAGTTTCACTTTAAAAAGTTAAAAACTCAGCAAGCAGAGGGATAACACACAAAAATAAGTTCTTAAAAGCCTAAGATAGCCATAACATCATTAATATTCAAAATTTAAATAGGCAGGCACTTCCTTTGAAAAATTCAAAGATTTGAAAAAAGTCCTAAGTGGGGTCTTTATGGGCCCCAAACACAATTTTCTCCTCAACTTAAAGTCTTAATTTTTGGCACATGTACTAAGAATATATTAATGTGTTCTCAGGTAAAATTTGAGCCAGATAAGCCTCATAGTTTGTGACCTAGAGGGCTCTAAGTGGTGAAAAGTGCAATTTCTGACCTTAAGGTGGCCATAAGTTCTTTATTATTGGGAGTTTGAGGTCACCTTAAAATAGGGATCTTCCTTTGGGCATCCTTAACATGTGTACCAAGTTTGAAAAAAAAATATGAATCCGTTTTTGAGTTATCGCGTACACAAGGAAATTTCTACGGCGGCGGCGGCGCGACGGACCTGAATCCAATATATCCCCGAATAAAAATATAACCAACACAGCCTTTATTTATTTATTTATTTGGGGTTTTACACCGCTTTCAACACTGCACATGTCATATCACGACGGGTAGTTGGAAGGACGGAGGAAACCAGTACATACAGTTGGTCAAGGTTCTGTACTGTTACTTGCCGACCAACTGCAAGCAACTACCAGCTTTTCCACTTGAGGTAGAGCCGTGAACCGAACTCTGGCCTCAGAGGCAGGAGGCAAGAGTGTTACCACTCTGCCACCATGGCCCCAACACAGCCTTTAAATTTATACAAGAACCCTCTTAACTAACAATGCATTAGATAAAATACCTAAACTTGTCACAAAAATTTCAAAGGCTGAAAAAATGTCCCAAAATTGAGAGATTTATAGGGGTGTTCCACTGGAGCCATATTGTTGGTAACTAAGGATTTTTTCGAGGGTTTTTGAGCAATGTTTAGAGTCAGTTGTAGTTTCCCGACATGTCCTGGTGGGTCAGCATTTTTAACTCTTTATCTCGACTGTGGCTCCACCAACCTGGAAACCAGCTTGTCCTAGTAATTTACCGTCTCGTCCTAATTACTTCCAGTCTTATCATTTCCAGTCTTGTCCTTATCACTTCCAGTCTTGTTCTATCATTAAACCGGCTTGTCTGTCACTAAGTCTTGCTCACTTATAGTCCATTGCCAGTATATGCAAGGTAAAAATATGACATAAAATTATGTATATAAGAATGAGACAAAAACAGTGCATGTAATCATAAAGTTAACAGGTAAAAAAGGTCCACATGTATGCTGTAAAATATTAATAAACCTGAAAAGTGTTTTTATTTGGTTACACAATAATAAAATTCACAGCCTATTTCAACAGAACAATTTCTGGGAAAAAAGGATCAAGTGTTGACCAATCAAAAAATTCTAGGTGAAGGACAGTCGACAAAATATTTGGATCCCATCATGTTATAATTTTCTCTCTGCAATAAAACCCCTAAGCAATTTCTGGGAAAAAGAGGGATCAAGTGTCTACCAATCACAGATTGAAAACTGGGTCAATACTAAATATTTGGATCCCATCACATGACCAAAACTACATTGACATTTTTGTTTTATATGGTTTTCAGGTTTGGGTTTTAAAGTTGTAAAAAAGATACATCACCCTCCTTCTGATTATATGACAGAAATGGCCACTTGAAATATAAAATTTCCATTTTGAAGTAGGAAATCCTGTTCAAACAAGCAGCGGGAGATGTGCTTCTGAGAATATCTCACGTGACAACCCTCTACCTTGTTTCTGGCTTTTATACTCCAAATTTGGACCACCGAAAAGACACTTTCAAAGTTTTGTCCCTGTAAGCGACTTATTGACACATTTATACCAAATAAATCCTAGCCACTGAGAAATACAGTAGATTTGGTATAAGTAGAACTGCCATAAGTAGAATATTGCCATAAGTAGAAGTAGTTTCTAAGTCCCAACAATTATTAGTGCAAAATATAAGGATAACTAGAAGTTCGACTTACAGAAAGTTGCCATAACTAGAACATAATTTGATGCACAAAGTGTTACTTTTCAATGGGAATAACAAGGTATAAGTAGAACCTATAAATTTTGTGTATACAGAAATGTAAATATCCAAGAAAGAGGTGACAACATAGTACCATTGTGACACTCTTTGCCCGATTCCTCACTTTTGTGTTATTAAGTCTGAACACCAAGCAAATAAATTTCACAGTAGAGTGATCACACAAGTGTGAATTATGGCAAGAGACTTAAATTACATAGTGTCTCTAGTCCTTCATATATTTCTCAAAGTGGGTATAACTAGAAGTTGCCATAAGTAGAAGTAAATGGCTGACATTTTGCAACTTCGACTTATACCAAATCCACTGTACTTAATTCAGGACATAAGCGTAAATATGCTGAAGTTCTGGTCACATGACGGGATCTTAACATCTTATCTTGACGTCAGTTTCAATTTTTTGATTGGTCGATACTTGATCCCTTCTTTTTTCCAGAAATTAATCAAAACTTGACTGGAAATAATGAGTGTAAGTTTTGATATGGTGAGTCGAACACTTCTCCAGTCTTGTCTGTCACTACAGCTTGTCGTGATGACCTGCGACTTGTCTGTGAGTTTCCCCGTCTAGTCGTGGAACTAAACATCCTGACCCCAAGTCAGGTCATGATCTAGATCCAGACAAGCCGAGACATATTACATCCTGTCAGGGAGGTGAAACAAACCCATATTTTTCCAGAACTTTTTTCCAGATTTTCGTCCTGGATCCGTGACTCAGCTAACTGACCCTAGAGTCGTAGTGCCAGTTGTAGGGTACGCACCAGTGGAACACCCCCCACCCCCCCACCCCAGTTACAAATTATGGGGTTTTTAATTCAGTGCAGTTAATATCATATTAGAAAGGATTTGAATAGTTTCAAGATAAATGAAAGTATGTGAAAAGTACTGCACTGTGTAACAAATGAGTCATGGTTCAAAAAAGCAAAATTTTCTTCAAGACTGTTTTTCAGGCAAAATGGGCAAAAAGTTAGACTTCTACAGCTGACTACTCAGTGAAAAAAACATACATTAAAGTGTATTTTATTACACAGAATATATCCACAGACTAAAACATTAACAAAAAGTATTTTGTTATAAATGCACAAAATTACAGAAATAAAGCAACTAGACTTATAAATATACGAACACTTCTTCATTCAGTGGCTATTTATTAACAGAAAAGCTAGAATAGATCATCATTTACATTTTAAAAAATTACATCTGTATTACAATCCACAACAGCAAAGTCTTCACATATTTTCTTTGCGAAAAAATTCATACTGTAAAATTCATTTCATGTTGGTTAATTCAAACACTGCCTTTAATCTGCTGTGCATTAAAAGTAAAACAACTGCAGAAGAACCCGGTTTATCCGGTCTCCAGGTAACCAGTCTGGAGTATGTGACTGACTCGCCCCAGAATGACGTTGAGGATCCAGAGGAAGCCCCTGACCAGCCCAAATGTTCAGTATCAGATTCCAAAGCATAGGAGTGCATTTACACAGTTTTGGAATGGCTGTATATTAAAAACAAGTCAACTCAGAAAAAATCTATCAAAGACTTCCTTACAAAATTTATTTGTTCCAACAAAAGAAGGCTCTCATCACCCTTGATGTCCCTTGTCAAAGTTGCAAAAAAATATGGTTCAGTTTGAAAACTTAAACATTTATGGACTATAACAATCAATTTGTGTAGGCTAGAATATGTTATCCTGTTGAATCTGTACATGGAACTGTTTTACTGTTACTGCAAATGGACATTTCTTCAAAATTTTGTATTATCGCCCAATTGTAGGCTGCCCCAGTAACTGTTTTTCATGTATCCACACCATTTGTACATCCAAACGAAATGGATGTCTCCTGAGGGGTTCAGATAAGGGGGGTGGGGGTTCTTCTACAATAACTTTCACACTATGACCATATTAATGACACATTATTTATTATGTTTGTATTGGATCAATTTACCAACTTTTGTTTACTGTTACAAAGCATACTTCAGACACAAAACTGTTGCTTCCTATCTTGCACTACTGGGTTTATACAAATTCAGTGAGGGCTAAAACATTGTACATATTACACATTCTAAGCCCAAAAATCTACATTTCCTCTTCAAAAAGTTCAAGACTGCAAAATAATCATGAAACTGACAGTAAAAATCCCCCACCTCTCCAGCATGTTTTAAAACTTTTAGAACAGAAAACAATATTTTTTTATTTAATTGATTGGCCTGTTCAAATACACAGAATTGAATAGAATGATTTCTCCACATTCTCAAAACTGCAAGAAATGTTTTTAAGCGCAACTATTGCTTTAAAAGGATGTGGTAGATTAAGAAATATAAGGGCACACAAAGTACTTCAGAAGTTCAGAGTACTCTACATACTGTGAATTTATTTGAGTTCATTCACATTTTTAACACACTGTATAGGTCATAACATGAAAGATACTTTGAGTGATGGAGGAGAGTACTGCTTTCAAAGCAGTACACAACACTTAGTCAAGAATCTATTAAAATATTTGACATGAGTAAACAACAGCCAACTTCCCCACTAAAGGTTCAGGGTGGAGATTCCAACATACTGCATCAAAAGGGTGATGTTTGCTTTATTTGCACCACCTTTTAAAACTTCCCAAAAAAAGAATAGACACATTCATGGACATACTTTTTAGGAGCTGTATTTTTCTTTACAATAAATGACTATTACTTTTAAAATACTTACAAGAGACATTTTAATAGAACAGAAAAATTATTATCCAACTTTCTGTTATTCCAATACATAATTTTATGAACTCATTTCCACTCCCCTAAATTTGTGCTTCCCTAATATTCTATACCAAAATGTCTCTTCTACTTATGACCATTCTATTATCCAAACAAAATCTTACTTTTCTAATCTGTTCAGATAATAGAGATTCCACTGTATAGATATATACAGAATAAATATGCTACAATAAAGACAAATGAAGGCTGGGAAACAGTCAATGAGAAAATGTCTGGAAAACAAACACAGTCTGTACAGTGAACTATGGGGCCTTAGAATGTGGCAATGCTGCAATCAGAGCCACCCCAGAAGTAGCAGCAAGAGTCAAGTCAGGCCTACAAATATAAATGACTGGATTAGTAGAAGTTTTTCTTTTTTATTTCCACAATGGTCCCAATACCACCAATAAAAAACAACATAAGAAAGAATATATTTTAGATAGTACATGACAATTTTATAGGAGTTATCCTAAATAGGTGGGTTGTGTTAAAGACTTTTTTTCATTTTATTTCCCCCCAAGAGTAATAAAAACACAGAAAAATCACAGTATATCCATTTTAATCAAACTGTGGAATTCTGATTTTTTTTTCTTTACATCATTCTCTAATTTAACGGTTTACAAGCTCTGGAGCAGTGGTCCATTCAGAATTAATACTTATCTGTAACAATGGGCTGTATATGATAGAATATCATTTTCATTATTCAATACATTTTGCAAATTCACTTGAGACAGCCAATTTTATCAATGTACGAAAATATCAAAGAAGATGCTGGTGAAGCATCACTGAGGCTTGAAAACTAGGCTGTCCAGTCAGTTAATAAATATTATGTGTGCTATTTCAGCCTGACTCAATGACATTCTATTTTGACAAATTGATGGGATATAAAAGTACAACATCACAAAGGTGACGCATATCCTTGCTTATATTTTACTTTCATGTTACATGGATATTACACATTTCACTGTCCTAGTTTGGTTTCTACTGGAATTATCACTAGAGTATCACATATCCTTGTTTATTTTTTACTTGCTACACCACATGAGTTTCACATATCCTTGTTTCATTTACACTCACCACATCACAAAAGTATCACATATCCTTGTTTAAACCGTACTTACCACATCACATGAGTTTCACATATCCTTGTTTAAACTGTACTTACCACACCACATGAGTTTCACATATCCTTGTTTCATTTACACTCACCACATCACAAAAGTATCAACATATCCTTGTTTAAACCGTACTTACCACATCACATGAGTTTCACATACACTCACCACACCACAAAAGTATCAACATATCCTTGTTTAAACTGTACTTACCACAACACATGAGTTTCACATACACTCACCACACCACAAAAGTATCACATATCCTTGTTTAAACTGTACTTACCACAACACATGAGTTTCACATATTCTTGTTTCATTTACACTCACCACACCACAAAAGTATCAACATATCCTTGTTTAAACTGTACTTACCACAACACACGAGTATCACATATTCTTGTTTAAACTGTACTTACCACATCACATGGGGTGTCACATATTCTTGTTTAATTTCTAGTTACCATATCACTTGAGTCTCATATATCCTTGTTAAACTGTACTTACCACATCACACGAGTATCACATATTCTTGTTTAAACTGTACTTACCACATCACATGGGGTGTCACATATTCTTGTTTAATTTCTAGTTACCATATCACTTGAGTCTCATATATCCTTGTTAAATTTTTCTACTTATTACATGGGGTATCACATATCCTGGTTCAGTTTCTACTAATACCTTCTACTTTATATCCCTGTTATTTCTGCCACACATCATGGTACTCAATAAGTTATTGTCTGTATCTTTATATCTTTGTTTGTAATGTTATTCATATTACACATCCTTGTACTCTTATAAAGCCAGGGTCTAATATCTTTTGGACCGTCTTTATGTTATTAGTATTATACAGATTTGTACTCACATTAAGTTGGTGTTTGGTATTTTGACATCCTTTGGTAAAGCAGGACGACAGCTAGGACATTCCCAACGACCATTAGGAATGGTGGTCAGACCCACACAAAATGTGTGGTAGCCTCTGTCACAGCGATCACAAAACAGCATCTTGTCCTGAAAATTACACAACATAATGACATTTATCATGTCACTTTAAACACTGTGTATGTGTTACATTAACTGGGAGGTTTACGAAAACACACAAAAAAATGTGTGGTACACTGTTACAGTGGTCACAAGAACTTTATCTGGAGAGAAAAAGGGGTTTAGCAACTTTAAAACATCTGATATTATTTGTATATTAAATTATGGCACATGGATGGATGCAATAGAATATCCCTCTATTCACAACAAACAGCAAAAATGATATTACAATGGCCTGTGTATTTTATTTTAGAATATTGAAATTCGTCCCTGTATCTCAAGGATACAGAGTTGCATCTTGGACTTTTTCAATTGGGGTCCAAGGCTCTATGGTTTAGAAAAAAATGGGACAGAAAGGAAAATATTTGGGATCTCAACAAATTATAAACAAGGTAAATATGTTTGTGAGTCCAACTTTAATGATGGCTAAACATAATGAGTCAGCGGCACTGATAAGCATAATGAATTTGGATGGTGCTGACGTGAGTGTATCAACAGGACATCCCATGCTAATTATGGTTAACAAGGTTTCACTATTACAGGGAGTCCGTACCTTGTTGCATAAATTGTAGCAACAAAATTAAATTACTTGCACCATACAAATAGCAAGTTGTCTATTAATTCAGATACAAATCTTGGTTTATTTTTTTTAATTTTTTTTTTTTGAGGATTTTTATTGCGATGTTGTTGGGAGGGAATTGCCAGGTTTTGGTTTTATGAGTTTCACTTCCTGTCAGTGGCCTATTTGATTGGGTGTGTACTAAAACCCATCATTTATCAAAATCCCGGCATCAGAACGGTTTTGCACTGGTGGGATACCGAAATGAAAAATATGCTACTGACTCATCCCCAACTCATTACATTACCCCATGCTGAGAGTACTGGTATTAACTCATTACAGGGAGAGTTTTGGGAGGAATCTTGCCGAATGATGCATGTTTTTAGTACCTTATTCATGGGGGTCCTTCCATCAACACACATTATCTCATTCTCTGAGTCCTGCCATTAACTCACTGTATTACTTCAGTCTGACAGTTCTTACATCAACTCATTATGTTACCCCATTCCTGAAGTACTTACTATTTCATTACATCATTCTGAGACAGGGAGTCTTTATAATCAACACATTACCTCATTCTGGCAGTCTTTATAATTAACACATTACCTCATTCTGGGAGTCTTAATACTTAACACATTACCTCATTCTGGGAGTCTTTATACTTAACACATTACTTCATTCTGCGAGTCATTATAATCAACATATTACCTCATATTGACACATTACCTCATTCTGGGAGTCTTTATAATCAACACATTACCTCATTCTGCGAGTCTTTATAATCAACACATTACCTCATTTTGGGAGTCTTTATAATTAATACATTACCTCATTCTGGGAATCTTTGCACTCCACACAAGTCTTACACTCCATACACTGCCAGGGATAGGATTTGATGATGCTGATCATTTCAGGAGTCAGTTCTAAACAGCTGGGGTGACCTAACAGATATCATTATAACAGTGCATACCAATTTCTATATTGATAATAACGCTTGGGTTTTAAGAGCATTTTTGATAACTCACAAAATGAGTAATTTCAAAATATTGATGCAGTTAATCATCACTTTATATTTCAATTATCAACATTCACATTTTATGTTTTAAGGTCTTTAAATGAATTTGATCACTTATACAGCAATTTTTTTCATATATTTGTGATTTTTTTCATATCATATGGATCTAATAGCTGTCAAATGATGTCTTTAACGGCATGAAATGACATTTTATGATTGATCGACAGTGAAAGTACCCTACAGCCTAGGGAAATAGTTTACAACACCAATGGGATATAAAAGCAGTGAGGGTAAAAAGATCAGAAGACTTTCAGAGTAAACAGTGTGACATGATGCTGCACACCTACAGCCTCCATCCAATGTCTCTATCAAGTATCAACTTCTTACATTTTACAGTTTCTGAGATATAGCCAGATTCATAGGGTGATGGTCTAAAATCTAATTATCAGTCCAAATTTATTAACACTAGGCAAATAAATATACACACTTAACCAATTCAAACATATTGGTAAAACAAGTTGGTAGTACATGTGTTCTTATCTTATTTACACATGTAATCTGAAGTTTTCTTTCAGGGCAAAGGTATTTAAAAACACCAACTTTTTTGTAAGTAAAAAGGTAACTTTAAAAAAATTCAATAAAAATGGTCATATTTACCAACAAAATATAATGATATTTTTTGGTGATTTAATTCAATACTTTAGCTACAAAATGTGAGAAGACATTCTGAGGTTTCACGTATTTACCATATCTGCGGCATTCAGAACATTGCACAAGATTCTCTTTGACACCACTTGCATTCTGAGATTCCGTTCCTCCACAAATGTTGCACAGTGCCATAACCTCACGACCCTGAAAATACAGGAAGTCTATGTTGTTGAAGTCAGTGAAATTGCAGAGCAAATATGATCAGTATCACATGAGAAAGTTCTTAAAGCAGAAATTAAAGAGAGTCAATTGTGTTAGAAACACAGCAATACATAGAGGCCTGGAACAGTAGGGCTCCTCAACTGCTTAATTATAGTAGTTGTACCATTGTTCCACTGTCAAGAATATATAATTGTATTATTTAGCCAACTCAGACTACTATGACAAATCCTGTCAAAAAAGAAGGGGGGAGGAGACCGACACATAATATGATGCATAATATGATTTCCCCTGACAAAAGAACCAGCCTCACAATCTCCTCCCAACTTCTATGATTCATTAAGATCTTTCATAAAACTGCCCTTGTGCAGTAATTTGGGTCTCTTGTGTCTAATTCTCTCTTTGGACAAGATCACTGGCCCCTGTTTTTACAGAAGACTACATAAGATGTATCGAAGCAACCAAACTATTAATCATTCACCTTAAAAAGTAGTTGGAGCAGCCTTACAACTGAAATGATTTGTCATGAGTACTCTGGATAGAAATGCAGAGTCAAAGGTATCTAAATATGTTTAATATTTTGATGAGCAACGTTAATTGCCAGAATTATGCTCCCAAGCTTTATGAGTGCAAAGATAAGTCACACAACCGATAAGATAATACTAAATTATCAAGCAGACGGGAGGCTAATATGTGACAGTGGAAATACATAGTAAGGTAGGAGCCAACTGGCATTTTCAACTTTATAATACATAATTACTGAAATATTATTAATAATAATTATAAATAATTATAATAATTAATTAATAATAATAATTATTAATTATAATTTATTGAATAACACCCATCATACTTGGAGATGTTTCACAAAATACAAGCAAAAATTAAACATCACAACAATATTCCTTAAAATGCTGGTAAGATATCATTGATAAACAGAGGACTCGTGCATTAATCAGCTTGGACTCACACATAAGTTTTATCAGGAGTGAGTTTTTTGTTTGTTTGCATACAACTACTTTCCAATACAGAAATTTTGCGGAAATAAAGTCTATATGGAACTTGCTGAAGAGCTACATTACAACAGACTACACACAGCAAAAAGACCAAAGAACATTTAACATAAAACAACAGGAAGGAATAGCAAAGATTTTATTATTTTATGAGCCTTAACATTACTTGTACACATAAAGCTGAATAATACACAAATATTTCACTTGTATAATATGTTTATAGTTTCTGTTATTTTCCAATGAAAAGATTTGTGGGGAAACAGTATCACAACACAGTAAATAACTGATCTGAAGAAAGGACTCCAACATTCCTTTATCAGAAAATCTCTCATCCAGTTCCAACAACTTTGTTCTTTGCAAAAACAACTCTCTCATGCCTGGGAATTGCACCATCAGCAAAAGGTTCAAGAAAAACAATACCAAAACAGTAAAACAACTATCATTTTTTAAAGGTTAAGTATTGCATGCTACACATGACCGAGGTTATACTTACTACATGCAAAATTACATTCCAATACAGTCAATCGGATTACTTGGATGCTAATCACATTACAACACAATACATACCCCAACTACAGCTTTTGGACAGACTTTCCTTGTAGATATCTATTCACAGAGAGAGAGAGAGAGAGAGAATAATAGAATACAGAAAAGAAGACAGAAGAAATGTATAGTCATAATGAAAAATGTCTCACAAAGATAGACTAACAAATATGAACAACCCATGAAAACCATACAAACTAATGTAATGGTAGTAGATGGAAAACACTTTTAAGCACGAGCTCTAGCGAGCCTTGCACTTCTAAGGATCAGTTTTTATTTTTTTTTACTTTAATTTTATTTTTGTCTCCAGACTTTCATGAATTGTGGCATAGCGTGATGAGTATCTGTCTGTTCACTGAAGTTAAGCGGCAATGGGATACGTTAGTACTTGTATGGGTGTACTTGTGTCTCTGATGGCTTTGCACTTGCGTTAGTAGACTGAAACCCCTTTCGGTCTTGTTCCTGTTGTCATTTGGATAACAGAGAGATTCATATATATTTAAGTTTGTACCTGCCTCCAGATTTCTGTTGCCAGGTATTTTCATCATTTTAATATAAACGCGAGAAAAGCTTAGTTATTGCCTATTATCACAAACACATTCTTTCAGCAGTTTAAAAATAAATATTCCCACTTCAACAATATTACTTTATTATCTACAAATTTTAGTTAATCCTGCTATGTTCACTTCCTCACCTAAGCTGAAAATCATTCTAAAATGTAACAAAACTACAGTGAATGCTACAACAACATAAACACAGGCCCAACTTGTCATATTTTGAAATGGTCTTTGATATACAATGAAAATATTTTGTCATATGCAGATATTTTATAAAGTTCCTGGGTTAGATCTAACAGATAATACTGAAGAAACAGGAAATTTGTCACTCCATAATTTAGATCTAGATGCATAATAATAATTCTGTATCAGATAGAATAAATGACCTACAATAGGCACATGGGAAATGACAGAATTCAAAAAAAACATTTTGGGTGGCGGGGGTGGGGTCAGGAGGTTCTTTGAAGTGGAAAAATTCAAACAAAGTGACAAAATTTCTTGACTCTAGAGTCCAGCTAAGGGCTATAATATAAACTTTACGCTCCCAGTTTCCTCTGGCCTCACCTTCTTCCTTCTCTGTGGAGTGCGAGATTTCTCACTTTCTGTGTCCGTTTCACCCCTCCTTTTTTTAGCTGCTGGACTTTCATCTCCCCCTGTAATCTTAGTCTTATTACGCCGCGGGGATTTCTTGTCCTTGTCTTTCAACCGCTCAAGTATCTCCTGTACCTAGAAGTGAAAACATTGCCATCGAGTGAATAAAACACTCAACAAAGAAATATAAAATATATTTGAATAATACAATGCATTCCATATAGCTACCAATTATACTCTGAAATATTTTTAGCTTGATCACTCAATTGTTCTTTCAAAAATTAAAAATACCAAAATCCCACATATAAGTGGTATGACAAAAGAACAACATTTTATCAATGACTCTTCCTTATCTCAAGCTGATGGATGTATTTAACCAAATTTTAACCAGTTATTTAAGTTAGATAATGAGGGTCAATTGAGAATCCATAGTGTGTATGCGCAGTTCTACCAAATGAAACATCTTTTTCATCCTTTCTTTCTGTTCCAAACAATTACCCGTATTTCAGTTCATTATATATCCTGCACAATACTGTCTCCTAATATCTCTCATTGTCCTATGTCCTGAACTCCTATATAAATATCTTGCTCTATTTTCTCTAACACGTTTATCCTATTCATATTCTGCATTTCTCAGTCCTGTTGACTCACCTTTTTAGATATCTCTCCTTTTCTCTGTTCTGGACTCTTGCCTGTGTCTTGCTGTGTGCCTTCCTCATCTTCTTCATCCTCAAAAATCTCACTGCCCAGTTCCATACTCTCCACATCGGAACCAGCTTCAGATGACTCTGTCTGGTATGTACAAATACATCCTCAATATGATAAACTGTTCAACTATAAATGTCATAGAACCAGTTAAAATAAAATCTTAGGAAACCATCCTCAGATGACTATGATAAATACATATTATATATATCAAAACCATAATCTGTTCAAGAATGCATGTCAGGCACTGGTCTAAATGAACTTAATCGGGACACTGCCTCAGAAGTCTCAGTTTAGTATACACACAATCTATAAATTCAATACACTAATTAGGGATGGCTTGGTATCCAAAATGTGTAGATTGGGAGGAGTCCTATGCATAACCATTACGATTTTGGGATTCCAGGTTTTAGTACACCCCATATCAAACAGGCCACTGACAGAAAGTCAAACTCCTGAAGCCAAAATATAGACATTTCCTCTCAACAAAATTGTCACAAATGTCACCAAATGCACAAAAAATGGGATACAAGTGTGCTATTTCTTCAGATTTGTGGTTTACTTTTTAACTATTTAAGCTTTAATTCCATTATATGTTGAAAACAAGATGGAGTTTGTAAAGTTTTGTCACTTATTGATCAAAACATAGCAGTTTCCTGCAAACAAAATCGCAATAAAAGTTCCCAATGTAGAAAGATATGGGATGAAAGTGTGAATTTTCTTCACATTTTAGGTATGTTTTTCAATATTTTCAGTTCCATTTCAAGACACTGGCTGCACTGACCCATTAGTATTGCTAATTAGTCTACACATCTCAGAGAACCTGTCTAAATGTACACCTGAATCAAATAACCTCAGATGGTTCAATAACACATGTCAAACAAAGATGCTGCATGATAATAGGAAGTGTAATGATTCATGTATGCATTTCTGGGAATCAATTGAAGTATATGACTCTGGGAACTAGTTTCAAGGCAAGTTAATAATATAATTTATTTCATGAATTTTTTTTTTCTTTCAAAAACAATTTTCGACACACTTTAGGGCTATCAAATTAGTTCCAACATGAATGACAATTATTCTTTTATAGTATCTGCTACAACTATTTTACTTACATGACAAAAATAGACTTAGAAATACCAGGTAACATTCTTTCAACAGAATTACAGTTATTAGCATTTACATTTTATTTTGAAGTCCCAAGACCACTAGACTGTGCCGCTCATAAAAGAAATAAGCTAATTACTATTAACATTTGTATTCTTATTTCCATAGTATGACTACCAAGATCTTAAGCTGGAAAACCATTTTTTATACATGGATCAAAGTAAGCTGCAAAACCATTTTTTATACATGGATCAAAGTAAAGTCAAAAGTGGAGCAAAAAAATCAACACAAATTCTTTGTGAATATTAACTTAATCCTTATCCATTTTACGCTCTCCTTGAGCTGAATTTTGACTCAGCTTGAGCCCTTTTGTGAATACAGGCCTTGGTATCAGCTTACCGAAACCTCTGAACTGGCAGCTTCATCTGCAGAGACTTCCCCGTCTGATGGCAGGGGTCCAGGATCAGCATAGAGGTTCTGTACTTTACACGGAGAAGAGTACATGGCAGTATTCACAGGGAGGTATTTTAGTTCTGTATGTGTGTACCTGGTATGAATAATATATGTTCACAAACTCAAATTGGTGTGCAGTGTATATTGATATCCTTAACCAGTAGAGCAAGGTCTAGTCAAAGATACCTCATAATTCAAATTTTTGGTTGATGTCTAGTGGTGCTGATGCAAGTATGAAAAGCTAGAATAATTTGTGCCTCATGCATTTTCCTGTCTCCTTGTGTTCAGACTTTAGTGTGCACCACTTTAACACTAAGAACTTTATCCGGTCATATTCAGTGAAAAAGTGTCTTAAAATTAGAGTTGACCTGGAACACATGAATAAATGCGAACTTGCTTGAACTTAGATGTGATGAGATCTTACCCCTTTCACACTCAGTTGCTTTTTATGCATCATGGACATTCTATTATTATGGCATGACACCCCAAATTTATTTAGGTTATTTTGTTCTTTCACCATGGGAGGAAACTTATGCTTCATATTTATCTGCGATCATATATACCAAACAAATGCAGACATTAAGTGTTACAAGTACTTGACTGACACGACATTATTGTTTTATGTTTACTTTTTGTGGTAGTCTTGAAACTGGCCAGGAATCAGTGAGACTGGGTATGCTCCGGGTTTGGTGGCTTCTGGAGGAAGGATCTGACTCTGCTTCCTTGGATACTGGATTTCCTAGAAGATGAATATAACAGTGTCACAGAAAATGGAATAGAACCAACACTGAAACTAAGAACATCCCTTGTACACGAGAGTTGGCTCCATGGCAGAATAACCTGAGTAGAGAGATCCACGCTGTTAACCATCAATCTTTGATAAGTCTACCAGCTACTTAACCTTAGGATGTTTCTACCATAATGTGGTGGGAAAGACGGCACACTGGATAGTTGTTTTCTATTCAAATCATATAAATGTAAACAAAATCCAGTGGCCGACCTCCAATAATAAGTTCCCAAAAAGTCACATCCAAATGATATTATATGCGTAATATAATGTGTGCTTGTATTATATTTTCTCCACATACAGTAAAATAATGTCCAAAACGTTAAATTTTAAGGACAAATAAACCACCTTTCAGTTGTGTTTATGTTTCATGTGCACACCTAGAATACTTTACAGTTTGGTGTATACTAATTTAAATGAATCTGGTTTACATCAAATTTTGTTTAGAGGACAACTAACACGTAACACTACCATCTTGTTAACTTTGTAATGCTTGCAGATAGATTTACAAAAATTTGTCAAAACATCTAAAGTCTTTCCTTGGGACCACCCCTTAAATTAACCAAGACATGAAATTCACTGAAATTCTTCAACAGATAAGGCTAAAAATTGTCACGAAAAATATGAAAATGATGTCCCTTAATTCAAATAAAATAAGGGGGTTGCCTCAACTTCAAATTTAACTTTCCTACTGGAAAAAGCCTAAAACTTACAAAAGTGTGGATATCAAAGTATGCCCTCCTTTCTTCCCGTCTCTCCCTGTTGAATGCTGTGTTAAACTTGGAGGCCGACTGCATGGCTTTCTGTCTGAGCTGCTCAAGTCTTGTCTTGTCTGTCTTTTGCTGAAAGAAAACAAGGCATCAATATCAGGCCCAGTGCAGAATGCATTGTTTTCTCATTCTGTTGAACAGGTTAAGACAATTTTCCTTGCCTAGTGTTAAAGTTATCATACCAAATACTAGTACATTCAGACTACAGAACTGCCCAGAAAACACTAGTAAAACTACAATAAGTCGTACAATTAGTCAAATTAAATATCAAAGCTAAAAATACAATTTGCCTATATTTTACAAATTTTTATACTCATTGCAAGTTTTTGCAACTGTGATCTGATTATAGGCAACAAGGAAAAAAATATTAAATCGTTGGAATGTACTGTTATATATTTCCCGTCATTCATGCAGTAACACACAGCATATACTCACAGCTTGAATCTCCCTTTGTCTCTCCAGTGCCTGCTGTTTCCTACGCTCTTTAAGCACAGCTAGGTACAGCTACAAGTAGGAAAAGGATCATCACTGCTTGCATCATGTTTATGATAAGAAGAGTACTCGGTACTAGTAGTGAGGTTATTGGACGTAGTATCAATTAATTGTCAGTTACAATTTACAGTTGCAGTCTGATAATTTCAAATGGTCAATTATTCAAAAAAAGCTTAATTTTCTTACATCAATTACTACAAAATAGCAATGTGCTTTAGATGTATGTTAGGCAGCCTTTATTCATTAAATTAATAGTTTTGTCACCAACTTTTTGTTTTGTTTATGTTTGCTACCATCTTTACAAAAATTGGATATTTCCAGGAGAAACTAAATGTCAAAAAATTTGACACCACTGAAATTCTTACCGAATTCATATACACTTATCTCGAAAATGTTTTATTAAATAATAATGATAAACAGTGTAGCAAACAGATCTATAGTTCATTCTGGCTCAATTACCACTCAACAAAGTGATCAATAACCCTAAATAATTGGGAGTAATTCTGAACACTATATGGTACCTCATGACTCTTCAAAAAGGGTTATCACTGTTAAAACTTAACCTGCATTATATTCAATATCAAATTCTTAAATATTCATGTATAGCAAAGAATAAGGGTTTGAACAGATTTTGAGTAAGATGAGAACTGCCTTTAAATTCCACGAGTAGTAATGAATAGACAAGATGTAACTTGACAGACAGACATAACTTGGTATAAGTCTGATGCGCCGATCTTTCAATGAAGGACCAGTACAGGTTTTGTTTTATTTATTATTGTTTCAAAGTTAAATTATAACTTGAAAGGGAGTATACAATTCATAAATAAACTGCTAAAAAGACCATTCCTCATAATATGATGTACAATTGATGCATGATTGCAACCTTTAACTCATAAATATAAGTTTATCAAAAAAATATCCACGCATAGCAAGGTTTATTATGAGACACGGTATACAAAAGCTTCAGCAGCAATACTGTCTTAAGTTTATAACCATTTTAAAACCTTATGTCCTTTTTGCCAAAGATGGCATTAGTGAGTAGTAATAGTGCAAGACAGCTCCCTTATCACATTTTTAGGGGTGTAGATTTTAAGATCAAATACTAGCACTTACCTTATACTTTTGAGGGTAATCCCTTGCCATGAGGTCGTAAATGAGATCAGCTCTAACTGCAGTTAAGCCTATATGGAAATATATAAATCCTCTGCAAACTGTTGAATCACAATAAAAGTTGACATCTGACATCATATGCAATGGTCTGCCACAAATGAAACCCTTTAAAATCATAATATCTCCACAAAAAATTAAGTTTTATAAATAATTACTTCCTTTTTTTCAGAAGACTTTGCGAAGATATTTAAATAAAAATTTGCATGCAATACATAGACAAATAATGTAATGTACGGTGTTCATTTAAATAAAGTATGAACATATAAAAATACAGTAATCAAGAATTGGAAATATCAAACTTGTATGTTCACATTGTGTTTGCTTGAACTAAGGTTCTCAGTGGCCAAGTGGTTCAGCAAGTTTGGCATCTAATCACAGGCTGTCACCCTTTGTGGGTTTGAGCTTCCCATGTAACAATGCTGAGGACCTGTCCCAATATGACCCTGGCTATTGAACGGGACGTACAAGCATTACTATGACTTGTCTCAACTGTAAATGACTGACTTTTCTGTAAAAAGTCCAAATTATCTGGCTTAACTTTACCAACAGTTTGTAAATTTAGGGTGAACCTATTAAACAATGCATCACTAACCTAGATCTGCCTGCATCTCTGTCACAACTCCTTTTTCTCGCAAATATAGCCTCTCTTTCACATCTATATTGCGACGTTCCAGATCTGAAAGTAATATGTCCTGCTTGAATACACCAAACAATGAATTTATCAAAAGCTTAAAAATTATAAAATTACAACATAGTATAGGGATTGGTGCTCGATCTTTCAATATCGATCGATCATCCCACGAAACTGCCGATATCAACACATACTACCAGTATTTCAATATCGAAATAACATATACCAAACAGACAAAATTTTAAAAAAATGCTAATTTTACAGTTTAAACCTAATTTATTGCATAAAATCTTTAAAAGACACAGTTTCAACTAAAACAAAACGGGGTCAAGTCTGTCACCATCTTTATTTACATTGTCAGTGACCTACTTCCAGTTTCACGGAAGACATACAAAACCTGAGAGCAATATACAGGAAAGGATAAAACTCTTGTTTTTTATGTAACTTTTGTTACTTTTCTTTATATTTTCTATTGCAGAAATGTATTTTTCGTGGATAAATAGCATGTTTTAATTATTCCTTGATTTAATATGTGCACGTTTTCAAAGAACTTGTATTATCGCCCACGGCTTACGTTAATGGTCCCGATATTGAAATATCGATCGATCCACTACCCTAAATTTTCATTCAATATCGATTCTCAACATGGCACTCGATCCCAACACAATTACAACATACAGGCAGTGATTATATGACTGAAGTTCCAAGTATATGTTTTGAGAACAGCACTCCTGTGGATTTGGTCAAACTCTTTACAGTGGACAGATATATAAATGGGTCTTTAAGAAAGAATAAGCACTTGTTGTCACTTTTGTTTTAACTGCCATTGCTGTACCAACAACATGTGCACTTATTCACTACACATGTTCCCATCCCACCAATTACAGTCACTGGACTCCAAGCTCTGAGGAAACTTATGTATAAAGTATACCTATGTTGAAAACTTTTCTGTAGCACTGCTTTGCTACACCTCTTATTCCAGTTCTCATTAAATGATAAACAGGTTATTGAACAAAATCAAATCCATCCCAATACAATCTAAATTCAAATCAGCCTCAGTTATAAAATATCTGTCATGGAAGAAAGTTGAATCTGGTAGATTTGCAATTCTATCGGTAGAAAGTCCAACTGGAGTTTCCACCAATCTGAAGTTGACAGAAAGTCCAATTAAAGTTTCTGTTCTGTTGTTATACTTGTGCTATACAAGTTCAGCCTTTTCTAACAGAAGATGAAACTAAGAGGAATTATGTAAACCTTTTCATAGCACTGTACCAGAGTGTCATAGACATTTTCTTTTGTAACCGGACAACTGGATCTCTTACAACACAGGAAGTCGCTGGAGCCATTTTCTTTCTATATATATTTCAAAGTGTTTGTTACTAACTTCAGTACTTGAAATATGCATCAGTATCACTTTATTTTCAATCAATCAATCAATCAGTTGTCCAAGTGCTTACTCTCCGTATCTACGGATTCTAAGGCACACCATCCAGTTCGTAAGGCATAAATCATCAAGACATTAGACATGTTCCAAGTCGTACCCAGGGAGGCGATCTGGTGTTCGGTAGTTAGAAGCTATGGTGGAAATGATTTCTGAAATAGGTAGGTTTTTAGTCGACTTTTGAAACATGAGAGATTTGGAGCACTGCGGATATCATGTGGAAGATCATTCCATAACTTTTACTCTTTTTACAATTCAGAGTATAAAGTATTTTGACATACTTTTCCTTCGTCGTGCAATAGTTTCGTTTTCTAATTTTTTTACTTTTCATGCTGCTGAAACAGCTCATAAAACTGTGTTTTCTGATACATAATGAATAGGGCCAGTAGCATCAGTATTTTGGTATCGAGGCCATTTTAATGAAATACCAAATACACTTTACAACTGCCTTTTTGATTGTAAACACATATAACTGAAGGAAAACATTACGTTTTAAACGTAAAACACTGAAAACAAATCCTAAACCTGAAGAAATTACAAAGTTTTATCCCATATATTCGTGAATATGGGGACTTTCATAGCAATTTTGTCGATCAGGCACACCATGTTTTGTTTTCATAAGTTTTATTGTCTATTTGACTGGGGATGTACTAAAATGCAACTTTTTTTAGAATACCGAAATCGGAACAGGTGTATGTTACAGATATACTGAAATGGAAAATATGCTATCAACCCTTCCCTAATGAATACTACAATTATTATCCAACTCACAATGTACTGGACACATAAAACTGACCCATAATACTGAATTACATAAACACAGTGTCACAAAAATAAATGTTCAAAATTTAAAAAAAATTCTAAAATTTTTTAGAATTCTAAATTTTACCAGATTGCATTTTCTACCATGACATATCCATAAAAGCAAAAAACACACACACAAAATATATATATAATGCACCAATTATCTACCTGGATACTTTCTCTTGAAGGATAGCACTCCCAGATATTCACTGATCTGCTCCTGTAACATGTAGGTGTCAGCATGTCCCTCTAAAGGCCACTTGTATTCATACAGTTGTTCTTCTGGACGGTGTTCTCTTAAACAAGAAAATGTATCAGTGTAACAGCCATATTGGTCCAATGACAACACCACACAACCATGTTCCCTGACTAATGACTGAATGACTTGTATGACAATGAATGTGTTTTAAACAGTTCATCCACATGACCCTTGCAGTTCATTCTAACTTCTTTTTTAAAAATGACCAATCACTATTTTCCAAAAATATTGGGGAGTGAGATATTTAGTTACATAAGAAAAAGACTAGAAAATGTAAGAGGCCTTTTAGCATAACAAACAGGACAATCATTAACTTGAGAAATGAAACACCTGAGAATAAAAAAAAAATCAAACGTTGGGAAGACATACATTCTTATAACAGAAAACATAGCAAGCTGTTACTCACTCTGGTTGAGTTGTGGGCACATCCTCCATTCTCTGGGTTAAATCATTTCGTCGTTTGGCAGGGGTTTTCCTCTTATCCTTCACAGAGCCACTTTCTGATTCAACTAGAACACAAAGCAATGTTTCATTCTAGTTATATGAAAAGTTGTAAGTACTGATAACTAAATCTGTCATATTATGTAAAACTGACACACATTACAGGTGCAAATGAAACTGATATCATGCATATTTGCAGAAAGAATATCTGATTTTGCCTGTTGGCTTACCATATATAAATCCAGATATTTTGGTAGATCAAAAACAGAAATTTTCAAAATGCATTCAAAAAGCTTATAAACATTATACCAGTAAGACTAGTATGAGCTTCTTTTATGCCATACGAATATGGTCCAATGTATTGACCATTGAGATTAGAATGTTGGCTTACCTTCTGATGTAGGCTTTGAAGTTTCTGTCTTTGTATCCATTTCTGCAGAGTCTCTACTTGATTGGGAGCTCATTGACACTTCTTCCATAAGATCAGGCCTTCGAGCAATAACTGGTGACATGCTGCTATTTGGAATGTTTTCACAAAGTCCAGTGGTTTTACTGCTAATTTCAAAGACATTGCCTGGAATTTCCTCAGGACTAGCACTTCTGGCAAATGGCTTTGTTAGATCATCTGATGTATTATATTCCTCCACTTCTGTATCTTGAATTAAACATTCTCCATCCACTGGATTGTCTGGCAAATTAAAACCAGTTGAGGTACTTAATTTACTATCTTGTATTTCATTTTCAAATTCTCCTTCTTCTGACTGGCTATAGGTAAGAAATGGTGTGTCACTTTGTGCCATGGTTCCTGTGGTCTTTTCCAATGGATCATGTTTTGTTCCATCTTGTTCTCTTGTTTCATCTTCATGCTCTTCCTCTGGCAAAAAATCTGTCAGCTTGCTTTTCAACTGATCATCTGCTATTTTCACATTTGCCTGTGCAGGATCTAACTCAGATATTGGTAAAACATTTTGTTTTGCTGGTTCTTTGAGCGCCGAATTATTTTCCTCAGTTGTAGAATCATCATTTTCTGTGGTTTCCACTCCAGGGATCAACTGATCTGTTAATTCAATGCTTGCCTGGTTTTTATCTTCGTTTAAATGTTGTAAATCATGTTCTTCTGACAGATCTCTACCTGTTGAATCATTTATTTTGGCTGAAGAGTCATCATCAATGTTTTCCACTCCAGATATCAATTGATCTGTTGCTGCTACATTTGACTGGAGGTTATCTAACTCAGACTGTTGTAAATTTTGTTCAACTTCTCCCTGTGCTGACTGATGCTTTTTAGTTACAGAGTCATCAGTTTCTGAGTTGTACACTCCAGATATCAATTCATCTGTATCAGATATTGGTAAATCTTGATGTTTTTCCAGTTCACTCTCCACTGAATTTTCATTTTTTGTTATTGAGTCACCATTTTTTGAGTTATCCACTACAGATGTCAACTGATCTTTTGAATGGGCTTTTAATTCATTATTGTCATGTAATGTAACCAATTCTTTAACCGATGTATTTTTTGACACAAAGTCATCCAAAGTTTTAACTGAGGAGTCTGCATTAACAATAGCCAATTTTACATCAACGTCCCTTTCTACAAGTTGACCAGTCTCTTCTGTTGTTTGCTCGTCTGATATTTTTGAATTGGAAACAGAAAAGCTTTCAGCATCAATGTCTATCTTACTGTCTGAGCTATCTGATAGCATTTGTGAATCATTTTCACTTGTTTCATCATGGTCTAAATGTTTTGCTTCATCAACACTGTCACCTTTATTACACGTTATACTTTTTGGGTCTTTCTGTTCTATTGATACATTAGAATAAGTTTCAATGTGTTCTACAGTCTGTTTTTCACCAACTCTCTCCACTAGAGATGCATCAGTTAAATTTTCTGCTGTTTCTATACTTGTATCTTGTGTCACCTTGTCAGATATATTATCCGGATCTGGTTCACTTTCTTTTACATTACTAATAATAACAGACTCAATCTTTGCAATCTCAGTGGAACTCAACTCAGATACACTCAAATCCATTGCACATTCATCTTCTATTGCACCTGTCATGTCTGGTCCCTTTCCATTTCCCCCTGCTGAACCCTGAACAGAATCATTAGGTTTTGGGGACATGTCATCTGACTGGGTCAAAAACTCTTCTTTATTTGGCACTTTTTCATCAATGTAGGACATCTCCTGGTCATCCATATTGTCCATCTGTAAAAGAAAACGTATACAAGAGGGTCAAAGATGCCCCAAAAGGCGGGTTGCGCAGGCAGCAATAAGGTTAGCAACTGCTGTAATTACATTTAGAAACAAGGAAAGAAATGTTAGGTCACCCAGTTACGGTGAATGTGTTAGGCATGCTAAGAAATGTAAAACTTGTAATCTAGATTACATAATTGTATTTATGCTATAAACGGACAAACAAAAGGACGGAATTACACCAATTTCGAAAGCAACTTAGCTATGATAGTGATGTATCTCCCTGTCAAGTTTGAATTCGATTGGACAAAGCGTTTTCAAGTTAGAGTCCGGAAACGGAAATGTTGACGAACGGACGGAATTACACCAATTTCGAAAGGAACCTAGCTATGATGGTGATCTATCTCCCTGTCAAGTTTGAATTTGATTGGACACAGCTTTTTCGAGTTAGAGTCCGGAAACGAAAATGTGGAAGGACAGACGGATGGACAAACGGACAAAAAACGGGCAAATGAACAAACGGAATTACACCAATTTCGAAAGGAACCTAGCTATGATGATGATCTATTTCCCTGTCAAGTTTGAATTCGATTGGACACACAGTTTTCAAGTTAGAGTCTGGAAACGAAAATGTGGACGGACAGATGGATGGACAGACAAACGGACAAAAAACGGACGGAATTACACCAATTTCGAAAGGAACCTAGCTATGATGGTGATCTATCTCCCTGTCAAGTTTGAATTCAATTGGTCAAACTGTTTTCGAGTCCGGAAACGAAAAATGTGGACGGAGAGACAGACGGATGTTGGACACATCAATCTAATAGACAGGTTGGTTACACGCAACCCGCCTAAAAATATGGGTTTCTCTTAAATTTTAATAATACCCATTGCATGTGACAACTATGCCAATATCATAGAAATGGTATGCAGGGCATTAAAGGAGAACCCAGCATTAGTAAAAACAACCCATACTTTAGGTGAGATAATGTATTTTTAATACTTTTTATGATCTACCAACATATAATATTTATTAGTGTTATGGAAAACGAGTATTCCACCTTTCATTTGGTTGTGGTTAAAAATGAACAAACTGATATTACTTTACATCAAAGAATTGGCTCTGAAAAACATCTGCATGTTACCTCTATATGTGGTTGATATTTCATAAAAAAATATAGGCCAAGGCCTGCTGCTTACTGGCGACCCGCATGTTGTGGTTGTGCCACCCAAATACTTTTTTCATGCTATAAATGTGCAGCAATTGATATATGTTTTATACAACAATAAATGTAAAATAAAAAAGAACACATTTTGCCTGTAATTTTGTGTTTTTCCATTTTAGGCAAAAATTCGAAAATTCAAAATGGCCGCCATTTTTGGGAAGGGGAAAATTTTTTGAAAATTGGCAAGACTACATTCCTTAGATACCCTGTGGGTCGAAAATTTTGACGAAATCGCTCTATCTCGCACGGTTAAGGAGATAGAAGCAATTTTGTGCTTTGCCATTTTTGGCCAAAATTCAAAATGGCTGCCATTTTGGGGGAGGGGAAAATTTTTTGAAAATTGCCAAGAGTACATTCCTTAGATACCTTGTGGGTAGAAAATTTCAACGAAATCGCTCTATCTCGAACAGTTAAGGAGATAGAAGGAATTTTGTGTTTTTTCATTTTTGGCAAAAATTCTAAAATTCAAAATGGCCGCCATTTTTGGAAAGGGGAAAATTTTTTTGAAAATTGGCAAGAGTACATTTCTTAGATACCCTATGGGTCGAAAATTTCGACGAAATCGCTCTATCTTGCACGGTTAAGGAGATAGAAGGAATTTTGTGTTTTGCCGTTTTTGGCAAAAATTCGAAAATTCAAAATGGCCGCCATTTTTGGAGAAGGGAAAATTTTTTGAAAATTGCCAAAAGTACATTTCTTAGATACCCTGTGGGTCAAAAATTTCGACGAAATCGCTCTATCTGGCACGGTTAAGGAGATAGAAGCAATTTTGTGTTTTTCCAATTTTGGCAAAAATTCAAAATGGCCGCCATTTTTGAGGAGGGGAAAATTTTTTCAAAATTGGCAAGAGTACACTTCTTGTATACCCCGTGGGTCGAAAATTTTGACGAAATCGCTCTATCTCGCACGGTTAAGGAGATAGAAGCAATTTTGTGTTTTGCCATTTTTGGCAAAAATTCAAAATGGCCGCCACTTTTGGGGGAGGAGAAAATTTTTGAAAATTGGCAAGAATACATTGCTAAGATACCCTGTGGGTCGAAAATTTCGACGAAATCGCTCTATCTCGCACGGTTAAGGAGATACAAGCAATTTTGTGTTTTTCCATTTTTGGCAAAAACTCAAAAATTCAAAATGGCCGCCATTTTTGGGGAGGGGAAAATTTTTTGAAAATTCCAAAGAGTACGCTCCTTAGAAACCCACCCCAGGGGTCGAAAATTTCGACGAAATCGCTCTATCTCGCACCGTTTCTGAGATAAACACGTTTTTGTTTTTTCAGCGTTAAGAAAAATCGAGACATTTAGTAAATTATTAATAAGTCGGCCATTTTGTATTGGATCATTTAGAAAAGTTATTGACTTCCAGACATGTATATAACGAACCTACTTGCAAAATTTCATGTGAATAGGTGAAGCGCTTTTTAAGCTATCATCCAGACAAGCACACCCTTTTGAAAAACATGTTTTTGGTCATGTGACCTTCTCTGATTGGTTGAAAAACATGCAATGAGGAAAAATGATAGTCCTCTACACAAGGAAGCTCCATACCAAATTTCAAAGAAATCGGTGCAGTAGTTTCTGAGGAGAAGAGGCTGGAAAAAATTGTTGACGACAACAACAACAACAACAACGAAGACGACGCCAGGCCATGCCATTAGCTTACGGCCGTTGGCCAGTAAGCTAATAAAAACAAAACAACATATTAGACCAAAATAACAACATAGATCTGTGTTAGTTCAAAAATACATTGACCTATTACAACAAAATGTTCTTATTGGTTACCAAAATTACTCTTAATTACAATTATGTTGCTTAATTCATGGAGAGTCAGGTGATTAAATGGTAAACTTGTAAAAAATCTGCTGCTGGCACTGAGTTCTCGATTAGATTTATGCACAAACTTGAGACAATGAGAAGTTGTTACCCATAACTTGTACCCACAAATACAGGAAACATTTAATACAGACTGACTAGTTACATCATTCCAAAGACAACAAAATGTGACAATAATATTGCCTCCAACTATGTTTCTATTTACTAGGGATGGGTAGGAACCAAAAATGTGTACATTGGGAGGTCGCCAATGCAACACTGTATTGATTCCGGGACTCTGCGATTTAGTACAACCCAACCAAACATGGACGTTTCCTCTAAATGACATTGCAATAAAAGTATGAGATGAATATGTATATTTTTTTTCAGATTTCTGATTTGTTTCATGTACTTTAAGTTTTCCTTCCATTTTATGTATTGACAGGTGACACTGAGGTTACAAAGTGTCGTAACCAAAACTGTCAAAACATGATAGTTCTGCTCAACACAATTGCTACTCAGTTTAAAAGTCTGCAAATACACAAAAATATGGGATAAAAGCTTACTGTATAATTTCTTCAGGTTTGGGTTATGTTTCTTACATTTTAAGTTTTCCTTCAATTTTGCAAATTTAATAAGTAAATTAAATTTGTCTGAAATACTGTGATTAGATTCTAAAGCTGGTACTTCATTTGTCAAGTTGTCAACACATATTTTTATTGCGTTAATACATCCTATCCAATGGACAATATGCTAAACCGGTCGGCGCAGACCGGCCCGCCAAACGTCAGAAAAAGATGTCCTGTGTTTCCACCGGCTGGCCGGTCCGTAGTACTGTGCACTCCCCAGATGGCGCCTCGTACTTCCTTCCTGTCTAGACAACCTGACGTCATAGCATCTTTTTCGTTGTCTAAACCTCTTAGACCCCTAGTAAGCTGATAGCGGGGTCGGTGGGAGGGTCTTGTGTGTCCATTGGATAGGGTATTAACTTATAAAAATTTAATTTACTTATTAAATTTGCAATTTTATTGCGTTAATACATCCTATCCAATAGACAATATGCTGAATAACTACCGCTTGGTCGGCGGGTAAGTTACTAGGGACTTATGTGAACTCACAAATGATAATAAATTTTAACCTACGGTCTAGGCTGACTTTGTCAGGAGACCTATAGGCCCAGGCCTGGATTGACCTTAAGGTCAGGAAACCCTATAAGGCCTTGGTCGGTTGCCAACAGCCGGTTACCCGGGGCTATACCGACGTCGCCCCCCCCCCCCCCCCCTTTTAACAGACCTGCTCTGAGGTAGGGGGAAGAGAGGGATGAGTTCAGTCCCAGAATGTCAATAAACCTCCCAAAGGAAGCACATCACATTTTTACTATGTACATTTAGAAAATGTTTATACTATGTACATATATACAAATCTCCTCAATCTAAGGGCCACCTGTGGATCTGCTGAGCAGCCACTACCGAGCCCAATTGGTAAAGCTCCGAGTCAGCCCAAGCCACACCCTTCAGATAGAACTGTGTGAGGGTATTATGTGACTTCAGTGGCAGGCTGACAAGATTGGATCTAAGGAGACTCCCGACTGGAAGACCTTAGGAGCAGCAAAGGCCCTGACATCATGGGTTTTAACCTGATGTAAAGAGTGGGCCTCCTGGTCAGAGAGCTCATAACATAGGATCACAGTCTGCTTGATCTAAGAGGAGATAGAGGCAGATGTCTTGTCGGAACCTTTCTTAAAGGAGACAAAACAACCACCTCCTTATTCTACTTGAGGTCTGAGGTCCTGTCCAAATAGTAGCGCAATGCTCTAACCGGAAAAAAAGGGGGACCAGTCAGACTTGAGGGATCTATCCAGAGAAGGGGGCCAGGGTTGTTATAACCACTGGGGCCACACTGTCAGGACCCTTCTGACCAGCTGATTCTTGGATAGAAAGCTGGGTAATGGATACAGGGACACTGTTGACCAATTGGATTTATGGATTGGTGTCTAATATTTTTGTTTTGCCAAGCATGAATCTCACTTCTGCGTTTGCCCGACCCAAGGGCCAAGAAGAATACCGTCTTGAAGGTCAAATGCTTCAAGGAGGCCTCCTTGATTGGTTCAAACAGAGCCTTATTCAGTTGGTGCAAAATCAGTGAGAGGTTCCAGGAGGGTATGCCCCTCCTGCCTTTGGGTCTGTCTCTGTGGAAACTATCCAGGAGACGAGCGAGATTTTTGTCCTTGCTGATGTTGAAGGGTGAATTTCCCAGTTTATCAGCAATGGCTGAACTGTAACCATCAATGGTGCTGGGCTGTATCTTCCTGTCCTTATAAGGTACATAAGGAAGTCAGCAACTGACTTTACAGGGGTACCCTGAGGTCCACCTGATTAGTGACGCACCACTTGTAACAATGGTCCACTTTGCCTCATAGACTGATCTGGTTGATCCCTTTTGAGGAGCCTCAATTCTTGCTGCCACCGCCTCAGCGAAGCCCTGCTCCTCGAATGCTGAGGCTCCAGGAGCCGAGCATCGAGATTAAGATTTGTCAGATTTCTGTGAGGGATCTGATTGAATGGTTGTGTCAACAGGTTGGGCAGATTGGGCAGGCTCAGTGGGATTTGGCTGGACATGGCCACTGGATCCCAAAACCAAGGCATGATGGGCCACCCCGGAGCAATCAGAATGATTCTCTTGTATGGGGAGTCCCGCAACATGACCGCTTTGCCCAATATGGCTGACAGTGGGAAGGTGTATGCTTCCTGATCCTACCATGGCAAACTGAGCGCATTCACTGCTGTAACCAGGGGATCCTATGCTCGTTTGACCTTGAAGGAGAGGCCCGAGGTCAAATCTGACCACACCAGAAGATTCCCAGCACATGATTTCCTATATGTCGGTATACCATCCCAAACCTGTAGGACCAATAATAAGCGAGTTATAAGCACTTTTAAGTTTGGCTATCCTCGTTTGACCTTGAAGGGGGGGCCCAAGGTCAAATGCGACCACACCAGAAGATTCCCAGCACATGATTTCCTATATGTTGGTATACCATCACAAACCTCTAGGACCAATAATAAGCGAGTTATAGGCACTTTTAAGTTTGGCTATGCTCTTTTGACCTTGAACGAGGGGCACAAGGTCAAATCCGACCACACCAGAAGATTCCCAGCCCATGATTTCCTATATGTTGGTATACCATCCCAAACCTCTAGGACCAATAATAAGCGAGTTATAAGAACTTTTAAGTTTGGGTATGCTCGTTTGACCTTGAAGGGGGGGCCCAAGGTCAAATGCGACCACAGCAGAAGATTCCCAGGACATGATTTCCTATATGTTGGTATACCATCCCAAACCTCTAGGACCAATAACAAGCGAGTTATAAGCACTTTTCAGTTTGGCTATCCTCGTTTGACCTTGAAGGAGACGTCCAAGGTCAAATCTGACCACACCAAAAGATTCCCAGCCCATGGTTTCCTGTAGGTTGGTTTACCATCCCAAACCTCTAGGACCAATAATAAGCGAGTTATAAGCACTTTAAACTTTGCCTATCCTCGCTTGACCTTGAACGAGGGGCCCAAGGTCAAATCTGACCACACCAGAAGATTCCCAGCACATGATTTCCTATATGTTGGTATACCATCCCAAACCTCTACGACCAATAATAAGCGAGTTCAAGGCTTAATCTTAGCAAAATTTTTATGAACTTATAATCAATCGCCCGTCAATCGGTCAATTATGGCCCAACTGATCCCAATATCGACTGGCGACTAGATTCTTCCCCCAGGAATGTGCATACCAAATTTGGTTGACCCACACCCAGTACTTTCTGAGGAAATCTAGTGAAAAGGAAGTAAATTTTTTTTTGAATTTTTGATAATGTGACCTTAATAAAGATCAAAGGTCAAATTTATGCCTGTCAAAAAATTTCCCCACGCCTATAGAAGAACACTGCCACATATCATTTGGATAGGCCTAATAACAAGGGAGATATTCAAGGGAGACGATAATGCGGCGGCGGCGGCGGCGGCGGCTGACTGAAAACCGGGGGTGAAACCAATAAGCGTCCCCTTTTCAAGGGACGCTTAATTAGTATGCATGGCTTCTTATAATCCATGGAACTGACTTTGAATAGAGAAACTAAATCAAAGAAGTTATCTTGTGTCAGTTAATATATGTAGTTCACACCAAAAGATTTGTACACTGTTTAAATAAAGACAATTTGAAAATATTAATAATTTTTTATCATTATCACAGGTGGGGGGGTAAATTTTCATGGCGGGGGGGACTATTTTCTAGAAAATTTTGCCCCCCGGGGGGGAAGATTTTACGGGGGGGAAGATTTACTTTTACACCGGTGACACAAACAAGGGCAACTTGTTGTTGAACCTCGTGGCAAATAGGTCTAGTTGAGGCCGGTGCCACCTGTTGCATATTGCTTGGAAGACCTCCTGAAGGAGAGACCACTCTGTTTGGGTGGTCTGGTCTAGCCTGGACAGCTTGTCAGCGACCACACTCAGCCAGCCTCTGTCGGGCTTTTAGAGTTACTTGATTTCTGGCGCACCAGGTCAAGATTCTCCATAGTAAAGCACAAAGTGGGCCCGACCTCATGCCTCATTCCCTGTTTATGTATGACACCACTGTGGTGTTGTCTGTCTCTACAAGTACTATCTTGTGCATACAGAGGTCTTGGAACTCTTGTAAGGCTAGAAAGACTGCCTTGAGTTCTAGGTAATTGATACGCAACTTGCTTTCCAGGAGGGACTAGGTGCCTCCTGCAGTGTGTTCGTTTAAGTGAGCACCCCACCTTGCTTTTGATGAATCTGTAAAATTTGCAGATCATGTTTTATTTGGGTGTAATGGTTGGCCTGTAAGGACATTGTCCTCTTGCAACCACCCTTGTAAATGTGGGTGCAACACTTTGGTATTGGAATCACCTTTTCTAGTGACTCTGGTACCCTCCAGTTGTTTTTGAGATGCCACTGTATGGGTCTCCTATGAAGTCGGCCTAGGTGAAATTGCTTTCCTGTGGCTGTTAGTAAACCTATCAGACATGAACTGCTGGACCAGACAAACCGGTAGTGACAGTATTTCTAGTATTTGTCCTGAAAGTTCTGCCAATGGTCCGGTATAGGTCTTACCCGACCGACCATGAGGTCGAACTGGTAACCTAAACTTTGGCATATTTTCACTAGATCTAGTGTATGCCGGAGACAATCCCGGTGGGATGTGGCTTTCACCAACCAGTCGTCTAAGTACTGGTGGATTATTATACCCTTGTGTATGGCCATCAGTTTCAACTCCTTTGCTACTACAGTGAGCTCCATGGGTGCAGTGGAGAGACCGAAAGACAGTGCTTTGAACTGGTATGTCCGACCCTGGACATGACATTTGATATGTCCTGGACTGTTCCTGTATAGGTTTATGGAAGTAGGCGTTCTTGAAATCTATTGAGGTAACCCACTCCCATTGTTGGAGGGTGGTCCTGATGGTCTCCGAAAGGTTTGGTTTGCTCAGACCTAGAATAGGTCCCCAATGGTTGTGTGGTTTTGGAACCAAGCAAGGTTGAAGAAGCCCAGAGATTTTGAACTGGCTCGACTGCACCATTCCTTGTCCATAAGCTGATGTAATGCTTCTAACCAATATAGGTTCCTGTGAAGATGTGCATAGCATTTGATAATTTGGGTGATCTTGTCAAGCTTGGTCTTGACTGGAAAGGAAGAGTGTAGCCCTCCTTCAACAATTGTACTACCTAGGGTCCAGCCCCCCAAGGCTTCCTAAGTCCCGAAATGGGGTTAGTCTGGACGCTACAGGCAGATGTGTGCCACATTCGGGACATTTGCTAGTCTGACAAACATTTCTGTCCCTCCGGCCTCTGGACACTGGTCCGGTCTGGTGACAATGATCTGAGAAAACAGTCTCTCTGTTCTTGCTGTGGTCCGGTCCGGTGGGGCTGACACAACTTTTCACATTTAAAAGACTCTTGCCCCAGGCCAGCATCCTGCAAGGTGCAGCATTAAGAATTTTCTGTAACCAAATCTACCAAGGCAATTCTGTCTGGTACCCAGACTCCATAACCGGTAATTCACTGTAAACAGTTAAGTCTCTGTAACTGGCACAAAAAACTGGCAGGCTGGGGTCACCAATGAATTCAGACAGCTACTGGTCTATATTTAGCCAGCTTTTTTATGTAACCAGTTGGGGTGAAGTCCTGTACAGTAAGGACTGTGTAGCCAGCACCCTGTTTGTAGACTTGTAACCGGTAGGTTGAAGCAAATGTACAAGGCTGTGTAGCCAGTACCAGCCGGTACACTCTGTAACCAGTTGTTGAAGCAAGTGTACAAGGCTGTGTAGCAAGTACCAGCCGGTACACTCTGTAACCAGTTATTGAAGCAAGTGTACACTCTGAAACCAGTTGTGGAAGCAAGTGTACAGGGCTGTGTAGCTGGTACCCTGCCGGTACACTGTAACCAGTTGTTAAAGCTACTGTATAAGGCTGTGTAGCCGGTCGGTGCACTGTAACCAGTTGTTGAAGTAACTGTACAAGGCTGTTTAGCCGGTAGTCGGTCGGTACATTCTGTAACCAGTTGTTGAAGTAAATGTACTAACAACTATCTTGTGTTGAAATCAGCTGGCTGTAGGTTTCCGCCATTAATAAAGTATTTCTTTTAAACGCACGTCTTATTTGTAGATTTGACAGTTGCTGGGAAAGCCCTTATGATCTATATTTAGAAACAATTGTTGGTCGGTGTGTCACATGACCAGTTTGCTGGTCGGAGGGACAACGTGATTGGCTGATTGGAGATGACGATCAGCTTCGTGACCTGGTCGGTGAATCACGTGACCAACTTCGGGGAAATGCCCTCACTGGACGCGTTCTTTCTTTATATCACAGTAAACGTGAGCTGACTGGTCGACTGATGCTTGTAGCAGAGAAGTCTGTACCAGTGTGCTGGAGGTGAATTTCAGGAACTAAAAACTGGAGTCACAGTAGACGTGAGTGCAAAGAATGCACTTCCGACCTTCTTGTTCGGTGGATCACGTGATAAACTTCGTGACCTAGTCGGTGCATCACGTGACCAGCTTCGTGATTTGGTCAGCAGGACACGCGATTGGCTAACTGGAGATGACGTCAGTATTCGCGTTCCTTGTGTGATGCTTTACCAGCAACTTTACAGTCCACAAAACCCCACTACCGACAACAAGGCCGGGTCTGCCAATCAGGGACTGGAATCACAGTAGACGTGAGTTCTGAAGAACGCACTTCCGACCTTCCTGGTCGGTCAAAACACATGACCAGCTTCGTGGTTGGTCGGAAGGAAACACGATTGGCTGACTGGATATGACGTCAGAGGTCGTGTTCTTTTGTGCTGGCCGGTCGGCTGATGCTTTAAAAGCAGAGAAGCATGGACCAGTGCGCTCTGTAGATGAAGTCCTGGCCGGTCTGAAGTCGATTCTTCTTCTCAGCCGGCTGTACACTCAAACCAGTTTCCTGGCCATCCACTTCCCTTACTACCGACACAAGTGCCGGGTCCACAAGGGTGGGACTGAGAGTGAAGTTCCTTCTATGTAGCTCTGAAGAAATCTGAAGAATCCATCTTATGCTTCTGATGAAAAAACACTAATACTCGAGCTGGCTGGTGTGACTGATGCCCTACAGCAGAGAAGTCTTTACCAGTGCGCTCTGATGAAGAATGCACCTTCATGGGGATTCCCTTCTATTTACAGTGCTCAAAACTACGTAGACTGAGGTTTCCGTGATTTCTTGGTACTAGAAAAGACGTTTCTATGGTGACTGTAGCTGGAAGGTTATATACGGCACATTCAAACAAAAGACACGGATAAAAAATACCTGTAAGGAAATATCCATAATTCCTCAATAATGACGATCTGCCCCTAACAACACAATGGTTGGATGGGAGGAAACTAGCAAAATGGCTGCCTTCATATTTCTCGTCGATTACTGCCCTATCATCAACACTAAATTGAGTCAACTAGGGAGCGTTTCCAGCAGATTTCTAAATGTATATCCGTGCTTGATCAGAAGATAACACTTCTACACAGAAAAATCCACATATAAGGTTAAAAATCCGTCATATTAATGCACACTTTTCCTTAAAATATCTGGAGATTGTTGAAAACATGTTTGCACAGTACACGCGCCAAACGAAAAAGATGCTATGACGTCAGGTTGTCTAGACAGGAAGGAAGTATGAGGCGCCATCTGGGGAGTGCACAGTACTACGGACCGGCCAGCCGGTGGAAACACAGGACATCTTTTTCTGACGTTTGGCGGGCCGGTCTGCGCCGACCGGTTTAGCATATTGTCCATTGGATAGGATGTATTAACGCAATAAAAATATGTGTTGACAACTTGACAAATGAAGTACCAGCTTTAGAATCTAATCACAGTATTTCAGACAGTGAGACAGAGAAAGAAATCCAAAGCATTGTCAAGATGAATGGTAACAGAGAGCTTATCCAACAATAATATGAAGAGAAAACTGGGAAGGCCATCCTGATGAGGGACATTCACAATCTGGCTGCTAGAGCTGTACGTGTCTGATGTTTCTACCACACCAACAACTAGCTGAGAATGTTGACCTGAGCACTGTGACATTTCTAATGAAAACTAAAAAGCGTGGCCGTCCAAGGGATCAACCACAACAGCAGATGAATTACCAAGGGTAAAGCGTCAGAAAAAAGAAGAGAAAATTCTCCCCTTTTTCAGAACGTCAACAAAGAACCGTCAGAGGTATATGTTAGGGCTATTTGTTGACAGTGATTCAGTCGAAAAAGCACTGGTTGGAATAAAGGTAGGAGGGGAATCAGTTGAGGTCAACCCCGAAAACATCCAAGGTTGTGTGAGGGACAAAAACACGGACATAAATTTGATATGTCAGTTTTTTACTACAGATGGATTCACTGCCATAGAAAGTGTATGCAAAGTAAAGGCAGAACAAGTTTGGAAATGTGAGAGATGCCATGAGTTGGCCAGGGAACAGTCTGTTGGGTGTAAGAGTTGTTCAAACTGGTATCACTATTCAAGTGAAAATCTCAAGAATACACCCAAATGTAAATATTGGTACTACTGTAGTACTGCAAAGCATGTAAAAACTAGACTAAGGACGCATCTGTGGCCAGATGCAGAATGTATCCACCGGCAAAGGCAAAAGTAGCTATTACTCAGCTATGCCACGAGGTAGAGGTCTGAAATTTTACTATGTTATAGCTGACCCAAAAGTAGCTGAATAACATATTTATACGAAATTCTCTAAATGCAATAGTTTTCAAGTTACAAGTTATTTTACTCATGTTGGAAGTTACTGAAAAGCTGAATAACATATTTTAACTAAATGCTCTAAATGCAATACTTTTCAAGTTATAAATGATTTAGTGTTGAGTAAGAACCTCAAAAGTAGCTATAACTCAGCTATTCAATGAGCCACAGGTCTGGAATTTTACTATGTTATAGCTGCCTCAAAATAGGTGAATAACATATTGAAACTAAATAATCTAAATGCAACAGTTTTCAAGTTATAAGTGATTTACTCAACAGTGATAACCTAAAAGTAGCTATTACTCAGTTATGCCATGAGCTACAGGTCTGAAATTTTATTATGTTATAGCTGACCGAAAAGTAGATGAATAACATATTTGCACAAAATTGTTTAAATGTAATAGTTTTCAAGTTACAAGTGATTTTACTCATGATGGAAGTTAATGAAAAATCCAAAAGTAGCTATTACTCACTTAGCTATTGAGATAGACACCCAAGTTACTGACCATGTTGTAGCTATGAAAAAAATAGCTGAATATCATATTTTAACAAAGTGCTCTAAATGCAATACTTTTCAAGTTATAATTGATTTAGTGCATGATTTCATTAATTTTAATGCATTAAAAATTATTTTAAAAATTCATAAAAAAACTTTAGCATGTGAAAGCTCTCCCAAAAGTAGGTGAATGAGTTATTTGAGAAGATTTGGCTATCTGCAATACTTTTAGAGATAATTTGCATTTACTCATTTTGAGTAGGTGAGTAATTAGCTACGGGTCTGAAACTTCACAGAGTGAAAGCTCTCCCAAAAGCAGGTGAATGAGTTATTTGAGAAAAATTGGCTATCTGCAATACTTTTAGAGATAATTTGCATTTACTCATTTTGAGTAGGTGAGTAATTACCTACGGGTCCGGAACTTCACCATGTGAAAGCTCTTTCAAAAGTAGATGAATGAGTTATTTGAGAAAAATTGGCTATCTGCAATACCTTCAGAGATAATTAGCATTTACTCATTTTGAGTAGGTGAATAATTAGCTATGGGTCTGAAACTTCACCAAGTGAAAGCTCTCCCAAAAGTACGTGAATGAGTTATTTGAGAAAAATTGGCTATCTGCAATACTTTTAGAGATAATTCGCATTTACTCTTTTGAGTAGGTGAGTAATTAGCGATGGGTCTGAAACTTCACCATGTGAAAGCTCTTCCAAAAGTAGGTGAATGAGTTATTTGAGAAAAATTGGCTATCTGCAATACTTTTAAGAGATAATTCGCATTTACTCATTTTGAGTAGGTGAGTAATTAGCTATGGGTCTGAAACTTCACCGTGTGAAAGCTCTCCCAAAAGTAGGTAATGAGTTATTTGAGAAAAATTGGCTATCTGCAATACTTTTAAGAGATAATTCGCATTTACTCATTTTGAGTAGGTGATTTTAGACATTTTTGTCTACCACAGGCCTAATTTAGACAAAAACAATACCAAAAAAAATAGGGTGGCGAGTCCTCTAGCATACCAAGCCACCTGCCAAATATGAAAGAAATCTGGAAAAAAATGTGGACTGTAGGTCGCTAACAAGCAATATTCCACATTTTAGACATTTTTGTCTACCACAGGCCTAATTTAGACATAAAGCCTACCAAAAAGATAGGGTGGCGAGTTCTCTAGCATACCAAGCCACCTGCCAAATATGAAAGAAATCTGGAAAGAAATGTGGACTGTAGGTCGCTAACAAGCAATATTCCACATTTTAGACATTTTTGTCTACCACAGGCCTAATTTAGACATAAACCCTACCAAAAAGATAGGGTGGCAAGTCCTCTACCATATCAAGCCACAAGCCAAATTTGAAAGAAATCTGGAAAGAAATGTGGACTGTAGGTCGCTAACAAGAAATCTCTGTGGACGAGGGCGCGGACGACAACGATGATGAATCCATAGTATCCCCGCTTCGCGCCGGGGATACAATTAACTTCAAAGATACACATTGGGAACTCGATTCGCATCCCCTTGCTTCATTAAAATGTTCTTGATATTGAGACACTGGGCCTACCGACCCATTGCTACTATTTATTCATGAATATTCACTTTGTACTGCTCAGCCAATGAATTTCATCACCCAGTGAATTTCGTCATCTCCATTTTATGACAACATTAAAACATTTTTATACTTCATTTTTATAACAAGCGACGGTTACATAGTTTTAAAGAAAAATATTTATGGTCTTTCATGGTTTAAATGGCAGGTGACAAAATTCACTGGGTGACGAAATTCACTGGCTGAGCAGTATGATATGTCCCAATCGGTGACCAGAATATTCGCTATCAGGAATTTTCGCTACAATTTTGGAATTTTCGCTACAATTTTGGAATTTTCGCTATTTGTCTTGGAATATTCGCTACACAGTCATGGGATTATTCGCTATATGCAATAAATACAGTTTATTTCAAATATATTTTATTGAACAAAGTGGCATATTTCAGATATATTTTATTGAACACATACTAGCATTTTATCTTTTATTGAACCATTTGAATACACATTATTAAAGGATTTTATCTTCTTTGAAGTGAAATGAAGTAAAGCATCATTACACAAGCTAATCCCTTAAAAGAAAGCCTCTCACCTTTAATCTTATTTAGTCTTTTACTGATCATTTTTATTTTAAGGCGTCCGTAAATAATATACGTTGTATCGTAAAGTGTTCTTACTTGAGCTTAGGATTAAGATTTGTTTACTACTCATAAAAGCACATTCTTTCCTTGCTAGTTTGATACTAAACAAGTCTATATTAAGTTATGAGACCTACATTTTCCTCAATTAACTTACATGTCTGGGGCCATATTCACAAAGGGGATCAAGCTCAATTTAAGCTGATTTTTGGCTTAACCTGAGCTGAAAAATGGACCAGGATCAAGTTGGTATTCACAAAGAAGTTGAGCTGATTTTTGGCTCAACTTTTGGCTTAACTTTGATCCACCTATGTTGATGGATTAAGTTTTGAATCAAAGTTCGTAGCTTTATAATTAACTAAAATAGCAAACATATGAAAAATAAATCATTAGTTTATAATCTTCAATCCTTTATATTGTTAATTAAAAAGTCTTTAATACTTTTTTACTGTTTTAAGTATGCTTATATTGATGTATAAAATAGGTCAAATCTTGTTGTTTTTTTCTGGATCAAAAGTGGGCGGAGCCTAAATTTTGGGATTAAACATCAAATATTTAAAATTCTTCAGTGAAAAAAAATAATGAACCAAATTTATATTAATGTATATTTTGTGGAAATTCAGGCATCAAAAGGCTGTTTAAAACATATAAAAGCACTTAACTTATGCGTTGCTATGTGAAATTTTTCAAAATTTTTGGCTCAGCTGATCCTTCCTTTGTGAATACAGACTTGAGCCAAAGATCCGCTGAGCCATTTTCCTTGAGATTACCAGGGCCCGTATTCACGAAAGGTCTTAGCCAGGGCTTGGGCTTAAAGTTGAGACTTTTGTCTCAAGTTTCTGCCCAAAAACTGCTAAGACTTTTGTCTTAGGCTTAGTGGTATTCACAAAGAATTTAAGACCGGTCTTAGGCTTAGCCAAGGGCTCAACTTTAAGACTGGTTGATAGTGGGCTTAAATTTTGTAAAGAGGACTTAAATATGGCTGAAATAAACTTTTCTCCACTTCAAAATTTGAAATGGCTGTAAATAAAGTATAATTATACAGAACACCTCACTAAAGCAGTCTTTGTGAAGTTTATATGTGGTAGCAAGGTTTTCCTTAGATAAAATGCATTAAATGAAGGATATATGTCACCAACAGTATAGTTTGAATAGAAAAGAAAAGTCACATGACACATAAAACCACTGTTGTTATTGGATAATCTTGCACTTAGCCAAGTCACCCTTTGTGAAGACGGTTTTAAGACAAAACTTAGCTGAGACAAAAGTCTCAACTTTAAGACCATGTTGAAGCCTAAGACCTGGCTAAGTCTAAGACCCTTCGTGAATACCAGCCCAGATGTTTAGACCCTCTGGACGTTTCGACCTGCTTTTTCCCAGACGTTTCGACCTACTTTTGCAGGACGATTCGACCCAATTTGGAAGCATAGACGAAGATCAAATACATGTACTTCAAAACCTAAGTTTTCGTGGATGCTTCTATCTTATAAAATATTGCAAGGAAATGCCAGGGGAAATATGTGTCCTCATATCTTCTCATGAATATTAATGACCTGGGTGTTTGGCTGTGAGTTCTCGAGTTTGAAGTATTTGATCTTTGTCTATGCATCCATTTTATAAAGTATAGTCAAGTATCCTTGATTCGAGGGTCTTGTTAATTCGAGTATGGCCGTTTTTCTTGAATATACGAGCATCTATTTTCACTTTTTATAACATAAAATGGTGCTTTGGTATTTATAGTTGTATAAAACACATCTAAATTGCTGCAAAATAAAATATTTAGACGTGAAATAAGCTCGTAACTAAAACGTTAAAACTCGCGAATCATTAAGACGTAAGGCTATTGCAAGGACATCCCAGGGATAAAAGTAGGTCGAAACGTCTGAAAAAACACGGTCGAAACGTCCGGTGGGTCGAAACATCTTGATACCTTCCTTGATCTTGATCAGGCGAAAATTCCAAGACAAATAGCGAATATTCCAAAAATGTAGCAAAACTTCCAAATAGCGAAAATTCCTGAAACCGTCCAATCCATTTCACGGGACACCGGGTGAAAAAATCTTAAATATCGCCCATATATGGAAAATACTCTACTGACATGGCCGAAAATTACTATGAATAAATAACTTCGGACATATATACCAGTAAACTCATGAAGCTGAAAAAGATTGCTTACAGTAATTATTCTACAAAACAACAAAGTACGAACAAAAGGAACATAAACAAAAACACGTACTGTAATAATCTAACAGCTAAATTTGGTGTCTGCCTGGAGACACAGTAGGCGTATTTCACAACCAAGAATCTGCATAATCCGTCGAATCTAGATTCAGATTTGGATTCGTTGGATTAGCTAGATTCGTGAAATGCAATTTTCTATAGATCTGAATCTAAAATATGAAAATAAGATGAACCGACATAAATATAATATATTAATATATGCCAGTATATAGTAAAATAATATTATCATATTACAATATAATAAAAATTTCCCAAATGTTAAAATTTTTTCCCACATGTTGCTGCCATTATTTTACAAAGAATTATGGGTAATCCAAGGACACTGAATCTGTTGATCTACCTCAAGAGGTAGATCAAGGGATTCATAATCCAGATTCAGATTCAAGTCACAAAACAAGCGAATCCGTTGATCTGACGAATCCAGATTCGATGGATTATGGTTATTATTATTTATTATTATTATTATGTATTTATACTCAGCGCAATATCTCCATATACTACAGGACTCAAAGCGCTATTTACCAATCCGACTGTACAGGTACAGCCCCAACTCACAAGTAACTGACATTCCCCTAACTGGAAGATAGAGGCTCAAGGATGACCATTTATCAACGTCCTTGAGGTTCTTTAACCTGCCACTGGGGATAGGACCCAATGACAGAGGACCGCCATTTTAAGTGGTCATCCGAGCCACTATGTATCTGCCTGTACCTGGGATTGAACCCACGTCCTCTGAGTTCCTAGACAAGTGTGTTACCTGCTAGGCCACAGTGGCAGATATTATACGAATGACAAATTACCATATACGACAAATTAGTGAAGGGATACTTGAAAAACAGTCACATTTTGAAATATATTCTTAAATATGAATTTTCGCATTTTCAAGAAGTCTGTATGATTTATTTATTTGTTTATTTGGGGTTTTACGTCGCTTTCAACACTGTACAGGTCATATCACGACGGGTAGTTGGAAGGGCAGAGGAAACCAGTATATATAGTTCGTTAGGGTTCTGTACTGTAAACTGCCGACCAACGGCAAGCAACTACCAGCTTTCCCACTTGAGGCCGTGACGGGGATCGAACCCCAGCCTCAGAGGTGGGAGGCGAGAGTGTTACCACTCTGCCACCGTGGCCCCCAGAAGTCTGTATGAATACTAGTTCAATTTGTGCACCAAACAATATGAACACCTATCCAATGTGTGATTTACAAGCTTGATTTGGGGGTTTAAGTGCATATTTTATCAACATACAAGCCTTTTTTAAATGAAAAAACATTGGATTTAATAATAAAATTTAATAATTGATGCTAACTCAACAAATAGTAACTTTACTGGGTATTTTTTTTTTTTTTTTTTTTTTTTTGGAAATGGACGAATTAGCCTCTTTTTGTCAAGGTAGCAATTATTATCAATATGAATTGAGAAATTAAGTGTTTTTACCAGCAAAAAGTAACATATTTTGATGAAATATGTGCTGTAACCCTCAAAAACGAGGCTACAAAGCACACAGTGTACAAATATTCGTAGCATTTTGATCACATATTGAACTAGTATTCTTACAAACAATTTGAAAATGTTATAATTCCAATACAACCAAATATTTTAAAATGCAATTGCTTGTCAAGTATCCCTTCATTAATTTATTGTATATTTCATGACTTGCCACCCTATAACATTTCCTTCCCTTAAAATTATGGAATTTAATTGATTTTTTCTTATAAAACTCTTAAACATGGCCGTGAGAGTTCCCGGAAGTGTACTTTCTGTAAAAAACATGATTATAACATGACACGGCTGTGTCCGTGATTCTGATTGGCTAATAAATAAAAAATTGCTCTGTCAATGCTGCTCCTCAAAATCAAAACTTCAGGTATCAGCCTGGATTTTTTTTCATTAAATATACAAATAATGGTAAATACAATATTCAGGGATTCTTACATTTGAACATATGCTGCGTTCAGAAGTAGGTTGTGAGCCCGTACACACCACTGGTGATTTGGTAACTACCAGTGGAAAGCTTTAACCGTTCTTAAGTTATTCAAAACCTGTGTGTTTATATGTGGATGTAAATAAACACATGAAATTACAAAGAGAAAAAAATAAAAAGCATCACAATATGTCGCTATCCATGACATAAAAGATCTATATTTCATTAGTTATACCTTTTCTGAGGTTTATTTACAAAATCCTGAGCAGTAAAACACTTTACTTAACATGTTTTTATAACAAAAGTATATGTATTCTGCAACTTTGTTGTCATTAGAGGTAAAGGTCACAAATTGGAAAGTTTCTGGAGGTACCCAACTCACCAGTGGTATTTACGACCAGTGACATCATTTACGGCCGGTAAGAACGCTGCAATAGAATATACTGATATGAATGTGCTAAATTTCAATAATGTTTATCAAAGAAAAGAGTTATCTTATTTTGTGGCTCTTCCAACAATTCAACTGCACCCTTCGATAAAAAAATCTTTATAAAATATTTGTATATTTTTTTACAACATAGCTTCAAAACTAATTTTTATAAGATCTTTAAGGGGTCACAGGAGATTTTACAATGATTAGCGCATTAGAATCACTCAGGCTCCACCTTCGTGATCCTAATATCACTAATCATTGTAAAATCTCCTATAACCCCTCACCCTCCTATAACGCCGCTTTTTAATACATAACTCTGCGGTGGAAATTTACATTTTGTCAACAGGTGATAAATAAGAGTATATAAATAAACATTGTTTGCGCTAAAAACAGGGCTAAAACTTTGGCATGTGAAAGATTATCAAAAGTAGCTGAATAAGCTATTCCAACAAAATGCTGAAATCCTGACCGTTTTTGAGATACAGACCAAGTACTCATTTTAAAAAAAATTACAAAAATAAAACATCTCTCATTCAGGCATCTATGGTCCGATTGATCAGAAAATCCTTTCCGACCTGCAGATTTAGGTCTAGAATGTACCTGATAAATTTTATAGCACAGGTGTGAGTGTTTTTTTCTGAAATGTGATGGGTGTTTTTGAATTTAAGGTAACCTTAAGTAAAGCTTAAGGTCTCTGCAAAGTGTCCCAAAAATTTTTCCTGCACCTATAGTTTTAAAGAAAGATAAGAAGGAAAAAAAAAATTTGAAAGCCCAAGAAGTTATTCAAGGGAGACCATAATCCTGCGGCAGTGGCGGCGGTGATCAGTCAAACTTACGTGAAAACAAATAAGCGGCCCGTCTTTCTTTGACAGGCTTTAACTCTGTTTAGGAACAATATGTAAATTATACACCTGCGCATTAAGTATATTAATGTAGATTAGTGGTGGCATTATGGAGGTGGTGTTATTGTCCGGTGGTGTCCTGACTTTGTTGTTGGCGATAATAGGGCATAAAAGTGTTAAAAGGTAATTCTTTTATTGATGTAAATATGCAACATAAATCACAGAATGAATGTGCAAGGAACACTCTTATTGAAATTGCTTTTTCCAAAGACTATTGTGTAGCATGTGCACACTTACATCTATAGTTGGTCACCTCAAGATAAGTTATCCTCCATTCACACTACAGGTGATATTCCCCATAGTTAGAAATTTTACTCAGCAGGGAACTGCCTCCCAGGATACCTCAGACAGCCTGTAGTATGAAAGGGGTCTATTTTATCCACAAGAGGTTTAAAATAAATGTAAAATATAGTGGCAAAGCAACCGCTCTCTAATACATAAACAGCCCTCCCAGTACTGCTTCTGGCCATGATGTGTACACACAGGTATGCAACCTGACCAAATTTCTCTCACTCTGCAGCAGAAAGGGGGATAAAAGTGCTCATTATAAACAACTTTATGGGTCTATCTGTATGCATGGTTATTTATGCCAGTGGGTATTATATGACTTACATGTGTGTTTCATTTGACAAAAAAAAACTTGGTTGCAGAGGCCCCCTAATTTTATATCAGATTAGAAGTCATGACACTGAGGAGTAATACCTCAGGTAAAGACATAGACCTTCAACTTCCACAACCACAAGGAGAGTTACTGTAGATTTGTTTGTTTATTTGGGGTTTTACGTCGCTTTCAACACTGTACAGGTTATATCACGACGGGTATTTGGAAGGGCAGAGGAAACCAGTACATAGAGTTCGCTAGGGTTCTGTACTGTAAACTGCCGACCAACGGCAAGCAACTACCAGCTTTCCCACTTGAGCCCGTGCGGGGATCGAACCCCGGCCTCAGAGGTGGGAGGCGAGAGTGTTACCACTCTGCCACCATGGCCCCCGAGTTACTGTAGAATTATTCCCTTCAAATCTAAACTTTAGGTTATACACTTATGGTACCCTGAAATCCCTATGTAAAGAATGCATGGACCATGGTCACTCCAAAGTGTAAGATTGAGATGATTTACACCCTAACAAATGATTGAAAGTCAACTACATTAGAACTATGTCAATTATTGACATAACATCAGTAAAGAAGAATGCCAAAAACATACCAGTCAGTAGCCACTTCACTTTCGATGGACAAACTCAGATATATGAGTTTTTTTTTTGTGAGAGTAGCAGAATTTTAACTTCATATATCCACAACAAAGTCAACGATCATATACTGAACTGAGCTGGATATTCAAATTACTATTACTCTATATAATCTCTAGGCATCAACCAACTGTAGAACAGTTTCACGGGGCACCAGTCTACATTAACAATAAAGAGACTCGTATCACCTATAATGACCTTCACTTATTAATGCTGCATTCTTTTTTATGTTGTTAGGAGGTGTTAAATACCCATGAAACAGTTCTTTGCATTTTTAATGTCATTTTTACGGGATGTGAAGTAGTAGTACCACTGCTGAATAGCCAAATGAATGCCTCAAAAATATCCGTCATGTATCATGAAACCTTGTGATTTTAATTATTAAAATCAGTTTTGTATGCCTTTTAAATATTTGTACCATATATTATGGACTTATAACATCGAATGTGGGCAATTAAACATAAAAATAATTTCTGATGACAATCTTTTCAAGCAAATACGTGATAATAGAAGATCGACAACACTTAAACTGATGCACATTTTTTATTTATCAAAAATGTTGTTTAATTATTATGTGGTATCATGATATAGTAAAAGGGGGATATACTGTCAAAATGTGCACCAAATGTGCTAACTAGAAATAACTTATATTTAATTTCTTCTTGATCATTGCTGTGTAACTACGGAAGCCAAGTGTCCAAAAGGGTTGGCAATACCTGACCCTTTATGGCAGAGTAAAGTGGTCAGGAACCAGACTATAGATGAGCTTGTTACTGTATAGTCATCAGTAGGCGTATTTCACAACCATAATCTGTACAATCTAGATTCTTCAGATCAACAGATTCATTTGTGATGGGACTTGAATCCTAATTCGGATTATGAATCTGTTGATCTACCTTCAGACGTAGATCCATGGATTTAGATTCATTGGATTACCCATAATTCTTTGTAAAATAATGGCAGCAAAATGTGGCAGCAAATTTTCAGAATTGAGATTTTTTTATGATATTTATAGTGGTTTAATGTTACTTTATTGCCTTTGGATTCAGGTCTAGAGAAAATTGCATTTCGCAAATCTAGCTTATCCAAAGAATCCAAATCTGAATCTGGATTCCACAGATTATCCAGATTTTTGGTTGTGAAATATGCCTAATGACTAAACCTTTCCTCAGATTTTTTTATATGGTCTTTCATTTATTTGTTAATATTCTACATTTTATATTCTGTCAAGAAACTTTAATTCCCTTTAAGAGAGTGTATTAAATTCAAGGATAAGAAAACCATTAAGCTAAGGCTCAATATCAGTGTCAAAACGTCTTAAGTGCTACTCACAATATCTCTCTTGCAAAGCTACACAAATGGATACATCATGCACCCATGCACCCTATATCAGGAGACCTTTTTTAATGTGCCAAGATAAATAAATCAAGGAGCACTATCCCAGCAAGCATGATCATATGGGGCCTATGTGGGCTACAGGTGGGCAAATAGCAATATGGGTCCTATAAAGGATATATATGGGCACAGAATGCCCAAAGGGGGCCCATATTGGTCCCATTTATATAAAAATACTTAATGTTCCCTAAATAGTACAAAACAAGGAAAATAAAACAGATTTAATAATAGATTCATTTGGCATCATGTTGATTTGGACTTCGTAAAGAGTGGTAAACAAAACATTTATTATCACAATGTTTAATATGGGCCCCAGAATGGACTTTTATGGATGATTTACTGGTATAAGGGTCCCAGATAGGTCCCATATATAAATCCTAGAGGAAAAATGTAAATATATATAACAAGTGTTCTTTATTAACTTCTCATCTGAATTTGAATGAAAAAAATCCAAAAATAAAAAAGGTCCTATTTGAGAAAAACAACTCGCCACAAAAGCCTTTTAAATAAAAGTGTACACGCATATTGGTTGGACCTGTGAAGGTCAAAAATGGGTATAATATTCTCACAAGGGACCCTCATTATTATCACATACAATAGCCATTTTATAGCTCTGTAAATGTATTGTCAAGTTTTTGTAAAAAATGTATTAAATTAAATTTGTTGTATATCTCACTAATTAATAATCTAGTGGTTTATATTACCTTAATCTACCACAAACACCTTTTTCATGTATAAGAGTACAGAAATCCTAAGTCTACAGTTGTGGAAATTCTGTAAAATTTTAGTTTCTCTTAGTTTAACTCAAGGGGTCATTAATAGGTCCAACCCCCTATATCATGCAGTACAGATATGTTTATCTTTTCACACAGATAGTATTTTGAGGCAGTGCTAGGAAAATGGGAAAACACCCCATGGTGTGAAACAGGGTAGCCTTTCGTCACTAGGATACAAATTACAGTACAATTTAAAGATTATAAATATGTGTGAGAAATCTATGAAATTTGTAAAAATTGTGTAAATAAGGCTAAAATAATAAACTATAATATTTTTGGTGGGGATTCATAATGAAAAAAATCTTTTTTAATCAAATAATGCATGTGCTTAATTATATCAGTTAACTGAGGATTTCATCATGTGTTTTACTTGTGTCTTGACAAGGCTATGTAGCTGTTTTAGCTTGGGCCATCTGGAAAAAGGGTTTGGGTGAATCATTAAGTGATGAGTTTCTGATACACATTTCTGTATTCTGTATAAGACAAGCTTAGACACAAATGTGGTGCATCATAAGATTTTGAACTTGAAATGATTTGAATTACATTCTGGAAATTGGATAATAGTATAATATGAATCAAGATTGTATTGTGCATTATTTACAAAGGCTTCATGAAAGTGTATTAAACTATTAGACAGAATATGTGGGCAAAGTGTGAAAGAAATTGTGGACTGTTCATACATATCAACTCATTTTTGAGCTTCTATTACATGCAAGCTGAACTACAAATGGACCTTGTGTTGGTAGTGCACATTTAAAAACTGAGCCGGTCCATACATCTGAACCTATAGGCAGGACCAATAAGAACCTGGATGCAGTTTACCATATAGTGCCCTTGTCAGACCCACATATAACCCATATACAGAGCCCATACTGGTCCCATCACCAAACCATTTGCAAAAACCATCTGGGCCCCATGTTCAAATTACAAGTTGGGCCCATGTGGGACCCATTTATTTCACAATAAAGGCCCCATATGGGGCCCATATATGACCCTTATTGATAAACCATATTGGTCCCATCAGAAAACCGTTTGCAAAAACTGACAGGGGCCCATATAGGGCGCCCACAAAGGCCCCATATAAGAACCCATTTGGGACCCTTGTTGGTCTCATATGTAGTGCTGGCTGGGATAGTATATTGAAAGTAGTATTCTGTTGAATGGGGTTTTCCATTCTATAAACATTGTGAAGAGTAGTATAGTAACATGTACCTGCTGCTCGTTGTTGGTAGATTTCAGAACCATTCTGTACAATAAGTTTAAAGTTGCATATTACAAATCAAATTTTCATGATCCTCTAAGGTCGATCAGTGTTAGTTTTTAAATACAGAAAATTTTTACTCTTGTGAAATACGCTTTTAAAATCGTTATTTTACTTAACAGCATTTGCATTTATAACACTTATAACACTTGTCTAGATATCATTAAAGATTCTCATTAACTAAGTTATCGCATAAAGATATCTGTATGAGAATGGAAACAGCTTTCATGCTTTTTAATACTTTTGTGGACTTTTTAACATTACTACAGACATGCATGTACATAATGTATATTCACGAACTGTCCAAGATAAACAGACCTAAACATTATTTGTAAATTTCCAGGGATATGTGTGAAAAGGTAGTGCAGTGAAAAATATGGTTTATTTGTTTTAAAATTTATTTTAATGTTTAGCATGTAATAACAAAATCAAGAATTAATTTTTATTAGCATGCATATGACTGAATACTTTCGTTCCATGCACCTTTATATTTACAGCAAGTATGAGACAAAATCTACATGCTGTCCCTTTACACACCATTAAAAAGAATAACCATTAAGTTGCTACATTTAAGGTCATGATGCACAGTGGAATCAACTGGTAGATTTACCACAAAGATTTCATTATGCTTTATCAGTTCAAACATGGTGGCCATCTTTATTTAACATTGGACTCATAGCTATGTTCATTTTCAAAATAATCATACAGAGGCTTTTTATTCATAAAGTATGTTTGTTTATTTTTATTTATTTGGGGTTTTACGTCGCTTTCAACACTGTACAGGTCATATCACGACGGGTAGTTGGAAGGGCAGAGGAAACCAGTACATATAGTTCGCTAGGGTTCTGTACTGTAAACTGCCGACCAACAGCAAGCAACTACCAGCTCTCCCACTTACGGCCATGACGGGGATCGAACCCCGGCCGCAGAGGTGGGAGGCGAGAGTGTTACCACTCTGCCACCGTGGCCCCCTTGCATAAAGTATGAAATTTGCATCTACAATATAAGGTTCCATCTATTAATATGATAAGGATGCTTTTGAAACATATTATTTTCTCGGTATTTGACAGTATGAGCAAACTTTCACTCCAACAAATTCTATAAATGTTTTTTTTATGTTTTAAAACAATCACATGAACAACAATTTCATATTTGTGTATACAAAGTTCTATACATACTTTGCATCACTTCTGCTGTATATACAGCATATACCTTAGAGTCTCTCCTTTAAATGTCAGATAATACAGGTTTCAAGCATCCTTTTATTGTGTCTCATATGGCCTGAAATTATATATATTACAAATTAAGTGTATTCATATGCATGCACGCTCATCTCTTTTCATTAATGAACACAGTTGTTAAACATGAATCTATACTTACATGAAATAAGATTTACTCAATGCTGGTACATTACTCTTTCAATTTCATAACTTCCAGTTCTGGATAACCTGTCTCAGGGTCCATTTCTCGTTTAAAAATATAGTTAGCACACTGTCCAAGCACAATCTCTGCTGTAGTGAATACATACAATTCTCCCATAACATGCCCGCCAATAACTTTCCCTTCTGCGTCAGCAAGGGAAATATGTAAGTGATGGCCACCATCCTCACAAAGTGTCCCCGTCAAGGACACAATCTCAAAATGTTGATGAAATTCCTGTATTCCCTGAAAATAAAAATATATAAATACAGTGATCTAACAAATGTGTCAGTATATCATGCATGACCAACAACTCTACATTAATTTTCTTCATCACTACACTTTAAAGGCGACATAAAACCATAGTTTTGACTTTTGTCACCAATTAAATTGTTTATAGTACATGTATTCGATTGGGATCACTTTGTTCACTTCAATCATGATCTCTGTCTCTAAGTCAGTCTCTGTCATAGGATCACTTGGTATAATGATTTTAGTTATATGAAAGGCCCCAATTGAGTAGAAAAGATCACTTAAATCACTTCAATCATTGTGAATCAAATACACGTAATGATGTATAACATTCTGGCAGCAACATTTATAATCAAACTACACACATTTTCAAAAGAGAATTTCTGTTACATTACAAAAAATAGCATCAGAGATGCCCGTACCCCACAGCCTGGGAAAATGGTTTTCAACACCATGAGATATAGAAGTAGTGAAACAGTACACAGATTGGGATATTTTCAGAGCAGTGTCAGTGTCCAAATAATGTTTAAGTAGAGAAAATAACATCTAAGACAAAGAAATTGCATGTACAATGGGAAGTTGCAAAAGTAAAACACTTAATGACTTCTAATATGACTTTAACAGTGTTTAATCTACAACAATAGACACCCAAAGGTGCAACAACCAAGATTCAAGTAAAAAGATACAAGAGAGATAAATAGTGTCAGGTTGTACAGCAATTTGTAAAGCCTCTGTGAGATGGTTGCAACCTCTCCCATCTCTACAGAGTTTTTAATAGAGGGAATAAAACCTAATTACAAAAAGATTCAATTAAAAAGATATAAGAGAGATATAAGAGAGATAAATAGTATCAGATATCCTCGTAGAGACATAAAATACCATCAGATATGCAAGATCAAAGGTCAAATCCAGGTCATAACATGACGTTGCACACATATAACCCTTGACCAATATCCCTACAAAATATCAACTTCCTACACCTTATGATTTCCAAAGTATAGCCCAGACAAGGCATTATAGGTCAAGGTCACTACAGCAAGGTCAAATCAAGGTCACGCCATGACGTTGCACACCTACACCCCCTAGCCAATGTCCCTACCAAGTATCAACTTCCTACGCCTTACAGTTTCCGAGATATAGCCCGGACAAGATTTTATAGGTCAAGGTCACTACAGCAAGGTCAAAGGTCAAATCAAGGTCACGCCATGACGTTGCACACCTACATCCCCTAACCAATATCCCTACCAAGTATCAACTTCCTACACCTTACGGTTTCCGAGATATAGCCCAAACAAGGTTTTAGAGGTCAAGGTCACTACCGCAAGGTCAAATCAAGGCCAGACCATGACGTTGCACACCTACACCTCCTAACCAATGTCCCTACCAAGTATCAACTTCCTACACCTTACAGTGTCTGAGATACAGCCAGGGCAAACTTTTTCCCGCCGCCCGACCATACAGACACCATGGGTGTGGGGTAAAAAGTCAAACCATTACAAAAGTTAGTAACTTCAATATTTTCTCCTGTATCCCATTTTGTATTGAAACCTAGTACTTTCAATGCAAAATGAAGCATATGCTGAAAAGCTGAAAGTTAACTAATGTTAATGTAGCTTTAACAAGTTCATTTTACTGATGGACATTAACCTTGGACACATACAGTTGTTAAATATAAGAAAAGTTTTCATACCTCTCCATTTGGTTTATTTGCAAAACGCAGCTTTGCTTTTGTAACACTTCCACAGCAAGTTGCAATGAATGAAGCTTTTAGTCCATTCGATTTCACAAACTTTTGCAATGAGGTGACTATCTCATCTCCAGGATGGAGACGCAGTGGATAAAATGACATTTGGATTACTGCCAAAATAAGATGTACAAAAAAATTGGGGGGAATGCATATTCATGAGGGGCAGAAATTATTGTATTAAGTTATTAACAGACATTTAATTACACATGGCCTGCACTTTGGTTCTGTTTTCGTTTGAAAAACCAGTCACAAGTATATTCAGAATGTATTGATCCATTTCTTTTAACTTCACAGTGGGAGCCCACGGTGGTAGGGGCAGTGGTAAAACACTTGTCTCCAATCTCTGAGGTTCAAATCCCTGACCCTATTTGGGAAAGTTGGTAGTTGCTTGCCAATGGTTGGCAGTTTACAGTACAGAACCTTGATGAACTCTATGCACTGGTTTCGTCTGCTCATAAAATTACCCATCATGATATGACCTATACAGTGTTGAAAGCGATGTTAAAGCCCAAATAAATAATCTAACTTCATTGTGTAATTATTCAAAATACAAGCAATAAATTTAAAACAAAAAATTTTAAAAGATGTAAACTTATAATGAATATAATCCTTATGTGACGGTGGTACAGTGGTGATCACCCTTGCTTCCCACCTCTGGGGTCAGAGTTTGATTCCTAGTCTGACCTCAAGTGGATAGTTAGTAGTTGCTTGCCGTTAGTCAGCAGTTTACAGTACAGAACCATACAACTGCGTGTATTGATTTCCTCTTCCCTTTCAACTACCTGTCACAATACAACCTATAAGGTATTAGGCATGGCATAAAACACAACATGAAATAAATATATATAGGATCAGTTGTTTATTTTAAAAGAGAAAACCTACAAGAGGGGCATTTCATTTAATTATTTATGTAGTTTTACATCATATATCTAGTACCTTGAGGGGCCATGGCGGGACAGTGGTAACAATCATAATATATTTACATGATGGGTTTATTAGACACTTTGGTTTTCACTGACTTTAAATATCTGTTTTAAATTGGCTCACATTAAGTCATGCATTATTATGCTTCATTGTGAAATTTTTTTTTTAAATAATGGGGTAGTTTAGCAAGTATGGTAACGCCAAAAGTGTACTGTAAGCCTGAAATAACTCATTTATTATCATGAACCTTCAGTTGTCAGCATAGTAAAATAATTCCAAGAATTACAAGCTGATGACTACACAATCTATTTTAAACAATAAAAAAATTATTTAACAATCTTAAAGATATCCACACTGCAATGAATAGACTAATTCTGCGAGAGAAACGTTTATCACTAACAAGTTATTATGTGGGCCATTTGCTTTGAGTTTTAAAATATTTTTGGCAGAATCAATAGAAACATGAAATCTCTCTGCATGTGTATAATCTGTATCCATCCATGTCTAACTCATGAAAATATACAGGACTATCAATTTTGCAATTTGCACAAAAAAATCAGAATTAATAAAATTGTTCTATCAGGGGCATAGCATACGTGTAAGCCAGTACGCCCAGCCATACCATTTGTTTGTAGAATCATTAATGAGATGTACAATACCCCATCCCCTAACAAATATATTGGATATAAACACAAATTTCTGAAGAATCAGGGCATACAAAATCAGGAATCCTACCTTATCCTTGTCTATGCATAAATATTGCACCATGTATAAATTGGTTTAGAATTTTCATGTGCACTGTACTGTAACAATTACAGAGGTGAGCGTGCAGTCATTGTTTTACAGCCCCAACCACTCCCATCCCAAGATTTTTACTCGATTGTTTTTATCATAGATATCCTATTTTATACAATTTTTATGGTTTTATGTTTTAAAAATACCTCCACGGGGTTCCTTTATTCTGAAAGATTGTCCATAGATATCACGTAAAATAAACCTATTTTTACGATTTCTACCATGAACTCTCTCCACGTGTCGCCGAGGTTTAGAATAAAATTAAATTCCCTACTATCGCCCAATCTTTGTCACTGCAAAAGGCAATTGCTTCATCTTTTGTAGTGTAACACACATAGATCGAGACAATAAATCCATATTGTGGTATTGCACTATTGTTTCACATTACACTTGGTGAATAACATTATAAAATCGCTGGCGTTACAAGTTACCTTTTCGGTATCTCACCACTTTTCGGATGGCTCCCGTATTTTTTCGCGGTAATTTTGTAAAACGGGAACCAGCTGAGGCAAAGACGTTGTCATCAAAAAATATAACAGTTGATTCAGCTTTACAGTACAGTAGTTTTCTGTTAGTAATGAGGTTTCAGCCAGTGCTATAGTAAAATTTCACGGAATGTTCTAGTGTGCCACTGTTATAATCGTGTTGATTTGTACGCCGTACCAATACGTGAGCGATAATAGCCCGAAACCAAGTCATTGAGTCAACCACCAGTTGCAAGAGGGGGGAGGGGGTATTACATTGATTGTCATAATACCTTCTTGTCACAATATTGTTTAAATATATTTTTAAATAACACCCTTTCTGTGGGTGATGATTTGGCAGGGCAAACACCGAAAGGACACTGCAAGGACCTAATTCACCTGTTACAGAATAACTTTAACCTACTATGACTCTTGTTTTTGCTTACATTTTATGTTAAATTATTATTTATACCAGGCTGGGATTCACAAAAGGTCTTAAATCTCCGACAAAATTTTAGCTGAGACCTAGACGTGGTTGCTGCTGCGATCGACCCTAACGGGATCAAACGCCGTGGGTCCACCAGATTTAAAAGTAGAGATTCAAAAAATAGTACAACCTCGACATTCATTGGCTTCTTAAATGTGTTTAAATGAAAATATATCCAACAAAGAGAAACACTTGGCACTTCCGGTAATAATTTTACGAAGCCGAAGGTTAAATGCCGTATACAAACTATGATCTGGATTATTTCTATTCTAATATGACATCTAAGTTTATTTAAGAGACTTTTTTCATTTATTTTTAATTTTTACAAGGAATAAATTGTTTCACGTAGGTTTGTTTACATTGTTGCAGACCTGGGGTGAGTACTTTTACTTGGTACGTGTACTTAATTACTTATTTTCAAGTACTTGTACTTGACAGCTGAAACTTAAAAGTACTTGTTAAACCTACCCAGGCCTGCATTGTGGTGACCTTAGCAACCGGCTGTTCCATCCATTGTACCTTTAATTTGATATAAAATATGTACAAAACATATTTAAATCACTATAAAATAACACTATAAAATTTGACATTATAAAATTTGTATAAAATATGTACGCAGGATGGAAGGGTAGTGCGATTGTTGTCAGATAAATGTGTGCGCATAAAACTGAAAACTTGTTTCTGCGCAACTCGTCATGTTAGAATGTTATTCTATGTCCACCATTGTTTACCATAACTGAAATAATTCTTTTATATTTATAGCCGTTAATATAAACCATTCTAGTCTTCCCCTGTATAAAATGTTACTGTAAATTGGAGAAAATTTTTAAAAAGTTAAAGAGGCCAATAGTGTTCTGTAAATATTATTTTCTTAAAAAAAGCACAACAGAGTTACACTAATGCTTCGTTAAGAACTTTGTTTCTAACAAAGTACTACAGAAATGATCCCTCATCACATTCACATACTAATGCAAAACATAATATTACAAATAATTTTTTTACAGTGAAATAATATTTGTTAAACATTAAAAAAGAAGTGTTGAAGTTAAGTAGAAGTCAGAAATATTTTAAATATTTGCTTCAGCAATGCCGACAAAAGGGTTACAATAGTTTTTTTTATCAGAACTATTGTGGCATTGGTAACATTTCAGGGAAACTCGAAATATTTCCACAAACTAATCAAGAATGTTGAACAGCTTCAAAAAATTAAATGCACTAATCTAAATAGATGCAAGAAATCAAGTCACACTTGAATCCAATATAAAATCTTCCTGATCAATGATGGCCTGGTTACTGTCTTCCACTAAATGGACATATTTATATAATTTCAATAAATTGAAATTATTTTTCATTAAATTTTTGGTATTGATACAACATTTCACTTTGTAATCCCTATGTCTAAATATTAAAGCTATTCTTTGAAGAAATACAAAACCTTTGTACCTTCATGTATCATATATTGGAAACATAATGCAAGTAACACAAAACTTTGCATTTGTAGTACACCTACAATAAATTATGAAAAAGAAATTTGGAATAAATTCCAAGTCAGGTAACTACACTTTCAAATACCAATAACTCTAGGGAAGTGGGAATTATAGAAATCCGAGGTTTAGGAGAAACCCCACATATGAACGGCAATAAATGCAAACCAATCAGAATTTTAAAATGGAGGGTGAAAACTAAAAATTGTTGTTAAAAGTCAATATATTACGTTTACACACATAAAATAGCATTATTGGATTGACATTTTAAATATTTTAACAAACTCTGAATTGTTTCATAGTTTTACAGATAGTTTTGATGGTGAGTAAGCTAATCTTTGAAATCTCTACTTTTAAAGGGGGTGGATCCATGGTGTTAGATCCCGTTAGGGTCGATCGCCACGGTAACCACGTCTAGCTAAGACCAGTCATAAGTTTGAGGCTTTTGTCTTAGCTGAGATTTTCTCAAGTTAGAATTCACAAGTGCTTAGCAAAATCTTAGCTGGGACAAAATTTATGCAAACAGTCTTAACTATTTTGTATCCAAATTAACAAATTTTAGCAAAACAAAAATGTTTTTTGCCGATAAATACACCAAACATTGTCTTCAAAATTATAAAACAGATTTGTTACTTTTTTTTTGGTAAAGTGATATAAAAGTAATAATCCTTGTGTTTTATTGGGAGTCAGCCATTTTTATGACAATATTTTCAAAGTGACTCCTGTCACGGCATTGTGGTTTGAAGTTTTCGTCTAAAATCACGTCATCGCACTAAAAATCAATGAGTTTCAACAACTCAATTGATTTATTAGTGGTTTATTTGCTTGGCAATTGTGTAGAATATATAAATGAGGTCATGGAAATGATGGAATTCCATGGAGTTTCCCAACAATGTTTGTATAAATACTTTACTATGTCAATATTCGTGGACAGCACATTAACATTCATCAGGTCACTGATTTCCATGGTGGTTTCGTAACAATATTTTCTGCTTTAAGATCAAATACTAGATGGACTATCCTCGATAGATGGGTTTTCGATATGACAACATAAACTGACAATGGTGAGTATCAAAACGTATGCAACCCAAGTTATCTGAAATATAACAAGAATATTAAATCCACAAATTCTTTGATTCAGTTCGATTGCATATTCATTGTAAAATATTATAAAAACCTCATCCTGAAACAAGACTGTGAGGTTATAGTTTAAATGATTGAAAACTTGAATATATCAAAAACCCGTACATCGGCTATACACAGCTCATGAATATTTATATATGCATGACAAATATTTGACAATTCCATGGCATTTTTAACAATAGTTTACTTGAAGATCAAAATTTGTGGGCTATTTATTAATATTCATGATGTCATAGCACTCTGTGGGGTTTCCTAACATATTTTATTGGTGCGAATTGATGGTATTATTTACGATGTCGTGATTTTAGACAAAAACTTCAAGCCGTGATACTGTGACAGGAGTCACTCCGCAATATTTTTGCCACAAGGAGGTAAAATGTGGAAATTTGTAAGAAATTGATTGATGTAAATTTCTATTACAATGCACAGAAATTTCTTTTATGCAAAGTATACATCCCCATATTATATATTTTTGTTGGGATAGCAAAGGGTAAATACATGCAATGGAATATTTCAAAAATATCTAAGTCTGCCCTACAGTGGGCTTAAAGTTAAGACAAAACTTAAGACAAAATTTTGTCTTAGACCTTTTATGAATCCCATTTTGTCTAAGCACCAAGCATTTAAAAGTATATCAATGTTATGTAGCCCTTTTGTGTGGTCTTCTCTGTTACAAAAAGTGACAATAGGCAGATTTTAATCTGAAGTAGAACAATACTGTTATTGCAGTTGTCTTCACTTGACCCCCGGATGTAGTTTTCATCAAGACCGATTTTCTGTCTCATCACCAATTGGTACTGAGATACTGATTCCTGCAATGGTGAGGGATAGAGTTCTCTAGTACTTATGTTCTATGTAAATCTTGTACAGCAGAAAATTATTGCATTTACTTAAAAATGTCCTTGCTTTGACGTCACAATATCAACATATCCAGTTTATAATACATATATCATTAGTAGATTCATTACACTAACCTGATTTTACAAGTCAGGAATTAAGCGTCCCGCAAGGGACGCTTGTTTGTGTATGGGAGAGCTTCTGGCTCCGCCGGCTCCGCCGGCTCCGGCGGCTCCGCCGGCTCCGCCGGCTCCGCCGGCTCCGCATTTTGTTTTCCTTATAACTCTGTAACCGTTAGGCGGATTCTTTTCAAATTTGGCAGGTTTAGGCAGTAGCCTTGGGGAATTTTTTTGAATATGCTGCAGTGACATTTCAACCAATCAGAGAGGTCACATGACCAAAAATGTCTTTTTTCGATGGGGAAGCTTGTCCGGATGATAACTTGAAAGGAATTTTATCAATTCACCTGAAACTTGGCAAATACATTCATTCTATTAAAATCTGGAAATCATTAGATTTTGGCATTGATTGGTCAAGAAATGGCCGAGTAATTAATGATTAATTAATCATTACGAATTTTCCAAATAAGGAAAACACAAAAATGCTTATATCTCGAAAACCGTGCTAGATAGAGCGATTTCGACAAAATTTTTGACCCGCAGGGTATCTCTGCGGAGTAGTTTTCCCAATTTTCAAAAAATTTTTGTCTCGCCCAAAATGGCGGCCATTTTGAATTTTCGAAATTTTCGCAAAAATTGCAAAACACAAAAATGCTTATATCTCAAAAACCGTGCTAGATAGAGCAATTTCGACAAAATTTTTGACCCGCAGGATATCTCTGCAGAGTACTTTTCCCAATTTTCAAAAAATTTTTGTCTCGCCAAAAATGGCGGCCATTTTGAATTTTCGAAATTTTCGCAAAAATTGCAAAACACAAAAATGCTTATATCTCGAAAACCGTGCTAGATAGAGCGATTTCGACGAAATTTTTGACCCACAGGGTATCTCTGCAGAGTAGTTATCCCAATTTTGAAAAAATTTTTGTCTCGCCAAAAATGGCGGCCATTTTGAATTTTCGAATTTTTCGCAAAAAATTGCAAAACACAAAAATGCTTATATCTCAAAAACTGTGCTAGATAGAGCAATTTCGACAAAATTTTTGACCCTCAGGATATCTCTGCGGAGTACTTTTCCCAATTTTCAAAAAATTTTTGTCTCGCCAAAAATGGCGGCCATTTTGAATTTTCGAAATTTTCGCAAAAATTGCAAAACACAAAAATGCTTATATCTCGAAAACCGTGCTAGATAGAGCGATTTCGACGAAATTTTTGACCCTCAGGGTATCTCTGCAGAGTAGTTATCCCAATTTTGAAAAGATTTTTGTCTCGCCAAAAATGGCGGCCATTTTGAATTTTTGAATTTTTCGCAAAAATTGCAAAACATAAAAATGCTTATATCTCGAAAACCCTGCTAGATAGAGCGATTTCGACGAAATTTTTGACCCGCAGGGTATCTCTACAGAGTAGCTGCCAATTTTCAAAAAATTTTTGTCTCGCCAAAAATGGCGGCCATTTTGAATTTTCGAATTTTTCGCAAAATTGCAAAACACAAAAATGCTTATATCTCGAAAACCCTGCTAGATAGAGCGATTTCGACGAAATTTTTGACCCACAGGGTATCTATGAAGAGTAGCCATGCCAATTTTCAAAAAAATTTTGTCTTGCCAAAAATGGCGGCCATTTTGAATTTTCGAATTTTTGCGCAAAAATTGCACAACACAAAAATGCTAATATTTCGAAAACCGTGCTACATAGAGCGATTTCAACGAAATTTTTTATCTTCAGGGTATCTCTGCAGAGCAGCTATCCCAAAGAGCTTTCACTTGGTGAAGTTTCAGACCCATAGCTAATTGCTCACCTACTCAAAATGAGTAAATGCGAATTACCTCTAAAAGTATTGCAGATGGCCAATTTTTCTCAAATAACTCATTCACCTACTTTTGGAAGAGCTTTCACATGGTGAAGTTTCAGACCCATAGCCAATTACTCACCTACTCATAGCCAATTACTCACCTACTCAAAATGAGTAAATGCGAATTATCTCTAAAAGTATTGCAGATAGCCAATTTTTCTCAAATAACTCATTCACCTACTTTTGGGAGAGCTTTCACATGGTGAAGTTTCACACCCATAGCTAATTATTTACCTACTCAAAATGAGTAAATGCTAATTATCTGTAAAAGTATTGCGGATACCCAATTTTTGTCAAATAACTCATTCATCTACTTGTGGGAGAGCTTTCACATGGTGAAGTTTCAGACCCATAGCTAATTACTCACCTACTCAAAATGAGTAAATGCGAATTATCTCTAAAAGTATTGCGGATAGCCAATTTTTCTCAAATAACTCATTCACCTACTTTTGGGAGAGCTTTCACTTGCTGAAGTTTCAGACCCATAGCTAATTACTCACCTACTCAAAATGAGTAAATGCGAATTATCTCTAAAAATATTGCAGATAGCCAATTTTTGTCAAATAACTCATTCACCTACTTTTGGGAGAGCTTTCACTTGGTGAAGTTTCAGACCCATAGCTAATTACTCACCTACTCAAAATGAGTAAATGCGAATTATCTCTAAAAGTATTGCAGATAGCCAATTTTTGTCAAATTAATCATTCACCTACTTTTGGGAGAGCTTTCACTTGGTGAAGTTTCAGGCCCATAGCTAATTACTCACCTACTCAAAATGAGTAAATGCGAATTATCTCTAAAAGTATTGCAGATAGCCAATTTTTCTCAAATAACTCATTCACCTACTTTTGGGAGAGCTTTCACTCTGTAAAGTTTCAGACCCACAGCTAATTACTCACCTACTCAAAATGAGTAAATGCGAATTATCTCTAAAAGTATTGCGGATAGCCAATTTTTCTCAAATAACTCATTCACCTACTTTTGGCAGAGCTTTCACTCTGTGAAGTTTCAGACCCATAGCTAATTACTCACCTACTCAAAATGAGTAAATGCGAATTATCTCTAAAAGTATTGCGGATAGCCAATTTTTCTCAAATAACTCATTCACCTACTTGTGGGAGAGCTTTCACTCTGTGAAGTTTCAGACCCATAGCTAATTACTCACCTACTCAAAATGAGTAAATGCGAATTATCTCTAAAAGTATTGCAGATAGCCATTTTTTCTCAAATAATTCATTCACCTACTTTTGGGAGAGCTTTCACTTGGTGAAGATTCAGACCCATAGCTAATTACTCGTCTACTCAAAATGAGTAAATGCGAATGATCTCTAAAAGTATTGCAGATAGCCAATTTTTCTCAAATAACTCATTCACCTACTTTTGGCAGAGCTTTCACTCTGTGAAGTTTCAGACCCATAGCTAATTACTCACCTACTGAAAATGAGTAAATGTGAATTATCTCTAAAAGTATTGCAGATAGCCAATTTTTCTCAAATAACTCATTCACCTACTTTTGGCAGAGCTTTCACTCTGTGAAGTTTCAGACCCATAGCTAATTACTCACCTACTCAAAATGAGTAAATGCGAATTATCTCTAAAAGTATTGCAGATAGCCAATTTTTCTCAAATAACTCATTCACCTACTTTTGGGAGAGCTTTCACTCTGTGAAGTTTCAGACCCATAGCTAATTACTCACCTACTCAAAATGAGTAAATGCGAATTATCTCTAAAAGTATTGCAGATAGCCAATTTTTCTCAAATTAATCATTCACCTACTTTTGGGAGAGCTTTCACTTGGTGAAGATTCAGACCCATAGCTAATTACTCGTCTACTCAAAATGAGTAAATGCGAATGATCTCTAAAAGTATTGCAGATAGCCAATTTTTCTCAAATAACTCATTCACCTACTTTTGGGAGAGCTTTCACTTGGTGAAGTTTCAGACCCATAGCTAATTACTCACCTACTCAAAATGAGTAAATGCGAATTATCTCTAAAAGTATTGCAGATAGCCAATTTTTCTCAAATAAATCATTCACCTACTTTTGGCAGAGCTTTCACTTGGTGAAGTTTCAGACCCATAGCTAATTATTCACCTACTCAAAATGAGTAAATGTGAATTATCTCTAAAAGTATTGCAGATAGCGAATTTTTCTCAAATAACTCATTCACCTACTTTTGGGAGAGCTTTCACTCTGTGAAGTTTCAGACCCATAGCTATTTATTCACCTACTCAAAATGAGTAAATGCTAATTATCTGTAAAAGTATTGCGGATACCCAATTTTTATCAAATACTCATTCATCTACTTGTGGGAGAGCTTTCACATGGTGAAGTTTCAGACCCATAGCTAATTACTCACCTACTCAAAATGAGTAAATGCGAATTATCTCTAAAAGTATTGCAGATAGCCAATTTTTCTCAAATAACTCATTCACCTCCTTTTGGGAGAGCTTTCACTTGGTGAAATTTCAGACCCATAGCTAATTATTCACCTACTCAAAATGAGTAAATGTGAATTATCTCTTAATAGTATTGCAGATAGCCAATTTTTCTCAAATAACTCATTCACCTACTTTTGGAAGACCTTTCACACACGAAAATGAAAAATTGTGAATATCTCGGAAAAGCTATTTCTTCTGCTTTAATGCTCGGCGGGACATACACACCACGGCAGTGGTCTTGACAAAAATTTTTGTCTCCCCAAAAATGGTGGCCATTTTGAATTTTGAAAGTTTTTGCAAAACACAAAAATGCTTATATCTCGAAAACCGTGCTATATGGAGCGAACTCAACAAAATTTTTGACCTGCTGGGTATCTCTGCAGAGTAGCCATGCCAATTTTCAAAATATTTTTGTCTCCCCAAATATAGCGGACATTTTTAATTTTTTTATTTTTTGCAAAACACAAAAATGCTTATATCTTGACAACCATGCTAGATAGAGCAGACTGCGCTGACTTTGGTTGCCACAACAGTATAAGGCTAGAAACGAAGCATTTTCTTAATACTTTAGCACTCACCTTTATATCCTTTTCGGGACGCTTTGTTTTTGCTATGCAAAAACATTATCTTTTTTTTTTGCGAGCGATCCTCTAGTTTATTTTGTAAATAGCACTATTAAGGTGGGGATCTGTGTTTAGAAGTGTGTACTAGAATTATACAAGTAGACCAAAATGATAATGTATAGGGTATCTCTTTAACTTCATTGAGACTTCTATAATAATTTTCAAATTTGTGATATGTGAAAAGGTAATGTGGATACCTTTTCAGGGTTCCCACTTCACTCTATATTGTAAAGAGTACTCTTTATTTTTGGCAAAATGGAAAATTACTCTTTATTTCAGGCACTACTCTTTATTTTTAGGAAAGCTCTCTATATACCTATCTCTATATATCTATCGAGGATGAAAAATTGTTCAAGGCATGCAAATCTGTCTGTTTGTCTGTTTGCTAGAGACATTACAAGGGGGGTACCCCCACCAAAAGTGTGAAAATTTCAACTTATCACAATTTTCTCTGACTATTGCAGGGATTTTTCTCATATCTTGCATATATGTACTAGGCCAGAGGTAGATTCTCTTGTGTGAGTATGAGACCTGGATCTGTCTTACTTTTTTTTTAATAAATTTTTTTAATAATTTTTAATGCATTAAAATTCATGAAATCATGCACTAAATCACTTATAACTTCAAAAGTGTTGCATTTACAGCATTTTGTGAAAATATGTTGTTCAGCTACTTTTTTCATAGCTACAATATGGTGAGTAAGTTGGGTGTCTGTCTCAATAGCTAAGTGGGTAATAGCTACTTTTGGGCTTTTCAGTAACTTCCATCATGAGTAAAATCACTTGTAACTTAAAAACTATTGCATTTAGAGAATTTCGTATAAATATGTTATTCAGCTACTTTTGGGCCAGCTATAACATAGTAAAATTTCAGACCTGTAGCTCATGGCATAGCTGAGTAATAGCTACTTTTAGGTTATCACTGTTGAGTAAATCACTTATAACTTGAAAACTATTGCATTTAGAGTATTTTGTTTCAATATGTTATTCACCTATTTTGGGGTCAGCTATAACATAGTGAAGTTTCAGACCTGTGGCTCATTTCATAGCTGAGTAATAGCTACTTTGAAGTTCTCACTGTTGAGTAAATCAGTTATAATTGGAAAACTATTGCATTTACAGAAATTTGTGCAAATATGTTATTCAGCTACTTTTGGGTCAGCTATAACATAGTGAAATTATAGACCTATAGCTCATGGCACAACTGAGCAATAGCTATTCTCAGGTACTGACTGTTGAGTAAATCAGCTATAACTTGAAAAATATTGCATTTGGAGTATTTTGTTAAAATATATTGTTCACCTACTTTTGGGTCAGCTATAACATAGTGAAATTACAGACCTATAGCTCATGGCATAGCGGAGCAATAGCTATTTTCAGGTTCTCACTATTGAGTAAATCAGTTGTAGCTTGAAAACTATTGCATTTACAGTAGTTTGCTTAAATATGTTGTTCACCTACTTTTGGGTTAGCTATAACATAGTAAAATTTCAGACATGTAGCTCATTGCATAGCTGAGTAATAGTTCCTTTGAGGTTCTCACTGTTGAGTAAATCAGTTGTAACTTGAAAACTATTACATTTAGAGTAATTTGTTAAATATGTTATTCACAGAATTTTTGGTCAGCTATAACATAGTGAAATTGCAGACCTCTATGTCATGGCATAGCTGAGCAATAGCTACTTTCAGGTTCTCACTGTTGAGTAAATCATTGTATCCACTGGATAGCCGCAGTGTGTAGAGAGATTTCACCATTACTGCTCTGATGAAAAAAAATATTATAGCTAGCTTTCTTAAGTTTGCAGTATATATTAATAACCATAAAATGTTGTCTGGGAATATTTTTGGCCTCATTTTGAGAAACAAGATGGCCGCCACAGGTGTTTTTTGTCAGTCATGAAAAGTGCTTATATCTCCCTTATTATTGATCCTAGAGGTTTGGGATGATAAACCAACCTGTAGGAAATCATGGGGTGGGAATCTTTTGGTGTGGTCAGATTTGACCTTCAATGACCCTTCCTTCAAGGTCAAACAAGGATAGCCAAACTTAAAAGTGCTTATAACTCGCTTATTATTGGTCCCAGAGGTTTGGGATGGTAAACAGACAGGAAATCATGGGCTGTGAATCTGTTGATATGGTCCGATTTGACCTTGGAACCCTCCTTCAAGGTCAAATAAGGATAGCGAAAATTGAAAGTGCCTACAACTCGCTTATTATTGGTGACAGAGATTTGGGATGGTAAACCATCCCATAGGAAATCATTGGCTCGGAATCTTTTGGTATGGTCAGATTTGACCTTTGGACCCCTCCTTCAAGGTCAAATGAGGACAGCCAAGCTTAAAAGTGCTTATAACTCATTTATAATTGGTCCTAGAGGTTTGGAATGGTAAACCATAGGAAATCATGGGCTGGGAATGTATTTGTGTGGTTAGATTTGACCTTGGACCCCTTCTTCAAGGTCGAACGAGGATATTGCATTTGTAGTATTTCTTTAAATATGTTTTAACCTATTTTTTACACTTAAACAATTACCTTGTTATTTTCCTTCATAATACCATTTACAGGGCACAACTTTTTTATCCTTTTCTTCTGTCAGCTTCGGAATTTCTTTCGAACTTGCTGTTCAGTTACCATTTACTGTATTTCTGTACAGCCCTTTTCCTGATAATTATTCTGTCCTCTAATCACCTTCACAAATCAAAAACACTCAGTCAGCTGACACAGTGCCTGTTCACGGGCACTCTCCTCTTGTTTGAAAACCATCCTTTGTTTTGTTTTTTTGCGATGCTTTGGCACACTTTGCTGTAGTACCAATTTTAAATGGATTGTGACAGTTTGTGCATATGTATTTATTGCATAATATATATGGACAGTATATTTACGTATACTGTATGCAACAAATGGACATGCTGAATTTACAGGATTGAATTTGCAGGACATCAAATTCTTTTGGATCTGGAGCAACACAAGATTCTACGTTATGTTGAAACAAGATGGCTGAGTATTCTGCCTGTAGCAGAGAGAGTCTTAGAGCAGCTTGCAGCACTAAGGGAATTATTCAAGTCTTTGAATTCTAGAAAGGACAATAAATCTTTGAAAAATCAACCAAGATTAAGCGTATCTTGTGCGCTTTGAACAAGCCAGAATTACCAGTTTATCTGACTTTTATTTGCCATGGACTGAAGGCTTTTCTCTGTTATGAAAAGATGTTTCATTGTGAGGAACCAATGATCCATTGTTTGTATTATGAAATGATGGAATTCACTAAATGTCTTGCTTCCCGGTTCATCAAACCAGATGTGTTGTCTAAGATTAAACATGCCACTCATTTTCTTGATTTGAAGTATGCTGATTTGGGCAATCAGTTGGATGATTCTAAACTCAGCCTGGGCAACAGTACAAGGGAACTTCTCAAACACAACAAAGATAAACTCTCTGAACTTAGTGTTAAAGAAATACATTCTCAGGCATGGGCTTTCTATGTTAAAGCATTTGAGAAGGTATTGCACTAACTGCCGTTCCATACTCGGATACTGGAAGATCTCGGTTTCCTCAACATTGAGCTCAGGATGACAGCAGATATTGTGACTGCTGTAAAGAGGGTAACATTGAAATTGCCAAATGTGATATCTGGATCAGAGGTTGATCAAGTGATGGATAAGTGGAAATTATTTACTCAATATATCTAGATTCAAGTATTGTAAACATACTATCTCCTGATCAGTCATCTGTTTTGCAAGGCAAGCCAAGGTTAGATGTTTTGTGGTCAAGAGTGCATCAGTAACAAGGTCCATCAAGAGATTTAAAGTATCCTTTGATTGGTAAACTAACCAAGGCATGTTTGGCCTTGGCACATGATAATGCTGACACAGAGTGATCTTTCTCAGATGTAGCCAATATAATGAGAAAGGACAGGACCTGATTGGAATGTCTTACATTAAATGCTCTTCTATCTGTGAGGAGTTATCTCCATGTTAATGGACTAAATTGTACCACTATGACAATTGATACAAATCTCCTGTCTCTTGCAAGGGATGCCCGCAAGTCATACAATGAGAGACAAATGCAGCAACAGAGGGAAAGAGAAAGTCAACAAAAATCAAGAAAATTAATGAGGAACTTGATGCACTGAACAAGATGATTTAAACTGAAAAAGACAAAGCAACAAACTGAAAACTGCAAAGGCATGTGCATCTTCTGCATCTCAAAAAGAGGAAAGAAGAAATGGTTGCGAGGGCTCAGTTATTGTTGAAAGAAGCTGGGGAAAGCAAGGGAAAGAAGCAGCAAAAGAACGAGAAGAGGCAGCAAAACAGTTGAAAAAGGAAGAAAATAAAATTGTTAACAAAACAATCAAAAGAGCAGCTAAAGAGACCACCACAAAATCAAAGAGAAAAAAGTAAACATGAATCAAAATGTAATTGAGATGACTTTGTATACATTTGGAGATGTTCAGATATTTAAGTGTTGCGATATCTTAAAATGAGAAATATTCATTAAAAGCTGGTAATTGTTTAAGACAATAAAACACTTAATTATAAATATTCCACTGTGATGAGACCAAGTTAAATCTGTCATATCAGTGTTTCTTTTTTTTGTTTCATCAAACATGAAGTCTCTCATATCAGTGATTCTTAATTCACTTTTAAAGTAATTAAGGGCCAGTGAATTGAAAAAAGTGATTATTTACTGGAATCATTGTTATTATGTAATTTATTTAACACGTGTTAATTTAGTAAATATTTTTTGTTTAGTGTATTATTGTAAAGGATAATTTAATAGTGTAACTGGTCATGTGCATTGATAATTATTTAAAAATGTATATCTTGTATTAAAGAAAATGTTGGATTATAGATAGCACTAATTGTTTTATGATGTACTTCATAAAATTTGTAAAGTTTTAATCATAAATATATGTTACAAATTTTTCTTTTCAAAATCTGTCATAATCTGAATAAGTGGCAATGGTACATCAATATTTCTTGTAGGGTAAATACATGATCATGTAATATTATGTGACCATGGAAGAGAGCATGTAAATATTTTGAGATGTGATTAGATCATTTCAATTCAATATTGCCTACACTAGAACATTTAGCACTGGGACATTTCGTACGAGAAAAAATATTTCATAAGACAATTTGTAAAAAAACTAGTCATCTAAATAATGATTATTTTTAAAAATCTACTCAAAAGAATCTTTCTGATGACTACCATAATCCCATTACAGCACAAATGTATCATATACATGTATTCAGTAAAGAACAGTCACTTTCATTCTGTTGTTTAATTAATATGAGTTGTTTAAATCCAACATTATAACTTTAACAATACATTTTGATCTGACAATATCATGGAAGTAACTCCGTATGTTGTTAAAATGCAGTGTATTTCATGTAAGTTTCATGTATGTTATCCTAAAATTTTCATTTTTAAATGTTTCGGTATTAAATGTTCCACACTGGGTATGAATTGTCAGATTATGAATTGTCCCTGAGCAAAATTTCCCAGTACGAAATGTCTACGCAATCCTACATTAGGGCCGGTTAAAAGACAGTACATACATTTTAACCTGGTGTTCTGAGTGGTAAAATTTAAATCTTTGAGAATTATAAAATACTTGGATCAATAAATGGTATTTCTTTTACTCTTTATTATGTCCACCCCCCTGGGGGGTGGATATATTATTTTTGCTTTTTTCGCCGTCCGATGTCCGTTGTCCGATGTCCGGCGTCCGATGTCCGGCGTCACGCATGGTTTCCGCTCATTTAAAGGAAAAGTATTAGAGCTATTGTCACCAAATTTGGTATGCAGGCTTATTGGGTCAGTAGCTTGCTTGGGATTGCTTTTGGCTGTTGTACCTCTTTTGCTTACTGAGTAATACTTAAGTACAGCTATTTTCAGTACCCATTGGTTTCCGTGCATTTAAGCCAAAATAATTAAAGATATTTTACTACAATTTTGAATACAAGATTGTTATGTCCATAGCTCGCTTGGTATTGCATTTGGGACTGATAGCTTTGTCAGTACATGAGTAATAGCCATTTAGGTACTTCATTGTGTATTTTCAGTACTACTTTTGAGTAATTTGCTAATATCTCAGAAACCGTAAGAGATAGAGCGATTTCGACAGAATTTTTGACCCACAGGGTATCTAAGGAATGCAATCTATGCAATTTTCCAAAAATTTTCCCCTCCCCAAAAATGGCGGCCATTTTGAATTTTTGAATTTTTGCCAAAAATGGCAAAACACTAATTTGCTTCTATCTCCTTAACCGTGCGAGATAGAGCGATTTCGGCAAAATTTTCGACCCACAGGGTATCTAAAAATTCTACTCTTGCCAATTTTTAAAAAATTTTCCCCTCCCCAAAAATGGCGGCCATTTTGAATTTTCGAATTTTTGCCAAAAATGGCAAAACACTAATTTGCTTCTATCTCCTTAACCGTGCGAGATAGAGCGATTTCGTCGAAATTTTCGACCCACAGGGTATCTGAGCATTGTACTCTTGGTAAATTTTAAAAAATTTTCCCCTCCCCAAAAATGGCAGCCATTTTGAATTTTCGAATTTTTGCCAAAAATGGCAAAACACTAATTTGCTTCTATCTCCTTAACCGTGCGAGATAGAGCGATTTCGTCGAAATTTTCGACCCACAGGGTATCTAAGGAATGCAATCTTTGCAATTTTCAAAAAGTTTTCCCGTCTCCAAAAATGGCGGCCATTTTGAATTTTCGAATTTTTGCCAAAAATGGCAAAACACTAATTTGCTTCTATCTCCTTAACCGTGCGAGATAGAGCGATTTCGTCGAAATGTTCGACCCACAGGGTATCTAAGGAATGTAATATTTGCAATTTTCAAAAAATTTTCCCCTCCCCAAAAATGGCGGCCATTTTGAATTTTCGAATTTTTGCCAAAAATGGCAAAACACAAATTTGCTTCTATCTCCTTAACTGTGCGAGATAGAGCGATTTCGTCGAAATGTTCGACCCACAGGGTATCTAAGGAATGTAATATTTGCAATTTTCAAAAAATTTTCCCCTCCCCAAAAATGGCGGCCATTTTGAATTTTCGAATTTTTGCCAAAAATGGCAAAACACTAATTTGCTTCTATCTCCTTAACCGTGCGAGATAGAGCGATTTCGTCGAAATTTTCGACCCACAGGGTATCTAAGGAATGTAATATTTGCAATTTTCAAAAAATTTTCCCCTCCCCAAAAATGGCGGCCATTTTGAATTTTCGAATTTTTGCCAAAAATGGCAAAACACTAATTTGCTTCTATCTCCTTAACCGTGCGAGATAGAGCGATTTCGTCGAAATTTTCGACCCACAGAGTATTTAAGGAATGCAATCTGCAATTTTCCAAAAATTTTCCCCTCCCCTAAAATGGCGGCCATTTTGAATTTTTCGAATTTTTGCCAAAAATGGCAAAACACAAATTTGCTTCTATCTCCTTAACCGTGCGAGATAGAGCGATTTCGTCGAAATTTTCGACCCACACGGTATCTAAGGAATGCAATCTTTGCAATTTTCAAAAAGTTTTCCCGTCCCCAAAAATGGCGGCCATTTTGAATTTTCGAATTTTTGCCAAAAATGGCAAAACACAAATTTGCTTCTATCTCCTTAACCGTGCGAGATAGAGCGATTTCGTCGAAATTTTCGACCCACAGGATATCTAAGGAATGTAATATTTGCAATTTTCAAAAAATTTTCCCCTCCCCAAAAATGGCGGCCATTTTGAATTTTCGAATTTTGGCCAAAAATGGCAAAACACTAATTTGCTTCTATCTCCTTAACCGTGCGAGATAGAGCGATTTCGGCAAAATTTTCGACGCACAGGGTATCTAACCAATATTTTAAAAAAATTTTCCCCTCCCCAAAAATGGCAGCCATTTTGAATTTTCGAATTTTTGCCAAAAATGGCAAAACACTAATTTGCTTCTATCTCCTTAACCGTGCGAGATAGAGCGATTTCGTCGAAATTTTCGACCCACAGGGTATCTGAGCAATGCAATCTTTGCAATTTTAAAAAAATTTTCCCCTCCCCAAAAATGGCGGCCATTTTGAATTTTCGAATTTTTGCCAAAAATGGCAAAACACTAATTTGCTTCTATCTCCTTAACCGTGCGAGATAGAGCGATTTCGGCAAAATTTTCGACGCACAGGGTATCTAACCAATATTTTTAAAAAATTTTCCCCTCCCCAAAAATGGCGGCCATTTTGAATTTTAGAATTTTTGCCAAAAATGGCAAAACACAAATTTGCTTCTATCTCCTTAACTGTGCGAGATAGAGCGATTTCGTCGAAATTTTCGACCCACGGGGTATTTAAGGAATGCAATCTGCAATTTTCCAAAAATTTTCCCCTCCCCTAAAATGGCGGCCATTTTGAATTTTTCGAATTTTTGCCAAAAATGACAAAACACAAATTTGCTTCTATCTCCTTAACCGTGCGAGATAGAGCGATTTCGTCGAAATTTTCGACCCACAGGGTATCTAAGGAATGCAATCTTTGCAATTTTCAAAAAGTTTTCCCGTCCCCAAAAATGGCGGCCATTTTCGAATTTTCGAATTTTTGCCAAAAATGGCAAAACACTAATTTGCTTCTATCTCCTTAACCGTGCGAGATAGAGCGATTTCGTCGAAATGTTCGACCCACAGGGTATCTAAGGAATGTAATATTTGCAATTTTCAAAAAATTTTCCCCTCCCCAAAAATGGCGGCCATTTTGAATTTTCGAATTTTTGCCAAAAATGGCAAAACACTAATTTGCTTCTATCTCCTTAACCGTGCGAGATAGAGCGATTTCGTCGAAATTTTCGACCCACAGGGTATCTAAGGAATGTAATATTTGCAATTTTCAAAAAATTTTCCCCTCCCCAAAAATGGCGGCCATTTTGAATTTTCGAATTTTTGCCAAAAATGGCAAAACACTAATTTGCTTCTATCTCCTTAACCGTGCGAGATAGAGCGATTTCGTCGAAATTTTCGACCCACAGGGTATCTAAGGAATGTAATATTTGCAATTTTCAAAAAATTTTCCCCTCCCCAAAAATGGCGGCCATTTTGAATTTTCGAATTTTTGCCAAAAATGGCAAAACACTAATTTGCTTCTATCTCCTTAACCGTGCGAGATAGAGCGATTTCGTCGAAATTTTCGACCCACAGGGTATCTAAGGAATGTAATATTTGCAATTTTCAAAAAATTTTCCCCTCCCCAAAAATGGCGGCCATTTTGAATTTTCGAATTTTTGCCAAAAATGGCAAAACACTAATTTGCTTCTATCTCCTTAACCGTGCGAGATAGAGCGATTTCGTCGAAATTTTCGACCCACAGGGTATCTAAGGAATGTAATATTTGCAATTTTCAAAAAATTTTCCCCTCCCCAAAAATGGCGGCCATTTTGAATTTTCGAATTTTTGCCAAAAATGGCAAAACACTAATTTGCTTCTATCTCCTTAACCGTGCGAGATAGAGCGATTTCGTCGAAATTTTCGACCCACAGGGTATCTAAGGAATGTAATATTTGCAATTTTCAAAAAATTTTCCCCTCCCCAAAAATGGCGGCCATTTTGAATTTTCGAATTTTTGCCAAAAATGGCAAAACACTAATTTGCTTCTATCTCCTTAACCGTGCGAGATAGAGCGATTTCGTCGAAATTTTCGACCCACAGGGTATCTAAGGAATGTAATATTTGCAATTTTCAAAAAATTTTCCCCTCCCCAAAAATGGCGGCCATTTTGAATTTTCGAATTTTTGCCAAAAATGGCAAAACACTAATTTGCTTCTATCTCCTTAACCGTGCGAGATAGAGCGATTTCGTCGAAATTTTCGACCCACAGAGTATTTAAGGAATGCAATCTGCAATTTTCCAAAAATTTTCCCCTCCCCTAAAATGGCGGCCATTTTGAATTTTTCGAATTTTTGCCAAAAATGGCAAAACACAAATTTGCTTCTATCTCCTTAACCGTGCGAGATAGAGCGATTTCGTCGAAATTTTCGACCCACAGAGTATTTAAGGAATGCAATCTGCAATTTTCCAAAAATTTTCCCCTCCCCTAAAATGGCGGCCATTTTGAATTTTTCGAATTTTTGCCAAAAATGGCAAAACACAAATTTGCTTCTATCTCCTTAACCGTGCGAGATAGAGCGATTTCGTCGAAATGTTCGACCCACAGGGTATCTAAGGAATGTAATATTTGCAATTTTCAAAAAATTTTCCCCTCCCCAAAAATGGTGGCCATTTTGAATTTTCGAATTTTTGCCAAAAATGGCAAAACACTAATTTGCTTCTATCTCCTTAACCGTGCGAGATAGAGCGATTTCGTCGAAATTTTCGACCCACAGGGTATCTAAGGAATGTAATATTTGCAATTTTCAAAAAATTTTCCCCTCCCCAAAAATGGCGGCCATTTTGAATTTTCGAATTTTTGCCAAAAATGGCAAAACACTAATTTGCTTCTATCTCCTTAACCGTGCGAGATAGAGCGATTTCATCGAAATTTTCGACCCACAGAGTATTTAAGGAATGCAATCTGCAATTTTCCAAAAATTTTCCCCTCCCCTAAAATGGCGGCCATTTTGAATTTTTCGAATTTTTGCCAAAAATGGCAAAACACAAATTTGCTTCTATCTCCTTAACCGTGCGAGATAGAGCGATTTCGTCGAAATTTTCGACCCACAGGGTATCTAAGGAATGCAATCTTTGCAATTTTCAAAAAGTTTTCCCGTCCCCAAAAATGGCGGCCATTTTGAATTTTCGAATTTTTGCCAAAAATGGCAAAACACAAATTTGCTTCTATCTCCTTAACCGTGCGAGATAGAGCGATTTCGTCGAAATTTTCGACCCACAGGGTATCTAAGAAATGTAATATTTGCAATTTTCAAAGAATTTTCCCCTCCCCAAAAATGGCGGCCATTTTGAATTTTCGAATTTTTGCCAAAAATGGCAAAACACTAATTTGCTTCTATCTCCTTAACCGTGCGAGATAGAGCGATTTCGGCAAAATTTTCGACGCACAGGGTATCTAACCAATATTTTAAAAAAATTTTCCCCTCCCCAAAAATGGCGGACATTTTGAATTTTCGAATTTTTGCCAAAAATGGCAAAACACAAATTTGCTTCTGTCTCCTTAACCGTGCGAGATAGAGCGATTTCGTCAAAATTTTCGACCCACAGGGTATCTGAGCATTGTACTCTTGGTAAATTTTAAAAAATTTTCCCCTCCCCAAAAATGGCAGCCATTTTGAATTTTCGAATTTTTGCCAAAAATGGCAAAACACTAATTTGCTTCTATCTCCTTAACCGTGCGAGATAGAGCGATTTCGTCGAAATTTTCGACCCACAGGGTATCTAAGGAATGCAATCTTTGCAATTTTCAAAAAGTTTTCCCGTCCCCAAAAATGGCGGCCATTTTGAATTTTCGAATTTTTGCCAAAAATGGCAAAACACTAATTTGCTTCTATCTCCTTAACCGTGCGAGATACAGCGATTTCGGCAAAATTTTCGACGCACAGGGTATCTAACCAATATTTTTAAAAAATTTTCCCCTCCCCAAAAATGGCGGCCATTTTGAATTTTCGAATTTTTGCCAAAAATGGCAAAACACAAATTTGCTTCTATCTCCTTAACTGTGCGAGATAGAGCGATTTCGTCGAAATTTTCGACCCACAGGGTATTTAAGGAATGCAATCTGCAATTTTCCAAAAATTTTCCCCTCCCCTAAAATGGCGGCCATTTTGAATTTTCGAATTTTTGCCAAAAATGGCAAAACACTAATTTGCTTCTATCTCCTTAACCGTGCGAGATAGAGCGATTTCGTCGAAATTTTCGACCCACAGGGTATCTAAGGAATGTAATATTTGCAATTTTCAAAATTTTTCCCCTCCCCAAAAATGGCGGCCATTTTGAATTTTCGAATTTTTGCCAAAAATGGCAAAACACAAATTTGCTTCTATCTCCTTAACCGTGCGAGATAGAGCGATTTCGTCGAAATTTTCGACCCACAGGGTGTCTAAGGAATGCAATCTTTGCAATTTTCAAAAAGTTTTCCCGTCCCCAAAAATGGCGGCCATTTTGAATTTTCGAATTTTTGCCAAAAATGGCAAAACACAAATTTGCTTCTATCTCCTTAACCGTGCGAGATAGAGCGATTTCGTCGAAATGTTCGACCCACAGGGTATCTAAGGAATGTAATATTTGCAATTTTCAAAAAATTTTCCCCTCCCCAAAAATGGCGGCCATTTTGAATTTTCGAATTTTTGCCAAAAATGGCAAAACACTAATTTGCTTCTATCTCCTTAACCGTGCGAGATAGAGCGATTTCGTCGAAATTTTCGACCCACAGGGTATCTGAGCATTGTACTCTTGGTAAATTTTAAAAAATTTTCCCCTCCCCAAATATGGCAGCCATTTTGAATTTTCGAATTTTTGCCAAAAATGGCAAAACACTAATTTGCTTCTATCTCCTTAACCGTGCGAGATAGAGTGATTTCGTCGAAATTTTCGACCCACAGGGTATCTGAGCAATGCAATCTTTGCAATTTTCAAAAAATTTTCCCCTCCCCAAAAATGGCGGCCATTTTGAATTTTCGAATTTTTGCCAAAATGGCAAAACACAAATTTGCTTCTATCTCCTTAACCGTGCGAGATAGAGCGATTTCGTCGAAATTTTCGACCCACAGGGTATCTCAGGAATGCAATCTTTGCAATTTTCAAAAAATTTTCCCCTCCCCAAAAATGGCGGCCATTTTGAATTTTCGAATTTTTGCCAAAAATGGCAAACCACAAATTTGCTTCTATCTCCTTAACCGTGTGAGATAGAGTGATTTCGTCGAAATTTTCGACCCACAGGGTATCTGAGCATTGTACTCTTGGTAATTTTTAAAAAATTTTCCCCTCCCCAAAAATGGCGGCCATTTTGAATTTTCGAATTTTTGCCAAAAATGGCAAAACACTAATTTGCTTCTATCTCCTTAACCGTGCGAGATAGAGCGATTTCGTCGAAATTTTCGACCCACAGGGTATCTAAGGAATACAATCTTTGCAATTTTCAAAAAATTTTCCCCTCCCCAAAAATGGCAGCCATTTTGAATTTTCGAAGTTTTGCGAAAAATGGCAAAACACAAATTTCCTTCTATCTCCTTAACCATGCGAGATAGAGCGATTTCGTCAAAATTTTCGACCCACAGGTATTTGAGCATTGTATTCTTGGCAATTTAAAAAAAAATTTCCCCTCCCCTAAAATGGCGGCCATTTTGAATTTTCGAATTTTTGCCAAAAATGGCAAAACACAAATTTGCTTCTATCTCCTTAACCATGCGAGATAGAGCGATTTCGTCGAAATTTTCAACCCACAGGGTATCTAAGGAATGTAATCTTTGCAATTTTCAAAAAATTTTCCCCTCCCCAAAAATGGCAGCCATTTTGAATTTTCGAATTTTTGCCCAAAATGGAAAAACACAAACTGGCCTTAACCGTGCAAAATAGAGTTATTTCGTTGAAATTTTCGACCCATAGGGTATCTAAGAAATGTACTCTTAGCAATTTTCAAAAAAATTTCCTTTTCCCAAAAATGGCGGCCATTTTGAATTTTCAAATTTTTGCCAAAAATAGAAAAACAGGAATTTGCTTCTATCTTCTTAACCGTGCAAGATAGAGTGATTTCGTCAAAATTTTCAACCCAACCAATGCAAAAAGGCATGAAGCTGAAATAATTTACATCTACACTAACAAATATTTAAGCATCATTGATATATTTTACAAATGAAACAGGGTCTTGTAAGACTACTGTACAATTTGGGCAAAAGGTTCATGGGTGGACATTACACATGATAATGTGTGTTCTTCTATGCTATCCTGTTTCTATTCGCATCTACTATCAACAGGGCGGCCTATTTCTAGTTTACTCTTTATTTTGTTCTGATTTTCTCTTTATTTTAGAGGCACTGACTCTTTAAATTGGTTTTTGTTGAGTGGCAACCCTGAACTTTTATATATTAGGGTTAGTCGTTATGCTTTATTTCTGTGTGTATTTTTCATTTTTTTCCCTAAAAGTGACAAGTATGTGTGTGTAATTTTTATATGTAAATGTTTTTGCACTTATAATAAAAAATAAAAAAAGGTAAAAAAGTGAACAGCACAGATAATACTTCAAAGGATACAACACTTTATACTTGTGGTAATATGTGTAGAAATATGCCGTTCAAGATTTACACAGACAACAAGTACTAGAGAACTATTCATTGCCATTATGCACATCAGTATATCAATAGCAATTGACATTATTCTCATCCAAAGATTTTTAACCTCTTGACCAATCAAAATCAAGACACAAGTATGTCGCATTAGAATACATATGATTGCTTATTTATTGGTGGGTAGATTTTCAACAGAAATGCTCAATGTTGTGACACACACGGTACTGTGATAACCCTCGTAATTCTAAAATTCAGAAATAAATCAGTATGTCAGTATAAAGAGGTTTTTCTGCTTTAGTTGCTTCACAGTTAATTTAAAGAATTTGAGCTAAAACCCTAAAACCGAAGTTTTTATCATATGTGTAGCTGCTTATTTAAGAGTTTTTGTTTTAAAAGTGTTTGGTTTTCATTATTTACAACAAACAGTTGACACAATATTTAATATCCTTTGATACTTACGCAGTAGCAACAAGTGCTAATAACTTTGAGCTGTTTAATTAATAATCTTCACTAAGACATCATAAACATTCATTAATCTCCCCAAAGAATGCCCCTCATCATTAATTAAGTTCTGTTTTTTAACAGAAGCCCACATTTAAATGTGATTAAGTGGGGTGTTGTAGTAACAACATTGTTATTGCGCTTGTCTTCACTTGACCCTTGAATGTATGTTATCTTCATGTAAGCTGAGCTGCAATTGAAGTCTTAAGATTAGTTTTCTCAGTGTGTGGGACTATAAGAGGTTTTTAGAAGATGCTGACACTCTGAGCCTTACTTATTGCTTATAAATACTGGGGCCGATTTCACTAAAGGACTTAAACTAAGTCATTTTATTGGCTAAGTGAGCCTAAGTCAGGGACTTAAATCTAAGACTTTGGTCTTAGCTAGGTCTGGGACTTAAAAAGTTTGTCCGGGCTTTATCTCAGAAACCGAAAGGTGTAGGAAGTTGATACTTGGTAGGGACATTGGTTAGGAAGTGTAGGTGTGCAACGTCATGGTCTAACCTTGATTTGACCTTGCCGTAGTGACCTTGAGTTTGAAAATCTTGTCCGGGCTATATCTCGGAAACCGTTAGGTGTAGGAAGTTGATACTTGGTAGGGACCTTGGTTAGGGGGTGTAGGTATGCAACGTCATGGCGTGACCTTGATTTGACCTTTCCATAGTGACCTTGACCTATAAAATCTTGTCCGGGCTATATCTCGGATACTGTAAGGTGTAGGAAGTTGATACTTGGTACGGACATTGGTTAGGGGGTGTAGGTGTGCAACGTCATGGTCTGACCTTGCATTGACCTTTGACCTTGCCGTAGTGACCTTGACCTATAAAATCTTGTCCAGGGTATACCTCGGAAACCATAAGGTGTAGGAAGTTGATATTTGGTAGGGACATTGGTCAAGGCCTCAAGGGTTATATGTGTGCAACGTCATGGCCTGGATTTGACCTTTGATCTTGCATATCTGATGCTATTTTATTTATGTCTCTACGAGGATATCTGATAATATTTATCTCTCTTATATCTCTCTTATATCTTTTTACTTGAATCTTTGTTTTTTTAAGTAGGTTTTATTCTCTCTATTAAAAACTTTTTGAGACACTCTGTAGAGATGGGAGAGGTTGCAACCAGAGGCTTTACAAATTGCTGTACAACCAGGAAAAAAAAATAGTACAACATTACAATAATTAAATATATAGTTGTGTAACACATAACATAACTCTAGTAAAATTAATACACATGTACTTCATTTTGGTGAGGGAAACAAAAACCTTTTTTTTAGTAGGAGGGAAATTAATAACTAATTAAATAAATAGGTAATAAACTTATACAGATTTAAAGAAGAAAGTCAAAACCTGAACACAGAACACAACATAGGAATAGAAAGCACCACCCAACACCACACTTTCACCTATTTCTATAATAACGGGATTTTACAGAAGAAGTTGTAATATAATATAATTCACATGTCATAAGTATTAGTATTCTCTACAATATTATATAGCAAATGCCATTTTCTGTTGTGCAGGTCTAACCTCTTATCTGAATTTCTTTGAGTAATATTCTTTTCCAAATTATCATGTAAGTGAAATTTTTCTTTTGAACAGTTCAAAATTTAGTGTTCTCTCTCTGCATTTGGTTACAAAAATATAATATTTTGCTAAGTTAAACACATGGTTCAAAATGATATCATTATTACCTCTGTATCCCAACATAACGGATTTTGGGGTCATGAAATTTTCTTTTACTTGAATCTTGGTTGTTGCACCTTTGGGTGTCTTTTGGTGTAGATAAAGCACTGTTAAAGTCATATTAGAAGTCATTAACTGTTTTACTTTTGCAACTTCCCATTGTAACAGATGGTATTGCACCAAGTGAGCCACAGGTTTTGCCCCAATTCCACATAAAAGCATGTATTGCTACATCTGTATGTATGGGTAATATTCAAAACATCCAAACCATAATTCGACCATACAAATGAAAATCAAAATGGGAGAAGTCTTAAAGCTTCATATTTTTAGTTTACTGAATTGTCTTGTTTTAATACTTATTCTTTACATGCAGTTTCTTTCTCTTAGATGTTATTTTCTCTACTTAAACATTATTTGGACACTGACACTGCTCTGAAAGTATCCCAGTCTGTGTACTGTTTCACTACTTCTATATCTCATGGTGTTGAAAACTATTTTCCCAGGCTGTGGGGTACGGGCATCTCTGATGTTATTTTCTGTGTCATGTGACCTTTTATGTCTATTTAAAATATAATATTGGTGCCATATAGCCTTCATTTGATGTATTTTATCTAAGGATAAGTGGATAAGGAAATGGAAAACCTTGTTGCCACATATAAACTTCCCAAAGACTACTTTAGTGAGGTGTTCTGTGTAATTATACTTAATTTACAGCCATTTCAAATTTTGAAGTGGAGAAAAGTTTATGACGGCCATATATAAGTCCTCTTTAAAAAATTTAAGCCCACTACCTCCAAGACTAAAAGTTAAGTCCACTGACTTAGCAATTTCATGGACTTAGCTGCTTTGTGAAATCCCCTAAATCTAAGACCACAGACTTAACATTCTTTTGACAAAATTTAAGACCAAAGTCTTAAATTTCAGTCTAAATCTGGACGTAAATCCCTTTGTGAAATTGGCCCCTGGTGACAAAATGATCTATCTTCAGTTCATTCTGATCCGTATGGTAATTTAAAACTTTAGAAAAACCACTAATTTCAGTCAGGGAAACAACTCAAAAGACCAGCTAAAACATGGTACAGTGAAGTTTCCAGTCTCAGTTGGCAATGTCATATGACTCCCCACTCCACAGTAGTTCTGGAATTCAGAAATGAACTGGTTCATCATATTGCAGCAGTGTCAATACCAAAAGCCCCAAAATTTAAATATTTCAGAACTATGGACAATCAATACAAGAGGGTATTAATTATGTCCACCCCCCTGGGGGGTGGATATATTATTTTTGCTTTTTTCGCCGTCCGATGTCCGACGTCCGGCGTCCGATGTCCGGCGTCATGCATGGTTTCCGCTCATTTAAAGGAAAAGTATTAGAGCTATTGTCACCAAATTTGGTATGCAGGCTTATTGGGTCAGTAGCTTGCTTGGGATTGCTTTTGGCTGTTGTACCTCTTTTGCTTACTGAGTAATACTTAAGTACAGCTATTTTCAGTACCCATTGGTTTCCGTGCATTTAAGCCAAAATAATTAAAGATATTTTACTACAATTTTGAATACAAGATTGTTATGTCCATAGCTCGCTTGGTATTGCATTTGGGACTGATAGCTTTGTCAGTACATGAGTAATAGCCATTTAGGTACTTCATTGTGTATTTTCAGTACTACTTTTGAGTAATTTGCTTCTATCTCCTTAACCGTGCGAGATAGAGCGATTTCGGCAAAATTTTCGACCCGCAGGGTATCTGAGGAATGCAATCTTTGCAATTTTCAAACAATTTTCCCCTCCCCAAAAATGGCGGCCATTTTGAATTTTCGAATTTTTGCCAAAAATGGCAAAACACAAATTTCCTTCTATCTCCTTAACCGTGCGAGATAGAGCGATTTCGTCGAAATTTTCAACCCACAGGGTCTCTAAGGAGTGTACCCTCCCCAAAAATGGCGGCCATTTTGAATTTTCGAATTTTTGCCAAAAATGGCAAAACACAAATTTGCTTCTATCTCCTTAACCGTGCGAGATAGAGCGATTTCGGCAAAATTTTCGACCCACAGGGTATCTGAGGAATGCAATCTTTGCAATTTTCAAACAATTTTCCCCTCCCCAAAAATGGCGGCCATTTTGAATTTTCGAACTATATTTTCAGTACTACTTTTGAGTAATTTGCTTCTATCTCCTTAACCGTGCGAGATAGAGCGATTTCGGCAAAATTTTCGACCCGCAGGGTATCTGAGGAATGCAATCTTTGCAATTTTCAAACAATTTTCCCCTCCCCAAAAATGGCGGCCATTTTGAATTTTCGAATTTTTGCCAAAAATGGCAAAACACAAATTTCCTTCTATCTCCTTAACCGTGCGAGATAGAGCGATTTCGTCGAAATTTTCAACCCACAGGGTCTCTAAGGAGTGTACCCTCCCCAAAAATGGCGGCCATTTTGAATTTTCGAATTTTTGCCAAAAATGGCAAAACACAAATTTGCTTCTATCTCCTTAACCGTGCGAGATAGAGCGATTTCGGCAAAATTTTCGACCCACAGGGTATCTGAGGAATGCAATCTTTGCAATTTTCAAACAATTTTCCCCTCCCCAAAAATGGCGGCCATTTTGAATTTTCGAATTTTTGCCAAAAATGGCAAAACACAAATTTCCTTCTATCTCCTTAACCGTGCGAGATAGAGCGATTTCGTCGAAATTTTCAACCCACAGGGTCTCTAAGGAGTGTACTCTTTGCAATTTTCAAAAAATTTTCCCCTCCCCAAAAATGGCGGCCATTTTGAATTTTAGAATTTTTGCCAAAAATGGCAAAACACAAATTTGCTTCTATCTCCTTAACCGTGCGAGATAGAGCGATTTCGTCGAAATTTTCGACCCACAGGGTATCTAAGGAATGTAATATTTGCAATTTTCAAAAAATTTTCCCCTCCCCAAAAATGGCGGCCATTTTGAATTTTCGAATTTTTGCCAAAAATGGCAAAACACAAATTTGCTTCTATCTCCTTAACCGTGCGAGATAGAGCGATTTCGTCAAAATTTTCGACCCACAGGGTATCTAAGGAGTGTACTCTTGGTAATTTTCAAAAAATTTTCCCCTCCCCAAAAATGGCGGCCATTTTGAATTTTCGAATTTTTGCCAAAAATGGCAAAACACAAATTTGCTTCTATCTCCTTAACCGTGCGAGATAGAGCGATTTCGTCGAAATTTTCGACCCACAGGGTATCTAAGGAGTGTAATATTTGCAATTTTCAAAAAATTTTCCCCTCCCCAAAAATGGCGGCCATTTTAAATTTTCGAATTTTTGCCAAAAATGGCAAAACACTAATTTGCTTCTATCTCCTTAACCGTGCGAGATAGAGCGATTTCGTGGAAATTTTCGACCCACAGGGTATCTGAGGAGTGTACTCTTTGCAATTTTCAAAAAATTTTCCCCTCCCCAAAAATGGCGGCCATTTTGAATTTTCGAATTTTTGCCAAAAATGGCAAAACACTAATTTGCTTCTATCTCCTTAACCGTGCGAGATAGAGCGATTTCGTCAAAATTTTTGACCCACAGGGTATCTAAGCAATGCAATCTTTGCAATTTTCAAAAAAATTTCCCCTCCCCAAAAATGGCGGCCATTTTGAATTTTCGAAGTTTTGCCAAAAATGGCAAAACACAAATTTCCTTCTATCTCCTTAACCGTGCGAGATAGAGCGATTTCGTCAAAATTTTCGACCCACAGGTATTTGAGCATTGTATTCTTGGCAATTTAAAAAAAAAATTTCCCCTCCCCTAAAATGGCGGCCATTTTGAATTTTCAAATTTTTGCCAAAAATGGCAAAACACAAATTTGCTTCTATCTCCTTAACCATGCGAGATAGAGCGATTTCGTCGAAATTTTTCAACCCACAGGGTATCTAAGGAATGTAATCTTTGCAATTTTCAAAAAATTTTCCCCTCCCCAAAAATGGCAGCCATTTTGAATTTTCGAATTTTTGCCCAAAATGGAAAAACACAAACTGGCCTTAACCGTGCAAAATAGAGTTATTTTGTTGAAATTTTCGACCCATAGGGTATCTAAGAAATGTACTCTTGGCAATTTTCAAAAAAATTTCCTTTTTCCAAAAATGGCGGCCATTTTGAATTTTCAAATTTTTGCCAAAAATAGAAAAACAGGAATTTGCTTCTATCTTCTTAACCGTGCAAGATAGAGTGATTTCGTCAAAATTTTCAACCCAACCAATGCAAAAAGGCATGAAGCTGAAATAATTTACATCTACACTAACAAATATTTAAGCATCATTGATATATTTTACAAATGAAACAGGGTCTTGTAAGACTACTGTACAATTTGGGCAAAAGGTTCATGGGTGGACATTACACATGATAATGTGTGTTCTTCTATGCTATCCTGTTTCTATTCGCATCTACTATCAACAGGGCGGCCTATTTCTAGTTGTAATTTAGGTGAACCATTTATTTGACCATTGACTTTAAATAATAGTGACTTTCAGTCCAAAGTCTGCTTTTAGTTACTGTTTTATGGGATTAGAAGTTTGATATTTTGAACATTTCCTGAAGTGGTTGGGGACATTGTCATGATCACAAGTAAAGTCATCGTGTTTACTCACATTGTTAATTGATTACATTGGAGTAAAGGTTGTCTGTCTTTTGTCACATTCAACAGCCAATTTATAACATGGTTGTTCTACAAAATCTCTGTGTCATTGGCATTTATCTTCTCTAGTTATTTTTCATTACTCATGCCTTCGTGATTGCCACTATAGGGTACTAGTATTTGCATGCTTATGTTTACAGAATTATATCTCTTGTACTGAACTGAGATATTTGTGCACTGCACTGCAGTATTACAAGTTAGAACCATGTTTAATATTACACAAGAATACTGTTTAAAAAGTAAAAGTCACCAAGTGTCGCTAAAGAGTCAAGTTTTATTGCAATGTAATTAGGATTATGATGAAGATGAAAGTTTGATAGTCTTTCATGTTTTTGTTTGTTTCATCATTCTCAGAATTTATTTCATCAAACAAGAAGGTATATATATTGTGGCTATTTCTTAGTAGAAATTTATGTTTGAGTTTATTTTTAGTGAGGTTTTATTGGCAATGGCAAGCAGCAGTGATATAAAAAGTAATGAGCAGTGTGTAGAGGAAGAAGATAGCATGTCAATGATTGATGTACTGCAAGAAGAAAAGCAGTTGGAAGAAGATGCAGATGCCATTTTGGGTGGTAGTGATTCAAGTCAGTGTACATATGCCCAGGTCAGTCTTCATCAGTGGTAAATGGTAATCTTTTCTTCAGTGCATCAAAGGTACCATGTAATGTTTTCTTTTATGTATCGTAGGCTGTCTTTTCAAAAGGAACAGGACTCGGGCTTTTGTCTTAGGTTTGAAAATGTTCAGAGTCTAAGCCTTCTGTCAAAAGCTGATGGCACTTTTTTCTTTTACTTACATTCCTTTGTATTTGAAATGTTATTAGTATTATAAACTTTATTTGTTCTTTTTCAGTCATTAAACATACAAACTGGGAATGTGAAATTTATGTTAATAAACTTTCGTAATTACAATCATTTTCCTGTTAAGGGCAACTAAATAACATAAAGAGAGTTGAACCCAGTTTGTCAGAAATTTTACTTATGCTTAATGGATGCAAGTACAAAATACTAAAAATGGATACTATGCATATATGAGATTTGTGACTAATTCAGTGGCTATAGTTAATGTATACCTATGCCACAGATGGAATATAACAAATATCCAATTCTATGTAATTCTGTGTTACTTGTGTTTTAAAAGTTTACTATTTGTAGTATCTTGTGGCACTGATGTTTTGTTCTAGGGCTATGTGAAGCGACAGGCTCTATATGCCTGTGCCACATGTACAAGAGAAGATATGGAGCCAGCTGGAGTGTGCCTTGCTTGTAGCTTAGAGTGTCATGAAGGTCACACATTGTATGAGCTGTACACAAAACGGTATATCATACAATTCACATCTCCTACTTGTATATCAGTGGTGTCAGCCATCAGGCTTCTTAAACCACTATATTGCCCAGAAAGAAGTGTTTTATTCTGTTATTTAACGCTTATGAATTAAAGGACTTCATCTTTGTACAACAATCCCATAATGTATACTCCCAAATTTAACATACAAAAAATATACTATTCACTTGCAATGTGTTAAATTTTTTTGTTCCGTATTGTATTGTAACTTCTTTTTCCTATATACCTTGCAGTTGTCTAAAGTGAACTACAGTATTTGTATCACTTGTAACTCTTTGTATGTTGTGTATATTGAATTGTGACATGAAGTATTGCATAGTGACATCTCATATATTGGTTATTGAACTGTTGTAATAAGTTGTAAGAAAATGGTTACTTTTCTGAGATTTTTCATGTACTTTTGTGTGATGAATTCATTTAGAAATTTCAAGTGTGACTGTGGTAACCAGAAGTTTGGTGAAAAGAAGTGCAAATTAAACCCAGTAAGTAGTACTTTTTAGCTATATTGTGTAAGATGCAGCACTAATCTGACTTTATCATTTTCATTTTTATATATTTGATACACAATAGTCTTCAAGTCTGATAAGATTTAATTCAAGCCAGTACCTTGTTGAGTCTGTGAGCCTTCAGATAAAACTAGCTAGATCCTTTGGTTTGGCCTTCAGGAATACATGTTATAATGCTGTATATCCTCAAAAAGGGAAAATCAAAGAATATTGTAAGGTTCAACCCCTTTTTTCCAAGCAAGTATGAACCCTAAATTTAAAATGTTTTCAATATTTATGTCCAAGGTTTCTCTTGTAGAAATACTTGATAACAACAGTGAACAGCAAGAATAACAACTCCTTTTAAAAGTTTCTGCTAGAAGAAATATATTAGCAAAAGAAATATTACTGGGAAACATAAGCATTAGTATGCCTTTACTTTACACATGTTGCATGAACACCACAAGGAGGTTATGTTTTTGAGTGCGTTTGTTTATCTGTTTGTTATCAGGGTTCGCGATTATGCCGTCCGAGTATGTTATATACGCGGTATTTCAGATTTGGACGCGAATTTCGGTTGTCAGTGCGTCCATCGGGACGCGATTTTTATGTCTGCTTCAGAAGCAAATTTCGGTTGGCTGTCCAACTAGGAAGCGTAGATATGCACAGAATATACATATATAACACTAAAGATAAGCCTTATATTTTAAAATTAAATGGTTTCGAGCGATTTCCAAGCGAGTTGTTTACATCCACCATTGTTATGCGAGATTTCATAAGAGACGAGAGCCAGGCGAGATCCTTCCGAAAGAGCAGTGAGTGCTAGTATTGTACACTAGCAAATCCACTCGAAACATTATACATCTGATCGAAGAAAGCGTGATCTCTGCACGGAAACAATCAAAACGACAAACCAGAATGGTGCTTCTTGGGGAGACGCATTATACTAAATCCCCCGAAATTCTTTATATTTTTAACCCCGGAAAGTCCCCAGGAAAAACAGTATACCTCAAGAACTTCTCGATGAATTTTTGTCACACACAAACTGCAAATATTCGTCTTTCAAACAGTAAAAATATCATATTTGTAGCTTAAATAATATAATAAAAAAAATAAATAAATAAATTTCACCAGAATTACAACAAAATGAAGTTTGATGACTGGGGTTCATCTTTTTGATTTTCTAATATTTTAAAAACTAATAAATATCCATAGATGCATATTATGAAATAAAATTAAAAAACTGGAGCTATCTATAAAAGAATTGATTGAGGAATATGTGAAGATTATTACTTCTACCCCATTTTCACACCATGGTACCCCCTTTTTGATGTGCCAAAGGTACAAGGTACCCTATGTTTCATAACCCTAACGCAAACGCTGGACTCCGAAAAATAAGATCGGGACTCCATTTTTAGGAGGTCATGTAGTCCGTTGGACTCCATTTTTCAGAGGTACTTCGCGAACCCTGGTTATGTTCATGATAACTCCACAAGTAATGAGCAGAAATTTCTGGAATTTATGTATTTTGTATCTTCACCGACATTACTCCAAAAGTAATGAGTAGATTTTTTATGTGGGTGGGGCCTTGCCAAAGGAAGATGTGACTACATTTTGTGAAAGATCCAGAATATATTCTAGATATGAAAAGAAAGACTGAATTTTTTTGGAAGTGTCCCTGGTGGAGGTCTGTGCTCTGCATGCCTGTTTTTTTAGTTCTAGAGAATTTTGATCAATTTTGTGCTATATAAATGTTTCTACTATTATCATATTATTACTTCTGCCAAGATTTTGATTAAATTTGGAGTTCTAGCTGTGTTATGGTGATTTAGTCTCTCAGCCTGTAGGAACCTATTAAGATGAAGCAGAAATGGAATGTTTTTTTTCAGATATTCATATGTCTCTGTATTTTTACAACAGGACAAGTGTCCTCTGAATGAAAAAAACAGTTATTCCCAGAATTTTCGTGGACTGTACTGTACTTGTCACAGACCGTATCCAGATCCTGATGATAGTGTAAGCAGGTCTTTATTTGCTAGAAAATAAAATTTATATTTATGTGGCAGATACATTTCTAGAGAAGTTTTTTCTTGAAAAGAGAGTGTTGTTTTTAAATCTGTTTCGCAAATCAATTTTAAACTTTAGTTGCAAGTTTTTATTTGGGGTATGACTTGACTTAGAAAACAATCAAGATATTCTTTTCTGCAATTACCAAGTAGAATCCAGGTTCCAACATTTCAGTATGTAAATAATTTGTCAAGATAAAACTTGAAAGATCAAAAAAGTAAGGAAAACTGTATAAGCAATGAATTACAGATAAATACTTCTTAAACTTCTATATTATTTAAACATATTACCAATATTTTAAATGTTTTTAAAAGTAACTATATTAGCAATTTCTATTTAGTTTCTCAGCAAAGTTGAACTATTTTAAGAAGCCTGCATATCACAGTTCTTAGACTTGCAGTTGTAATTGAGTGATTCAAATAAATTTCACGCCTCAGTTTGAACTTGAGTAGAATTGTACACAATGTTTGTAACTGTAAACTTCATATGTGTCATAACTGCACAGCTTGTGATAAAATTTATGTTGATTCAAGATTTTTTAAAAATTATGCAGGATTTCTGTTTCTGTAAAATTAGTTCACTCGAACAATAACAGTGGAGATAATAAAATGTTCTTAAACCTTTTGGTTACATTTTGCTCCAGGCATTGTTTTGAAAACATTTATTTAACTGAAGTTTTTTTACAGATTGAGGACGAGATGATCCAGTGCAATCTATGTGAGGATTGGTTTCACAGCAGAGTAAGTATTTTGTCCTAATATTCTTTCTGCAAATTAATTTGACTAAATCGGTAAATGAAAATGCTTTGAGGTGCCAGATGTAGAATGTGAGAGTTATGCATTATACAAAACATCAGATTTTGTCACTTCAAAACAGTGGTTAATTACATCATCCAATCAAAAGGCACTCTGTCCATTTGACTGAATTTGTGAGGTGACTGCCCAGTGATTGGTGATTCACATGGACTAGTTACTTCCTACATTGAAATAACAGCACTTTTGACGTGTATTACCAATGATTTATTTTTGGCTACTTGTTTAATTGACAGTACTTACCAGTGATTAATCATTTATTTTGGTTACTTGGAAGCACCTCTGTTTAATTGATAGCACTTGGGAAGTGATTTGCCAGAGGTGGAGTATGAGGAGATGATATGTGATGGCTGCACAACAAGATGTGACTTTCTCTACACATACACACAACTCTTCCCACAGCTGTACAGTGAGTTACCGTATTTTTGCAGGAGACAGTGTGAAAACCTTGAAAAGATCTCAAGTTTGTTTCTAAGAGCATTTGAGGATAAATGTAGAGGTCCTAGACTACCACATTTAACTTGATTTTAACACATATAATTTGTATGACAATAGATAGTGGAGAAGAGCAATGCATCCTAATTGGTCATATTTCTGACAGATCTGTCTTGTAACTTACCAAGTATTTGTCCACAGCCTACAACTTTCCTGGTTGAGGCAAGGACTAAGATTTGAACTCATAACTTCATAGATGGAATATGCCTTTACAATTGTTGGTTGTACTGGAATTCTTTCATACTTTGTTGAAGTAAAATATATATTTGAATTTGTAATTGACCTTTTCTTTGTCCTTAGTATCCAAAACATAAATAAGGTATGTTATTGAGATTTTGTAAATACCTTGGAGATATTGAAATTTGGTCTGCTGTAATGATAAGGTCACTTTTGTTTGTCACTCTTTTATCAGATTCTTTGTCAACAGTGGTAAAAACCACAGAATCTACAGATGCTGTCAGTGTTACAACAGAAGCCGTTGTTGCTACAGAACAAAATACAGATTTGCAACAAGCTGCAAGTGGTGAGTATGAGCTAAGTTTTTGGTATATATAGGATGTAAGTTTTCTCACAAGTTAGAAATAACTCCTGAAGTATTAAATCATATATATCGGCTTCCTGGCTGACAGTGTAGTTATCCAAAGATTTTGGTGCTCAATATTTTTGTCGTAAGATGTAAAAGCCAAAAATGTGACATAGAAGATATAAATATTTCTTTTGAAGAGAGTGAACTTAAAAATTTTTAAGTTTACCCATGTGTTTATGTACAAGTGGCTGCATCGTTTGGCTGTATGCACATCGATATTGTCTTCTGTGAATCTGTGGTTGAAATTTTTCGAATGCCTCACAGGTGATTTTTTTGGTGTGTGTTTTGTTTTGCTAGGCTCTGGTGATGCTCCAATAGATAACAACAAAGTACAACATTCTGAGAAAGATGCATCATCGGTGGAAAGTAAAATACAAGACAAACCCTTTGAAAGAGAAACTGTCGGAGAGAATTGTGATAATTCAGGCCAAAGCATTGAACCTAGTTCCAGCAAAGAATCAGAGGAAAAATCACAACCAAGCCAGAGCTGTAAACTGGTAGCACTAAATCAGACGCAAAGCAGTCAAATCTCCAAAGGAGCCACATTTTGGCCAGATGGTTGGCGCACAAAGCTCTGCACTTGTCCTAAGTGTAAGGTGGGTGGACAAAAATTACTTATTACACCAAAGAGTTTTGTGAATATAGAGTAAGAAATCTAAAATTCGCCACATATCTTAAATTCGCCACATGTGAAAATACTAATAAAATAAATGAGTTGTGGTGAGATTTGTTGACTGTATAGCAAATTAAGGCTTTTTGAACTGAAAAATACCAATTTTTGGACAAAAACATAATTTTCTTCATAAAATTAACTAAGGTTTTAGAGGTGGCGAATTTTAGATTCCTGGCGAATTTTAGATTTCTTACTCTACAATATATGTACACCATGTGGGAAATACCATGTTCATATATCTATCTTCATTTAAAAAAAGAGTCGTTTCTGAGTTGCTGCAGAAGTTAAGAAAGAAATATCTGATTATTAAGATGTTTTGCAGTAGCCTTCTCTATGGGGAAGCTGGTTTGTTTGTCATTGAAATTCTGCTTTTTATTCTAGGATATGTATGAAGACCTGAATGTGACTTTCCTCTGTGATGACATGGACACGCTGCGTGTGTACACCTCCGCCGGAAAAGACAAAAAGCCATCCCGCTATGAGAAGGGCATGCAGGCTCTGCAAAACATGGACAGAATAAAACAAGTAGAAGTCCTCACAGGTATATAAAGACTGAGTTGACCAAAATCTGGTTAAATACCAGTACTTACCATAGTGATGGGCAAAACCAGTTGGAAATGTTTTTTTCTGGCTATTTGGAAAGTGAAATAGGTACAACATACAGGTCTACAGAACCACTTCTAGCTGACTTGTTAAAGAGATCTTCCCTTAATGATATTCAGATTTAATATTTGTCCAAATTTGTAAAATTGCCTACTCCCAGAATATACTCTCAGAAAGTATACATGATTAATAACTAACTTCCACTACTAATAAATAATAAGTATGCTATGTTTAAAAATATATATGACCAGTGAAAGTCTCCTGATCTCTGTACTGTTTCACTTCTTATATATCTCGTGGTGTTGAAAGCTATTATTTCTCAAGGCTGTGGGACACGGATATCTCCGATGATGTTTTATAAATTAATTGTGATTCATCTTCAGGATCACAGTGTTTTCTTGTTAAATTATCAGGTATGTAAAATATAATACACTTTCTGTATTTTTATTGCAGAATTTAACACCATGAAAGTAGCCCTAACCGACTATTTGAAGAAATTTGCAGAGAATAAGAAGGTAAAGTCTACATAAAATTACTGTAAGATTTTATGTGCTATTGTATGAATAACAGGTTTTGACAAAATATTTTTACCTTCTATAATATACCTGAGAGTATGGTTTTCCTATGTAACTTTAGTATATTAGGCAGTTGATCATATGAAAGGAAAAAATATTTTAACAAAGACAGTATTCATAAGTTATGCCTCGCCTTGATCTTACAACCAAAATAACATTTACCCATATATATAAACATAGAATCATGTATTTCTTATTTTTAATAGAAGTAAAAGTCTTCAAAAAGCTTTAAGAATTATTAAAGAGAATAATTCCACAGAAAGAATATTGCATATGCTCATCAAAATTAAGCGTCCCGCAAGGGACGCTTGTTTGTGTATGGGAGAGCTTCTGGCTCCGCCGGCTCCGCAATTTGTTTGCCTTATAACTCTGTAACCGTTAGGCGGATTCTTTTCAAATTTGGCAGGTTTAGGCAGTAGCCTTGGGGAATTTTTTTGAATATGCTGCAGTGACATTTCAACCAATCAGAGAGGTCACATGACCAAAAATGTCTTTTTTCGATGGGGAAGCTTGTCCGGATGATAACTTGAAAGGAATTTTATCAATTCACCTGAAACTTGGCAAATACATTCATTCTATTAAAATCTGGAAATCATTAGATTTTGGCATTGATTGGTCAAGAAATGGCCGAGTAATTAATGATTAATTAATCATTACGAATTTTCCAAATAAGGAAAACACAAAAATGCTTATATCTCAAAAACCGTGCTAGATAGAGCGATTTCGACGAAATTTTTGACCCACAGGGTATCTCTGCGGAGTAGTTTTCCCAATTTTCAAAAAAATTTTGTCTCGCCCAAAATGGCGGCCATTTTGAATTTTCGAAATTTTCGCAAAAATTGCAAAACACAAAAATGCTTATATCTCAAAAACCGTGCTAGATAGAGCAATTTCGACAAAATTTTTGACCCGCAGGATATCTCTGCGGAGTAGTTATCCCAATTTTTAAAAAAAAATTTTCTCGCCAAAAATGGCGGCCATTTTGAATTTTTGAATTTTTCGCAAAAATTGCAAAACATAAAAATGCTTATATCTCGAAAACCCTGCAAGATAGAGCGACTTCAACGAAATTTTTGACCCACAGGGTATATCTGCAGAGTAGCCATGCCAATTTTCAAAAAAAATTTGTCTCGCCAAAAATGGCGGCCATTTTGAATTTTCGAATTTTTCGCAAAAATTGCAAAACATAAAAATGCTTATATCTCGAAAACCCTGCTAGATAGAGCGATTTCGACAAAATTTTTGACCTGCAGGGTATCTCTGCAGAGTAGCCATGCTAATTTTCAGACAAAAAATTTCTCGCAAAAAATGGCGGCCATTTTGAATTTTCGAATTTTTCGCAAAATTGCAAAACACAAAAATGCTTATATCTCGAAAACCCTGCTAGATAGAGCAATTTCGACGAAATTTTTGACCCACAGGGTATCTCTGCAGAGTAGCCATGCCAATTTTCAAAAAAAAATTCTCTTGCCAAAAATGGCGGCCATTTTGAATTTTCGAATTTTTGCGCAAAAATTGCAAAACACAAAAATGCTAATATTTCGAAAACCGTGCTACATAGAGCGATTTCGACGAAATTTTTTTATCTTCAGGGTATCTCTGCAGAGCAGCTATCCCAAAGAGCTTTCACTTGGTGAAGTTTCAGACCCATAGCTAATTGCTCACCTACTCAAAAAGAGTAAATGCGAATTACCTCTAAAAGTATTGCAGATGGCCAATTTTTCTCAAATAACTCATTCACCTACTTTTGGAAGAGCTTTCACTTGGTGAAGTTTCAGACCCGTAGCTAATTACTCACCTACTCAAAATGAGTAAATGCTAATTATCTCAAAAACTATTGCGGATACCCAATTTTTATCAAATAACTCATTCGTGTACTTTTGGGAGAGCTTTCACATGGTGAAGTTTCAGACCCGTAGATGATTACTCACCTACTCAAAATGAGTAAATGCGAATTATCTCTTAAAAGTATTGCAGATAGCCAATTTTTCTCATATAACTCATTCACCTACTTTTGGGAGAGCTTTCACTTGGTGAAGTTTCAGACCCATAGCTAATTACTCACCTACTCAAAATGAGTAAATGCGAATTATCTCTAAAAGTATTGCAGATAGCCAATTTTTCTCAAATAACTCATTCACCTACTTTTGGGAGAGCTTTCACTTGGTGAAGTTTCAGACTCATAGCTAATTACTCACCTACTCAAAATGAGTAAATGCGAATTATCTCTAAAAGTATTGCAGATAGCCAATTTTTCTCAAATAACTCATTCACCTACTTTTGGAAGAGCTTTCACACAGGAAAATGAAAAATTGTGAATATCTCGGAAAGGCTATTTCTTCTGCTTTAATGCTCGGCAGGAGATACACACCGCGGCAGTGGTCTTGACAAAAATTTTTGTCTCCCCAAAAATGGTGGCCATTTTGAATTTTCAAAGTTTTTGCAAAACACAAAAATGCTTATATCTCGAAAACCGTGCTATATGGAGCGAACTCAACAAAATTTTTGACCTGCTGGGTATCTCTGCAGAGTAGCCATGCCAATTTTCAAAATATTTTTGTCTCGCCAAATATAGCGGACATTTTTTATTTTTTTATTTTTTGCAAAACACAAAAATGCTTATATCTTGAAAACCGTGCTAGATAGAGCAGACTGCGCTGACTTTGGTTGCCACAACAGTATAAGGCTAGAAACGAAGCATTTTCTTAATACTTTAGCACTCACCCTTATATCCTTTTCGGGACGCTTTGTTTTTGCTATGCAAAAACATTATCTTTTTTTTTTGCGAGCGATCCTCTAGTTTCAATTGTTTCTAAAATAACTTCATTATATTACAAGCTTTTTACCCATCAGAAACCAGACAAAATGTTTTGATTGCCCAGGAAGTGATATAAGTAGATAAAGCGCCAAAGTTGGTTAAGGTAATATGAAAACTTAATGAATGACATTTACAGAAAAAAATATATTACAAATGAAGATAATATAACAGAGTGCGTAGCACAAGTATCATGTTGTTAATGTTAATGAGTGATATATTTTTTCTGTATATGTCAAAAATGAGGGATATTTTACTTTTATTGTAGCAATAAAGGACAAGGTTTGAGTATTGTATTGGGGAATAAATCACGAACTTCCGGGCGGAGTAATATCGGGCTTCGTCCATTATGGCTGGATTTGTATCTTCACTGGGACATTTTCTGTTAAAGTTTATATCGGTGTGTGAGATGCCTGGTGAAATAGAAATATTTTTCTAAATCCTTTAGCTTACACTTATCGGGATACCCCTGTATTATATAGTCAGAATTATTTGAAAATCTGAAAATAAGTGTAATATTATTATTCACTGTAATGTGTTCACAACATGGCAAATAACATATACAATTTTATATTTTCTTGTTTTCTGAAAAACAGACTGTTCGCAAGGAAGACATTGAAGCTTTCTATGAAAATCTCCGGGCAAACAAAAGACCAAGACTAGAAATGCAGCACTTCTGTAGATAGACCTTGATGTATCAAAAACTGTTCATAACATGTATATGTGAAATATTTTATTCCAGGTAGTAACGAATAAATGTCGTACAATATTAATGTGCTTGTGCAACACCTTTTGGAAGAGACCGAGGTCAATTTTTAACCCATTTTCAGTGCCTGGATGATAACTTAAAAAGTAAAATTTGATTTCATATATATTGACAATTGACAAAAGCTTTTGTTGGTATAGTATTTGGCTTTAGTAATTATCTCCCGCCGGCCGGGCGGGAGATTATAAAACGCATTCCGTTCGTGTGTTATTGAGTGTGTGTCACGCTTTTATAAAGGGCTGTACATCACACTGGTTGTTTCTCCTTGGCCTTTTCAATGTTTTTTATGACCTTATTGCTTATGTCCTTTCATTTGATGCTGTTATTTCACACCTAGGACCATAGCTAAGTGGGTAATAGCAATGGTGGCTACTTTGAGTAAAGTGCTCATAACTCCAAAACGACTGCATTTAGAGTGTTTCTGTAAAATACATTGTTCAGCTACTTTCTCCATGCCTACAAGATGGTACCATTTTTAGGGTTCTATCTTCATAGCTAAGTGAGTAATAGCTATTTTCTGTTATTAACAATGAGCAAAATGAGTAAATTGATTTTGTCTTTGTAACTGTTACTTACAATATTGGCCTGAAATATGTTGTTCAACAACTCCTTCATGTACTATATCATGGTGAGGTGTCCAAGGTGTAGCACCATAGCTAACTGAGTAATAGCTATACTAAGTTTGACATTTGACCATTGAGCAAGTCACTTATAACTCAAAAACTATTGAATATAGAGGATTTTTGTCGAATATGTTGTTCACCTATCTTTTGGATATACTGTATTGTGAATTTTCACAGCTGTAACTCCATAGCTAACTGAATAATAGCTACTTTGATGATAACCATAATGAGTAAATGGCTTATATCTTCAAAAGTATTGCAGCTACACAATTTTGTTGCAATATGTTGTTCAGCTACTATCTCCACAGCTACAACATGGTCACTAGTTTGGAAGTGTATCTCCATAGCTAAAGGAGTAATAGCTACTTTGTCATTTTTTAATGATAACCATAATGAGTAAATGCCTTATATCTTCAAAAGTATTGCAGCTACACAATTTCTCTCAAATAAGTTGTTCATCTACTTTTTTGTGAACTGTAACATATTTAAGTTTCGCAACTGTTGCTCAATGTACAAGTGAGTAATGGCTACTTTATTGCTACTTTTGGTGAAAATGTGAAAAATTACAAATATCTCGCAAACCGTAATAGCTACTTTGTCAATTTTTAATGATAACCATAATGAGTAAATGCCTTATATCTTCAAAAGAAAGCTGTAGGTCCATAGCTAACTCAGTAATAGCTACTTTGACTTTTTTGATTTAAATAATTTATAACAGCAAAACTATTCAATTTAAAGGAGTTTTGTCAAATATGTTGTTCACCTACTTTTTGATGTAGTGCGGCGGGAGATCATACCACGGCAGTGGTCTTGTTACCAATGATTTTCATTTATCACATTCTGTTGTTAAACCGTAGTAGTTAGTACTCTTCACTGATGTTAAAAAGGAGAAAATTTAGTGTCGGTTCATATGGTCAGATGTTTTCTAATTGCATTTCTATCTTGGCAGAAAGTGAGCTAACGTACTCAGGTTTTGCCAAGGTAGTGATGCAATTAATAAACAGCATGCTAAGCTAGTGGTGTAATTAACGTTATACTCTTTGGTTGGTAAAGGGTAAGCATTTTCTCACTTAAGCTCCCTGTACATTTTAATAACTGCACTCAGTGGACATAAATTATCCGAGGCAGCTGTTCTGTTACCTTGTGGTATTTTTCTAGCCATATATGTTTGTTGTTTTTGTAACAAAGATATTTACAAAGTTCTTTCAATGTATACATTATGGTCCACTTGTTTTTATGTCTTAGAAACAAAAAATGTAATGAAGAAGAATTGGTAAATTTAATATTTTTTTCATAAAAAAACCCTCTATAATCTCATATTAATGACTTCTTAAAACATGGTAAATCCACTGTTGTGCTTCTTCATTTTCCCCATGTGTCGGTATGTATCGGCCTTGTTTTGAGTCCTGCAGTTTTATTTTATGAATGCAGCTGTATAGATAGCCTTTGTTTTTAGATTTTTAATTAAATTTTAGTGATGAAATAACCTACTGTCGTGCTACATTTACCATTTTTGATGCAAATCTAAGGATAATTCACCTAAATTGAAAGTGTCATAATTTTTAACTGGAAATTCTGCAACCTGTCTGAGAGTATGGACATTTGCCCGATTGCACACTCACTGAGTTATTGTTAACATGAAAAAGTACACATGTTGGATGTTTTAGCAAATTTACCAACATAATACTTAATGCTGAAACCGAATACCAAAAGCATGATTCAAATATCTGGTCATGTTATTTGACAAATATTCAAATATTTGGTAGCTGCATTAAAGTGTGTATAGCATATCTGGTTTCTTGTGCATAAAAAACGAACTTTGTTCTGGTAACCATATAATTTAAAAGAATCATCATGAAATATAAACATTTGTCATGCATCTTAATGTCTACATAAAGAAGAGCTCACATTCATTTTTAAACGCGATTAATATTACAGTTGGAAAATTGGTGGTTGGGAAAATCGAGTCACCAAGAAATTCTTTTGAAGACAAATTTACATTTTTTTTAAAAGAAAATTTGAAGCAAGAGACTTTGGATATATTAATTTTACAGATAATTCAAACTTGCCAGATATTGGTTATTGTCAAATGATGTTTGAATAGTACTGCTGAAGAACAAATAACCAGTGTTAGCCTTTCAGTCTCAATAATTGTGGTAAATGTGATGTTTTTATTTCCTATTTGTAATAAACAGCAGATTTTATTTATTTTTTATTCTGTCAACCATGTAACTGTACGGTAAAAATAAAATAAGAATATATAATTATTGTTTTATGGATTAGGAGTGTAACATATGCAGGGATTGACAAAGATATATTAAAGGATGTTCATGATAAACCTTTTATTATTGGCCAATGAAAAACCTTTGCTCGTGTTCAGTCATAATGTCACCAAGTTTTTAAAATAGAGCTTTTCATATTCCACTGAAACTTTATGTATAATTACTTATTTATTGTTTGAGTTTTCGCGAAAAATGTCTAACTTTATTGCCTCAAAAGTCAAGATAAGAAGTAAGTGAAAGGATTTAAAATAACCTTTGTCTCCTTTATGTTATTACTTTTTAAACCCAGCTCATAAAGGCTGGAATGTAGTCCCCTGCGCCATCCAGGTGGCGGCAGCGGCGGGCATAAAGCTTGGGAGTGTTTCATAGCCTAAACCATGCACTGATTTTCACCAAATTTTCAAGGTATGTTGGCCCCAAGGTGATCTAGAGCTGATTAGGTTTTGGGTTGCATCCGGCAATGACTGTTGCCACCTCAACACTTTTAAGATTTTTGGGTCTTAAAGTTTGTGGGTGTCACGCAGCCTAAACCCATGCATGAATTAGGTTTCGGGTATCTGGCAACACATTGCCATGACTGTGAAAACGTGTGTAAATATTTTGAACTCATTTAAAAAAAAAAAAAAATAGCCGCCGACAATGTTTGAAAATCATAGATATTTTCTAAAATTTAAATTTTGCAGCTAGCTCTGTCAAATTTGCACAAAATGTAAATGGCTATGAAAGCTTGCCTGAGAATAATTTTGACCATGTTTTGAAATCAATATGGCCACCATATCACATCTTTAATGTCATATAGGGGATATCAAAAGCCCTAATATCTTCCTTATCATTGGTCCCTGGGGCTTGGAATGCAAAAAGTTATTGGAAATTGTGGTCTGAAAATCTCTTGCATGTGTCAAATTTGACCTTTCACCCCCGCTTTAAGGTCATGTAGGCTCATCATGTCTAAAGGGCCTAATATCTCCTCTGTAGTTGGTTCTAGGGCTTCAAAATATGAAAACAACTTGTAAGAAATCAAGGCCTGTGAATTTTGCATCTGACAACATTTTGTGGATTCTGTATGCTTTTTACAAATGAAGTTGTTCCTAAGATTTTCCCAAATTTCAATGTTGTTGCCCAATTAGTTGTATATGCGGGCTGGATTTCTTGCCTGCAGAGGCTGGCCATTTTTTAGCTCTTAAAAAGTAATGGACAACCAAATGTGTACCTCCCTGGGATATCTTGTACAATAGAACCTTAACCCAAATTAGACCTTTTACTGTTAAAATTTTCTGTATTTGTATCCACCGGATAGCATCTGGATACTATGGATTTCACTTCATTACGCTGCCGCAGCGTGTAGAGAGATTTCACCGTTGCCGCTCTAACGAAAAAAAATATAGCTAGCTTTCTCAAATTTGCAGGATATATTCATAACCATAAAATCTTGCCTGGAAATATTTTTGGCCTCATTTTGAAAAACAACAGACTTTTGTTGGTCCTGTAGAGCAAAGGGTATTATAGCTAGAGAGCTCAAATTCGCATGGCCTGGGAATCTTCTGGTGTGGTCAGATTTGACCTTGGGCCCCTCCTTCAAGGTCAAACGAGGATAGCCAAATTTAAAAGTGCTTATAACTCGCTTATTATTGGTCCTAGAGGTTGGGGATGGTAAACCAACTTATAGGAACTCATCTGCTGGGCATCTTTTGATGTGGTCAAATTCGACCTTGGGCCCTTATAGGAAATCATGGACTGGGCATCTTTTGATTTAGTCGGATTTGACCTGTGGCCCTTCCTTCAAGGTCGAACAAGGATAGCCAAACCTAAAAGTTCTTCTAACTCCCTTATTATTGGTCCTAGTTCAATATTGTTATAATATTAACATGTTAAATCATTGTTCCTCCAAAGGAACCAAAGTCACAACATGGGTGCAACAGTGTTTTATGCATGAATATAACACACCAGCAAAAGGTATCTGTATAGCCAGATATATCTTGGCTACATTATCAGACCTGCCTCTGCTTCCACAGCTGATAACCTTGAAAATGGCCTCCAAAATGCTGATGTTACACTGGAAGCATGAGCCCCTAAGTGAATCATTCAAGGGTTTCAAAACCAGGCTCAATTTATATTTTACTCATCAAGAAATATCAAATGACACCAGGCAAACCATGAAACTCCAAATGACGGTCGGTGATGAAGCCATGTGACATATCCAATCATCCAGTGTGTCAGAAGATGACAAGAATGACACAAAGATAATCTCTGAGCTCTTTGAAGGACAGCTGAATGGCTCTGTCGATATTTCATCTTGGGTCCACTGTCTAGAGTTCCAAACCTTACATCAAAAATCAGAAGAATTAACCGTCCCGCAAGGGTCACTTGTTTGTATTTAGGGGGAGAGAGAGGGTTTGCTGGCTCCCGCGTTTTTTATTGCTTATAGCTCAGCCACCACTGGGTGGATTCTCTTCATATTTAGCACATGTATGCAGTAGCCATGGGAAAAATTTCTGAATATGGTGTCATGACATTTCAACCAATCTGAGAGGTCACATGACCAAAAACATGCTTTTCAAAGGGATGTTCTTGTTCGGATGATAACTTAAAAAGTGCTTCACCGATTTACATGAAATTTGGCAAGTAGGTTTGTTATATAGATGTCTGGAACTCATTAACTTTTGGAAGTGATCAAGTACAAAATGGCCGACTTATTAACAATATACGGTGCCAGATAGAGCAATTTCAACGAATTTTTTTACACCTAGGGTGGCGATTTTTCTCAAAAATCGTTTTACTGCCACTTTTTTGCGGCCATCTTTAATTTCTGCATAAAAAGCAAAACACATTTATCTCAGAATAGGTGTGTGATAAAGCAATTTCAATGAAATTTTGATCCCCAAGGTATCTGCAGAGTCAACTGGCGTTTTTTTTTTCAAATATTGTCTTTCCATTTTTTGTGGCCATCTTGAATTTCTGTGTATAGCGCAAAAAAACATTCATCTAAGAAACCTTGCATTTTGGCATAAATGGAGAAACATATTAAACACAGGAAGATAGTCATTTCTGCAAAATCATTAATACTCATTTATACACTTTATTTTTTCTGTGCAAAAGCAATCTTTTACTTTGCGAAGCAATACTCTAGTTGATCACTGATTACATATCTCATCTGGGAGAAAAAGGTACAACAGGCAAATTTACACCTAAACAACTAAATGACAAGCTAATTTAGATGGTTATGCTGTCAACACCAATGGAAGACTTCTAAAAGGACTTGCTGACCAAAGATAGCACATACACCATGCATATCCCAAACTATTGAACTGGGTCACCAATTTGAAGCAGTCATTGCATCGCAAAATCATTAAAAATATCAATTTCCAAGAATGATGCAAAGTTAATGCTGTGAATCACAAGGCAAGAAGACACACACGTTCTTGTTGCAATTGTGGAAAGATGCAGCCACCAAAGCGATGTCCTGCATCCTACCATAAATGTGAATTATGGGGCAATCTAGGCCATCACCATAGTTTGTGCTGAAAGAAGTGATCTCAAGGCTCACAGAAAACAACCAGGAGTCATTCCAGAGGTCCCCAAAGCAATAAACAATGTCATCCACATTCAAAGTATAAGGACACACAAAACCATGAAATACACTTATCAACAGATGAAATGTCAGATGTTGAGGTATTTGATACAATAGAGATGTCTAGTACAGAAGTGTATTTAATTGTAAGCATGACTCGCCAAGAGTACAAGGCAACATCAAACTTAAAGTGGACAGAGAAGCTGGTGGTTACACATTATACCTCTTAGAACATACCAACAAATGTTCAAAGGCATTCCCCTGGAGAACATTATCACACCACAAACTAACATGAAGCTCACTCACTTCCTACAGTTGAAACTACATAAAATGCTTTGGATCCCTGCACCTTATGGTCCAAAAGAAATGCCAAACCTCATACCAAGACATCAGATTCTACCTTGTGGATGTCACAGGTCCAGCCGTGATTGTACTGCCTTCCTGTAAACAATTAGACACTGTGAAACTCAACCTTGAAGCTTATCTATGACCCAACCTGGGTGACACCACAATACCAAATTGCAGGCATAGCTGACCTCAAATCAAGATTCCCAGACTGCTTTGATGACATTGGATGCTTTTTTAGGGAAGAAAAGTTGTTTATGTGGACAAAAATATAGTTTCAAAAATGGTCTCAGTCTATAGAACAAAAACTTAAACTTAAAAGACAAAATTTGATCTCAGCATCTTTCTTTATCTTATGCCAAAGGGCGAGTAATATTGATCAAGGACATACAACTACACTGAAGAAGCTATTTAAAAGTATAAATCTTGAGCACTTCCACAAAATGTGAGCATCTTTCTCTATCCCAATACAGGGTGAGAAGTACGTGCCTGCAACAGTGTTTGATTTTTGTGGGCGATGTGTGTCATGGGAGCAGAGAAGATAAAAACTCATTGTAAAGGTTGTATCACAATTGTTGGTTTTAAGGACGGATGAAACCAGTACATACTAGTTGTTCAAGATTTTGCACTGCAAAAGCTGCTCGGTATCAGTAAGCAACTACCAAGTTTCCCACCTTGGGTCAGGTTCACAGTTTAAATCAGCAACCCTATAGGCTGGAGCAGAGGCAGTCAACTACCACATCACCAAGCCCCCAATGATGTCCTCAAAGAAAAGTCAGGTCTGTCTCACCACTGATGCCATGGTACTTGCTTTTATACGCAATTGCACGAAAATGCATTCTACATTTTCTTATCAAAAATTTCTCTACATTTTCAAATATTTGCACTTTTATGTAGAAATACATTAATTTTTTCTTTTTACATCTACCAACAGTCAAGGCTTTAAGTTGACAATTAACTAATTTTATAGTTTATCACTTTAAGCCTGTAGCTTTCAAACTATGTGGCTCCTCCAGCTAATATATGAGAATATTTCATTTAGATTTTGCATCATATTAAGATTTACCAAATGATTATCCTCCATTTTTGATGACCTGAAACAGCAAATACATTTAATGTGATGGCCATAAAGTCATAAAATTGGGTTTTAACCTCCTGGTGTATTTATTTTTATGGGAATAACCCAACCAAACCGTGGCATAGGCAGAATTTTACCATGGTTTGAAGTTATAACCCCCAAAGCTGATGCCTGAGGGGTTTACTGGCTCAAACCACGGTAAAATTCTGTGTATACCATGGTTTGAAGGGGGTTATTCCTATTCTTAAATGATAAACTATTTTAAAGTTAATAATTATTACAGCTTTCATTGTAAAAGGGCTTTTTAGCCATTTTCTTTGTAGATGCATGGTTATTCTTGGAACAAACAAAAGCCTGGGTAACCTAAGCAAACCATTCATTGTAAAATCACTTATTGCCCTTTGACTAGAGTCAGTTATTTCTTATTTAAAACTGTAACATTATATATGTCATAAATACTCTTTTTAAATACATTTTAACCTTTTAAAAATACCCAATTCAATTTACGTAGGTTATTTTTAGGACAGGAATAATTAATTAATTGAAATCTATGAAGTTATGCTTTCACTATTTAATAATTTCTTAATTAGCCAATCAGTATCTTGGACACAGCCATGTTATGTTAGAATATGAGGTTTTCTCTGTGTTAAACAATTGCAGATGTCAGTACTACCAACCAACATATGTGTTACCTTTGATATTTCCATGTATTTGAAACCCTCATGAATGATTAGTTTTGTACATATATAATAGATCTATTAGCTTTGAACAAAATAACAAACATTCTAACATATGCCCATGTCCTGTGAATATTTCAGAAAGAGTCCTATTAAAGTTGTGAATGTTTGTTTTTTTTTTTTTTTTTTAATTAAAGACACCACAACTATCAGGTAATACTAGTTAGTTGAAATTGATGTAATCCAGCTCATTACAATATCTGGGATTTACTGAGGGTATGCTCTGGTAAGAAATGGGCTGTTTAAGATGACATAAATTTTAATTGATTTTTGCGAGAGTGTAGATCTATATTTATTTTAATCGGCTATTTAGCATCCCTTAAGAAAAAATTTCAGTTAAAGTTACTCTCACACACGTCTGTCAAATGGTCAAATGTTTCGAAGCATGTCATATATTGCATATTACTTATAATTTTGAAACTTCAACATCTGGAACTTCAACAGCTTACCACAAACAGTCCAGTCAAACAAATCAGGGGCCCCAAATCAGAAATAGTAAAAGTTTAAAACTTCGTCCCAAAGTAAAGGACGGTTGCTAACGTATATGTGTACTGTACAGTACATAAGTAAATATAAAATAAATAATAATTTATTTCTAAGCCAGTAACACATAATACTAATACAATTGGCATAGTATGTAAAAAAATAGATTTCTATGTATGTCATATATTTATAACAGTTATGAGTATCTACATCTTGGTTTAGCTTATTTTTGAAAGGGAAGTGGCTGAAGCAAATATTGCTTATACAAACGCCAATCCCCACTTCCAGTTAGGTACTTTTCACCAATTGCAATTAAATTTAATGTTACTGTTCTTTACAGTTCAATAGTCTAATCAATTCATGACATTGTTTGTATCAAAATTTTAAGACATATTTAATAACATTGTTTTCAACATCACTTTAAATTTACATATGCTTGAAATGTTTGACAACTCACCACTTAACTCATTCCATAATTTGACCCCATAAACTGAAACACATTTATATTTTAAGCTTGTTCTCACATATTTGCAATTAAATTTCCATACTGTCTTGTACAATAACAATTCTCATTAATCTGAAACAGTTCCTGTATATTTTTTGGTAACAAGTTATGTTTTGCCTTGAACATTACAACAAGAATATTGAAATCCACAATATCTTTAAATTTTAATAACTTACATTTTTTTAAAATAGGGGCTGTATGCGCTTTGTAGTTACATTTACATATAATTCTGACTACCCTCTTTTGCAATATTACAGCTTTTTTGATCAGATACTTAATTACTGGTATTTCCCCAAACTTGACAACAATAATTTATGTAAGGTAATATTAAAGAATTATATAATGTTTTTAAGGTATCACTAGTGAGAATATTCTTTACTTTTTTTATAATCGATATACTTTTACTTAATTTCTTACAGACATGAATATATTCCTGTACATGGGTTAGCATGAAGTGGGTCGATTCATGAAGTGGGTCAATTTTTCAAGAATATCTGCCAAAATAAAAGAATGCTGTATATTCCTGTGTCATGAAATTTTTGGAAAAGCCTGACTGCAATTCCATCAGGACACACTCACAAACCAAATCTATTGATCATTTGTTTATTGCTATTTTCTTTCTGGTAAACATTTTTTGTGAACTTTTAAATATAATAAATCCAAGAAACACACTGATTTTGTCAATATGAATATAGGAGAAGTATTTTTTACTAGAAAATCGACCCACTTCATGAATGTTTGGTGAAGTTATTTTTCAAAGATTTTGTGCAATTTTACAATTGAAAGAAGCAAGTTATAAACAAATTGCTAGATAATGTTGCTGCCATCTCTTTCTTCTGTATATCTGTCAAATATAGTGTTCCTAGCTAATTTACTTTTCACACAGCACTAAAACAACCTGCAAAATCGACCCACTTCATGCTAACCCAGTCAACAAATCAGGGGCCCCAAATCAGAAATAGTAAAAGTTTAAAACTTCGTCCCAAAGTAAAGGATGGTTGCTAATGTATTGTGTACTGAGTACAGTACACGGGTGGTCACAAAAAAGATAAACGGTCATAGAGATAAACGGTCTTCAAACCTTCCACACGTAAGTAGTGTAAATAACAAAATTGCACAAACTAAGTGACAAAATATTTTAAACAATGCTTATCCTGACCCAGCAGGCACACGCCATGAAGTGTCGTTGATTTAGAGTTGAAAACAGGTCCTGACGTTGAAATCCGCATTGCCAACTACTAATGCTGCATTCAGACGGAAATTCAGAGTGGTGCGCACCACCTGTGAGTACAGCGGACAGTTTTGACCATTCTTAACAATTCACCGCCTATATGTTTATGTGTGTATGTAACAAAACACAAATAACAAAGAGAAAGAAATAAAAGAAATCACAATATTTCGCTATATATATATCCGCCATGCAAATGATGCATATTTCATTTGTTAAACCTTTTCCAATGTTATTTATCAAAATCCAGAGTACCGAAACACTTTATTTAACAGGTTTTTATAACGAAAGCACGTGTATTCCGCATCTTTGTTGTCATTAGAGGTCAAAGTTTGGAATGTCTCTGGAGGTACCCAACTCACGAGTGGTATATACCACCTGTGAGACCGTTCTTGACCAATTTACAGGCTGTGAGGTCATGTTTATGGCCGGTAAGAACGCTGCATAAATCTAAGTTTTCTGACATGAAAAAGTAGAGATATTTTGAGCAGAAATCATGGTGATTTTTAGTTGAAAAATTGATACTGATACAATTTCAACTAGTGTTCTCAAAATACCCCTTTTGGTGGGACCGGGTAGGTATGGATTTCAGCGGGCGGGTACCCGGGTACTCGCACCGATGGGCGATAATAGGTGATTCTACAAAAATCTCCACATTTACAAACTTAAAACTTACAGAAATTATGGGATCCAACCATTTGCTTTATATCTCGTCGGCCACCATTTTTGCATTCAAAACAGTGCAACACAGAAAAAATGTTAACCAAGAAAAGATTTCTGTACATTCAAAACACGGTTGTTTATTGCAGTGTCTGTAAAAGTGGAGTCACATGACCTATCAGTGAAGCATTAACTGTTGCTCGAATGTAGTTTCGGAATTGAAACTTTATTTTTTTTTCAGACAGGTATGTGGACTTTATTGATGCTATATTATGAACTACTGTTTAAAAATATTGTACTTTTATTTTATTAAGGTGTGCATATCACTATATAGGCAATATACACAATATTTCATGTACTCGGAATTACACAACTGTGTTAATATACTGACGATTTTCAAAGGGTATCGGCATTTGACAGTGCATAAACAACCAAAATAAAAGACAAATAAAATACTATAAGTGGTGTATAAGGGTGAGAAAACATTACTCTTGTGTATTTTAATTAAATATCTTCATTTTTAGATGAATTTATGAAGTCGAGATATGTCTGTACTCGTCAGCTAAAGTGGGCGGTATTGACAGTAGTTTCGGGTACTCGGGTATGTGATTTCGGATTCGGGTAAATATTCAGGGTTCGGGTACCCGGATATCCGGATACCCGTTGAGATCACTAATTTCAACACTATTTCAAAGCTGGATTTCTGACTGGTAAAAGTAGTGATACTTCATAAAAAAAGTCACCACTGAATCAAGTTAGGTTTTTCGACATGAAGTCTTGGTCATGTTATTGAACAGAAAACAAGGGAAATGAATGACTAGTGATCGTTGATTGAAAAGTCTTTTTCTAGAGGGTGATATAGTGATTAAGTCTTAACTTTTTGAAAGAACTAGAGGTCCTAGAGGTTTGCAATGTGAAACCAACCTATAGGAAATCATGGGCTGGGAACCTTCTAATGTGGTCACATTTGATATTGGACCTCTCCTTGAAGGTCAAATGAGGATAGCCAAACTTAAAAGTGCTTATAACTCACTTATTGGACCAAGAGGCTTGCAGTGTCAAACCAACTTATTGGAAATTATGGGCTGGGAATCTTCTGATGTGGTCAGATTTGACCTTGAGCCTCTCTTTCAAGGTCAAACGAGGACAGCCAAACTTAAAAGTGCTTGTAACTCGCTTATTATTGGTCCTAGAGGCTTGCATTGTGAAACCAAATTATAGGAAATCATGGGCTGGGAATCTTTTGATGTGGTCAGATTTGACCTTGAGCCAATGCTTCAAGGTCAAACAAGGACAGCTGAACTTAAAAGTGATTATAGCTCACTTATAATTGGTCCTAGAGGTTTGGAATGTGAAACCAACTTATAGGAAATCATGAGCTGTTATCTTTTGGTGTACTAACATTAGACCTTGGACACCTCCTTCAAGGTCAAACGAGGATAGCCAAACTAAAAAGTTCTTATAACTTGCTTATTGTTGGTCCTACAGGTTTGCAATGTGAAACCAACTTATAGGAAATAATGGGCTGGGAATCTTTTGATTTGGTCAGATTTGACCTTGGACCCCTTCTTCAAGGTCAAACGAGGATAGCCAAATTTAAAAGTGCTTATAACTAGCTTATTATTGGTCCTAGAGGTTTGCAATGTAAAGCCAACTTATAGGAAATCATGGGCTGGGAATCTTTTGATTTGGTCAGATGTGACCTTGAGCCCCTCCTTCAAGGTCAAGCGAGGACAGCCGTGCTTGAAAGTGATTATAACTCGCTTATTATTGGTCCTAGAGGTTTGCAATGTGAAGCCAACTTATAGGAAATCATGGGCTGGGAATCTTTTAGTGTGGTCAGATTTCACCTTGGGCCTCTCCTTCAAGGTCAAACGAGGATAGCCAAAGTTAAAAGTGCTTATAACTCACTTATTATTGGTCCTAGAGGTTTGCAATGTAAACCATCTTATAGGAAATCATGGGCTGTGAATCTTCTGATGTGATCACATTTGACCTTTGCCCCCTCCTTCAAGGTCAAACGAGGACAGCCAAACTTAAAAGTGCTTACAACTCGCTTATTATTAATCCTAGAGATTTGCAATGTGAAACCAACTTATAGGAAATCATGGCTGGGAATCTTTTGATGTACTAACATTAGACCTTAGGCCCCTCCTTCAAGGTCAAACGAGGATGGCAAAACTTAAACGTGCTTATAACTCGCTTATTATTGGTCTTAGAGGTATGCAATGTGAAACCAAATTATAGGAAATCATGGGCTCGGAATCTTCTGATGTGGTCAGATTTGACCTTGAGCCCTCCTTCAAATGGTGCCAAGTTGCAGAATTGTCAAGTCTAATATATCTGTGATATAAGCCAGTAAAGGTTGTCACCCAGGGAAACTTTCAACCATTCTGTGGTTAAAACTCTCAAAGACAAGTAGTATTTGATGTTAAATAATAGAACAAATACTGGCAACAGTAATATACAAATGTATAATGACCTTGCTCCCTCCTTTACGGTCAAACAGGGTAGAGAAAAGTATCCTATTAATGTCTCCCTGAAATTATGCACTCTTAGCATGTGTCCTCGGTAAAATGCTTGCTTACTAGGATGTGTATGAGCGGATTCATAAAATTCATGATTGCAATATTTATTTGAAAATATAATTGTAGTGCTGCACAATTTCTAAAAATACCTCAGACAATACTATAAATGTCCATTATTACTGTAGAAAGCCAGGAAATGCTTCTCATTTGTGTACATTTTCAGTTTCAGGTATTTTACAATGTCAGGGCGAGGGACTTTAATAGTGATATTGGCTGGATTTACTGGCTTAGTTTCCTATGCACTACTCAAGGCTTTTTCACCAAATGAGGCTGTATTAAAACAGGTATTGTAAATTATTAGTTAAAAAAAAGAAACTATTTTTTTTTTTTGGAAATTTTCTTGAAACTATCTTGCATATTTGTTATAACTAAAAATAATAGAATGTGTAAAATAGCTATACTTTTAAAATATAATATCAGGGTAAAATCAAGTAATATACATACACTTGTAAGTGATGTGTAGTATGTTTTAATTGTTTAAGTTTTTAGCCCACACAGCTTGTCTTTGAAGTATCTCAGAAACCATGAGTTGTAAGATGTTGATACGTGGAGGGATATTGGTTGCACAGTTTAAGTATGCAACATCATGGTGTGATCTTGATTTGACCTTTGACCTTGCCATTCTGACCTTGATGTTTAAAATTTTGTCAGGGTTGTATCTCAGAAAGTGTAAGGTGTGGGAAATTGATACTTGGTAGGGACATTGGTTGGGGGTTGTAGATATAAGAACGTCCTGGTGTGATCTTGATTTTGCCTGGCTGTAGTGACCTTGAAATTTGAAAACTTGTCTGGGCTATATCTCGAATACTGGAAGGTGCCGAATGCTTAATCTTGGAAGGAACATTAGCTGGTGGTGTAGGTGTGCAGTATCATGCGTAGGAAGTATATTTTTGGAGGTCCTGACATTTGACTGCTGTAGTGACCTTGATCTTATAAATCTTGTCAAAAAAGTGTAAGGTGTAGGAAGTATATTTTTCGAGGTCCTTGGTTTGGGAGTGCAGGTATGCGAAATCATGGTGTGACATTTAACCTTGGTTCTGCCAAAGTGTGTTCAAATGAAATATTTGAGACATATTTCTCTTACCACAGAAATATATAAATTGGTCAAAATTATTAATGTATCCACTGGATGCATCCGGTGGATACTTTGGTTCAGTGTTCACTATGCTGCCACAGCTACGCATAGACAGATTTTCTGTGTTACCAGTCTCAGCAGAAAATTAGACCGGCTAACTTCACCGAATGTGCAGCATATTTTCATTGGGAAGTAAGCTTTTCTGTGACTAAAATTAGCCTCATTCTGAGAAACAAGATGGCCGCCCTGGCCATTTCTTTGAAAATTATCTATCTTTTTCTACTGGGTGTTTCTCATCACTAGAAGGTTGAATTTCTTCATAGGTGATATGTATAACAGATATATATGTCCTCTACAAGCATGCAGACCTTTGACCTTGAACTTGAAGCTGTTCACTCAAGGTCATCCAAAGAGTGCCAAAGTACCCCACGTAGCGGACTTTAAAAGTGCCTATTAGTATATCTGCGTTATTATTGGTCTTAGAGGTTTGCAATATAAAATCAACCTATAGGAAATCATGGGCTGGGAATCTTGTGATGTGGTCAAATTTGTCATTGGGCCACTCCTTCAAGGTAGGATGAGGGTAGCCAAATGTAAAAGTTCTTTATAACTCTCTTATTATTGCTCCTAGAGGTTTGGGCTATGAAACCAGCCTATTGGAAATCCTGGGCTGTAAATCTTTTTTTGTGTTCATGTTTGACCTTGGGCTCCTCCTTCAACTTCAAATGAGGGTACACAAACTTAAATGTGCCTATATCTCCCTTTTTAGTCGAATCTTTGATTTGAGTTATGTACTGGGTTGTGGCCGTGATTTTAAATCGGGCGTTTAAGCCCTTTAATATCAAATTCTGCATAATATTTGTACACATATCTGTACATTAAGGTGTATAGTATACACTCTGCCATTTTGAAAATTTTTAATGTTTTTATTAAGGTATATTTTATAAGTTAAAAGCTTGTCTAGCACTATGTCTGGCTTTCTGTAAGGTCCCGTATGTCCTAGAAACTATTGTGTTTCCCATTGTGATGGCCTACTCAAACGAGTCTTTTTTAACGGCTTCGTCTGCTGGTTTCTAGACGTGAAAGCCCAATTAAAGTATTTATATTTATTCGTCTGCTAGTTTATCACACAGACACTGTTAATGTAAAATTGTTGTCTGCGCATCTACGTGACTTCATTCATTCATCGAAGCATGACAATTAATTTACAAAACATTTATTATGAACCAATCACATAGGTGGACAGATATTTGAGTTTAAAATACAAAGTCTCAGCCTTACACATTTGTCAAACAAGTAAACCGTAAAGAAATTAATGAATGAAATGACGTCACGGTAGTACCAGACATTGGCCAATAAAAATATGGGAGGATGCACAGACAATGGTTTTACACTAACCTTGACTGTGCAAAACTTAAGGGCTATATTAGAAGCATTTACGAGATTGAAATTCGCGAGTTAATTTGTCACACAGATCACGAAAATATGAAATATTTTATCTTATTTTAAATAAAATCGTTGAATATTTTATTAAAATACTTACCGTTTGAATGTGTAAAATATCTGTTTAACACTTTAATTTATGTGTTCCAAATGGTTTTATATTTGCAAAATAAATCTGTTCGCTAATCTTATTTTATGTGTATGCTTCAAACATAAATACTACATCTTCTCCCTTCGAAATCAATATCTAAACTGCGTAGTTACACGTTTCTGGTCACTAGAAATATCCAACACATCTCGCTACACAGATCTGTGAACGTCCTTGCAAGCCATTTGCAAATGTGGGTGATAATAGAATGATTTACAGATTTCAACACACATTGCTGTCCTAAGATTCGACTCCGTGGTTGGCAGAAAGCCAGCCACTGTACCCTTGTTATTGCTTAGGGGTTTGGAATGTAAAACCGACTAGTACGACTAGTATCGTGGACCTATAATAGTCTGATGTGGTCAGATTTGACTTTGGGCATCTCCTTCAAGGTGAAGTAATGGTTCACTGACTTTGGGAAGTTGTCTTTCTGGTGGATACAGTTTGCATCAATTCTTTGATGTTCTAGGTCTAGGTATCTATACTTTTACTTATTTGTGCTATTTCCATTGACAGCTTTATTTTAATTATTAAATCTTACAGCTTCATAAGTTTTAGTTTACTGATTAATGCTGTCAGCTTGCTTTTGAATTGTCTTGTTTTAATACTTTATTTTACATACATCCTCTCTCTCTTAGACATTATTTTCTCTGCTTAAACATTATTTGGATCTTTATATAACTGACACTCTTGGCTTTGAAAGTTTTATTTTTTGTTTTCTATGTCATGGCAAGTTTTCAGAGCTGTAGCTCGATTGCTTACTGAGTAATCGCTACTTTGACATTTGGAAGCGATTTCAGGCAAATTTTGGACCCCCTGGGTGCTAAGGACTACTCCTTTGTGGCTTCTGAAAAAAATAGAATTTTCCATATTTCAGCTGCCATCTTGAATATTGGCAGAAATGGAATTTATTGTTTATCTTTCTTTAAATCTATAAGAGATAGAAAGATTTCAGGCAAATTTTAGACCCAATGGATAATAGGGACTACTCTTCTATGGCTGCTGAAATTTTCTAAATTTTGGCCACCATCTTGAATTTTGGCAGAAATGGAAAATGTTGTTTATCTCAAAAACCCTAAGAGATAGAGTGATTTTGGCTAATTTTTACATCCCCTAGGTAATAAGGACTACTTTGTTGAGGTCCGTGAATAAATGAGAATTTCCTGAATTTTGGCCTCCATCTTGAAAATGTTGTTTATATTGGCAATCTCACTGCTTGTGGGAAAGGGATTAACATCACTTACTTTCATGGTTACAGTTATGAAAAATAGCATCAGAGAGCCCGTATCCCCTTATAGAAGTTAAACAATGCTAAGATCAGGGGAGTTTCAGGGCATTAATCAGTCCATTATGTAAAGGTGCAAGTAATGTTTAAGAGAGAGAAAATGTATTTGAAGATAAAGTATTGCTGTGAAGCTATAAAATTTATTAATAGAAGTATAGCTGTCAACGGAAACAACACAACTAAGTAAAAGTAAACAAATAACCACAGGGAACAGCATATGTAAATGATTGTCAGAGATTTGAAATATACTCACCTTGACCATATAGAACATACAAATTCATACATGTAACTAACTAGGACATTTTGTTATATTAGGGTTATTGCTCTGCTAAAACTTATTTATTCGGTTCATTATTTTTGTCTTTTCTGTGTATATTTCAAGTGTTTGCAAATGTTTCATTATAGAAATTGGAAAAGGGTGGTCATCTTCCAGGTGATGATAACACAGCTCTTCTTATGAAACATATGAAGGTATTAAAAATATTTCTTGATTACACTGATTCTGTATTGGTGGTCTTAGTTAAAATTGAACATTTTATCACTTGCTGGGTATATATTACATACTGTTTACAGTATTTGAAAACTTTGCTTTGAGAATGATTGTGTGCTCCATTCAGTAAACTGTGTGGAATTGTCAAATTTGTGTTTTTGTTATGTACAAGCTGAGATTGTGTACAAGTTACAAGCAAATTTGTGTTTTGCCATTTTTGGCTAAGTAGCTATTACTCAGTTATATAGATATTATCACTAAAAGCAATCCCAAGCAAGCTATCTACCTAAGTAATGCTCGTACTAAATTTGGTAAAGATATGTCAAATAGTTTTCCTTAAAATGCCTGGAAACCAAAGAAGTACACAAAAGTAGCTATTACTCAATTAGCTATAGAGCTATCTTCACCAAAAGCAATCCCATGCAAGCTGTTAACCCAATAAACACCCATAGCAAATTTGCTCAGATATCCTGGGGGTCGAAAATTTCGACGAAATCGCTCTATCTCGCACCGTTAAGGAGATAGAAGCAAATTTGTGTTTTGCCATTTTTGGCGAAAATTCAAAATGGCCGCCATTTTTGGGGAGGGGAAGATGTTTTGAAAATTGCCAAGAGTACAATTGTCAGATACCCTAGGGGTCGAAAATTTCGACGAAATCGCTCTATCTTGCACGGTTAAGGAGATACAAGCAAATTTGTGTTTTGCCATTTTTGGCTAAGTAGCTATTACTCAGTTATATAGATATTATCACTAAAAGCAATCCCAAGCAAGCTATCTACCTAAGTAATGCTCGTACTAAATTTGGTAAAGATATGTCAAATAGTTTTCCTTAAAATGCCTGGAAACCAAAGAAGTACACAAAAGTAGCTATTACTCAATTAGCTATAGAGCTATCTTCACCAAAAGCAATCCCATGCAAGCTGTTAACCCAATAAACACCCATACCAAATTTGGTAAAGATAGGATAAATACTTTTCCTTCAAATGAGCGGACACCAAGTGCCCGGACGGCGCACGTCGGAAAAAGCAAAAATAATATGTCCACCCCCCAGTGGGGTGGACATAATTATCAATACATTTATGTGAACTAAACATATCAAGTTGGTACTTATCACTCAAGAGTCAAGTTATTTACATCATTTAACATGCTGAAAATATAAGCTTTTGTGTTACATACTAAGTTCAGCATGAATGTAAGATGTTCTTTATTGATGTTTATGAGACTCCAGCTTTGTTCTCATCCGAGTTGTGGAATTGTACACCATATATTTTGCACAGGTGTTATTTAATATAATACGAAGCTTGTATTCTTTACTGAATTTCCTTGCATGTTTTTGTTGGAATGTTTGTGGCAATTATCATTCACTAGGTTGGTTGGTGAGCTTTTGGCATCTCAGTTTGGTGGTTGTTGCTTCAAGTAACCTGATAATTAGCTCTGTAAAACATGGGTGAAAAAATGCAGGATATATGCAATTAAGAACATAAGAGTCTTGCTTAGATAACTAAATTACAGGTTAATCTTGTAAATGTCTTTTTCAGAATGTGGCAGGAATTCAGGACACGGACAAGAAAAAATGACACCGACAAGAAGAAATGACCCATTTTTTCAACTTTCATGTATAGAGATCAGTACATTGGATTAATCGGATTTCAAGTGTTTAAACTATTGCACAAAACTATTGATATTTTGTTATATTTAAACAAAGCCTAGTTTTACTCATAAACAGTCTGCTGACATTTGTAAATGATAATTATAATCAAACGTTATTACAGATTTTTTATGTTTTTTCAATTATTTGAAAAAGATGAATAAGCCATATCATAGTGGCTTTCCTTTAAATAGAACAGTTTATAAGGTGGCAGCCATCTTGCTTTTTACAAAATGGTCTGAAATCATTTCCAAAACGGTTATTGATCTACAAGATCCTTTAAAAGATTTGCTGATGTCTGCAACAAACTTACAGGTAAGGTTTCATAGCTAAAATGTGTTGCAATGTGAGCAGAAAAGTGCATAGTCTAATGTTTCATAGTTTAATATGGTAAACTAGGCTTTCCAACACACAATAAAGGCAATAATTCCCAGGTTAAACTAAGTTTGCAAGACTGAGATCTTGCCCAAATCTGACTTGTGCCGACTTATAGATTACTGAATGTTTCGGAAATTGTTAGGTCTGTCCATGTAAAACAATTTGGCCACACTTTTGTATGTGGTTTTAGTTGTAGAGTAAGAAATGTAAAATTCGCCACATATCTGAAATTCGCCACATGTGGAAATACTAATAAAATAAATGAATTGTGGTGAGATTTGTTGACTGTATAGTAAATTAAGGCTTTTTGGACTGAAAAATACCAATTTTTGGACAAAAACATCATTTTCTTCGTAAATTTAACTAAGGTTTTAGAGGTGGCGAATTTCAGATTCCTGGCGAATTTTAGATTTCTTACTCTACCCATATTCAGTTTGAAAGACTGCTTGTATTAGAACTATTTAATTGAATTACACATATGCTGTCTGTTGGTAATGACCATAGATTTAAGGTTTTCAATATTGTATAAAACAGCCAGTTGGCTTGGAATTCTGCAATATAAACAATTAGTGTTCTCAAAATACCCCTTTTGGTGGGACCGGGTAGGTATGGATTTCAGCGGGCGGGTACCCGGGTACTCGCACCGATGGGCGATAATAGGTGATTCTACAAAAATCTCCACATTTACAAACTTAAAACTTACAGAAATTATGGGATCCAACCATTTGCTTTATATCTCGTCGGCCACCATTTTTGCATTCAAAACAGTGCAACACAGAAAAAATGTTAACCAAGAAAAGATTTCTGTACATTCAAAACACGGTTGTTTATTGCAGTGTCTGTAAAAGTGGAGTCACATGACCTATCAGTGAAGCATTAACTGTTGCTCGAATGTAGTTTCGGAATTGAAACTTTATTTTTTTTCAGACAGGTATGTGGACTTTATTGATGCTATATTATGAACTACTGTTTAAAAATATTGTACTTTTATTTTATTAAGGTGTGCATATCACTATATAGGCAATATACACAATATTTCATGTACTCGGAATTACACAACTGTGTTAATATACTGACGATTTTCAAAGGGTATCGGCATTTGACAGTGCATAAACAACCAAAATAAAAGACAAATAAAATACTATAAGTGGTGTATAAGGGTGAGAAAACATTACTCTTGTGTATTTTAATTAAATATCTTCATTTTTAGATGAATTTATGAAGTCGAGATATGTCTGTACTCGTCAGCTAAAGTGGGCGGTATTGACAGTAGTTTCGGGTACTCGGGTATGTGATTTCGGATTCGGGTAAATATTCAGGGTTCGGGTACCCGGATATCCGGATACCCGTTGAGATCACTATAAACAATAGAACACGGGGAGGTCCTCAGTGGCCTAGTGATTAGCAAGTTTGGCCGTCACCTCTGTGGGTTCGAGCTCCACAAGTGACAGTGTGGAGAACCTGTCCCAATATGACCCTGGCTGTTGAAAGGGATGTAAAACCCCAACTTTTACTTTGACCTAGAACATGAGAACAAAGCATTAAGAAGCTAGTACCAGCTTTCAGAGTATAGCATACAACCAAGATTTGAATCTACAAGCTCAGGTGACAAGACAGCAGATTATGATTGTATCAAAGATACTTCCATGTTTGGGAGGTAATGCTAAATTCAGGGAAAGCATAGGATAGCAGTTAACTGCTCTCCAGGCCAAAAGTAATAAAAGTGTCTGTAGGTCGTTGTATCTCTTGTAAATATCACAAATGGTAACTTTGTAGTAAAATGTGTGTGCCAACCAAAAGAAAATAGGAGACTACTCTTACTACATCCTTCAAAGTCACTCTTCACTTTTCATAAATACTTACAAGGACTAATGGAGATGTTGATACTTGAGAAACTACCTTATCTTTCTGCCACTTTTTTTGTCATTTTGGTTATACACAATTGAAACAATACAAAGAGATGCCACATGATTTTAATAACTTTTATTGCTATTACTTCATAGACTCAAAAGATGTGTTAAACTGAATATAAAGTTTGTCAAAATAAGTAATTTGACAAAGAGAAACCCAAACCAATGGTTAAAAAAAACTGTTTCAATGAAGGATCAGAATGCTTTTTATTGCGTTAATACATCCTATCCAATGGACAATAGCTTATCCGGTCGGCGCGGACCGGCCCGCCAAACGTCAGAAAAAGACGTCCTGTGTCTCCACCGGCTAGGCCGGCCCAGTACTGTGCACTCGCCAGATGGCGTGTCGTACTTCCTTCCTGTCTAGACAGAGTGACGTCATAGCATCTTTTTCGTTTGGCGCATGAATGTGCACTTGGAATTTTATTCAGCGAAGAATTATCAGCGTTTATGTTCGAATTTCTTATTATCTTCAGTTTTATTTGTTATCACCTTCTAGAACTATCATGTCGTCCCCAGGACAACGTAGAGGGAGTTGTGGCCATGCAATGGCGAACTTTGACTCACATGCTTTTTGTGCAAGATGTTGCGAGAAGGGTAAGGGGTCTGATAACTGTGTTAAAAATCCCCAGTCCACGGATTGTAAGATTTGCAACACCTTCTCTGAAGAACAACGCCTTCAGCTTGCCACTCCCTCATATAAAATTAAAAAAGAAAAGAGAGAAGCCAAAAAACTGGAAGCAACTCCAGCCAAAGACAGTGAGGAACTTGTAGATTCTTCAAATGTGTCCGTTATTGGGCCTGTAGAAAAACAAGCTATTTCACCTACTGAACCCCCACCAGACAAGAAAACCAAAAAGGACACAAAGAAGATTGCTAAACGGGAAAAAGCTCCCTCTGCTACTACATCTAAAGCTTCTCAGGGTTCTACTGACGACAAGATAGCCTCATTAGACTCTAAATGGTCGGAACGGTTCAACCGGCTGGAGGCCCTTCTCTTGGCCAGAAATATGGAACCTAAGTTCTCTGCTGACGTGAAAGTCACACCGGCCCATTCACCTCCAGCTTCTGTTACTCACTCTTCTGAACCCTTCATCCGACCTTCCTCTTCAGCTACGCTTCCTGGAACTGGCTCCTCTGCCGAAAGGCATCAGCCGACCAGTAAAGCAATGATCAGTCAACAGTCTTCAACAACGACCAAGTTTCCTGGTACGGGCTCCTCTGCTACTAAGCATCAGCCGGCCAGTCAAACTAAAACCAGCCGACCTGCTTCTTCAAAAGGCTCCTCTGCTCTTACGCACCAGCCTGCCAGTCAGACCAAGACTGACCAACCAAATCTTCCACCGGATACTATCTCCGACCCGTCTTCCCACCAGAGCTCTCACCGACCTGCCTTCACCGACCGGCCTACTCCGTCTGACACAGCAGATTCTGCGTCACCAGTTCTACATAGATCTCGTCAAGACAGTGTTTCAAGTTTTTCATCAGAGGCCGGTAGTGATCTGTCAGATAGACCCCCCCTTGACTTGTATGCTGAGGAAGGAGAGCTATCTGAAGATCCGGATCTCTCTGCTATGGATCAAGATCAGCCAGTATCAGAAGAGCAGACTTACCGGGACACTATGCAGGGTATTCGCTCTTATATGGGCTGGACCCATATCCCTGAAGTTGACAGTTCTGCTACTACAGCCGAAGATAACCCCTTTGCCGGGCCCAAAACTGTTACTCCGGGTAAAGTCTCTGTCAAAATGCCCACAGAAGAATGGCTGTGCAAAAAACTCTCCAAGCTCAACTTAAGTCTGTCAGAAGGTTACCCTTCCAGAGGTTCTGAAGCCGGAGGTCTGGCCAAGGACGTTTTTCTCAGGCCACCACGCTCTCAGGCTAAGTGGTACGGACTAATACCGACCAGAAAACAGAACCCTCTAAAGTTTCAACATGGCACACCGACGCAGTGAAACTAAACAGCAGCTACAGCCGCATAGTAAGGTATACGGGGCTTGGCTCTACCCCTCCTGCTTCCCGCAGAATTTCACAAGAAACTTTGAGAAGGTGGGAAAGGTCGGCCAGAGAGGCATCTATTGTATGCAATCAGAGTGCTAGCTTCAATCGCTGCCTGGTTAAGGTCCAGCAGAGCATGAAAGACCAACTCAAGTCAGAACAGAAGGGCAAAGGTTCAGCTGTGTCACCGGCTGTTGAAGAGTTACAATGTTTATTGGACTTCAATGCCAGCATCTCTCAGGCGGCAGCAAAGTCCATGGAACATTTGTCCGAATTCGTATTCATCACCATGGGAAACTTAACTTTAGTCCGCCGGGATGCATACCTCAGCCATCTCAGAACTGGAATCAAACAGGACACTCTCACAGCTCTGCGAACGGCACCTCTACACATCTCCACCCTCTTCCCTGATACCACAATTAAGCGGGCCGAAGAGGAGATAGCCCAGTTTGAAGCTAAAAGCCACTCTGCTTCTGGACACAACAAGGGCCGTTATCACCCTTATGAACGTGTAGAGAAGAAGTCTGGAAACAATAAGGATTCAAGACAAGAAAAACCTGCCTGGAAAACTATTGGGAAGAAGCAGTACAGGAAAGGCAAGGGTCGTGCTACTTCTTACTCCTCAAGACCTGCCAAGGGCCAGCAGTCGTACAAATGACAGTTACAGTTTAAACAAGCTCCCTATACGACTGCTGGCCGGGAGCTCACATCACCAACAGACAAGAGACTTTTTAAATGTAAAAGTTCATGTTGCTCATTCTGTCACTACTGCGCCCGGGCAATCGCAAAAGAAAGATTTAAGTCCCGGGCCAGCAGTTTGTACTACCAAAGATTACAAATTAAAATCTGTGAAAAGTGCTTTGTGTGTCACTCAATTGTCTCTTGCCAATTCTGTCTCCAATGTACCAAATGTTGCCCAAAGTCTTCCTGTAGGGGCCAGACTTCAAAACTTTTGGGAAACTTGGCTAGATCTGGGAGCCGGACCCAAAACAATCCAAAATTTGAAGGAAGGTTATACCCTCCCCTTCCGGAACTGACCCAAACTCACAAGATTTCCAATAGTCATAAGTTGTTATGCCAATCCCCACAGGAACAGCTACCTGTTGGAGGCATTGCATCAGCTTATGGACAAAAATGCAGTAGAGCTGGTTCAAAATCCAACCTCCCTGGGGTTTTTCAACCGACTTTTTCTAGTTCCCAAACCCAACAAATGGAGGCCCATTTTGGATCGGAGCAAACTAAACCTCTTCCTCAAAGTGGAGAAATTCAAAATGGAAACACCGGAAACCATCAGAACATCCCTCCAACAAGGGGAGTGGGTCACCTCAGTAGACTTCAAAGATGCCTACTTCCACATACCAATACAGGAGCAATCCAGGAAATACCTCAGATTTCATATCCAGGGCCAGACCTACCAATTCAAGGCACTACCCTTTGGTCTGTCCACAGCTCCCATGGAATTTACGGTAGTGGCCAAAGAGGTGAAACTGATGGCCTCACACAAGGGTATAAGGATCCACCAGTACCTAGACGACTGGTTTGTCAGCACCAGATCAAAACAACTTTGTTCCCTCCACACCCAGATCCTAGTCCAAATGTGTCAAAAACTAGGCTGGCTGGTGAACATAGAGAAATCAGAATTGGATCCAAAACAAATCTTCAACTTCGTCGGTTACCAATTCGACCTCCAGTCCGGTCGGGTCAGACCTACACCGGACCGGTGGCAAAGCATACAGGACAAGATACGAATACTGCTATCAGCACCGACCTGTTCGGTCAGACAGTTCATGTCACTGATAGGCCTACTAACAGCCACAGAGAAGCACGTTCACCTCGGCCGGTTACACATGAGACCCATTCAGTGGCATCTTAAAAACAATTGGAGAGTTCCGGAATCTCTAGAGATGATTATTCCTCTTCCCAGTTCTTTACACCCACATCTACAATGGTGGCTAGAAGCAAACAATGTGTTACAAGGTCAACCATTACATCCAATAAGACATGCTCTGCAAATATTTACAGACGCATCAAAAGAAGGGTGGGGTGCTCACTTAAACGAACTCACTGCAAGAGGTTCCTGGTCGGTACCGGAAAGCAATCTACACATAAACTATCTGGAATTGAAGGCAGTGTTCCTAGCCTTAAAGGAGTTCCAAGATCTTTGTGTAGACAAGATAGTTCTAGTAGCAACCGACAATACTACAGTGGTAGCTTACATAAACAAGGAAGGAGGCATGAGGTCGGGCCCTCTGTGTGCCCTACTTTGGAGAATCTTAACCTGGTGCTCCCAGCGACAAGTAACGCTAAAAGCCCGACATATCCCAGGGCACCTAAATGTGATAGCCGACAAACTATCCAGGCTGGGTCAGACCATCCAAACAGAATGGTCCCTCCTTCCGTTTTTTCAGCAGATCTGCAACATATGGTATCTGTCTCAGATAGATCTATTTGCCACGAGGTTCAACCACAAGTTACCTCAGTTTGTCTCTCCAGTACCGGACTCCCTGGCTGTAGCAGTGGATGCACTTACCCTGCCATGGGACGATCTGGACGCATACGCCTTCCCTCCGACCGCCATATTGGGCAAAGTGGTGGAGAAGCTGCTGGACTCCCCTTGCAAGAGACTCATTCTGATTGCTCCAGGGTGGCCCAACATGCCTTGGTTTTGGGACTTGGTGACCATGTCCAGTCAGGTCCCTCTCAGCCTGCCCAATCTGCTGACACAGCCCTTCAATCAGATCCCTCACAGAAATCTGACAAATCTAAATCTCCATGCCTGGCTCCTAGAGCCACAAAAATCAAAGAGCAGGGCTTCTCTGAGGCAGTGGCAGCAAGAATTGAGGCTCCTCAAAGAAAATCAACCAGATCAGTCTATGAGGCAAAGTGGACCATTTTTAAAAAGTGGTGCGTCACTAATCAGGTGGACTTCAGGTCACCACCTGTAAAGTCTGTGGCTGACTTCCTAATGTACCTCTTTGAGGACAAGAAGCTGCAGCCCAGTACCATTGATGGCTACAGGTCTGCCATTGCTGATAAGCTAGGTGATACAACAGTTAATATCAGCAAAGATGATAATCTCACCCGTCTCTTGGACAGTTTCAACAGAGATAGACCCAAAGGGCGGAGGGGAGTACCCTCCTGGAACCTTTCCCTGGTACTGCACCAGCTAACAAAGGCTCCCTTCGAACCTCTTAGGGAGGCATCTCTGAAGCATTTGACCTTCAAGACTATCTTCCTTTTGGCCCTGGGCTTGGGTAAAAGAAGGAGTGAGATCCATGCATGGCAGCACAAGAACATCAGACACCAATCCGATTGGTCTAAGGTGTCCCTGGTTCCATCTCCCAGCTTCCTTTCCAAGAATCAGCTGGCCAAAGAGGGTCCAGAGAGTGTAGCCCCAGTGGTCATACCAGCCCTGGCTCCTACCCTGGACAGATCCCTCAAATCTGACAGGTCTCTTTGTCCGATCAGAGCCTTACGCTACTATCTGGACAGGACATCAGACAGGGTAAAGAATTGGTCTTTGTCTCCTTCAGGAAAGGTTTCGACAAGGACATCTCCCCTGCTACCATCTCCTCTTGGATCAAACAAACTGTGATCCTCTGTTACGAGCTCTCAGATCATCAAGCCCACACCCTACATCAAGTTAAAGCTTATGATGTTCGGGCTTTTGCTGCTTCTAAGGCTTTCCAATCAGGAGTTTCCTTAGATCAGATCTTGTCAGCCTGCCACTGGAAATCTCACAATACCTTCACGCAGTTCTACCTGAAGGATGTGGCTTGGGCTGATTCAGAGCTTTTTCATCTTGGTCCTGTGGTGGCTGCCCAACAGATCCACCAACAGACCACTACCTAGAGGAGATGTGTACATTTGTAAATATAGTTAAGAATAAAAAAAAAAAAAAAAAAAATCATCTCAGATGTGCTTCCTTCGGGAGACTTGCCTTTGGGACTGAACTCATCCCTCTCCTCCCTTACCTCAGAGTAGGTCTGATAAAAAAAAGGGGGGGGGGGGGGTACGGTATCAAGGTCGTTTCTGACGGTTCAACCCCCATAACCGGATGATGATATTCGACCACAGCCTTTATGGGTTACCGACCTCAAGGTCTGCCCAGGCTTACAAGGTACCTATCTTCACTGCCGAGTATGAGTTCAATTTGATCCCTAGTAACTTACCCGCCAACCAAGCGGTAGTTATTCAGCTATTGTCCATTGGATAGGATGTATTAACGCAATAAAATTGCAAATTTAATAAGTAAATTAAATTTTTATGGTCTCCCTTGAATAACTTCTTAGCCTTTCAAATTTTTCTTTCCTTCTTATCTTTCTTTAAAACTATAGGGGCGGGAAAAATTTTTGGGATACTTTGCGCAGACCTTAAGCTTTACTTAAGGTAACCTTAAGCATAAGTCCAAAACACCCCGTCATCGCGTTTCGGAAAAAACCACACACACCTGTGCTGTAAAATTCATCAGGTACATTCTAGACCAAATTTCCAAGGTCGGAAAGGATTTTCTTATCAATCGGACCATAGATGCCTGAATGGCAGGCGTTTTATTTTCGTAAATTTTTAAAAAATGGGTACTTGGTCTGTATCTCAAAAACGGTTAGGATTTCGGCGTTTTGTTGGAATAACTTATTCAGCTACTTTTTGATAATCTTTCACATGCCGAAGTTTTAGCCCTGTATCTGCGATCTTAAGGTCACCTTAATGTCCAAAAAGGGGCTTTTAGCCCTCCAGTTCACTTAGTTTTTCACTTTTTTCAACCAAACTTGGCACATATATCAAGATTCGCCAAAGGAATATTCTGGCTTTATGGTGACCTTAAACTGAAAATGTTAATGGACATATGGCCTGCTTAAAGTCATCAAATTGGAATAAAATCCTCTGGCTCCTTTCTTTTTCATTTTTTTATGTTGAAATTATCACTGGTATTAAAGTAGATAAAAATAATACTTATGGTCACCTTAAACTCTCAGTATGAATGGAGTTGTAGCCACCTTAAAGTGAAATAAGGGGGTTTTCAGCCTCCAAGTATCTTATTGTTCGGCTGACCTCAGTTAACCATTGCACATCTATAAAGGATAGCAAACCAAAGGGTTATCCTGACTTTATGGTGACCTTAAACTGTTAATATAATTTTGGCCTCCCCAAAGTCATAACATTTGAATAAAGCCGTCTGGCTCTTTTCTTTTTCCATATCTAACATATATTGATATTGAAGGGACATTATCATATTATGGTCACCTTAAAGTCACAATATGAATGAAGTTATGGTCACCTTACAGTGAAAAATGAAGTTTCAGCCTCCAGCTATCTTATTGTTCAACTGACCTGAGCTAAACTTTATGCACTTATAAAGGATGACAAAAGGGACATTCTCATTTTATGGTCACTTTAAAGTCGCAATATGCATGAAGTTATGGTCACCTTGCAGTGAAATTATGGAGTTTTTAATCTCCAGCTATCGTATTCTTCAGCAGAGCTCAGTTAAATTTTGTACACTTTTAAAGATGACATTAGGGACATTCTTATTTTCTTTCCACCTTGAAGTTCCAATACAAGTACAGTCATGGCCATCTTGATGTGAAAATGAGGATTTTGAGCCCCTAACTGATTTACTGTTCAGTAACATCTGTTTAACTTGACATTGATTATAGTAAAGTAAGATTTTGTATAATATTTCACTTAAAATTCCTGTACTTAAGAGGCTTTGGCCATGTTAACATGATAAATATATACTTCTTGCTCCCTCCTCATTTATTTTAACACTTTTTGAAACCACACCTGGCATATGTATACTTAAAAATATTTGTGCTGTCTGGCAAACCTAATCTCTTAGTGTTTATGAAGTTATGACATTTTCGAATTTATGAAGCACTGAAGTTATGAAGTTTATGAAGTTATGACATTTTCGAATTTATGATGCACTGATGTGGTTATTAACATATTGCAACTGATCAGTGTTCACATAATATAAATTCCCAATTTTAGGAAGATTAAAAAAAACACATTCTTCTGATTCCATTCTTTTGGAATTGTGGGGATATAACTTTTCCTTTTTGGAAAAAAAAAGCTTCAATTGATTCAACTTTTGTTTTGTAGAAGGAGTTGATGATCTACCTACTTGCTCACATAGACTATGTAAATTGGTCAAATGTATACACCTGACTTCTTTCACAATATAAGATGCCTGAAACAAAAAAACACTTTCTCATAAACAGTTTCTCTTGTACAGCATTTTATGTATCTCCAGCTGAGTGGAAATGAATGACTTGTCCCTTTCTTCTTCTCCCCAATTCTTTTCTGTGATATCATGGAAAGTATTTCTATGCAGAAAGAACCCCCCCCAACTCCCCTTTAGTGCACATAAAAAGCAAGTGGAAAAAAAAAATGGCCTCAGTGGGGGAGGTGGGGGGGTTTTGATGGAGGGAGATGATAGATAGAGATATATATGTGTGTGTGAAGCAAAAGTGGAACAAAAAAAAGTGGAATATTTATGCTGTTGTTTTGAATGTATATTGTTTTCTTTCTTCCACTTCACTTAGACTTCTACATTTAATTAATTTTAACTCAAGTGGGAAATGAATTTTTGAAACTTTAATGCATTCAAATTCCTGCAGTCATGCACTAAATCACTTATAACTTGAAAAGTATTGCGTTCACAGTATTTTGTTAAAACATGTTATTAGGCTACTTTTTCCACAGCTGCAACAACTCCAGTAACTTGTTTGGTCTTAATTTTGTGCATTATTGAAGTGTGGAATGGATCATGATCTCCTACTCTTATTCCTAAGCCTAGATTTTTAATTTCACTTGCTAAATCATTCATAAATATTGCAATATATAAACTCATACTTTTCTTTCCCAATAAATCCAGTAACATTTTTCTAGAGCTATAGCTTGACTTGTTTGTAACTTGATTTTTCTTGTAAGCAATAACTCAAAAGCAATAAAGCAAAATCATTAACTTTTGAACAAAAAGTCTAAGGCACTTTGGTTCACTGGATTTTATTAGTGGTTTTGTTAAGTTTTTAGTTGAAGCACAAGTTCACTGCATTCAATTAGTGTTTTATACTTAAGTCTGATACTAATGACATTTTGAACAGAAATGTCTGTGGTCAATGTGAATGTAGGACGTTTCGGACTAGGACGTTTCGGCCACGGACGTTTCGGCTCGGCCATTTTTGAGGGTGGACGTTTCGGCCAAATATATTTTTGGATCAGGTTTTCAATGATTAAACATGCAAATAATACAACTGTGATAACAACATTTATTGTACAACCTTTCCCACATTTTATAACAATAATATAATAACATTTTACACAATTAAGCTATATACATAAACTTCAGATCACACAATTCAGAGTCATTTTAAATGTTTGGCTGACCACCTCTCAGGTTATGGCTTACACCCCGAAGGAAGTCTGGTATGGACTTGCGGCCTAGAGATCTGTCCTCACAGAGATTGTGCAGTCTACCTTGAAGTTCGGTGTATACTTTCTTGATCCTCTTCTTTGGTCTCACACCACGCTCATCCTGTAGAAGTACAGCAGATACACGGGCACACTCTGCTTGCAAACACTCAATCAGTTTCCACACTGTAGGGTGGCTTTGGCCAACAAGGTTCCTGAATTTGTTGTTCCAGCCCTCTGATACGTTGTTGGTCCTTGGTTGGTTTGCAAGGGTCACCTCATGCATATTCCATTGGGCGGGAGCAAATATGGGTGGCACACGCCGGAACCTTAGCTGAAGATCTGGAGTCTGAGGTCTGGGACGCAGATGGCCTGTCACATAATTTGTGTCAAAGTACTCCAGCAGTGGGGTTGATTCTTCTGGAGCCGATTCTCTCAGGTAGGTCATCCCTTCAGACACTTCATGTAGTGGGAGAAAGGCTAGGGCATCAATTTGTCCACAGAACAAACGGAAATCATCATCACTTTCATACAGGTTGGTGAGGCCCAAGGACTGTATCTTACGCCATATTGATTGGGTCAAGTGGTAGAAGCAGTACTGAATAGTCACGTGTTCACCAAACACTGCATGGAGTGCCAGCTCGACACTTCGTTCAAAGTCAACTATTACAACAGAAGGATCACATCCTGCTTCTTCTAGGACACGTAGCATGACTTCATAAGACGTCTGAGTTTTACGCTGCAGTAATGCATAGGCAAGTGGCAGAAAAACACCATTGCATTTTCCTTGGACCACATACAACTGGTGAAACAAACGAGGAGCAACAGCAAAGGTGCCATCCATGCACCAGACCTCACAAGAAGCAAGCTGTTGTAAGTGGGCATCAGTGGCAAATATGACCACACGCTCATCAGCATCTTGCCCATTGTCATACTTCAGGAATGTGGTTGGGTGTTCACCAGAAGTCTGGCTCCACTGGCCTTCAATGATCAGCTCATGCAGTGTGTTTGGGTCTTTGGGTCGGTGATGTGCACGGACACGGCGTAGAACTCTCTTGATAGTTTCAGCAGCTGGAAGCCTGGCTTGGACTTCATCAGGAGCAGCAGCTGCAGCAAATGTGAGTATCTGGTTGGGCTTGTCATTGGCTGTACTTGCTGAGCTCTTCATGGAATGGCGGCACTTTTCGACACTAACACCTGTCTCATCAGCTGGATGACTGTGTTCTTTCACAAGCCTAGCACCAGTGTACTCTTTGTTTGTTTTTAACATTTAACAGTGCAATTCTGAGCAGGTATCAATCAGAAAGGTTCTCTTGATTTACTTGCTAAACTGTAGATAAATCACCTGAGCAGTGCAATTCTGAGCAGGTATCAATCAGAAAGATTCTCTTGATTTACTTGCTAAACTGTAGATCAATCACCTGAGCAGTGCAATTCTGAGCAGGCATCAATCAGAAAGGTTCTCTTGATTTACTTGCTAAACTGTAGATCAATCACCTGAGCAGTGCAATTCTGAGCAGGTATCTATTAAAAAGCTTCCCTTTGGGGTGTTACCTTTTTATTGAGGCAGTGAACAAAAAGTCCATGGGTTTCAAAGGGTTTTAAAATGAAAAGCAACTGAATTTAAAATTTACTGCACAAAAAGACCAGGAAAGGGTTTAAAGATGAAATAGCAACTTGACAAAGGTTAAGTTTGCTGATATAAGTGGAGAATGATAATATTCCATTAAATGTGTAAAAATGAGATGTTTGATGATTGATAATCACAAAAAGGGAAACAGTCTGCCTGTTTCCTCAACTTGATCAAAGAAAATTGTGCAGACACTGCTTTCCTTAAACCATAAAAGGTTTGCTTTCACAGCTCTCCTTTCAAGTCACTTAGTGATATAGATTTTCCCTTTTTGGACACAAGGACATTAAAAGATGTTCTTATTATATAAATCTCCTAAAAATATAGATTTGGCCGAAACGTCCACCCTTACAAATGGCCTGGCCGAAACGTCCTAGTCCGAAACGTCCTAGGCCGAAACGTCCGTGGCCGAAACGTCCGTCCACCGGTCAATGTACCCTTTCACTCAAGACCTCTTCTCCGAGAACATTACCAAAGAATGTAGGACATACAGAATCTGGGAAAAAAATGCCTCGTGGACAAAATGCCTCACAGAAAAAATGCCTCCTAGAAAGAATGCCTCCTGGATATTTTGTGACTAGGAAAAAATGCCTCCTGAGGAAAAAAAGTTATTTCAACCTGTAAACATGTTACATATGAACCTATAACGTATAATATCAAAAACATGTTAATGGAAGCCAGGGGTGAGCAGCCAGCCAAAACAGTGAGAAGCACCAGCAAAACCTTACAAGAGAAACTTACGTACCTTTGTACAGCTAAGCAAAATGGGTAAAAGACTGTGAGTTTTTGACAGGCATTGGCGACTATAAGACTCAAGTGGAAAAATGAAGATGCCTCTGAAGTTGTAATGTGAACCTGTAGTGTTATAATACTTGAAAGAACTTTTTTTCTTAGGAGGTATTTTTCCTGGTCACAAAATATTCAGGAGGCATTCTTTCTAGGAGGTACATTTCCTAGGAGGCATTTTTCCTACGCATCGGACATACGTTCTTTTGAGAAGTAAATTTCACACCTACAATTTCTCTTCCGTCAAGCTGTGGTCGTTCTTTCATTTGTTAAATATGGTAACATACACAATGCACTAAACTTTACATTTTCTATTCCTTGTGATGCATATCTTGATATCTTTTACGGCTTACTTCACACTTTTTCATCAGGGCCGCTTCGTTTTTGTCAGCAAAAACCTTTTTCTAGTTTTACTTTATATTTTTTGACAATTTCCTATAATTATCAAATATGGCGGATCCCGTACCGGTAAAGTAAAATTGCCCCTTGCTTGTTTATGTAAAATTTATTTAACAGACATAATCACCAGAAAATCTGTACATCATATATACTAAAAGTAAGAATGAAAATAAAACTAGAAATAGGACGCCCTGTTGCTTGTAGCTGCGACATATGAATAGAAACAGGATACCATAGAAGAACACACATTATCATGTGTAATGTCCACCCTATCAACCTTTTGTTAAGAAGATTGAAGCAAATTCCTGTTTTTCTATTTTTGCCAAAAATTCGAAAATTCAAAATGGCCGCCATTTTTGGGAAAAGGAAAATTTTTTGAAAATTGCCAAGAGTACATTTCTTAGATACCCTATGGGTCGAAAATTTCAATGAAATAACTCTATTTTGCAAGGTTAAGGCCAGTTTGTGTTTTTCCATTTTTGGCAAAAATTCGAAAATTCAAAATGGCCGCCATATGTGGGGAGGGGAAAATTTTTGGAAAATTGCAAAGAGTACATTTCTTAGATACCCCTTCGATCGAAAATTTCGCCGAAATCGCTCTATCTCGCATGGTTAAGGAGATAGAAGCAAATTTGTGTTTTGCCATTTTTGGCAAAAATTTGAAAATTCAAAATGGCCGCCATTTTAGGGGAGGGGAAATTTTTTTTAAATTGCCAAGAATACAATGCTCAAACACCTGTGGGTCGAAAATTTTGACGAAATCGCTCTATCTCGCACAGTTAAGGAGATAGAAGGAAATTTGTGTTTTGCCATTTTTGGGGAGGGGAAAATTTTTTGAAAATTGTAAAGATTACATTCCTTAAATACCCTGTGGGTCGAAAATTTCGACGAAATCTCTCTATCTCGCACGGTTAAGGAGATAGAAGCAAATTTGTGTTTTGCCATTTTTGGCAAAAATTCTAAAATTCAAAATGGCCGCCATTTTTGGGGAGGGGAAAATTTTTGGAAAATTGCAAAGAGTACACTCCTTAGATACCCTGTGGGTCGAAAATTTCGACGAAATCGCTCTATCTCACAGTTAAGGAGATAGAAGCAAATTTGTGTTTTGCCATTTTTGGCAAAAATTCTAAAATTCAAAATGGCCGCCATTTTTGGGGAGGGGAAAATTTTTGGAAAATTGCAAAGAGTACACTCCTTAGATACATTGTGGGTCGAAAATTTCGACGAAATCGCTCTATCTCACAGTTAAGGAGATAGAAGCAAATTTGTGTTTTGCCATTTTTGGCAAAAATTCTAAAATTCAAAATGGCCGCCATTTTTGGGGAGGGGAAAATTTTTTGAAAATTGTAAAGATTACATTCCTTAAATACCCTGTGGGTTGAAAATTTCGACGAAATCGCTCTATCTCGCACGGTTAAGGAGATAGAAGCAAATTTGTGTTTCATTGCGTTAATACATCTTACCTAACAGACGATAGCTATTGTCCGGCGCCAGCCGGTACCGCCAAACGCCAGAAAAAGACGTCCTGAGTTTCACCTCCGGCCGGACCGGTACACTCCAATCCACTCGCCAGGTGGCCTAGTTCCTGCTTTCTTCGCCAGACGGACGTGACGTCATAGCATCTTTTTCGTTTGGCGCGATTAGGAAGTAGTGAATTTTTTCACAAAGTTTTCAAGTTGGATATATTTCCTTAATTTCAGTGTTTTGTGTTTCTTGGTGTGATATACGGATATTTTATCTATCATGGCATCACCAGGACAAAGGAAGGGAGCCTGTGGCCATATTATGGCTTCTTTTGACCTACATTCTAGGTGTGCTCGATGCAGGGACAAAAGTCTGGGGGATGACGCATGTGTGAAGAAACTACCTTGCGAATTTTGTGAGTTGCTAACGCCGGAGCAGGTTTTACAACTTTCAACCCCTACTTATAAAATCAGAAAGGAGAAGAAACTAGAGCGTGCGTCCCTTATTGATCCCAGTACTGTTACTGTTTTGTCTTCAGTGGATCAGGACAAGTCGGTGGGTGCTTCATCTTCTTTATCTACTTCTCAAGATCTGTCCTTACCTCAGCCTTCCTTTAAGAAAGACTTACAGGATTTGGACGAGAAATGGTCTCTGCGCATGGCTAGGCTTGAAGCATTGATAACTATGGGACAGCGTCCCCAACAGCCTACATTCTCACCGGTCAAGGCACCGGTTTCTCATGCACCTCCCGCAGGCTCTCTATCTCAAGCCCCTTTTCTACTTTCAGCCGTTCCTTCTGGCCAGGCCGGTGCGGCCTCCGGTCCGGATAGAACTAGCTTTACTACAACTACTACAAGTGTGGGCATGACTTCTCCTCTGGAAAACCTTTACCCAGAACCAGAAGCATACATTGACTCTACCGAACCGGTGTTCTCTCAGCCCGGTCCGGTGTCTTATGGTGACCTATTATCTCACTCTGTTCCGGTCTCCAGTTCCAGTTACCTGCCTCCGGAACCTGTTGAGGAAGGGGAAGTATCAGACCCGGAAGAACAACCGGATTTTGAAGCTGGGGATTCTGACAAAGTACTGAGTGAAGAACAGAACTATAGAGAAACTGTAAGAGGAGTGAGAGCGTTCATGGGGTGGACACACATCCCCGACTTGGAGTATTCCCCTTCCTCAAAATCTGATAACCCCTGGGTAGGACACCGTGCTCAACCAGTGGGAAAAGTTTCTGTAGACCTTCCACCTGAAGACTGGTTATGTCGTAAACTAGAAACTTTGAATTTAGTGTTGCTCGAGGGTTACCCCTCCAAGTCTAGTGAACCCGGAGGACTCCATGTGGATCAATTTCTTAGACCACCAAAATCACAGAATAGATGGTATGGCATCCATCCTGCAGAATCTACAGACCCTCTGAGGCCTAGGAAATCTGTAAATACATGGCCCAACGATGCGGCAAAATTAAACAGTGCCTTCCCCAGAATCTGTAAGCCTGCTGTTGCAAATTCCCACCCTCCAAGCCGTCCCATTAACCAGGACACCTTACGCAAGTGGGAGAAATCAGCTAAGGAAACAAGCTATGTATGCAACCAAGCTGCTGGTTTTAATCGGTGTATAACAAAGATCCAGGATTCCGTACAAGAGCATTTAAAGTCTTTACAAGCAGAATTATCCAAAGGAAAATCCTCTTCCAAGGCTCAGGCCTCCTTAGATGAATTGCACTACTTGGCTTCATTCAACCAAAACGTCAGTTTTGCCATTGGAAAATCTCTGTAACATTGGTCAGATTTTATCTTTGTTCAGATGGCCAACTTGACATTGACTCGCAGGGACTCATACCTGGAAAATTTGAAAGCCGGAGTTAAACCGGATACCTTCTCAGCTCTACGCAACTGTCCTCTCAATGGATACGCACTCTTTCCTGATGATATCATAAGGAAAGCAGAGGACGAAATCACTCATGTTGAAAACGCCAGGCGTACTTCCCAGCCCGGACCGGGCCGTGGGGGGTTCACTGGTGGCTTTAAAAAGCAACAGCAACAGGGGCGTTTCCAATCTTACCCTACAAACTGGACAAAATCTCAGGACACGACCAGATCTGGAGGTCCAACTGGCAAGGATATGCCTGCATGGAAATCCTTTGGAGGCAGAGGAAGAGCTAGGGGTCGTGGCAGGGGTGGTCAACCAGGATGCGGCACCCGCCCGGCCAAGGATAACCATCCATATAAATGACAATTACTGTTTACTAAGTCCGGAGCCGATGGCCCGGCCGGTCGATTGTGTACTAAGAGTGTTGGGACAGAACTTTCATGTACGTCAAGAACCTGTATTGTGTCCTGTTGCCAGTCCTGTACCTTCTGTCTTAAATGTGAGAGGGCAGCCACAAAAGAAAGGCCGAAGTCCCTCATCAAAAGTGAAAGCAGAAATAAAATTTGTGAAAAGTGTTTTTTCTGTAGATCATTGCGTTTTTGCCCCCATTGCTCCAAATGTCCACAATGTTGTCAATGCTCACCTGATAGGGGGACGTCTCCAAAAATTTTGGCAGAAGTGGTCCCTCCTGGGTGCAAATCCGAGAGTAGTGTCCATTTTGAGGGACGGCTACATTCTCCCATTCAAAATCAGACCTCCTTTGGTAAGGGATCCTTTGATAGTCAGTGGTTATGCAAACCCCCTCAGGAACCTCTACCTGAAGGAGGCTTTGCAGGCCTTGCTGCAGAAGGAGGCAGTAGAGATGGTGAGGGTTCGAACATCTCTAGCCTTCTTCAACCGACTGTTCATAGTTCCAAAACCGAACCAACAATGGCGACCAATCTTGGACCTCAGTGCTCTAAACAAATTTTTGAGCGTAAAAACTTTCAAAATGGAAACCCCAGAAACAATTCGGATTTCCTTGCAACAGGGGGAATGGGTGACATCGTTGGACTTCAGCGACGCCTATTTCCACATTCCAGTTCACATGCAGTCCCGGAAATATCTCAGGTTCCATTTCCAAAATCAGTCCTATCAGTTCAAGGCCCTTCCCTTCGGCCTCTCCACCGCTCCGATGGAGTTCACTTGTGTGGTCAAAGAGGTCAAGTTAATGGCTCAATCCCGGGGTATAAGGATCCACCAGTACCTAGACGACTGGTTGATTCGAGCCCCTACCAAAGAATCCTGCCACCAGGGCACTCAATCCCTCCTCGCCCTTTGCCAGGAGTTGGGTTGGATAATCAATGTACAAAAGTCAGAACTAGAACCCAAACAGACTTTCGAGTTCGTGGGTTACAAGTACGATCTCTCCCAGGGACTGGTCTTACCGACCCAGAACCGGTGGGAGTCAATCCTTCAAAAGTTGGAATCCATCCTATCCAAACCAAGTTGCCGAGTCAGGAACTTCATGTCCCTGATAGGCCTACTTACAGCGACGGAAAAACAGGTTCCCCTGGGGAGACTCCACATGAGACCCATCCAGTGGCACCTAAAACGACATTGGAGAGTTCCAGAATCCCTGGAAAAGGAGATTCCTGTACCAAGGTCACTTCACCCACACCTTCTATGGTGGACCAGGGAGACAAATGTCTTGACAGGACAACCCTTGCACCCTTTGAATCATGCCGTGCAAATCTTTACAGACGCCTCAAAAGAAGGCTGGGGTGCTCACTTAGGAGACTTCACAGCAAGAGGCGTTTGGTCAGTTCCAGAAAGTCATCTTCACATAAACTTCCTGGAACTAAAAGCGGTCTTACTGGCCTTGAAAAGGTTCCAGCACTTGGTACAAGGCAAAGTAGTTCTAGTTGCCACGGACAACACGACAGTTGTGGCATACATCAACAAGGAAGGAGGTATGAGGTCAGGCTCACTTTGTGCCCTTCTATGGCGACTCCTGTGTTGGTGCAATCTGAGACAGGTAGTCCTAAAGGCCAGACACATCCCTGGTCGTCTGAATGTGATTGCAGACAAATTGTCTCGTCAAGGCCAAGTCATTCAGACAGAATGGTCACTGCACCAAGGGGTCTTCGACCTCATAGTTCAGACCTGGCACCGTCGCCAGGTGGACATGTTTGCAACAAAGTACAATTGCAAACTAGCCCAATATGTGTCTCCAGTGCCGGACCCCAATGCTTGGGCAGTGGACGCCCTAACAGTCTCGTGGGAAAACCTGGACATGTATGTTTTTCCCCCAGTATCGTTACTGGGCAAGGTGGTCAGCAAACTATCGGACCATCTTTACAAGAGAGTGATTCTCATAGCTCCGGGCTGGCCCAACATGCCATGGTTCTGGGACCTGGTGGAACTGTCGTCTCAGATCCCTCTTTGCCTACCCAGTCATCCCGACCTAGTGACACAGCCGTTCAACAAGGCGCGTCACAGGAATCTAACCAATCTAAACCTACACGCCTGGCTCCTAGAGCCGAGGCTATCAAGGAGCAGGGATTCTCTAGTCCAGTGGCGTCACGAATTGAGGCTCCTCAAAGAAGTTCAACCAGAACAGTCTATGAGGCAAAGTGGGCCGTTTTTGTCAGATGGTGTGAATCAAGTCAGGTGGACTTCAGGTCTCCATCTGTCAAACAGATAACAGATTTTCTCCTACATCTGTTCCAGGAGAAGAATCTCCAACCCAGTACCATTGATGGTTACAGATCAGCCATTGCGGACAAATTGGGCAATTCTTCTTTGAATGTGAGCAAAGATGAAAACTTAACTCGCCTTTTGGACAGCTTTCACAGAGATAGACCAAAGGGTAGACGAGGAATTCCTTCATGGAATCTCTCTCTGGTTTTGCATCAGCTCACCAAAGCTCCATTTGAGCCTCTCAGAAAGGCCTCATTAAAACATCTAACCTTTAAAACGGTGTTCCTCCTCGCTCTGGGCTCTGGAAAGCATAGGAGCGAAATACACGCTTGGCTGAACAAAAATATTAGACACCAAGCTGACCGGTCAAAGGTGTCCCTTTACCCTTCACCAAGTTTTTTGGCTAAGAATCACTTAGCAAAGGAGGGACCAGAGTGTGTGGCTCCAGTGGTTATACCAGCCCTGGCTCCTACTTTGGACAAATCCTTGAAGGAAGACAGGTCACTCTGCCCAGTTAGAGCTTTGCGCTACTATCTGGACAAAACTCAAGATCTCAGACAAGGAAAGGAGTTGGTGTTTGTCTCCTTCAAAAAGGGTTTCACGAAGGATATTTCTCCTGCTACGATCTCATCTTGGATCAAGCAGACGGTTATCCTTTGCTACGATCTGTCAGATCAAGAGTCTCTAACCCTTCATCAGGTGAAGGCGCATGACGTTAGAGCCTTCGCGGCTTCAAAAGCTTTTCAGGGTGGCATCTCGTTAGACCAGATCTTAGCTGCATGCCACTGGAAGTCCCACAACACCTTTACTCAATTCTACCTTAAAGATGTGGCGTGGGCAGATTCGGAGCTTTTTCACTTAGGTCCAGTGGTGGCTGCACAGCAGATCCACCAATGAACATTCTAGGCTCCTAATTTGTAAATAATGTACATAATAATTAAGGTTTTTTACTAAGTTGCCTCAGGCAAGGAGTATGAGACCATTATTCCACTCTTACAGGCTAAATGGAATCTCTAGGACGGAACTATTCTCTCTCTTCCCCCTCTCAGAGCAGAAAAAGAGGGGGGGGGGGGGGGGAGAAGTGGCACTGCTCGGTAACTTAAGGAACAGCCTTTGAGCTTCTTTATCAGCCGGGCCAGAGGTTACGTGCCTATTTATAGAATTCCTTCTAGTCCTGAGGAAGCTGCCCTCCTTCCACTGGGTAGTTATTCTAGCTATCGTCTGTTAGGTAAGATGTATTAACACAATGAAATTGCAAATTTTAATTAGTAAATTAAATTTTCATTAGTTAATACCTTACCTAACAGACGGGAGATTCCCACCCGGCCTTCCCCGCTTTTCAGCTTCAGTTAACCTAAGTTGGGACGAAAAAGATGCTATGACGTCACGTCCCTCTGGCGAAGAAAGCAGGAACTAGGCCACCTGGCGAGTGGATTGGAGTGTACCGGTCCGGCCGGAGGTGAAACTCAGGACGTCTTTTTCTGGCGTTTGGCGGGACCGGCTGGCGCCGGACAATAGCTATCGTCTGTTAGGTAAGGTATTAACTAATGAAAATTTAATTTACTAATTAAAATTTGTGTTTTGCCATTTTTGGCAAAAATTCAAAATGGCCGCCATTTTTGGGGAGGGGAAAATTTTTGGAAAATTGCAAAGAGTACACTCCTTAGATACCCTGTGGGTTGAAAATTTCGACGAAATCGCTCTATCTCACACAGTTAAGGAGATAGAAGCAAATTTGTGTTTTGCCATTTTTGGCAAAAATTCGAAAATTCAAAATGGCCGCCATCTTTGGGGAGGGGAAAATTTTTTAAAAATTGGCAAGAGTAGAATTCTCAGATATCCTGTGGGTCGAAAATTTTGCCGAAATCGCTCTATCTCGCACGGTTAAGGAGATAGAAGCAAATTAGTGTTTTGCCGGCAAAAATTCGAAAATTCAAAATGGCCGCCATTTTTGGGGAGGGGCAAATTTTTTAAAAATTACCAAGAGTACAATGCTCAGATACCCTGTGGGTCGAAATTTTGTGGGGAAAATTTTTTGAAAATTGTAAAGATTACATTCCTTAGATACCCTGTGGGTCGAAAATTTCAACGAAATCGCTCTATCTCACACGGTTAAGGAGATAGAAGCAAATTTGTGTTTTGCCATTTTTGGCAAAAATTCGAAAATTCAAAATGGCCGCCATTTTTGGGGAGGGGAAAATTTTTTGAAAATTGGAAAGATTGTATTCCTTAGATACCCTTTGGGTCGAAAATTTTGACGAAATCGCTCTATCTGGCACGGTTAAGAAGATAGAAGCAAATTTGTGTTTTGCCATTTTTGGCAAAAATTCTAAAATTCAAAATGGCCGCCATTTTTGGGGAGGGGAAAATTTTTGGAAAATTGCAAAGATTACATTCCTTAGATACCCTGTGGGTCAAAAATTTCGACGAAATCGCTCTATCTCGCATGGTTAAGGAAATAGAAGCAAATTTGTGTTTTGCCATTTTTGGCAAAAATTCGAAAATTCAAAATGGCCGCCATTTTTGTGGAGGGGAAAATTTTTGGAAAATTGCAAAGAGTACACTCCTTAGATACCCTGTGGGTCGAAAATTTCGACGAAATCGCTCTATCTCACACAGTTAAGGAGATAGAAGCAAATTTGTGTTTTGCCATTTTTGGCAAAAATTCGAAAATTCAAAATAGCCGCCATTTTTGTGGAGGGGAAAATTTTTTGAAAATTGCAAAGAGTACACTCCTTAGATACCCTGTGGGTCGAAAATTTCGACGAAATCGCTCTATCTCACACAGTTAAGGAGATAGAAGCAAATTTGTGTTTTGCCATTTTTGGCAAAAATTCGAAAATTCAAAATGGCCGCCATTTTTGGGGAGGGGAAAATTTTTTAAAAATTGGCAAGAGTAGAATTCTCAGATACCCTGTGGGTCGAAAATTTTGCCGAAATCGCTCTATCTCGCATGGCTAAGGAGATAGAAGCAAATTAGTGTTTTGCCATTTTTGGCAAAAATTCGAAAATTCAAAATGGCCGCCATTTTTGGGGAGGGGAAAATTTTTTGAAAATTGCAAAGAGTACACTCCTTAGATACCCTGTGGGTTGAAAATTTCGACGAAATCGCTCTATCTCACACAGTTAAGGAGATAGAAGCAAATTTGTGTTTTGCCATTTTTGGCAAAAATTCGAAAATTCAAAATGGCCACCATTTTTGGGGAGGGGAAAATTTTTTAAAAATTGGCAAGAGTAGAATTTTCAGATACCCTGTGGGTCGAAAATTTTGCCGAAATCGCTCTATCTCGCACGGTTAAGGAGATAGAAGCAAATTAGTGTTTTGCCATTTTTGGCAAAAATTCGAAAATTCAAAATGGCCGCCATTTTTGGGGAGGGGCAAATTTTTTAAAATTACCAAGAGTACAATGCTCAGATACCCTGTGGGTCGAAAATTTTGACGAAATCGCTCTATCTCGCATGGTTAAGGAGATAGAAGCAAATTTGTGTTTTGCCATTTTTGGTAAAAATTCGAAAATTCAAAATGGCCGCCATTTTTGGGGAGGAGAAAATTTTTGGAAAATTGCAAAGATTACATTCCTTAGATACCCTGTGGGTCGAAAATTTCAACGAAATCTCTCTATCTCGCACGGTTAAGGAGATAGAAGCAAATTTGTGTTTTGCCATTTTTGGCAAAAATTCGAAAAGGCCGCCATTTTTGGGGAGGGGAAAATTTTTTGAAAATTGCAAAGATTACATTCCTTAGATACCCTGTGGGTCGAAAATTTCGACGAAATCGCTCTATCTCGCACGGTTAAGGAGATAGAAGCAAATTTGTGTTTTGCCATTTTTGGCAAAAATTCAAAAATTCAAAATGGCCGCCATTTTTGGGGAGGGGAAAATTTTTGGAAAATTGCAAAGATTACATTCCTTAGATACCCTGTGGGTCAAAAATTTCGACGAAATCGCTCTATCTCGCATGGTTAAGGAAATAGAAGCAAATTTGTGTTTTGCCATTTTTGGCAAAAATTCGAAAATTCAAAATGGCCGCCATTTTTGTGGAGGGGAAAATTTTTGGAAAATTGCAAAGAGTACACTCCTTAGATACCCTGTGGGTCGAAAATTTCGACGAAATCGCTCTATCTCACACAGTTAAGGAGATAGAAGCAAATTTGTGTTTTGCCATTTTTGGCAAAAATTCGAAAATTCAAAATAGCCGCCATTTTTGTGGAGGGGAAAATTTTTTGAAAATTGCAAAGAGTACACTCCTTAGATACCCTGTGGGTCGAAAATTTCGACGAAATCGCTCTATCTCACACAGTTAAGGAGATAGAAGCAAATTTGTGTTTTGCCATTTTTGGCAAAAATTCGAAAATTCAAAATGGCCACCATTTTTGGGGAGGGGAAAATTTTTTAAAAATTGGCAAGAGTAGAATTTTCAGATACCCTGTGGGTCGAAAATTTTGCCGAAATCGCTCTATCTCGCACGGTTAAGGAGATAGAAGCAAATTAGTGTTTTGCCATTTTTGGCAAAAATTCGAAAATTCAAAATGGCCGCCATTTTTGGGGAGGGGCAAATTTTTTAAAATTACCAAGAGTACAATGCTCAGATACCCTGTGGGTCGAAAATTTTGACGAAATCGCTCTATCTCGCATGGTTAAGGAGATAGAAGCAAATTTGTGTTTTGCCATTTTTGGTAAAAATTCGAAAATTCAAAATGGCCGCCATTTTTGGGGAGGGGAAAATTTTTGGAAAATTGCAAAGATTACATTCCTTAGATACCCTGTGGGTCGAAAATTTCAACGAAATCTCTCTATCTCGCACGGTTAAGGAGATAGAAGCAAATTTGTGTTTTGCCATTTTTGGCAAAAATTCGAAAAGGCCGCCATTTTTGGGGAGGGGAAAATTTTTTGAAAATTGCAAAGATTACATTCCTTAGATACCCTGTGGGTCGAAAATTTCGACGAAATCGCTCTATCTCGCACGGTTAAGGAGATAGAAGCAAATTTGTGTTTTGCCATTTTTGGCAAAAATTCAAAAATTCAAAATGGCCGCCATTTTTGGGGAGGGGAAAATTTTTGGAAAATTGCAAAGAGTACATTCCTTAGATACCCTGTGAGTCAAAAATTCTGTCGAAATCGCTCTATCTCTTACGGTTTCTGAGATATTAGCAAATTACTCAAAAGTAGTACTGAAAATACACAATGAAGTACCTAAATGGCTATTACTCATGTACTGACAAAGCTATCAGTCCCAAATGCAATACCAAGCGAGCTATGGACATAACAATGTTGTATTCAAAATTGTAGTAAAATATCTTTAATTATTTTGGCTTAAATGCACGGAAACCAATGGGTACTGAAAATAGCTGTACTTAAGTATTACTCAGTAAGCAAAAGAGGTACAACAGCCAAAAGCAATCCCAAGCAAGCTACTGACCCAATAAGCCTGCATACCAAATTTGGTGACAATAGCTCTAATACTTTTCCTTTAAATGAGCGGAAACCATGCGTGACGCCGGACATCGGACGCCGGACATCGGACAGCGGAAAATGCAAAAATAATATATCCACCCCCCAGGGGGGTGGACATAATTAGGAGTGTAATCCTAATCAGATCTTTACAGCCCTTGATCTCTCTACCAGAAGATGTACTGCCCCATAAAAAAAATCATGATCCGAGTTCATGTTGTCATCAGACAATACATGGGCCACTGACCATTCATCTCCATAGACCACAGATGTTCACCACTTTGCAACAAATTGCTAAATTTTATTCTAGCCTTAGGGGAAAACATAATATTTTGTTATTAGCTGTACTTGATATGTTTAGGATTTACATTTGTTTTTCACATTTTCTAATTTAACAAAAAAAAAAAAAATTTATATTGTTTGATTTTTCCCGGCCATTAGAGTGATTGCATGTTTAAAGATCACTTTAATTAATATGAAAAGATACTGAGCAATTACTTCTAAACATAAAGTCTAACAACAAACTTTTGCTACGGATTACAGCAGAGTCCCTCTCTTATCCAACATCTTATGAACTCCTTTCAAATCTCCCAAATTTGTCACTATTGTTTTATTCTATTGTGTACTTTTATAGCAATTAATCTCTGGCAAGGCAAACTCAACATGCGACACCAGAACCAATTCAGTAATCATTATGCCACAGACATAGCCAGGTCAATACCACAGAGACACCAGGGACGGCATCCACTAACATTCCTATCTTAGTTTTAGTCCTAACTTTAGGATTTTTGTCATAAAAATTTGATAGGAAATTGGCATTTGTAAAGCATCATAGTCTTATCTCAGTCCTAACTATTGTCATAAAGTTAGGAATGCTTACAGGCTGTCTTAAATATTTAGGAAAGGTCTTAAAATCGTGGCTGCAAGGCAGATTTCGGCATGCGACAGACGGAATCATCATTTTTTAAGGCGTGATCGGATATTTCAAGATAGAACAAACCCCTTGCATACATTATCCGATGAAGAATTGCTGGGAAAGTATAGATTTGCAACTTTGGACTAAGATAGGATAAGGAAAATTGTCCTAGCTAGGACATGCTTTGTGAATACAAAGTTGGGACCTATCTTAACTAACACAAATGTCATAAATTTTATGACTAAGATGGGACTAAGATTACGAATGTCAATGAATACGGCTCCTGATAGTTTATATGCTGAGGTTTAAAAGCCTTTTTGAAGAGATAAGATTTTAGCTTTTTATAGCAACAACTTTTAGGCATAATTTATCAGGTGTGACACATACTACAAGTTCTTAGTTTTAGATTTCCACAAATGAAGTATGTAAAATTATTTTCTTCCATTTTTCCCGTTACTAATGATCCGTGATAAATGTTGCAAAATATGTGATAGCCTGCAAACCAAGTTGCATGCAAGTTGGTCCAAAAGTTTTTGTTTTAACAACCTCATGAACCAAGTTGTTTTGCAAATTTTACAAACTTTCAATTTCTATTTATCCACAAATGTTTTCAGTTATTCTTCTCTCTTACTCGCTTCTGCTTTCGGAAGAGTTTGAGCTTGTTTCTTTGTTTATTCACTCGTTTGTTGATCTCTTCTGTTCTGACAGAGTCCATATTCCTTTCCCTAATCTTCTCTGTCTCTACAAGCTGACATTTAACAGTAGATTTCTTCTTTTTACTATTTTTCACAGAGACTGCTTTTGTTTGTACAGTTTCCCTTCTCTTCCTTCCTGGGCTTCTTTCTACTCTTCTGTGTTTTAATGGTGTGATCTCTTGGATTATTTACTTCTAAACCGAAAGCATTGTCCTTAACATCTATGTAACCTTTAAATTTTCCCCTTTTACATTCTGTCATATCCCCATCTTTAACTTTAAAATGGCCAATAATGTCATCAGAATGATGATGTAATGTATCTGAATTTGCAGAATGCTCTGCCTCTTTGCTACAGTCATCCACTGTTAACCTATCTGAACAAGTTTCTTTTTCTGCAATTTTTAAAATTGCTTTCATAAGTCTCTTTTCTAATCTTTTCACTGCAAATTTCAACTCTTTTGTCAGTTTCCCTGTTTCTTGCTGATCCAAGTTACTTTTCTGTACAGACACTTCCCTGGAAAGCTTGGCACACAGTTTTCTTCCAAATTTCAGCACCATTTTATATCCTTTGACTTTTACCATACAAGGGGATTTCGACATAAATTTTAAAAATTGCTTGAATACTTTTCCATTGGTGTAAATTTTTTGACAGTAGGCATTTAATGACGCTGGTAATTTCAAAAGTTTCTTTTTATCTTGCTTTGTTTTGGTTTCACTTTCATTCCGTCTGGTAATATAACCACTGTGCTCCTGATGAAATTCTCCATGATTTTCACTTTCAAAATCTGCAACAGAATTTATATCGCTGCCAGACTTTCTATGAGTACTGGCATTTTTCTTTGTATTTACTGACGACACTTCTCCTTTACATGGCTTGTTTGCTGGTCTACATAGCTTTTCACCTAGATCTTCACCAGAAAAATGGCTTTTCTGAGACCAGTTGTGTAAATCTTCTGAATTTTCATTGGTTGAGTTGTCATTAGAGGATTGATCTGACTTGAATTGGTGCCAAACATTCCACAAACCAACCCTGGAAATTGAATTAAAATGAAAAATTGTTAATGTATGATAAAAATAATAATTAAATAACACTCCTCTGCACAACATCCAACAAAAGAATCCTTATTTGTGCATATGTTAAGTAGTTTAGCATGGATTACTTTTTATAAGAGCTAGTTATAAATGTACTTTACCAATAAAAATCAAATTTACTATCCTTTTACAGTGGTTTTGAAAGTCCAACAATATAATTTCCACATGTAATAAGCATCCCAACTTGGCAAATTATTCAGAATTTTGCATATGGAAATTCCCGAAAACTACTCATTTATGTTCTTACTCACTTTGGTAAGATTATTTTTACTTTATACGAGTGTTGTACACTCATAGAAATGCCAAACTGCTGCATATGACAACCAGCTCTTGATTGGTATTCTATATTGTGTTTTGTGCCAAGTTAAGACGTGTGCCAAGTTATGGCAAGAAGCATTATACAAACTAACAACAACATTAAGTACTAGTTAACCATAAAATTACAAATTGTAAAACTTGTTAAAATACTTTTTCCCTGGAATTTGTAAGAGTAAACTTCATAAAATTTTATAATTGCAGCTTTTAAATCAATCTAGGTGTGTTTTAGCTGTGACAAAATACACAAATAAAATGAATAATTTAGACTTTAAACCAATATGAATCTCTTGCATTACTGTAAAACGAGAAATGTTTGCAGCTATAAAAGTTTTTGGTTTCCCTTTAAAATGAAATTAGCACTATTAAAGTTCGTCAGACAATTCCCATTTTTTTAGCGATAATTCCCGTATATGGGTGTATACTAGTACCAAACTAAATTTTGGGCGATTTATTTTCGTGCTTTTCCCGCGATCGCGAAATTCGCCAAATAAATCGTCGGCGAACATTTATCGTTTTACAGTATTTAAAGCTATCTGCTGTGTTAGTAGATTTTGTCATAAAATCCTGGAAGAAGCTTGTTGAGCATATGGTCTGACCTTATTGGTCTTCATCAGGTCTGTGCTATGTCAATAGAAATTTTTTTTTTTTTTTTTGCATTAAACCTTAAATTTCATAACACACATAACAAATCATCACAAACTTTTCTTCAGGATTTTCTTTATGTTCCATCAGTAAGTGACGGATACACTGTGGCAAGTCAGCCTCACTGATTTTCTTGACCTCAGGATCTCTCCAAGGAAACCAGTGTTTTGCTGAAACCACAGAGTTATAGCAGGCAACAAGGTCCTGTAGAAATGCCAAGCTCACACACCTAAAACAGAACATGCGCAATTAATTCAGGTGTAAACCAATGAGCCTATTTATTAATAAATGTAGGAAACACAGATTATCCCAAACTTAAATATCCTTTCCAAGAACAGATATTTAGTCTTCCTTAATATTAATGCACTTACAACAGATTCAAGCAAAGTAAACTACACTTCATTTTATATGAAATTTACCAAGGTAATGTTTGTGTAAAGACTGATTTTTGTTCATTCAATGTTACTTTCAACACATTACTTAAGTCCTATCATGATGAGGAGTTGATTGGATAGGGCAAAACAGTGCATACTAGTTTGTTACGACTAGGCTTTAAATCACTAAATAGTTGCACAATCAGATGACACTGTGAATTACTGTATGTACATGTTTTCATAGGTTTATTGGTTTGTGTTCGTTCAATGTCGCTTCCAACACATTGCTGAAGTCTCATTAAGATGAGGATTTGATTGGGATGACACTACTGTTAATGTACAAGTTTGCATAGATTGCTACAATACAGATTCATTCACCAGATACGAGCCAGAGTTCCTGTGAAGAGGATCATGTTGGGCACAAAGTGTTGCAGCCTTAGGCTGTCCTGTACACAGCTGTATGCATGTAGGCAGTACCGAGCACATGTGCTGAGTACAAGACTTCCTCTGTACAGCACAAGCAGCAGATGATCAATGAAGTCTCTAGATGGGAGAAAGCAGCCATCCGCTTCACTTGACACACAAAAACATATAAAAACATCTCATTAGAGAAATATCTCAAGAAAACAAAGAATACCAAAGCCTAGTACTAACACAGACAGAAGCCTTATCAGAACAAGAGGAGAGTGCCCGTGAACGGGCACTGTGTCAGCTGACTGAGTGTTTTTGATTTGTGAAGGTGATTAGAGGACAGAATAATTATCAGGAAAAGGGCTGTACAGAAATACAGTAAATGGTAACTGAACAGCAAGTTCGAAAGAAATTCCGAAGCTGACGGAAGAAAAGGATTAAAAAGTTGTGCCCTGTAAATGGTATTATGAAGGAAAATAACAAGGTAATTGTTTAAGTGTAAAAAATAGGTTAAAACATATTTAAAGAAATACTACAAATGCAATATCCTCGTTCGACCTTGAAGAAGGGGTCCAAGGTCAAATCTAACCACACAAATACATTCCCAGCCCATGATTTCCTATGGTTTACCATTCCAAACCTGTAGGACCAATTATAAACTAGAGGATCGCTCGCAAAAAAAAAAGATAATGTTTTTGCATAGCAAAAACAAAGCGTCCCGAAAAGGATATAAAGGTGAGTGCTAAAGTATTAAGAAAATGCTTCGTTTCTAGCCTTATACTGTTGTGGCAACCAAAGTCAGCGCAGTCTGCTCTATCTAGCACGGTTTTCAAGATATAAGCATTTTTGTGTTTTGCAAAAAATAAAAAAATTTAAAATGTCCGCTATATTTGGCGAGACAAAAATATTTTGAAAATTGGAGATACCCAGCAGGTCCCAATTTTTGTTGAGTTCGCTCCATATAGCACGGTTTTCGAGATATAAGCATTTTTGTGTTTTGCAAAAACTTTGAAAATTCAAAATGGCCACCATTTTTGGGGAGACAAAAATTTTTGTCAAGACCACTGCCGCGGTGTGTATCTCCCGCCGAGCATTAAAGCAGAAGAAATAGCTTTTCCGAGATATTCACAATTTTTCATTTTCGTGTGTGAAAGCTCTTCCAAAAGTAGGTGAATGAGTTATTTGAGAAAAATTGGCTATCTGCAATACTATTAAGAGATAATTCACATTTACTCATTTTGAGTAGGTGAATAATTATCTATGGGTCTGAAACTTCACCAAGTGAAAGCTCTGCCAAAAGTAGGTGAATGAGTTATTTGAGAAAAATTGGCTATCTGCAATACTTTTAGAGATAATTCGCATTTACTCATTTTGAGTAGGTGAGTAATTAGCTATGGGTCTGAAACTTCACCATGTGAAAGCTCTCCCACAAGTAGATGAATGAGTATTTGATAAAAATTGGGTATCCGCAATACTTTTACAGATAATTAGCATTTACTCATTTTGAGTAGGTGAATAAATAGCTATGGGTCTGAAACTTCACATAGTGAAAGCTCTCCCAAAAGTAGGTGAATGAGTTATTTGAGAAAAATTGGCTATCTGCAATACTTTTAGAGATAATTCGCATTTACTCATTTTGAGTAGGTGAATAATTAGCTATGGGTCTGAAACTTCACCAAGTGAAAGCTCTGCCAAAAGTAGGTGAATGAGTTATTTGAGAAAAATTGGCTATCTGCAATACTTTTAGAGATAATTCGCATTTACTCATTTTGAGTAGGTGAGTAATTAGCTATGGGTCTGAAACTTCACCAAGTGAAAGCTCTCCCAAAAGTAGGTGAATGAGTTATTTGAGAAAAATTGGCTATCTGCAATACTTTTAGAGATAATTCACATTTACTCATTTTGAGTAGGTGAGTAATTAGCTATGGGTCTGAAACTTCACCAAGTGAAAGCTCTCCCAAAAGTAGGTGAATGATTAATTTGACAAAAATTGGCTATCTGCAATACTTTTAGAGATAATTCGCATTTACTCATTTTGAGTAGGTGAGTAATTAGCTATGGGTCTGAAACTTCACCAAGTGAAAGCTCTCCCAAAAGTAGGTGAATGAGTTATTTGAGAAAAATTGGCTATCTGCAATACTTTTAGAGATATTTGGCATTTACTCATTTTGAGTAGGTGAGTAATTAGCTATGGGTCTGAAACTTCACCAAGTGAAAGCTCTGCCAAAAGTAGGTGAATGAGTTATTTGAGAAAAATTGGCTATCTGCAATACTTTTAGAGATAATTCGCATTTACTCATTTTGAGTAGGTGAGTAATTAGCTATGGGTCTGAAACTTCACCAAGTGAAAGCTCTCCCAAAAGTAGGTGAATGAGTTATTTGAGAAAAATTGGCTATCTGCAATACTTTTAGAGATAATTCGCATTTACTCATTTTCAGTAGGTGAGTAATTAGCTATGGGTCTGAAACTTCACCAAGTGAAAGCTCTGCCAAAAGTAGGTGAATGAGTTATTTGAGAAAAATTGGCTATCTGCAATACTTTTAGAGATAATTCGCATTTACTCATTTTGAGTAGGTGAGTAATTAGCTATGGGTCTGAAACTTCACAGAGTGAAAGCTCTCCCAAAAGTAGGTGAATGAGTTATTTGAGAAAAATTGGCTATCTGCAATACTTTTAGAGATAATTCGCATTTACTCATTTTGAGTAGGTGAGTAATTAGCTATGGGTCTGAAACTTCACCAAGTGAAAGCTCTCCCAAAAGTAGGTGAATGATTAATTTGACAAAAATTGGCTATCTGCAATACTTTTAGAGATAATTCGCATTTACTCATTTTGAGTAGGTGAGTAATTAGCTATGGGTCTGAAACTTCACCAAGTGAAAGCTCTCCCAAAAGTAGGTGAATGAGTTATTTGAGAAAAATTGGCTATCTGCAATACTTTTAGAGATAATTCGCATTTACTCATTTTGAGTAGGTGAGTAATTAGCTATGGGTCTGAAACTTCACCAAGTGAAAGCTCTCCCAAAAGTAGGTGAATGATTTATTTGAGAAAAATTGGCTATCTGCAATACTTTTAGAGATAACTAGAGGATCGCTCGCAAAAAAAAAAGATAATGTTTTTGCATAGCAAAAACAAAGCGTCCCGAAAAGGCTATAAAGGTGAGTGCTAAAGTATTAAGAAAATGCTTCGTTTCTAGCCTTATACTGTTGTGGCAACCAAAGTCAGCGCAGTCTGCTCTATCTAGCACGGTTTTCAAGATATAAGCATTTTTGTGTTTTGCAAAAAATAAAAAAATTAAAAATGTCCGCTATATTTGGTGAGACAAAAATATTTTGAAAATTGGCATGGCTACTCTGCAGAGATACCCAGCAGGTCCAAAATTTTGTTGATTTCGCTCCATATAGCACGGTTTTCGAGATATAAGCATTTTTGTGTTTTGCAAAAACTTTGAAAATTCAAAATGGCCACCATTTTTGGGGAGACAAAATTTTTTGTCAAGACCACTGCCGCGGTGTGTATCTCCCGCCGAGCATTAAAGCAGAAGAAATAGCTTTTCCGAGATATTCACAATTTTTCATTTTTGTGTGTGAAAGCTCTTCCAAAAGTAGGTGAATGAGTTATTTGAGAAAAATTGGCTATCTGCAATACTATTAAGAGATAATTCACATTTACTCATTTTGAGTAGGTGAATAATTATCTATGGGTCTGAAACTTCACCAAGTGAAAGCTCTCCCAAAAGTAGGTGAATGAGTTATTTGAGAAAAATTGGCTATCCGCAATACTTTTAGAGATAATTCGCATTTACTCATTTTGAGTAGGTGAGTAATTAGCTATGGGTCTGAAACTTCACCATGTGAAAGCTCTCCCACAAGTAGATGAATGAGTATTTGATAAAAATTGGGTATCCACAATACTTTTACAGATAATTAGCATTTACTCATTTTGAGTAGGTGAATAAATAGCTATGGGTCTGAAACTTCACAGAGTGAAAGCTCTCCCAAAAGTAGGTGAATGAGTTATTTGAGAAAAATTGGCTATCTGCAATACTTTTAGAGATAATTCGCATTTACTCATTTTGAGTAGGTGAGTAATTAGCTATGGGTCTGAAACTTCACCGAGTGAAAGCTCTCCCAAAAGTAGGTGAATGAGTTATTTGAGAAAAATTGGCTATCTGCAATACTTTTAGAGATAATTCGCATTTACTCATTTTGAGTAGGTGAGTAATTAGCTATGGGTGTGAAACTTCACCGAGTGAAAGCTCTCCCAAAAGTAGGTGAATGAGTTATTTGAGAAAAATTGGCTATCTGCAATACTTTTAGAGATAATTCGCATTTACTCATTTTGAGTAGGTGAGTAATTAGCTATGGGTGTGAAACTTCACCAAGTGAAAGCTCTCCCAAAAGTAGGTGAATGAGTTATTTGAGAAAAATTGGCTATCTGCAATACTTTTAGAGATAATTCGCATTTACTCATTTTGAGTAGGTGAGTAATTAGCTATGGGTCTGAAACTTCACCAAGTGAAAGCTCTCCCAAAAGTAGGTGAATGAGTTATTTGAGAAAAATTGGCTATCTGCAATACTTTTAGAGATAATTCGCATTTACTCATTTTGAGTAGGTGAGTAATTAGCTATGGGTGTGAAACTTCACCAAGTGAAAGCTCTCCCAAAAGTAGGTGAATGAGTTATTTGAGAAAAATTGGCTATCTGCAATACTTTTAGAGATAATTCGCATTTACTCATTTTGAGTAGGTGAGTAATTAGCTATGGGTGTGAAACTTCACCAAGTGAAAGCTCTCCCAAAAGTAGGTGAATGAGTTATTTGAGAAAAATTGGCTATCTGCAATACTTTTAGAGATAATTCGCATTTACTCATTTTGAGTAGGTGAGTAATTAGCTATGGGTCTGAAACTTCACCAAGTGAAAGCTCTCCCAAAAGTAGGTGAATGATTTATTTGAGAAAAATTGGCTATCTGCAATATTTTTAGAGATAATTCGCATTTACTCATTTTGAGTAGGTGAGTAATTAGCTATGGGTCTGAAACTTCACCATGTGAAAGCTCTCCCACAAGTAGATGAATGAGTTATTTGATAAAAATTGGGTATCCGCAATACTTTTACAGATAATTAGCATTTACTCATTTTGAGTAGGTAAATAATTAGCTATGGGTCTGAAACTTCACCATGTGAAAGCTCTCCCAAAAGTAGGTGAATGAGTTATTTGAGAAAAATTGGCTATCTGCAATACTTTTAGAGATAATTCGCATTTACTCATTTTCAGTAGGTGAGTAATTAGCTATGGGTCTGAAACTTCACAGAGTGAAAGCTCTCCCAAAAGTAGGTGAATGAGTTATTTGAGAAAAATTGGCTATCTGCAATACTTTTAGAGATAATTCGCATTTACTCATTTTGAGTAGGTGAGTAATTAGCTATGGGTCTGAAACTTCACCAAGTGAAAGCTCTCCCAAAAGTAGGCGAATGATTAATTTGACAAAAATTGGCTATCTGCAATACTTTTAGAGATAATTCGCATTTACTCATTTTGAGTAGGTGAGTAATTAGCTATGGGTCTGAAACTTCACCAAGTGAAAGCTCTCCCAAAAGTAGGTGAATGAGTTATTTGAGAAAAATTGGCTGTCTGCAATACTTTTAGAGATAATTCGCATTTACTCATTTTGAGTAGGTGAGTAAAATGGCCGCCATTTTTGGCAAGATAAAATTTTTTTGAAAATTGGCATGGCTACTCTGCAGATATACCCTGTGGATCAAAAATTTCGTCGAAATCGCTCTATCTTGCAGGGTTTTCGAGATATAAGCATTTTTATGTTTTGCAATTTTTGCGAAAAATTCGAAAATTCAAAATGGCCGCCATTTTTGGCGAGACAAAAATTTTTTCAAAATTGGGATAACTACTCTGCAGAGATACCCTGTGGGTCAAAAATTTCGTCGAAATCGCTCTATCTAGCACGGTTTTCGAGATATAAGCATTTTTGTGTTTTGCAATTTTTACGAAAATTTCGAAAATTCAAAATGGCCGCCATTTTTGTCGAGATAAAAATTTTTTGAAAATTGGGAAAAGTACTCTGCAGAGATACCCTGTGGGTCAAAAATTTTGTCGAAATTGCTCTATCTAGCACGGTTTTTGAGATATAAGCATTTTTGTGTTTTGCAATTTTTGCGAAAATTTCGAAAATTCAAAATGGCCGCCATTTTGGACGAGACAAAAATTTTTTGAAAATTGGGAAAACTACTCCGCAGAGATACCCTGTGGGTCAAAAATTTCATCGAAATCGCTCTATCTAGCACGGTTTTCGAGATATAAGCATTTTTGTGTTTTGCAATTTTTACGAAAATTTCGAAAATTCAAAATGGCCGCCATTTTTGGCGAGATAAAAATTTTTTGAAAATTGGGAAAAGTACTCCGCAGAGATACCCTGCGGGTCAAAAATTTTGTCGAAATTGCTCTATCTAGCACGGTTTTTGAGATATAAGCATTTTTGTGTTTTGCAATTTTTGCGAAAATTTCGAAAATTCAAAATGGCCGCCATTTTGGACGAGACAAAAATTTTTTGAAAATTGGGAAAACTACTCCGCAGAGATACCCTGCGGGTCAAAAATTTCGTCGAAATCGCTCTATCTAGCACGGTTTTCGAGATATAAGCATTTTTGTGTTTTCCTTATTTGGAAAATTCGTAATGATTAATTAATCATTAATTACTCGGCCATTTCTTGACCAATCAATGCCAAAATCTAATGATTTCCAGATTTTAATAGAATGAATGTATTTGCCAAGTTTCAGGTGAATTGATAAAATCGCTTTCAAGTTATCATCCGGACAAGCTTCCCCATCGAAAAAAGACATTTTTGGTCATGTGACCTCTCTGATTGGTTGAAATGTCACTGCAGCATATTCAAAAAAATTCCCCAAGGCTACTGCCTAAACCTGCCAAATTTGAAAAGAATCCGCCTAACGGTTACAGAGTTATAAGGAAAACAAAATGCGGAGCCGGCGGAGCCGGCGGAGCCGGCGGAGCCGCCGGAGCCGGCGGAGCCGGCGGAGCCTGAAGCTCTCCCATACACAAACAAGCGTCCCTTGCGGGACGCTTAATTCGCATTTACTCATTTTGAGTAGGTGAGTAATTAGCTATGGGTCTGAAAATTCGAAAATTCAAAATGGCCGCCATTTTTTGCGAGAAATTTTTTGTTTGAAAATTGGCATGGCTACTCTGCAGAGATACCCTGCAGGTCAAAAATTTCGTCGAAATCGCTCTATCTAGCAGGGTTTTCGAGATATAAACATTTTTATGTTTTGCAATTTTTGCGAAAAATTCGAAAATTCAAAATGGCCGCCATTTTTGGCCAGATAAATTTTTTTTGAAAATTGGCATGGCTACTCTGCAGATATACCCTGTGGGTCAAAAATTTCGTCGAAATCGCTCTATCTAGCAGGGTTTTCGAGATATAAGCATTTTTATGTTTTGCAATTTTTGCGAAAAATTCGAAAATTCAAAATGGCCGCCATTTTTGGCGAGACAAATTTTTTTTCAAAATTGGGATAACTACTCTGCAGAAATACGCTGCGGGTCAAAAATTTCGTCGAAATCGCTCTATCTAGCACGGTTTTCGAGATACAAGCATTTTTGTGTTTTGCAATTTTTGCAAAAATTTCGAAAATTCAAAATGGCCGCCATTTTTGGCGAGACAAAAATTTTTTCAAAATTGAGATAACTACTCTGCAGAGATACCCTGCGGGTCAAAAATTTCGTCGAAATCGCTCTATCTAGCACGGTTTTCGAGATATAAGCATTTTTGTGTTTTGCAATTTTTGCGAAAATTTCGAAAATTCAAAATGGCCGCCATTTTGGGCGAGAGAAAAATTTTTTGAAAATTGGGAAAACTACTCTGCAGAGATACCCTGAGGGTCAAAAATTTCGTCGAAATCGCTCTATCTAGCACGGTTTTCGAGATATAAGCATTTTTGTGTTTTGCAATTTTTGCGAAAATTTCGAAAATTCAAAATGGCCGCCATTTTGGGCGAGAGAAAAATTTTTTGAAAATTGGGAAAACTACTCTGCAGAGATACCCTGTGGGTCAAAAATTTCGTCGAAATCGCTCTATCTAGCAGGGTTTTCGAGATATAACCATTTTTATGTTTTGCAATTTCTGCGAAAAATTCGAAAATTCAAAATGGCCGCCATTTTTGGCGAGACAAAAATTTTTTCAAAATTGGGATAACTACTCTGCACAGATACCCTGAGGGTCAAAAATTTCGTCGAAATCGCTCTATCTAGCACGGTTTTCGAGATATAAGCATTTTTGTGTTTTGCAATTTTTGCGAAAATTTCGAAAATTCAAAATGGCCGCCATTTTTGGCGAGACAAAAATTTTTTGAAAATTGGGAAAAGTACTCCGCAGAGATATCCTGCGCGTCAAAAATTTTGTCGAAATTGCTCTATCTAGCACGGTTTTTGACATATAAGCATTTTTGTGTTTTGCCATTTTTTTCGAAAATTTCGAAAATTCAAAATGGCCGCCATTTTGGGCGAGACAAAAATTTTTTGAAAATTGGGAAAACTACTCCGCAGAGATACCCTGCGGGTCAAAAATTTCGTCGAAATCGCTCTATCTAGCACGGTTTTCGTGATATAAGCATTTTTGTGTTTTCCTTATTTGGAAAATTCGTAATGATTAATTAATCATTAATTACTCGGCCATTTCTTGACCAATCAATGCCAAAATCTAATGATTTCCAGATTTTAATAGAATGAATGTATTTGCCAAGTTTCAGGTGAATTGATAAAATTCCTTTCAAGTTATCATCCGGACAAGCTTCCCCATCGAAAAAAGACATTTTTGGTCATGTGACCTCTCTGATTGGTTGAAATGTCACTGCAGTATATTCAAAAAAATTCCCCAAGGCTACTGCCTAAACCTGCCAAATTTGAAAAGAATCCGCCTAACGGTTACAGAGTTATAAGGAAAACAAAATGCGGAGCCGGCGGAGCCGGCGGAGCCGGCGGAGCCGCCGGAGCCGGCGGAGCCGGCGGAGCCTGAAGCTCTCCCATACACAAACAAGCGTCCCTTGCGGGACGCTTAATGAGTTATAAGCACTTTTAAGCTTGGCTGTCCTCATTTGACCTTGAAGGAGGGGTCCAAAGGTCAAATCTGACCATACCAAAAGATTCCGAGCCAATGATTTCCTATGGGATGGTTTACCATCCCAAATCTCTGTCACCAATAATAAGCGAGTTGTAGGCACTTTCAATTTTCGCTATCCTCATTTGACCTTGAAGGAGGGTTCCAAGGTCAAATCGGACCATATCAACAGATTCACAGCCCATGATTTCCTGTCGTTTTACCATCCCAAACCTCTGGGACCAATAATAAGCGAGTTATAAGCACTTTTAAGTTTGGCTATCCTTGTTTGACCTTGAAGGAGGGGTCATTGAAGGTCAAATCTGACCACACCAAAAGATTCCCACCCCATGATTTCCTACAGGTTGGTTTATCATCCCAAACCTCTAGGATCAATAATAAGGGAGATATAAGCACTTTTCATGACTGACAAAAAACACCTGTGGCGGCCATCTTGTTTCTAAAAATGAGGCCAAAAATATTCCCAGACAACATTTTATGGTTATTAATATATACTGCAAACTTAAGAAAGCTAGCTATAATATTTTTTTTCATCAGAGCAGTAATGGTGAAATCTCTCTCTACACACTGCGGCTATCCAGTGGATACAATGATTTACTCAACAGTAAGAACCTGAAAGTAGCTATTGCTCAGCTATGCCATGACATAGAGGTCTGCAATTTCACTATGTTATAGCTGACCAAAAATTCTGTGAATAACATAATTATTTAACAAATTACTCTAAATGTAATAGTTTTCAAGTTACAACTGATTTACTCAACAGTGAGAACCTCAAAGGAACTATTACTCAGCTATGCAATGAGCTACATGTCTGAAATTTTACTATGTTATAGCTAACCCAAAAGTAGGTGAACAACATATTTAAGCAAACTACTGTAAATGCAATAGTTTTCAAGCTACAACTGATTTACTCAATAGTGAGAACCTGAAAATAGCTATTGCTCCGCTATGCCATGAGCTATAGGTCTGTAATTTCACTATGTTATAGCTGACCCAAAAGTAGGTGAACAATATATTTTAACAAAATACTCCAAATACAATATTTTTCAAGTTATAGCTGATTTACTCAACAGTCAGTACCTGAGAATAGCTATTGCTCAGTTGTGCCATGAGCTATAGGTCTATAATTTCACTATGTTATAGCTGACCCAAAAGTAGCTGAATAACATATTTGCACAAATTTCTGTAAATGCAATAGTTTTCCAATTATAACTGATTTACTCAACAGTGAGAACTTCAAAGTAGCTATTACTCAGCTATGAAATGAGCCACAGGTCTGAAACTTCACTATGTTATAGCTGACCCCAAAATAGGTGAATAACATATTGAAACAAAATACTCTAAATGCAATAGTTTTCAAGTTATAAGTGATTTACTCAACAGTGATAACCTAAAAGTAGCTATTACTCAGCTATGCCATGAGCTACAGGTCTGAAATTTTACTATGTTATAGCTGGCCCAAAAGTAGCTGAATAACATATTTATACGAAATTCTCTAAATGCAATAGTTTTTAAGTTACAAGAGATTTTACTCATGATGGAAGTTACTGAAAAGCCCAAAAGTAGCTATTACTCACTTAGCTATTGAGACAGACACCCAACTTACTCACCATATTGTAGCTATGAAAAAAGTAGCTGAATAACATATTTTAACAAAATGCTCTAAATGCAACACTTTTCAAGTTATAAGTGATTTACTCAACAGTGATAACCTAAAAGTAGCTATTACTCAGCCATACCATGAGCTACAGGTCTGAAATTTTACTATGTTATAGCTGACCCAAAAGTAGCTGAATAACATATTTATACGAAATTCTCTAAATGCAATAGTTTTCAAGTTATAAGCGATTTACTCAACAGTGATAACCTAAAAGTAGCTATTACTCAGCTACGCCATGAGCTACAGGTCTGAAATTTCACTATGTTATAGCTGGCCCAAAAGTAGCTGAATAACATATTTATACGAAATTCTCTAAATGCAATAGTTTTTAAGTTACAAGTGATTTTACTCATAATGGAAGTTACTGAAAAGCCCAAAAGTAGCTATTACTCACTTAGCTATTGAGACAGACACCCAACTTACTCACCATATTGTAGCTATGAAAAAAGTAGCTGAACAACATATTTTCACAAAATGCTGTAAATGCAACACTTTTGAAGTTATAAGTGATTTAGTGCATGATTTCATGAATTTTAATGCATTAAAAATTATTAAAAAAATTTATTAAAAAAAAAGTAAGACAGATCCAGGTCTCATACTCACACAAGAGAATCTACCTCTGGCCTAGTACATATATGCAAGATATGAGAGAAATCCCTGCAATAGTCACTGAGAAAATTGTGATAAAAAGTTGAAATTTTCACACTTTTGGTGGAGGTACCCCCCTTGTAATGTCTCTAGCAAACAGACGAACAGACAGATTTGCATGCCTTGAACAATTTTTCATCCTCGATAGATAAGGTATCTTTTAAAAAAAACAGCATGTCTCTAGGCCTTGTAGTTTTGGAGAAGAAGTTGTTCACGCGTACGCGGACGCCCACGCCGCAGAGTGATGACATAATGTCAGCTGACTGACAAGTCAGCTGACATAAAAAGCTAGAACAAGAGGGTCAGAAATGCCCCAAAAGGCGGGTTGCGCAGGCAGCAATAAGGTTAGCGACTGCTGTAATGAAATTTAGAAACAAGCAAAGAAATGTTAGGTCACCCAGTTAAGGTAACTGTGTTAGACGTGCTAAGAAATGTAAAACTTGTAATCTAGGTTACAAAATTGTATCTATGCTTTAAACAGACGGAATTACACCAATTTCGAAAGCAACTTAGCTATGATGGTGATCTATCTCCCTGTCAAGTTTGAATTCAATTGGACAAGGCATTTTTGAGTTAGAGTCCGGAAACGGAAATGTTGACGGACAAACGAACAGACAGAATTACACCAATTTCAAAAGGAACCTAGCTATGATGGTAATCTATCTCCCTGTCTAGCTTGAATTCGATTGGACAAAGCGTTTTCTAGTTAGAGTCCGGAAACAGAAATGTTGACGGACAGACAAATGGACAAAAAACAAACAGATGAAATTACACCAATGTTGAAAGGAACCTAGCTATGATGGGGATCTATCTCCCTGTCAAGTTTGAATTCGATTGGACAAAGCGTTTTTGAGTTAGAGTCCGGAAACGTTGACAAACGGACAAAAAAATGGACATAAAACGGACAAACGAACAGATGGAATTACACCAACTTCAAAAGGATCCTGGCTATGATGGTGATCTATCACCCTGTCAAGTTTCAATTCGATTGGACAAAGCGTTTTCGAGTTGGAGTCTGGAAACGAAAATGTGGACAGAGGTCGGACACCTCAATCTAATAGGCGGGTTGGTTACACGCAACCCGCCTAAAAAGGATGCACTGTTAAGAGTAGCTGCGACATATGAAAAGTAACAGGCTGGTGTAGAAGAAAAAAATAACATCAGAGATGCCCGTATCCCACAGCCTGGGGAAATATTTTTCAACACCATGAGATATAGAAGTAGTGAAACAGTACACACATTGGGATACTTTCAGAGCACTGCATGTAAAGATTAAGTATTAAAACAAGACAATTCTGTAAACTAAAAGTTATGAAGCTGTAAAATTTCTTAACTGGAGAATAGATGTCAATGAAAATATCACAATTATGTATGGTCAAATTATAGTTTGAATGTTTTGAATATTACCCATAAATACAGATGTGGCAATACATGCTTATATGTGGAGTTGGGGCAAAACCTGTGACTCACTTGATGCAATACCATCTGTTACAATGGGAAGTTGCAAAAGTGAAACCCTTAATGAATTCTAATATGACTTTAACAGTGTGACTTTATCTACTTTATATGACTTTATCTACATCAAAAGACACCCAAAGGTGCAACAACCAATATTCAAGTAAAAAGATATGAGAGATATAAGAAAGATAAAATAGTATCACATATCCCTGTAGAGAGATACAATAGCATCAGATATGCAAGATCAAAGGTCAAATCCAGGTCACACCATGACGCTGCACACCTATAACCCTCGACCAATGTCCCTACCAAATATCAATTTCCTGCACCTTATGGTTTCCGAAACATAGCCCGGACAAGGCATTATAGGTCAAAGTCACTACATCGAGGTCAAAGGTCAAATCAAGGTCACACCATGACGTTTTACATCTACAGACCCTAGCCAATGTCCCTACTAAATATCAACTTCCTACACCTTACGGTTTCCGAGATATAGCCCGGACCAGATTTTAAAGGTCAAGGTCACTATGGCAAGGTCAAATCAAGGTCACACCATGATGTTGCACACCTACACTGCCTAACCAATGTCCCTACCAAGTATCAATTTCCTGCACCTTATGGTTTCCGAAACATAGCCCGGACAAGGCATTATAGGTCAGAGTCACTACATCGAGGTCAAAGGTCAAATCAAGGTCGCACCATGACGTTTTACATCTACACACCCTAGCCAATGTCCCTATCAAATATCAACTTCCTACACCTTACGGTTTCCGAGATATAGCCCGGACCATATTTTATAGGTCAAGGTCACTACGGTAAGGTCAAATCAAGGTCACACCATGATGTTGCACACCTACAACCCCTAACCAATGTCCCTACCAAATATCAACTTCCTACACCTATCGGTTTCTGAGATATAGCCCGGACAAAATGTTATAGGTCAAGGTCACTTCGGCAAGGTCAAAGGTCAATCAAGGTCACACCATGACGTTGCACACCTACACCCCCTAACCAATGTCCCTACCCACGTATCAACTTCCTACACCTTACGGTTTCTGAGATACAGGCCTTTGGCCGCTGGTGGGAGATAATAATATGTCCATCCCCCAGCCAGTGCTCCTGTAGTAACTTGCTAACTCTAGTTTCATATCGTTTTTGTTAAACTTGTGAAAGTGAGTTTATCTTTTAGCAAACTCGAGTTTTTTTAAAGCATGAATAAAATAACTGCAAAAATATATAAATAAACCATTTTCCTGTGTACACAGATGCAATAAAAGCACAATTTGAAGTGTTTACTTAATATTTTCCTTCATGTTTACCTATTACGACTCAAAGCCAATGATTACTCTCCATACACCTTACCTGGTAAAACAATCAGTCAAAATGTCTGTTTTATTTATCAATATGGCGGGGATATTAATCCTTATTTTCCAGGTAAATGGGACAAATTTTGTTGGCAAATGGTTAAAAACAAGGCCACTGCCACAGTGGTCATCTCCCGCCTTAGAATCAGTAATAATTGAGACTAAAGGAAATATAAGGCCTTTGTAGTACTTGACATTGAAGAAGGGGTCAAAGGTAAAAGTTTAAGTTGTTTTCACATTTGGAACCACTAGTAGCAATGATAAGGGAGGTATAAGGCCTTTTTAATAGGATAATCCCATTTAACATTAAACGTGATATGACAGCCATTTTGTTTTCGAAACAAGGCCAAATAACTATCAGGCTAACTTTCCATAAATCTTTGGTGCAAATTTGATGAACCTAGCTGCAATAGTTCAAGTTTTAGAGCATCTTAATCATTTTGAAATAATTGGCTATGGTAGCTATTTTATTTTTTATAATTTAGATCCCATTAAATTTGTTACTTATCTGGATCACTGCTTGGATAAAAAAATATCAAAGACCTGGGGCCGTATTCTACGATACTTTTCTAGCAATATTTTTTAAAATATAGAAGTGCCTCAATGAAAGATCAAATGCTTGAAACTCAGGAACTCATGGCCACAGCACCCAACTTATTAATATTCATGAGAAGATATGAGATCATCGATTTCCATTGGGGTTTTCTAGCAATATTTTATAAAATGGACGCCTCAACAAAGATCTAACACTTTAAACTTGAGAACTCACAGCTATTGCACCCAACTCATTAATATTCACGAGAAGATATGAGGTCACAGATTTCCCTCAGCGTTTCTAGCAATATTTTATAAAATGGAAGTCTCGACAAAGATCCGACACTTTAAACTCGAGAACTCACAGCCATAGCACCCAACTCATTAATATTCATGAGAAGATATGAGGTCATAGATTTCCATTGGGGTTTTCTAGCAATATTTCATGAAATGGAAGCCTCAACAAAGATCTAACACTTTAAACTTGAGAACTAATAGCCATAGCATCCAACTCATTAATATTCATGAGAAGATACCAGGTAACAGACATGCTGTATGAACTGGTTCAACAGTATTGTTGTTAGTATCTGACGTTTGCATCATCCACTTTCAAACTGTAGTATCCGTTTTGTTTTCATATGAATTTAGAAACAAGCATTCTGACGCATGCATTTATCTCCCGCCATATAAATTAGATGTACTAAAGATAGTGGAATATAAATTTTCTTGTGAGATGGAGGCACATGTAGAAGTGACAAGTTTAATGTTTGATTGCAATACTTTCAAAGACAAGGCATTTACTCATTTTAGTAGCTATTACTCTGGCATCCAAAGAGCTACAGTTCTGCAACTTTATTATGCAGTGGATCAACCCAAAGTAGGTGAAGGGCATATTTAGAAGAAATTGCCTATCTGTAACACTTTTAGAGATAAAAGACATTTACTCATTTTAGTGGCTATTACTCTGCCATCCAAAGAGCTACAGTTCTGCAACTTCACTATGTGGTAGATCGCCCAAAAGTAGGTGAAGGACTTAGAAGAAATTGTTTATGTCCAATACTTTTAAAGATAAAAGACATTCACTCACTTAAGTACCTGTTACTCAGCTATGCAAAGAGCTACAGTTGTGCAACTTCACTATGTGGTAGATCACCCAATAGTAGGTGAACAACTTATTTAGAAGAAATTGCCTATCTGCAATACTTTTAGAGATAAAGGACATTTTTACTCATTTTAGCAGGTATATGACTCAGCTATGCAAAGAGCTATAGATGTGCAACTTCACCATGTGGTAGATCACCCAAAAGGTGAATCAGTTATTGAGAAGAATTTGACTTTTCATAACACTTTTAGAGATAAAAGACATTTAATCATTTTCGTAGCTGTTACTCAGCTATGGAAAGAGCTACAGTTCTGCAACTTAACTATGTGGCAGCTCACCCAAAAGTAGGTGAATGACTTATTTAGAAGAAATCGCGTGTATGCAATACTTTTACAGATTTACATTTACTCATTTTAGTAGCTATGACTGAGCTATGCAAAGAGCTTTAGATCTGAAACTTCACTATTAGGTAGATCACCCCAAAGTAGGTCAATGACTTATTTAGAAGGAATTGCCTACCTGTAATACTTTTAGAGATAAAAGACATTTACTCATTTTAATAGCTATTACTCAGCTATCCAAAGAGCTACAGTTCTGCAACTTCACTATGTGGTAGATCACCCAAAAGTAGGTGAATGACTTATTTAGAAAAAAAATGCCTACCTGTAATACTTTTAGAGATAAAAGACATTTCCTCATTTTAGTAGCTATTACTCAGCTATCCAAAGAGCTACACTTCTGCAACTTAACTACGTGGTAGATCACCCAAAAGTAGGTGAATAACTTATTTAGAAGAAATTGCATGCATGCAATACTTTTACAGATAAAAGGCATTAACTCATTTTATTAGCTATGAGTGTGCTATGCAAAAAGCTATAGATCTGCAACTTCACTATGTGGTAGATCACCCAAAAGTAGGTGAATGACTTATTTAGAAGAAATTGCCTACCTATAATACTTTTAGAGATAAAAGACATTTACTCATTTTAGTTACACTTAGTTATTGACCTAGATCTGCAAAAGCAACAAAAATATAAAGGACACGGGAAAGTAAGCTTATCAAAAACTAGATGAATAACAAATGAAAAGATTTGCCTAACTTTAATACTTGTGAAGGTATTTGACATTTATTTCCATCATAATTTTGCTACAAATAAGAAAATAGGTATTGCTCACTTATGACATGCAATGGAACCCCAAACGATATGCCATCTTATAGTTAAGGAAAAAGTAGCTGAACAAATTATTTTAGGAAAATACTGTAACTGCAGTAGTTTTTGAGTTACAATGGATTTACTCAACAGTCAGAATTTCAAAGTAGCTATTACTCAGCTATCCAATGTGCAACAGGTCTGCAACTTTACTATCTCATAGCTTATCAAAAACTAGATGAATAACATATTTGAAAATATTTCCCTAACTTGAATAATTTTGAAGATTTTGAAATTTACTTATGTTGTTATTTTGCTACAAATAAGAAAATAGCTATTACTCACTTATGGCATGCAATAGAACCCCAAACTATATGTCATGTTATAGTTAAGGACAAAGTAGCTGAACAACATATTTTACGATAATACTCAAACTGCAATAGTTTTGGAGTTACAATGGATTTACTCAACAGTCACAATTTCAAAGTAGCTATTACTCAGCTATCCAATGTGCAATAGGTCTAAAACTTTACTATGTGATAGCTTACCAAAAACTAGATGAATAACATGTTGAAAGATTTAACTGTAATACTTTTGAAGATATTTGACATTTACTTTTGTTATTTTGCTACAAATAAGAAAATAGCTATTACTCACATATGGCATGCAATAGAACCCCAAACTATATGCCATCTTATAGTTAAAGACAAAGTAGCTAAACAACATATTTTAGGAAAATACTGTAACTGCAATAGTTTTGGAGTTACAATGGATTTATTCAACAGTCACAATTTCAAAGTAGCTATTACTCAGCTATCCAATGTGCAACAGGTCTGCAACTTTACTATGTGATAGCTTACCAAAAACTAGATGAATAACATATTTGAAAAGATTTCCCTAACTTTAATACTTTTGAAGATATTTGACATTTACTTAAGTCATTATTTTGCTACAAATAAGACAATAGCTATTACTCACTTATGGCACGCAATAGAACCCCAAACTATATGTCATGTTATAGCTAAGGACAAAGTAGCTGAACAACATATTTTACGAAAATACTCTAACTGCAATAGTTTTGGAGTTACAATGGATTTACCCAACTGTAGAATTTCAAAGTAGGTGTTACTCCGCTATCCAATGTGCAACAGGTCTGCAACTTTACTATCTCATAGCTTATCAAAAACTAGATGAATAACATATTTGAAAATGTTTCCCTAACTTGAATACTTTTGAAGATATTTGAAATTTACTTATGTTGTTATTTTGCTACAAATAAGAAAATAGCTATTACTCACTTATGGCATGCAATGGGACCCCAAACTATGTACCATCTTATAGCTAAGGACAAAGTAGCTGAACAACATATTTGAAGAAAAAGCTGTAACTGCAATAGTTTTTGAGTTATGAGCCCTTTACTCCAAGTAGCTAAGATTGCTATTACTCACTTATCTTTAAGCCTAAGTCCATAAAACCCAAAAAATTTTCAAGAGCGTGAAAATTCATTGGGACAATTAATTTACAAAAAATCTGTAGCTGTAGTAGTTTTGGAGAAATCTGCGTGACTAACTAATGCACGCATGCACATACAGGCATCATTTCATAATCTTTTAGCCCGGCGGGAGATAATAACATTTTTCACTGAAAAAATGACCAAATATAGCCTTCAAGAAGATCAAATTAAAAGATTCTCGCGAAACGATCGGTGCACCTCCATTTTGTAAACATGCGGGATCGCGTCTTCTACCAAACGCGCCGAATATACCAAATTGCGGGTTAGTACTAAAACTCACGAGACATCGCATATCCCGCGCTCTAGAAGCATCACTGCAATATTAGGGGAGATATAAGGCCTTTTTAATAGGGGGTAACAACATTTTACATTAAAAATGTGATATGGTGGCCATTTTGTTTTTGAACTAGGCCAAAATTACTATCAGGCTAGCTTTTCTAGCCATATAGCTTTTTTTCAAAATTTTTCAGTGACAGGTTTTCATAGCCATAAACATTCCCTGCAAATTTGATGAAGATATCTTTATAAATGAATGAGATATTAAGGTTTATGTAAAAACATGATGAACAGATGCACGGCGGAAGGTGCTTTATAATCTCCCTACCATGGCCTTTGGCTGCAGGCGGGATATAATAAATTTTATTATGAAAAGAAACATGCCAGTGAATGTATATTTAAGGTCTGGATGTTTTAGAATATTGCTATTGACTTGAGTCTGACTCGAGTTGACTTGTAGGGGATGCACGAAACTCGAGTTAGTACTGTAACAGCTCACGAGAGCAATACCCCCAGCTGGATGGACAAAATTAAAATGTATCTGACCAGGAAGTAATTACAAACCACATCATGCAAACATGAACTGCTTTTGAACAAAGAAAGTTCCTGCTTACCATTCTGGCCAGCTCTGTACTATATTGGTCAACAAAGATGCTACTTTCAATTCACTATAGGTTTTCACACATCGCCGCACCTGAGAAATTCATAACTTTATGTATACCTAAATGCTCTCATTTTAGGGAATATCACAAAAATTTTCCAATCTTGTAATACACATCAAGTTACTGCTACAGACCATAGACATCTACTGGATTATTAATATTCAATCAATGGAAACAACAGTAGCAACACATAATTATAATAACATGTTTCTCTTTACAAACACTTGTGTCTCAATTTTCTACATGTGACAGTATTCTGCAAAAAAAAACAGGTACACACCTCACTAATACATTTTATAATTGCCTCTACCTGGGAAGTTATGCAATTAATTGTGTGTGTTTGTTTGTATGCAAAATAACACAGAAAGTTATGGACAGATTTCAATGAAATTTTTTAGAAAATGCTGACAATGGCAAAGGAACAGATGATCAAATTTTGGTGGTGATCCTGATCACTGGATCCAGGAATTTTTACAGGATTTTTTATAATTGCACTCATTAACAATATTGAAGTCACTGGGCCTTGGCAGAGGTATGTATAATCTGAATGCTTTTCTTAAAGCATGCTACTAGCATTTGTAAATATTAACTAAATTATGGCCAAAGTATACTCAACAGTTCGATTTTTATTCATTAAATTACATGATCTAAATGTGCTGAGTAAAGTTCTAAGTAGACCTCTATAAAAATTAAAATATGTTATTACTCACCTGTCTTATAGCAGACATTATCTTTTGAGACCGGAAGACTGCACTGTCTTTGTAAATAAGTCTTTGTATAATATATCCTTCAGTTTCCAGTGTCGACTGTGTCTCTACCACAGAAGTTTGCAGGGATTGAAAACATTTATACCAATTCTCAGACACTTCTGCAAGTAAAAACATCAGAATTGTCATGCAAACTAAAAAAACACCCACAAAATCCAGATTATTTCAGCGAGGGTTGTAAAGAGTGCTAAATTGCTAAATGAAAATAGAGAACTATTAAGGGCATAAAATTAGGAAAGAATAGTTTCCTTTCTGGTATCAGCAATTTCATAAATATTATAAAATTGAACTCAAAGAAGTCATTTTTTCATCTTTTTTCACTTTTTCCGGTATTTTAGTAATCTTGACTCCAGACAAAAAAAAAAACATAGGTATAATCTCAATCTTTTGTCACTTGCTGAACTATTAAAGTACCTATTGCTCAGTTATCTGTGGAGCTATATCTCTGCCAATTGGCACTGAAAAAGTACATTAAAAAGGCCAACAACATATTTCACAAAAATGGTCTAAATGTAACAGGTTTTTAAGTTACAAGTGATGTACGCAAAAGCAAAATCTCCAAATAGCCATTATTCAGCTATGCAGTTACAGCTCTGAAAATTTGTCATGACACAGAAGATCAAAAAGTAGTTACACTATATATTTCACCAAAATCTTTTAATACCAATAATTCCAGTAAAAGTCATTTACTCAATGATGTACTATAAAAGTAGCTATAACTCAGCTTTGAAGCTACTGCTCTGACAATTTGCCATGGCAAAGTACATCAAAAGTACATACACAGCATATACAGTTTGTATAGTTACAAGTAATTTACACAGTGGCAAAATTTCCAAGTAGCTTTTAATCATTAAGAAGTATCTGAACAACAAATTTGATACAAATCCTCTAAATTCAATATAGCACTGAAAGTGACTTACTCAATGGCAATGGCATATTGTCAAAAAAGCTATTACTCAGTTACCTATGGAGCAGTTTGGAACTAAGGCTCTGAATATTACCACAGAACATCAACATTAGCTGGGAAACACCTTTAACTAAAACGATTGGTTACAAAGAGAAAGGCAATTTTCACATTTTACTAAATGTTAAACAGAAAATAGCTGTTGCTCAGTTAGCTATTGAGGTAGACCTCTAAAGCAGGCACTATCTTGTAGGTACAGAGAAAGTAGCTAAACAACACACTTTTGAGGAAATGCAGTCATTTTGGAATTCTAAGCAATTAATTTAAAGTAGCCACTAGCACTATTACTCACTTTGATATGAACTTATCTCTGCAAAATCAAAAATATGGAGGATATAAGAAACTAAGCTAAAATTATGTAAGCAAAAGACCCCAGTTTAGAGAATACTGCATAACCCATATCCACCCAAAAAAGAGGAAGTCTATAATTTCCCTTTTGGGAGGCTGGCAGGGGATAAAAAGATGTTCTCATCCATCACACATAAATCTACCTGAATTTAGGGAAGACTATTCCTTGAATTTCTTGTTTTGGCTATACATATTAACAAGAGGAGAGTGCCCGTGAACGGGCACTGTGTCAGCTGACTGAATGTTTTTGATTTGTGATGGTGATAATGAGAGGAAAGCATAATTATCAGGGAAAGGGCTGTACAGAAATACAGTAAATAGTAACTGAACAGCATGTTCGAATGATATTCCGAAGCTGACAGAAGAAAAGGACAAAAAAGTTGTGCCCTGCAAATGGTATTATGAAATAAAGTAACAAGGTAATTGTTTAAGTGTAAAAGGTAGGTTAAAAATATTTAAAGAAATACTATAAATGCAATATCCTCGTTCGACCATGAAGAAGGGGTCCAAAGGTCAAATCTGACAATACCAAAAGATTCCCAGCCAAACAATTTAGGATGGTTTACCATCCCAAACCTCTCAGACCAATAATAAGTGAGTCATAGGCACTTTTTAAGTTTGGCTATCCTTGTTTGACCTTGAAGGAGGGGTCAAAAGTCAAATCCGACCACACAAAAAAATTCCCAGCCCATGATTTCCTGTAGCTTGTTTACCATCCCAAACTTGTAGGACCAATAATAAGCGAGTTCTAAGCAATTGTAAGTTTGGCTATCCTCAATTGACCTTGAAGGAAGGGTCCCAGGTCAAATCTGACCACACAAAAAAATTCCCAGCCCATGATTTCCTGTAGCTTGTTTACCATCCCAAACTTGTAGGACCAATAATAAGCGAGTTCTAAGCAATTGTAAGTTTGGCTATCCTCAATTGACCTTGAAGGAGGGGTCCAAGGTCAAATCCGACCACACAAAAAAATTCCCAGCCCATGATTTCCTGTAGCTTGTTTACCATCCCAAACTTGTAGGACCAATAATAAGCGAGTTCTAAGCAATTGTAAGTTTGGCTATCCTCAATTGACCTTGAAGGAGGGGTCCCAGGTCAAATCTGACCACACCAAAAGAATCCCAGCCCATGATTTCCTATATGTTGGTTTACCATCCCAAACCTCCAAGACCAATAATATGCGAGTTATAAGCACTTTAAGTTTGGCTATCTTCGTTTGACCTGGAAGGAGGGGTCTAAGGTCAAATCCGACCACACCAAAAGATTCCCAGCCCATGATTTTCTATAGGTTGGTTTTCCATTCGAAACCTCTAGGACCAATAATAAGCGAGTTATAAGCACTTTTAAGTTTGGCTATCCTCATTTGACCTTGAAGGAGGGGTCCAAGGTGAAATCCGACCACACCAAAAAATTCCCAGCTCATGATTTTCTATAGGTTGGTTTTCATTCCAACCTCTAGGACCAATAATAAGCGAGTTATAAGCACTTTTATGTTTGGCTATCCTCATTTGACCTTGAAGGAGGGTTCCAAGGTCAAATCGGACCATATTAACAGATTTCCAGCCCATGATTTCCTACAGGTTGGATACAATGATTTACTCAACAGTGAGAACCTGAAAGAAGCTATTGCTCAGCTATGCCATGACATAGAGGTCTGCAATTTCACTATGTTATAGCTGACCAAAACGTCTGTGAATAACATATTTAACAAAATACTCTAAATGTAATAGTTTTCAAGTTACAACTGATTTACTTAAGAGTGAAAACCTCAAAGTAACTATTACTCAGCTATGCAATGAGCTACATGTCTGAATTTTTGCTCTGTTATAGCTGACTTAAAAGTAGGTGAACAACATATTTAAGCAAAATACTGTAAATGCAATAGTTTTCAAGTTACAACTGACTTACTCAATAGTGAGAACCTGAAAATAGCTATTGCTCCGCTATGCCATGAGCTATAGGTCTGTAATTTCACTATGTTATAGCTAACCCAAAAGTAGGTGAACAATATATTTTAACAAAATACTCCAAATGCAATATTTTTCAAGTTATAGCTGATTTACTCAACAGTCAGTGCCTGAGAATAGCTATTGCTCAGTTGTGCCATGAGCTACAGGTCTGTAATTTCACTATGTTATAGCTGACCCAAAAGTAGCTGAATAACATATTTGCACAAATTTCTGTAAAGGCAATAGTTTTCCAATTACAACTGATTTACTCAACAGTGAGAACTTCAAAGTAGCTATTACTCAGCTATGCAATGAGCCACAGGTCTGGAATTTCACTATGTTATAGCTGACCCCAAAATAGGTGAATAACATATTGCAACAAAATACTCTAAATGCAATAATTTCCAAGTTATAAGCGATTTACTCAACAGTGATAACCTAAAAGTAGCTATTATTCAGCTATGCCATGAGCTACAGGTCTGAAATTTTACTATGTTATAGCTGACCCAAAAGTAGGTGAACAACATATTTAAGCAAAATACTGTAAATGCAATAGTTTTCAAGTTACAACTGATTTACTCAATAGTGATGACCTAAAAGTAGCTATTACTCAGCTATGCCATGAGCTACAGGTCTAAAATTTTACTATGTTATAGCTGACCCAAAAGTAGCTGAATAACATATTTATACGAAATTCTCTAAATGCAATACTTTTGCAATTACAACTGATTTACTCAATAGTGAGAACCTCAAAGTAGTTATTACTCAGCTATGCAATGAGCTACAGGTCTGAAATTTTACTATGTTATAGCTGACCCAAAAGTAGGTGAACAACATATTTAACCAAAATACTGTAAATGCAATAGTTTTCAAGTTACAACTGATTTACTCAATAGTGATGACCTAAAAGTAGCTATTACTCAGCTATGCCATGAGCTACAGGTCTGAAATTTTACTATGTTATAGCTGACCCAAAAGTAGCTGAATAACATATTTATACGAAATTCTCTAAATGCAATAGTTTTCCAATTACAAGTGATTTACTCAATAGTGAGAACTTCAAAGTAGCTATTACTCAGCTATGCAATGAGCCACAGATCTGAAACTTCACTATGTTATAGCTGATCCCAAAATAGGTGAATAACATATGAAACAAAATACTCTAAATGCAATAGTTTCCAAGTTATAAGCGATTTACTCAACAGTGATAATCTAAAAGTAGCTATTACTCAGCTATGCCATGAGCTACAGGTCTGAAATCTTACTATGTTATAGCTGACCCAAAAGTAGCTGAATAACATATTTATACGAAATTCTCTAAATGCAATAGTTTTGAAGTTATAAGCGATTTACTCAACAGTGATAACCTAAAAGTAGCTATTACTCAGCTATGCCATGAGCTACAGGTCTAAAATTTTACTATGTTATAGCTGACCCAAAAGTAGCTGAATAACATATTTATACGAAATTCTCTAAATGCAATAGTTTTTAAGTTACAAGTGATTCTACTCATGATGGAAGTTACTGAAAAGCCCAAAAGTAGCTATTACTCACTTAGCTATTGAGACAGGCACCCAACTTACTCACCATATTGTAGCTATGAAAAAAGTAGCTGAATAACATATTTTAACAAAATGCTCTAAATGCAACACTTTTCAAGTTATAAATGATTTTATGCATGATTTCATGAATTTTAATGCATTAAAAATTATTAAAAAAATTTATTAAAAAAAAAATAAGACAGATCCAGGTCTCATACTCACACAAGAGAATCTACCTCTGGCCTAGTACATATATGCAAGATATGAGAGAAATCCCTGCAATAGTCACTGAGAAAATTGTGATTAAGTGTTGAAATTTTCACACTTTTGGTGGGGGTACCCCCCTTGTAATGTCTCTAGCAAACAGACGAACAGACAGATTTGCATGCCTTGAACATTTTCTTTCATCCTCGATAGATAAGGTATCTTTTAAAAAAAAACAGCACGTCTCTAGGCCTTGTAGTTTTGGAGGAGAAGTTGTTCACGCGGACGCGTGCGCGTACGCCCACGCCGCAGAGTGACGACATAAAAAACTGCATAAGTTTAAATATTTGAATAAAGGTTTTTGACAAACTTCTGAAACAATACAGAAGTAAATTGTATCTTAAAATCTTACTTGGTTCAGTTTTTGCACGTAAAAAACACAAACTAACATCACTCAGTTTTCTCCTGAGGAGGGTACCATGGACAGTTGCCATCTGGAAAGAGATTATTTATGAAACATCATAAGAAAGAGATTATTTATGAAACATCATAAGAAGTGAAACTAGGCCTACCCATCGGGGAACTGATGCAAATCTGTATCCACCAGAAAGACAACTCACCAAAGCCAGTGAACCATCGTTTGACCTTGAAGGAGGGGCCAAAGGTCAAATCTGACATCAGAAGATTCCCAGCCTATGATATCCTACAAGTTGGTTTCACATTGCAAACCTCTAGGATCAATAATAAGCGAGTTATAAGCACTTTTAAGATTGGCTGTACTCGTTTGACCTTGAAGGAAGGGCTCAAGGTCAAATTTGACCACATCAGAAGATTCCCAAGCCATGATTTCCTGTACATTAGTTTCACATTGCAAACCTCTAGGACCAATAGTAAGCAAGTTATAAGCACTTTTAAGTTTGGGTGTCCTCGTTTGACCTTGAAGAAGGTGTCCAAGGTCAAATCTAAGCACATCAGAACATTCCCAGCCCATGATTTCCTATAGGTTGGTTTTACATTGCAAACCTCTAGGACCAATAATAAGGGAGTTATAAGCATTTTCAAGTTTTTCTATCCTCGTTTCACCTTGAAGGAGGAGCCCAAGGTCAATCTGAACACATCAGAAGATTCCCAGCCCATGATTTCCTATAAGTTGGTTTCACATTGCAAACCTCTAGGACCAATAATAAGCGAGTTATAAGCACTTTTATTTATTTGGGGTTTTACGTCGCTTTCAACACTGTACAGGTCATATCACGACGGGTAGTTGGAAGGGCAGAGGAAACCAGTACATACAGTTCGTTAGGGTTCTGTACTGTAAACTGCCGACCAACGGCAAGCAACTACCAGCTTTCCCACTTGAGGCCGTGCCGGGAATCGAACCCCAGCCTCAGAGGTGGCCCCCTATAAGCACTTTTAAGTTTGGATATCCTCATTTGACCTTGAAGGAGGGGTCAAAGGTCAAATCTGACCACATCAAAAGATTCCCAGCCCATGATTTCCTATAGGTTGGTTTCACATTGCAAACCTCTAGGACCAATAATAAGTGAGTTATAAGCACTTTTAACTTTGGCTATCCTCGTTTGACCTTGAAGGAGGGGGCCAAGGTCAAATGTGACCACATCAAAAGATTCCCAGCCCATGATTTCCTATAAGTTGGTTTGAGACTGCAAACCTGTAGGACCAGACAGGCCATTTCTCATGCCACAGGCTTTCATTTGGTATATTTAGTTCTCCTCTGAGAGTGTTAACACTGAAAATCTCTCTACGCTAAACCAAAGTATCCACTGGATGCCTCTGGTAGATACAATAAATGAACAATTACGGTATCAGAAATTTCATGAAAGCTATCCAGGCTTTTACAAAATTTCTATAATCGGAATTATCAGTACTCCAGCATGTCTAGAATAGCTTTTGTGCACTGTGAAGGAGTTATGTATACCGCCTTGTAAATAAATATTAAATATAAAAATACACTACATAATATGTACTTTTGCAAACAAAGTACATGTAATTAAAAATAGTAGTACAGCATGGCATTTTACTATATGTCAGTAACATATCACTCATATGCCCATATGGAAACTATGTATTTGCTTACAAAAAGGAAACATTAACAAATGATAAAGGTAATGCCATTGAAGAGGCACCAAATGCAAAGGTGAAACCAGATTGCGCTGACACATCCCCAGACAGGCTATTTCCCATGCCAAAGGCTTTCATTCAGTATATTTTGTAGCACCCGTTTTGTGTGATTCACAAATATTATAAATCGTTTAATTTTTTTGTCAATCTTTCCATAATGATAAGATTAATCCTTTCTTAAAGTACCTAAATGGTTTACTGTACATTCTAAAACAGCAGCACAAAAGTTTTACAGGGATTGTATGCCTTTAATATATTAGTGCCGAGATGAAATATGAAATACCATAAGATCTTACTTTATAAGAGTAAAAGTTATATCTAGTACAGTCTGATGTTAGGTAGACTTACCATTTCAAATTTATATGAAAATTAGATTCGCAGACCATGATTTCCTATAAGTTGTCTTCACATTTTGGAAGCTCTAGAACTAATAAGGGAGATATAAGACCTTTTCAGTATGAGGGCTTAAATTGACCTTGAAGTAGGGGTCAAAGGCCAAATTCCACAATTGCACAAGATTCACAGACCATGATTTCCTAGAAGTTGTTTTCACATTTGGAAATATACGGCTTTTTTAGTATGAATACCCTACTTGATCTTTAAGCAAGGGCCAAAGGTCAAATTCAACACTTGCAAAAGATTGGCAGGCTATGCTTTTCTATAAGTTGTTTTCACATTAGGAAGCCCTAGAACCAATAATAAGACAGATATAAGATCTTTTCAATATGATGACCCAAATTGACCTTGAAGCCAGAGTCAAAGGCCAAATGCAACACTTGCTACAAATTTGCAGGCCCTGACTTTCTATAGATTAGATTCAAATTTTCAAGCCATAGGAGCAATAATAAGGGAGATATGATGCCTTTTCTGTATCATGACCCCAATTGACCTTGAAGCAGGGGTCATACATCTAAATAGTCACAGGCTATGATTTTCTATAAGTTATTTTCTCAATCCAAACCCCTAGGACCAATGATAAGGGAGATATTAGGTCTTTTGATATGATGACCCCTATTTGACATCAAAGATGCGACATGGCGGCCATTTTTTTCTAAAGCAAGGGCAAAATTGCTCTCAGGCAAGCTTCTGGTGTTCAATACACAATGTTCAATATAATTAATGACCTTCTGTTGGCTTCTGTGTTAACTGGATTAAACACTATGGACTTACACAACAGGGACTCTAGACGTAAGCTACAGTAGATTTGATTCATTGTCACTTAGAAAGGTGTCCTTAAAGCCTGAACAATGTGTCATAGAACTGTTTGATTACTTGTACATTCACAAGCACACTCCCGGCCACAAAAGGACTCACAGAGGCTGTCATTCTGGAAATCAAGTCAACCATGACTTAGTCAAGAATTTGATAAAGACTCACTGTCCCAAGAAACAAACGACAAAAAAGTTGACAAAAATATGGGTTCTGAATGCAATATCAGTCTGCAACAAAACTAATATGCTAAATAACCTTTTTAATGCTCGACGATAGGAGAGGGTTATTGTGATCAGTTTGTTTGTGTCTGTCTGTCTGTCTGTCTGTGCACCGTTTCGCCCTTATAACTCAAAAACTATAACACCAATCGAGCTCAAATTTGGTGGGCGGGTATTTCATGGGGTATAGACGGATTCTTTTTAAATTTGGTGTAATTTGTGTGAAAATTAAAGCCAGGAGAGAGTTTTTCTTATTTTTAATTGGGAATACACAGTGAAGCTGCTTCTCTTCATCACATACGTAAAAAATCAATATTTTACTTTCTTATGATATCATTACTCAGTGATGTCACAATGCAACTGTCATTGTGAGGTCACAAACCCAACTTGTGATACTTGCTGTCTTTAAGTAAAAATATTTCTTCTCATTTTATGTTTTGAAACTGACATAAAGATAATAAAGAGGGAGGTGGTATATTCATCATTTTTACTAATTATTATTTCTGTTTTATTTTCTCTTTTTTTTCTTTCAATTCCTTGACAGTCCATCACAAAAAATTACCATGTGTGATTTTCACCAAGAAGTGACCTTTCAGCAATATTTTACCTCCACCAGCAGTTTATGCTTTTGTGTGCTAATTGTTTAATTGTCTATTTGTCTGTTGTTGTTTTTTTGTTGTTTTTTTTTGTGTTTGTTTTTTTGGGGTGTGTGTGTGTGTGTGTGTGTTTAGATTACTCCAGAACTAATGAACAGATCTTTATTTAAAAATTTGTGGGTAGGACCTGACTGAAGGAAGAAGTTAGTAAAAGAAAGATTTGGATCTTATTTTGGATATAACAAGACCACTGCCGTGGTATGATCTCCCGCCGCACTACATCAAAAAGTAGGTGAACAACATATTTGACAAAACTCCTTTAAATTGAATAGTTTTGCTGTTAAAGTGAAAGCTCCCCCAAAAGTAGGTGAATGAGTTATTTGAGAAAAATTGGCTATCTGCAATACTTTTAGCGATAATTCGCATTTACTCATTTTGAGTAGGTGAGTAATTAGCTATGGGTGTGAAACTTCACCAAGTGAAAGTTCTCCCAAAAGTAGGTGAATGAGTTATTTGGGAAAAATTGGCCATCTGCAATACTTTTACAGATGATTCGCATTTACTCATTTTCAGTAGGTGAGTAATTAGCTATGGGTCTGAAACTTTACCATGTGAAAGCTCTTCCAAAAGTAGGTGAACGAGTTATTTGAGAAAAATTGGCTATCTGCAATACTTTTAGCGATAATTCGCATTTACTCATTTTGAGTAGGTGAGTAATTATCTATGGGTCTGAAACTTCACCATGTGAAAGCTCTCCCAAAAAAGTAGGTGAATGAGTTATTTGAGAAAAATTGGCTATCTGCAATGCTTTTAGAGATAATGTGAGATTCTGTATTTTATGTGTATTTAGGGTTCATTTTAAAAAGTAAATAATTTTATGTTGAACTAAGATTTCTCCCTTAGCCTACACATGTATATATTTGTATTAATCATTATGACTTCCTGTACACACTGACAGTTAATCTGTGTAATTTGTAGACCAGGATTCTTCAAAACATGCTATAATTGTTTCTAAAAGTTTATAGTGCACTAGCTGCAATATTTCACTGTCACTAGATTAAAGAACAACAAAAACAGGAAATATGTTAGTAATACAATAGTTTAATCATAACTACAGCTTTCAACCCCCATATGTACTCTATGACTTCTTAGTGGTGACCACACAGTTATAAGAAAACAGATGCTTTGATGTTATTGATACAGTTCAGGATATAATATCAGGAAGTCTTTCCCATTAATTATTATTGCTCATACAGTAAGTGGGATCCAGAAATGACTGTCACTCTTTCCTGTACTAAACTATATAAGCCTTTACAAAATCTGAGATTTTGGGGAGATTGAACTAATAAGTTGCTAAAGACAGGTTGAACTGCTGATCTGTGGAATGGTTTTCTGTGTTACATCAGTTCTATGAACCTAACACAGAACAATCAATCTACTTAAAGCAGCAACCTCTATATATGTTAATATTTCAACTACACAAGTTTGACTTCATAATTCAAGAAATACAAATTCAATGGAAGTTCAATGATAACAGTGAATTATAGTTTTATTTTTATGTGATTATATTATCTGAATAAAGAACATTATCTACAATTTTGGAATTATTTTTACACCTCCTGTGATGAGCGGCAGACAACACTCACCCCCACATAGACTAAAATAGTCACCGCTCATAATAATTCGCATTTACTCATTTTGAGTAGGTGAGTAATTAGCTATGGGTCTGAAACTTCACCAAGTGAAAGCTCCCCCAAAAGTAGGTGAATGAGTTATTTGCAAAAAATTTGCTATCGGCAATACTTTTAGAGATAATTCGCATTTACTCATTTTCAGTAGGTGAGTAATTAGCTATGGGTCTGAAACTTTACCATGTGAAAGCTCTTCCAAAAGTAGGTGAACGAGTTATTTGAGAAAAATTGGCTGTCTGCAATACTTTTAGCGATAATTTGCAGTTACTCATTTTGAGTAGGTGAGTAATTTGCTATGGGTCTGAAACTTCACCAAGTGAAAGCTCTCCCAAAAGTAGGTGAATGAGTTATTTGAGAAAAATTGGCTAAGTACAATACTTTTAATAGATAATTCACATTTACTCATTTTGAGTAGGTGAGTAATTAGCTATGGGTGTGAAACTTCACCAACTGAAAGTTCTCCCAAAAGTAGGTGAATGAGTTATTTGGGAAAAATTGGCCATCTGCAATACTTTTAGCGATAATTCGCATTTACTCATTTTGAATAGGTGAGTAATTAGCTATGGGTGTGAAACTTCACTAAGTGAAAGTTCTCCCAAAAGTAGGTGAATGAGTTATTTGGGAAAAATTGGCCATCTGCAATACTTTTAGAGATAATTCGCATTTACTCATTTTCAGTAGGTGAGTAATTAGCTATGGGTCTGAAACTTCACCAAGTGAAAGCTCTCCCAAAAGTAGGTGAATGAGTTATTTGAGAAAAATTGGCTATCTGCAATACTTTTAGCGATAATTCGCATTTACTCATTTTCAGTAGGTGAGTAATTAGCTATGGGTCTGAAACTTCACCAAGTGAAAGCTCTCCCAAAAGTAGGTGAATGAGTTATTTGAGAAAAATTGGCTATCTCCAATACTTTTAGAGATAATTCGCATTTACTCATTTTCAGTAGGTGAGTAATTACCTACGAGTCTGAAACTTCACCATGTGAAAGCTCTCCCAAAAGTAGATGAATGACTTAAAAAGTAGATGAACAACTTATTTGAGAGAAATTGTGTAGCTGCAATACTTTTGAAGATATAAGGCATTTACTCATTATGGTTATCATTAAAAATTGACAAAGTAGCTATTACAGTTTGCGAGATATTTGTCATTTTTCACATTTTCACCAAAAGTAGCAATAAAGTAGCCATTACTCACTTGTACATTGGGCAACAGTTGTGAAACTGAAATATGTTACAGTTCACAAAAAAGTAGATGAACAACTTATTTGAGAGAAATTGTGTAGCTGCAATACTTTTGAAGATATAAGGCATTTACTCATTATGGTTATCATTAAAAATTGACAAAGTAGCTATTACTCACTTAGCTATGGAGATACACTTCCAAACTAGTGACCATGTTGTAGCTGTGGAGATAGTAGCTGAACAACATATTGGAACAAAATTGTGTAGCTGCAATACTTTTGAAGATATAAGCCATTTACTCATTATGGTTATCATCAAAGTAGCTATTACTCAGTTAGCTATGGAGTTACAGCTGTGAAAATTCACAATACAGTATATCCAAAAGATAGGTGAACAACATATTTGACAAAAATCCTCTATATTCAATAGTTTTTGAGTTATAAGTGACTTGCTCAATGGTCAAATATTAAACTTAGTATAGCTATTACTCAGTTAGCTATGGTGCTACTTGGACACCTCACCATGATATAGTACATGAAGGAGTTGTTGAACAACATATTTCAGGCCAATATTGTAAGTAACAGTTACAAAGACAAAATCAATTTACTCATTTTGCTCATTGTTAATAACAGAAAATAGCTATTACTCACTTAGCTATGAAGATAGAACCCTAAAAATGGTACCATCTTGTAGGCATGGAGAAAGTAGCTGAACAACGTATTTTACAGAAACACTCTAAATGCAGTCGTTTTGGCGTTATGAGCACTTTACTCAAAGTAGCCACCATTGCTATTACTCACTTAGCTATGGTCCTAGGTGTGAAATAACAGCATCAAATGAAAGGACATAAGCAATAAGGTCATAAAAACATTGAAAAGGCCAAGGAGAAACAACCAGTGTGATGTACAGCCCTTTATAAAAGCATAACACTCAATAACACACGAACACACGCACACACGCACGCATGCACGGAATGCGTTTTATAATCTCCCGCCCAGCCGGCGGGAGATAAAAAATCATGATTTTTCAGAGGTCCCATTTCAATGTATTTTTAATGACTTTAGCTTTCTACTTGATATTTCTATGAAGATTAATTTACATGTTTGGTTTTATTTCATTGTCTTCCTTACAATACTTTATATCACTTGAGAGACTGGTCACATGGAGTCGAGCGTTTTGCTCTCTCTGAGTGCATCTTGTTCATTTCTGAATCGCTAAACTGTATAGCCATTACTGAGACATGGATTAATCCCAATAAGAGGACCTTGTCCCTGCCATTTACTTCCTGCAGGTTTTGAACTTCTTCAGATACCCAGGTCAGACTGTAAAAGGGGTAGAGGTGTTGCTACTTTTCACACCTCCTGCAACACTACAAAGTTAATACAAAGGAGTGTGCATTTCCATTCCTTTGAATTTTTGCAATGCAACATATTTGTTGGCAATATGATGGTTCATCTTAGTGATTATCTATTGCATCCCTCCATCCTCAAAGAACAAGATTTCAAGAAATAAGTTTGAGGCTTTTTCAGATCTACTTGAATCAGTGGCTATTATATCAGGAAACTTGTTAATTTGGGGGGATCTTTATGTTCATTTAGAAAATTTGAGCTCTCTAGAAGCTATAAAGTTCGATCTGCTACTCCTTGACTATAACTTAAAGCAACAAGTAACAAAAGCAACCCATGAACTTTGACATAGCCTTGACTATGTTATATCTAAAAACATGATGACTTTGTTAAGGAAATCAATGTTGGTAAGCTTGTCAGTGACCATTCTTTGATGACTGTGGGTGTTAACCTCAGAAAGCTGCCAGTGCAAAAGAAGACAACCTACCGTAAGCTGAGTTGTATTAACTATGATTCATTAAGGAGTGATATTAAGGAATGTGTACTAACACACATACACTACTTGACTTGGAATCTTCAGTTAATCAATACAACTCAACCCTCTCTGAAGTACTGGAAAAACATGCACCATTGAAAACCTGCAGAGTGTGCCTCAATAGAAAATATCCCTGGTGATCTGTCAAAATTCGAAAGGAACTATTGAATAAGAGAAATGCTGAAAGAAATTGGCAACATTTGAAACTTATATTGACAGGCAGCTTTACAACCTGGCTTGTAATAATTTTGTTAAACTTATTATTATAAGTTATTAAAAAAACTAAACAGTCCTAGTATGAGGGCCAAATATAGCAGTGCAATGGAGATTAAAAAAAACCTTTTCAGTGTTATTCAGTCTCTGCAGCAGGGCAAATCCAAGTCTAAACTTCCTGGTGGCTATTTAGGCTCAGACCTTCCTCAAATTTTCAACAATTTCTTTGTCAACAAAATAAGTGACATTCATGCAAAACTGTGAATCCATATGAAAAATATGATGAAGTTGAATCAACAATTAGTTATTTTCAAACACCACATTTTAAGGGGACACTTTCTACAGACAGGTTTTCACTAAGTGATGCTTCTGTTAAGACATCATGAAGTGCCAGGAACAATGGAGTTACCTTTGATGAAACCATGTCCATGGCTGACCATTTATCTGCGGTTTGCAAATCTGCGAACTTCCATCTCAGAAACATAGGCAAAATTTGGAAATAGATGCTTGTAGTATACTAGTACATTCATTCATTACTTCCATGCTGGAATGTGCAAATGCTACACTTTTTGGACTCTCCAGTTGCCAGTTGGCATAGAATATTGAATCAATGCTTCATTGTGTGTTGTACAACATTGTAATTTGGATTATTCATTTTTTGCTATACGACTGAGTTTAAGTTTCAGTGATTATCTGGAATTATTATTTTGGCTGAGTTAATTTAATCTTGTTTTTGAACTGATTTAATTTATTGGTATTAAATGAGTTATATGAATATATTATTAATAATAACAAGTCAATGTACTGTAACTTTGATAATGAGGTAATAACTTGTAGTGTTCCATGTTGAGTCACTGGCATAATAAGGCCATATTCTTCAAAAGATATTCTATATTTCAGGTGTTTTTCTGAGGTGTTGCCGACCCTTCTGGCCGTGTCGTGGAAGTGAGATTCCTGTACAGTAGTGGCTTTCTACCAGTAAACGCCCGCCTTATATTTCTTTGTTAGAGGTCAAGGACAAATGCTTCTATATATCTACAAGATGGGCGTTCACTGGTATTTCCGGTTTGCAGTAAAAACGGCCAATAATAGAGATAAAATGTTAAAATATAAAGCTTTGAAACAAATGTAACAAAATGTATCTCAGTTATTAGTGGCTTTCTACCAGTGAACGCCCACCTACCAGTGAACGCCCGCCTTATACGACTTTGTTAGAGGTCAAGGACAAATGCTTCTATTTATCTACAAAATGGGCGTTCACTGGTATTTCCGGTTTGCGGTAAAAACGGCCGATAATAGAGATAAATTATGAAAATATAAAGCTTAGAAACAAATGTAACAATATGCACCCCAGTTATTAATTATAGTGTGTATCATTTGACAATCTATTGGCAGAAGAATAAAATATCAAGCTGTTTATATAAGTTAAATTCAATATTTTAACTTTAGCATGGGCGTTTACTGGTAGAATGCCACTAATTGTAGTGTATATCATTTGATAATCTGGTGGTCGAAGAATAAAATATAAAGCTGTAAATCTAAGTTAAATTCAAAATATTAACTACACCATGTGCGTTTACTGGTAGGAAGCCACTAGCACTAGTGCACTACTGCCTTGCTACCAATTATCGCCGGGTACCAATTACCGCCACCAAGAAATAAAATGTTTATATTTCATTAGCAGCTAAATAAATATCTTCAAAAAATTTTTATGTGCATTTGTTCCAATCAGTTTGCAAATAGTTTGGAAATTTAATAAGTAAATTAAATTTTTATAAGTTAATATCTTACCTAGTGGACAGATGCATTTGTCCGGCGCGCAGCCGGTCCCGCCAAACGTTAGAGAAAAACGCCTCGAGCTGGGCTCTGGCCCGGACCGGTAGTGTCCTGTTTACTCGCCAGGTGGCTGTATAGCCTCCCTGCTGGTGCACTGCGCGTGCGCGCGCATGCGTACTTCCTCCTTTTGTTTGCACCCTGTTTGAGTCCCCTGGGAATGTTTGTTGCGGGGAAGGCAGGGTGGGAATCCCTCTGTCCACTAGGTAAGATATTAACTTATAAAAATTTAATTTACATATTAAATTTTCCATTTTATTGCGTTAATATATCTTACCTAGTGGACAGATGCAGAATAACTACCCATTGGATGGAGGGCAGCTAAACTCAACAGGGACTCTTGTCAGAACTCTGGGCCTCCGGCCCAAGGGTTAGGGATCCTTCCCATACCCTACACCATAGTTGGTTCCCCCCCCCCCCTCTTTTTCGCCGTCTACCGAGCCACCTGGGCTAGGACTATAGGAGAGAGGAGGTAAGAGTTCAGTCCCAAGGAGAACAGAACAGGATAAACTAGAAAAAAAAACTAGAAATAACTCATACCCCACACCAGCCCTTCCGGTTGAGAACTGCGCGCTGGGGTTTCAAAACATGATAACTAAAAAAGAAGGAGCCAACTAAAAACAACCCACTACTCCTTCTAAACGCTTTACACTATATACAAGTTATCCTTTCAAGGATACCAGTTACTCGCGTATGTGCTGGGCTGCGACCACTGGTCCTAAATGGTACAGGTCAGCATCAGCCCATGCTACATCCTTCAAATAAAATTGGGTGAAGGTATTGTGCGACTTCCAGTGGCAGGCTGAGAGGATCTGGTCCAAGGACACACCTCCTTGAAAAGCCTTAGAAGCTGCAAAGGCCCGCACATCATGGGCTCTGACCTGATGCAATTGTTGTGCATCCTCATTGGACAATTGATAGCACAACAAGATGGTTTGTTTAATCCAAGAAGAAATCGTAGCAGGAGCGATGTCCTTATTGAAGTTCTTCTTGAAAGACACAAAGACCAACTGTTTGCCGGAACGGAGGTCTTTGGTCTTGTCCAGGTAATAACGCAAAGCCCAAACTGGACATAAGGTTCTATCCTCCTTGAGAGACTTATCCAATGTAGGGGCCAAGGCCGGAATAATTACCGGAGCTACTGAAGAAGGCCCTTCTTTAGCCAACTGATTCTTGGACAAGAAACAAGGAGAAGGGAATAAAGAAACATTAGCCCAATCTTCCTGATGTCTAATGTTCCTGTGTACCCAGGCATGAATCTCACTCCTTCTTTTGCCCGAGCCCAAAGCCAGGAGAATCACCGTTTTGAAGGTAAGATGTTTCAGAGACGCCTTTCGAAGGGGTTCAAAGGGGGACTGGGTTAATTGATGCAAGACCAGAGACAGATTCCAGCTAGGGACTCCTCGAAGACCCTTGGGTTTATCTCTATGGAAACTGTCTAGCAAGCGGGTAAGGTTTTCGTCTTTACCAAAATTAACCTTGTCACAACCAATTTTGTCGGCTATAGCAGTTCTATATCCATCTATGGTGCTAGGTTGAAGATTTTTCTCCTTGAAAAGGAATAGGAGAAATTCCGCTACCTGATTTAAAGAAGGTGACCCGAAGTCCACCTTGTGTGACTCGCACCATTTGACAAATATGGACCACTTCGATTCATAGATGGCTCTGGCTGATTGTCTTTGAGGAGCCTCAATTCTCGTTGCCACTTCATCAGAGAATCCTTGTGCCTGTATGCTAGAGGCTCTAGGAGCCAGGCGTGGAGGTTGAGCCCTAGGAGATCTCTGTGGGGACACTGATTGAACGGTTGGGTCAGCAGGTTCTCCACGTTTGAAAGGGAGAGAGGAATCTGAACAGACATGCTGACTAGATCCCAGAACCAAGGCATGTTGGGCCACCCTGGAGCAATCAGAACCAACCTGTGAACTCCCTGATCTAGGATCTTGGACACCACCTTGCCCAAAAGAAACACAGGAGGGAACGCGTAGGCATCCATATTCTCCCAATTCAGGCTGAGAGCATCTACTCTCCATGCCTGTGGATCGGGTACTGGGGACACAAACTTGAGTAGTTTGTGATTGTACCTTGTTGCAAAGAGATCCACTCGAGGAGTGTGCCACCTGGCACATAAGTGGTCGAAGACTTCCTACAGGAGGGACCATTCTGTCTGAATAACCTGAGTGCTTCTGGACAATTTGTCTGCTATCACATTCAGCCTTCCCGGAATGTGCCTGGCCCTTAGAACTATCTGTCTGCGATTGCACCAGGAAAGCAGTCTCCAGAGGAGGGCACAAAGTGAGCCTGATCTCATACCCCCCTCCTTGTTGATGTATGAGACAACCGTTGTGTTGTCTGTGGCTATCAAAATGATCTGGCCCCAACACTGTTGCTCGAACTTCTTGAGGGCCAGAAGGACCGCCTTTAGCTCGAGAAAGTTTATGTGCAACTGGCTTTCTGAGTCCGACCAAACTCCTTTTGCCGTGTGGTCTCCTAAGTGCGCGCCCCAACCTTCGTTTGAGGCGTCGGTAAACAACTGCAGAGCATGTTGCAGAGGATGAAGAGGTTGGCCGCTGAGCACATTGTTTTCGTCCAGCCACCACTGCAGATGAGGGTATAGAGATCTGGGAAGAGGAATCTCCTTCTCTAGTACCTCTGGCACGTGCCAGTGATTCTTCAAGTGCCACTGAATCGGTCTCATGTGAAGGCGCCCCGAAACCACCTGTTTCTCTGTGGCTGTCAACAAACCTATGAGAGACATGAACTCTCGGACCGAACAATGGCCTCTGTTCATTAGCATCTTTATTTTTTGAGTTAGGGTTTGCCACCTCTCCTGAGTCGGCTTCACTAGACCCCTGGAGAGGTCGAAATGATAACCGACAAAGTTGAACTCCTGTTGGGGAACAAGTTCCGACTTTTGCAAATTGACTAACCATCCCAACTGCTGACACAGAGCCATCAGGGTCCGTGTTTGGTTCACACAAGCCTCCCGAGAGGGAGCTCGAAGCAACCAGTCGTCTAGGTACTGGTGGATCCTTATACCCCTGGACTGGGCCATCAATTTCACCTCCTTCACCACCTTTGTGAATTCCAAAGGAGCCGTCGCTAGGCCGAACGGCAGAGTCCTGAACTGGAAGGTTTGACCGTGCAGGTGAAACCGGAGATACTTCCTCGACCTTGGGTTGATGGGAATGTGGAAATAGGCATCGCTGAAATCCAGCGATGTGACCCATTCGCCTTTTTGAAGGGATAGCCGGATGGTCTCCGGAGTTTCCATTTTGAAGGTTTCCGAGTGGAGGAAAAGATTGAGTTTGCTCAAATCCAAGATTGGACGCCATTTGTTGTTTGGTTTGGGAACTATGAACAGCCGGTTGTAAAAGGCCAGAGAAGCCCGAACCACTACTTTTTCTACGGCCTGTTTTGTAATCAGGGACTGCAACGCCTCCTTCAAAAACTTGTTTCTGCGAGGGTTGGCGTATCCGCTGATTATCAGAGGACACCTGGTCAATGGGGGCCTCATCTTGAAAGGGAGGTTGTAACCGTCCTTCAAGATGGAGACTACCCGAGGATTTGAACCCAGGCTGAGCCACGTTTCCCAAAACCTGTGCAACCTGCATCCTACAGGAGGATTTTCTGCAACACTGTGGACATTTGGTACATGAGGGACAGAACGACAAGGAGAGACAAAAGAAGCATTTTTGACATGTTTTATTTCTGTCTGACAAAGATCGGGACTTAGGCCTTTCTTTTGCAGCTGCCCGGGACCGACAACAATAGGAACAGGAATTACAGCAGTTCTTGAGTATACAGTCTTTGAAATATTTTGAGAGCTGATGTTTTGACCCACTATTTTTGGAATTATTTGGTTGCGTGGGTTTGTACAATGATTGTCATTTATAATTTTTGCCACCCCGGGCATACTTGGAAAAACGGTGGTTAGTAGAACCACGCCCACGGCCACGACCCCGTGACCCAAACTGTCGCCAAGGTTGTTGAGGAGCAGATGACGGTTGAACCATGGTCTTAGCCTCCTTCTTCTCATACGGTTTATAGCGATACTTGGTCTTCTGTTGGTGCTGGGGACCAACTCGAGACTGGACCGACACATGTTGTGTCTCAAACTTGTTGATATCTTGTTCCGCGACATTCAAGGCCGCGTCGGGAAATAACCCATATCCAAAAAGAGCAGCATTCCTCAGTTCATTCCAAGTGTCCATCTTCATACCGGGACGAACATGATCTAAATAAGAGTCCCGACGCATCAGAATGAAGTTCCCCAGCTGCACAAAAAGGCTATCAGCCAGGTGCTGTAGAGCTGTCCCAAGAGAGACGGATACATTCTGGTGGAAAGCACATAAATCCCTTAACTCCTTAAGTGCTTCAGACACCTCCTTGGCTGACTTGCCCTTACTGAGATGAGTCTGTAGGAAAGTTATGTGATGTGCCATCTGATCTTGAATCTCGCTAGTGCATCTGCTGAAACCAGCTGCATGGTTCACTGTGTAAGTACCCTCTTGGGCGCACCTTTCCCATCTGCGTAGTACTTCTTGCGATATGGGACGAGACACTGGACCTGTTGCGAGATATGCAGCTGGTTTGACAATTCTTGAGAATTGAGCATTTAGTTTCGCCTCAGAACCATGCCAGTTGAACAGCTTTCTACCTGGTCGCTGGGGACCATCTGTCTTTAACTTATGCATGGGATACCATTTATCCTGTGGTTTAGGGGTGCGTATGAATTGGTCAGTACGCAAACCACCTGCTTCTTGACTTCGGGAAGGGTAACCCTCAGCTACAGTCAGATTAATCCTCTCCAGCTTCTGACAGAGCCAACTGTCTGCTGGCATGGCTACTGACACCTTTGAACTTGTTTTAGGATTTTTTCCACGCCACGGATTGTTGGACTTATCCGGGTCACTGTACTCAAACTCAAAGTCTGGGATAAAGTTCCAGCCCATAAAGGCCCTGATGGAACGAACCGTTTCCCTGTAACTCATTTCTTCATTCTTTTCTGGTTTATCAGTGTCTGATTCAGAAAGTTCACCATCCTCGCTATCCAAAACATCTGGTGATGTATGATCCCTGTCCACAACATCTGTTGATGTATGATCCCCAAAGAGTGGTTCATCTGAAGCCACAGGCAAGACATCTGTTAAGGGGTGTTCAACATTGGACATATCATCTGAGCCACCAGCAGAAGCAAGGTTTCTCATAAACGGCTCCCCAGCCGGTGCAGCTGGTTCCGGACCGGTAAAAGATCCATCCACAACCGGAACCGGTTCCTTGGGTACAAAAGTGTCAGTTTGGTATGCCCTGACCACACCGGTCATCTCCCCAACCGGAACCGGTTTAGATTGTTGAAGTGCAGTGTAAGGCTGCAACGATTCTTCGGTTACTCGGAAACGAAACGATTCAGTTCAATACTCGAGGCAAGAAAAGTGAACCGGGTCTTCGAAAACAACTAAACGTAGAAGTAAAATCTACTACAAAATTCAATTTTTTTTCTTTAAATATATTAATATATTTATATCTTTTACTAATATAAGGCATTTCCATTTCAGTATTTTATATTTTAACTATTTGCAAACTTTAGTTCTTTGTGTAACAACGTTTTATAAGACGGCATTTTATTCTAACGTATTTCGAAGACGCCTCAAATCTCGCAATATAAAGATGGTTAAAGTTTCTATATTTTGCATTATAAATGCGTCTTTTCACTAAAATTCAATAAATTATCAAAATTCTTTACTGTTGTGTGGTTTCTAACCATTTAATAAGGCATGGTATGTCAAAATATGAAGCAGTTTATTTCGTGGGCGATAATCAAGCGATTAACCGAGTCCGAGTCGATTCTTATAAAACGAGGAATCGAGGCGCATTTTCGGGCTCGCTTGCAGCCCTAGTGCAATGTCAGAGGGCTTTTTCTGTACCGGACCGGTATTTTCCTCAACCGGAACCGGTTTTGCTTTGGAAGATTTATGATGAGAAGACTTGTGCTTCTTCTTTGAATCTTTCTTGCCATCTGATCCTGTACTAGCCTGTACTGCCGGAAACCGCACCGGACCGGGGGTTCGGGCAGAGGCAGGATCTATGAATTGCTGATCAGAAACCGGTGGGTTTGAAACCTGAACCGGTACTTTGGGGGTAGCAAATATATTGCCTCTTGATAAGAGTGCTTCAAAACGAGAGAATTTCTCGTCTAGCTGGTCACTTAATTTGTCAAAATCTTTTTTGGAAACAAAATCTGAAGAACTCACATTATCGCTACCCCCAGGGAGGTCCTGCGCATGCGCACTGTCATCTTCAGAAATCGTCTGCTGAGCATGCGCAGTACTAGCTGGCTGTTGAGAAGAATTAACTGGAGACAGCACAGTTACATCTCGTGGTGACACTAGCAAACCTGCTTTCTTGTCCTTGCGAATTTGATACTGTGGAGTGGCCAGCATCTCACACTGAATTGCTGTAAAATTGTCACAAATCTTGCATATCGCACCTCCCACAATGCAGGGATCTTTACCCAGACCTTTGTCTCGACAACGAGCACACTTCTCATGCATATCAAATCCAGCCATCTTATGGCCGCACGATCCCCGCCTTTGTCCTGGTGAATCCATAGTTATTAAACAACACTTCTACACAAAGAATTTATCAAAATATATCCTGTAACAGATATAAAATAAAATAAAAGTTTCTCCAAAAAACAGACGACCTCTCGTCTTCGCGCCAAACAAAAGGAGGAAGTACGCATGCGCGCGCACGCGCAGTGCACCGGCAGGGAGGCTATACAGCCACCTGGCGAGTAAACAGGACACTACCGGTCCGGGCCAGAGCCCAGCTCGAGACGTTTTTCTCTAACGTTTGGCGGGACCGGCTGCGCGCCGGACAAATGCATCTGTCCACTAGGTAAGATATATTAACGCAATAAAAATACCATATTTACTACACTTAGAAGGTACTATTTGACAAGTTATGTCTATCTGAATTTTGCCTAGCGGTAATTGGTACCCAGCGATAATTGGTAGCAAGGCAATAGTAGGCGTATTTCACAACCGTAATCCGTCGAATCTAGATTCGTCAGATCAACGGATTCGCTTGTTTTGTGACTTGAATCTGAATCTGGATTATGAATCCGTTGATCTACCTCTCGAGGTAGATCAACGGATTCAGATTCATTGGATTACCCACAATTCTTTGTAAAATAATGGTGACAACATGTGGCTGGAAATTTTAATGTTTGGGAAATTTTTATTATACTGTAATATGATAAGAATATATTACTGCATATTAATTTGTAATAATATGATATTTATGTTTGTTTATGTCATGTTTTTAATTTGGATTCAGATCTGCAGAAAATTGTATTTCACAGATCTAGCCAATCCAAAGAATCCAAATCTGAATCTAGATTTGACGGATTATGGTTGTGAAATACGCCTACTACTGATTGCATGTAATATGGGCGATAATTAGGAACAGGCACAAGGAGAACTCTGTATACAGTAGAAAAACAAACCAACTAAAGAGTAAAATATTGCATCACATTTTAAACATACCGAGAAGCTTTTCAATTTTTGTTACATCAGAATTAAGTTTAAAAAGCTCAAAGGGTGTTAAAATCGTTGAACTGTTTTTACAGCAACTGAATTATCTGTAAGTATACCAGCCGCAGTTATCTTGGTTCTTCCTAAAAGTCGGACAAAAGCGGCGATGGAATCGCCGCTTGGACTAATATCGGCGACGTTAATTTTAATTGAGAAGAAGTGAGGAGGGGTAGATCTAGATGGCCAGCGGCGATAGCGGCGACAGTCCAAGTAAAGCGGCGACAGCGGCGATGGGGAGGGGATGTAAGGGTTGTTGGCCAGGGGCCGGATTCACGAAAGGTCTCAAGTCTCAAATCTGAGATTTTGGTCTCAAATCTAAGATTTTTCTTAGATTTTTCTCAGATTTGAGACCTTTTGCTCAGCTGGGATTCACAAAAGATCTCAGGCTAAGATTTTTCTCAGATTTGGTCTCAAATCTAAGACTGCCTAGGGGGTGACTTAAGTTTTCATAAAATAGAGTATATGTAATAAAAAATCACAAAACAAAATTAAAATAGTGAAGTATGACATATTATTTAACTTGTAACACAAAATATGAATATATATTAAGAGTTTGTACAAAAACAACAGTAAACATTTACATAACAAATTTACATGAGTGGCTTGTTTTGCTGTTATAATCAGTTCTTTTGAATGTTAGTACAAATTATAGTAAAAAGACAATGTTTTGCTTGATTCAAAATATTCTAAAATGTGAGTATATATGGTAGAGTGGTAAAATATAAATGTGTATACTTTCCACTAATCTCAACAAAATGTTACATCAGTTTTGATTGGTCCAGACTCAAAAATTGGCTTAGATTTGGGTCTCAAATGAGATGCCTTTCATGAATCTCAACTTGAGCAGAATCTCAGCTGAGACAAAAATCTTAGATTTGAGCAAAATCTCAGCTGAGATTTGGCTAAGACTTGAGACCTTTCGTGAATCCGGCCCCTGCAGTTTATTGTCCAAGGCAAGCGGCGATGGTTGTGATGTCTTTTTAATAATTATTTGTAAAATACTACCAATATTGCAGAAAATCTGTGATCTCTGTCAGTTTATTATATATTTCTAGAAAAACAAGTTTTATCTGGAGCCCCATCTGGAGCCTCATATTTCATTACGTAATAACAATAATGTAGCATGCGGCGATGGCTTTCCTGTGCAACTTGGAAATGGGAGGGGGTGTGGGTCGGCGATGGCCAGGAGATATTTTTATTTATAAAGTACTGTAATTTTTATTTTACAATCTAATTAAGAGCCACAAGCGGCGATTTATTTCTGTCCAATTTGGAAATGGGGAGGGGGGTGTGGGGCGGCGATGGCCAGGAGTCACTATATCATTACGGTAATATACGTAGCAGCCGGCGATGGCTTTCCTGTCCAACTTGGAAATGGGGAGGGGGTGTTGGGGGACGTCAATATTTAAAACAAATAAAATATCAAATGCTGGTAGTTGTAGATTCTAACCATATTTTACAAATATATAATCCAGCAATATTTTACTGTCACCGCACCTCACCCTGTCTTCTCGCAATATTTAAAACAAATAAAATATCAAATGCTGGTAGTTGTACACCCACAGAGTGATGAAAACGTGAGGCTACAATGAGGTTTCTAACAATATTTTACAAATATATGATCCAGCAATATTTTACTGTCACCGCACCTCACTCTGCCTTCTCGCAATATTTAAAACAAATACGCAAAATATCAAATGCTGGTAGTTGTACACGACACAGAGTGATGGAAACGTGAGGCTACAATGGAGTTTCTAACTATATTTTACAAATATATAATTAAGAGTTACAAGCGGCGATTTATTTCTGTCCAGTTTGGAAATGGCGAGCCCCTATATAACCCTCTTGCATTTGATTGGCTAAATTAATGCATAACACAGCCCCTCCCCCACCCTCCCAAACCCGTCACCGCTGCCCCCCCCATCCCATCGCCGCTATCGCCGCTTAGTCCAAGTAGAATTCCAAGTTGGACAGAAGTCCGAGTTTTAGAATGTACCAGTTATCTTTCTTCTTTTCACAACATTTGGATAATTGCTTATATAGCTCATAATGTAGAATATATAATGAATAAATTTTATTTTGAAAGTTAATATAATTAGAAAACACAAAATAATATCAAACAAATGTGTCTATTCATTGTTGGATTTATTTTGTATCGTTTTAAATTATTAACTAGATTGGGCCAACTCGGCACCAACATATCCCCAGACAGGTCATCACTCATGCCACAGGTTTTGATCGGGAATTTTTTATTTAATCCATTTGTTGTATGCCATAAATATTGGGAAAAGTTATATGAACTTCAACACATCAATCTACTAAGTTTATATCTTCCCAAGGAAGATGGTGTATCCCCAGACGTCGAATACATAACTCAACAGATCATATTTTCAATCTTCCGGCGGCGGTGGCTTTCCTGTCCAACTTGGAAATGGGGAGGGGGTGTGGGGCGGCGATGGGGATGCTTTATTTTCAGTGGTATTAAATATTTCTAGAAAACCCCCACCTGGGGCCTCAATTAACAGCCACAAGTGGCGATCGCCTTTGTTTCTGTCCAACTTGGAAATGGGGAGGGGGTGTTGGGGGACGTCAATATTTAAAACAAATAAAATATCAAATGCTGGTAGTTGTAGATTCTAACCATATTTTACAAATATATAATCCAGCAATATTTTACTGTCACCGCACCTCACCCTGTCTTCTCGCAATATTTAAAACAAATACGTAAAATATCAAATGCTGGTAGTTGTACACCCACAGAGTGATGAAAACGTGAGGCTACAATGGAGTTTCTAACTATATTTTACAAATATATAATTAAGAGTTACAAGCGGCGATTTATTTCTGTCCAGTTTGGAAATGGCGAGCCCCTATATAACCCTCTTGCATTTGATTGGCTAAATTAATGCATAACACAGCCCCTCCCCCACCCTCCCAAACCCGTCGCCGCTGCCCCCCCCATCCCATCGCCGCTATCGCCGCTTAGTCCAAGTAGAATTCCAAGTTGGACAGAAGTCCGAGTTTTAGAATGTACCAGTTATCTTTCTTCTTTTCACAACATTTGGATAATTGCTTATATAGCTCATAATGTAGAATATATAATGAATAAATTTTATTTTGAAAGTTAATATAATTAGAAAACACAAAATAATATCAAACAAATGTGTCTATTCATTGTTGGATTTATTTTGTATCGTTTTAAATTATTAACTAGATTGGGCCAACTCGGCGCCAACATATCCCCAGACAGGTCATCACTCATGCCACAGGTTTTGATCGGGAATTTTTTATTTAATCCATTTGTTGTATGCCATAAATATTGGGAAAAGTTATATGAACTTCAACACATCAATCTACTAAGTTTATATCTTCCCAAGGAAGATGGTGTATCCCCAGACGTCGAATACATAACTCAACAGATCATATTTTCAATCTTCCTGCAATGATAACTCTGAACCTATTTTCAAAGTATTTAAATGATTGATGATTGAATTTCCATTCTAAATTAATAATCTCAAAAGAGCATATCTGTTTCTATATTTGTTGACAAATAAAATATTATTTTTAACTCAACTCATCATACTTTTCAATCTTCCAGCAAAGGGTAACTCTGAACCTATTTTCAAAGTATTTAAATGATTGATGATTGAATGTCCATTCTAAATTCATAATTCCAAAAGCGTATCTCTGTTTCTATATTTGTTCACAAATAAAATATTATTTAAAAATCATATATTATTTATATTATTATTTTATTATATTATTTTTAGAATTTGCATTGTTTTTCAGTTATTCATTTCCTCAATTCCTATATATGTGGTCCATATATATGCAACCTAAATATGTGACACAATCTCAGTTCTGACTCCCTTTGTCTTAGATAATTAGATAATGAAGCAAACACCACCTCCCACCCCCACCCCATCTCTCTCCCCTTCTCCACACCTCTCTCACTATTACAGAAGATCTGTATACCTTTGTTTATTTAGTGTCACTCAATAGCTGGAGGTCTCAGAGGTGGGTGGGGATGGGGGGTGGGACTACAAAGAGATGGAGTGCTGCAGCACAAATGGTAAACAAACACTTATAATATAAAAGGGGTAATCAAATACAGAAAGCTCAGTTAATCTTATCACTAAAATAAAATCAAATATATAAATAAGGAATGTCTATTAAAGGCCTAAATTTTGGAGTACATACAAGAAAAACATATTGATATATTCTCAGATGATATTTCACTTAGATGAGAGACATAGTTTGAAAGCTACAGTGCTTGAAGATGGCAAAAAGTCCATAAATTGGGTCTCTGTGGGCAATTTTGAGATCTTAAGTCGGCCTAACAGGTAAACCTACAGCCTTTAAATTTTTCACAGACAAGGATTACATATAAGAGCTACATCTAGTGCAGTTTGAGACTCATCAGAATTACCACTTCCAAATTATAGGGCAAAATAAGTTAAAAATATAGGAAAAAAGTCCTCTTAAGTGGGATCTCTTAAGTGGGGTCTTTATGGGCCTCAAAGACAATTTTCTCCTCAACTTAAAGTCTTGATTTTCGGCACATGTACTAAGAATATATTAATGTGTTCTCAGGTAAAATTTGAGGCAGATAAGCCTCATAGTTTGTGACCTAGGGGGCTCTAAGTGTCCAAAAGTGCAATTTCTGACCTTAAGGTGGCCATAAGTTCTTTATTATTGGGAGTTTAAGGTCACCTTAAAATAGGGATCTTCCTTTGGGCATCCTTAACATGTGTACCAAGTTTGAAAAAAAAATATTAATCCGTTTTTGAGTTATCGCGTACACAAGGAAATTTCTACGGCGGCGGCAGACCTGAATCCAATATATCCCCGACTTTCGTCTGGGGATATAATTACTAAGAAGAGTTCATACATGGTTATCCTTAAATGAGTTGCTTTGAAGGAATGGGAAAGGTTTTTACATTCTCATTCTCTTTGCTGGTTTATAAGGTTTGCTTTGAGTCCCATTGAGTTTTATACATAAATACCATAAAGTGACGTTATTGGTAGATGTATATGCACAGACAATACAGTTTTCAAACTATTAACATAACTCAAGGTTTATGTCAGCAAAAAAGAAGATGGTACATCTATTTTGGATAACCTAAAAGTTGTCTTGATGATATTCAGATGAATGTTTGCAAACAAGGTAGACACGTTTTCTGTTAACATTCAAATCACACTTGCATCACTCCTATTGTACAAGCCATTCTGACTCCCTACCCAAGACATTTAAAGCAGCTAGCTATAATTTAGTTCATCAAGGCCTAAATTCATGATTCCTATGGAGTTATAGTCATTAGTCCTGTCTGGATCTCATACAAGCCTGCAAAGCAGCTAAGGATGGCAGTCTGAATAAGCCTGCTGTAACTGATCTAAATTGAGTGCCATCAGTTTACAAATAAAATTAGGAAGATACATTATTTTCTCCAAAACGTTGTGACTTTTGAATGATTTGTCTTTTCCTTTGGTATACCACATCTCTGAATTGCTTCAAAGACTCAAAATTTATCTATTCAACATACCACTTCCTCTTTCACCACTTAGACTAACCAGCATGTCCTGTGTTAAGTGTTCATACTTTTTTTTTTTTTTTTATTGGTTTGGTTTAAATGCCATTTACAATAGAGAGATATCTCCGACAGAAAAGATATCCCTGTCCATCACATAAGAACATTATACAACTAGTTATATCCAAGTGAGCAGTTAAATTTTACTATATACATATGTACAATATTTATAGACCATTGCCAGACCTGTTGAGTGACAAAAATGCTAATTTTATTTATTTTGGTATTTCACAATCTATGCAACTATTGACACTTATAGTTTCTTCCTAATACTTGTAAAGGATGAACACAAAGAGAAAAAAGATAAACAGAAGGAATATTTCATTTACATTGCATAGTTAATCCTCACTTAATAAGTCTTTCCATATCTTCATTTCACGGTCAAATTCATCTGATGAAGAGAGCTTTGTCAGATATTGTGGTTCACAGTATCTTTGCAGAATTAATTTTTTTAATTGAAGAAAGTTAGGGATAAATTTATTCTGAGCACACCAAAATATGTATTTCCTACATATGAGCAATATGAAATTGACAGGCTTGAAGGTTTGATCCTGTATACAGTACCCAAAAAATTTTGTTATTTGAGTCATATGTAACTGGTAATTTACTTTTCTTTTGATCCATTGTTTTATATCAGTCCATAAATTTTCAACAATTTCACACTGAGAAAAGAGATGTTGGATTGTTTCAGCACTTTCCCCATACAGTCTACATTGGTTTGAATCTACAATCTTCATTTTAAACAAGAAATCCTTTGTGCCCAGAATTCCAAAGAGAATTTTATACTGAAACCAGATTACTGAATTATCATAGATAGTTCTGAAACAATTACTATATATTGTGTGCCAAATTTTGTCATTTAAGGCAAGATTAAATTTTCCTTCCCATTTTATGTCACATTTCCTAGTTGCCTCATTGGTCTCTTTTGTTAAGTAGTTATAAAACATTTTGCTGCGGCCTTGTGATTGTAGGACTATTTGCATATGGAATGGTACGTGTGGCCTAGGTGCATCAAAGGTCCCACCACTAGAGTATTTTGAGATGAATTTCTTTATAAGAGATTTTAATCTGAAATATTCAAGGATATTAACATTAAAATTCTAGGTTTGGGCGATTTGTTCTCTACTTAGAAAGACTCCTTCTGAAGTATTCACATCTCCCACTATAGATATTCCATGTGTGGCCCATTTTGGAAAGAATAGAGACTCTTTGGAAATATGCTCGTTAAACCATAGGGTTGATTGGTGTATGTCAAAATTTGATTTTATATGCTTGAGACCACTAGATTCAGACCATATTGCAAAAGTACTTTTCCAGAAAGGGTTACATTTTTTTAATAGTGTTATACACCACTTTGTCCCCATGTAGGACAACTTATTAAGATTTCCAACAGTTTCAACCAAGAGGCAATACCAAGGATTATCTGTATATGAAAGGATTTTTGGAATCCAGCTCAGTTTTAATGCCTTTTCAAATAAAAAAAATATTTACCATATTTAATCCTCCCCATAGCTTATGTGTGCACACATCTTGTCTATTTATTTTATCTGTTTTTTTATTCCATAGGAATCAATATAGTTCTGTATTTAGATTCTTTAAAATATCAGCTGGTGTTGGAATAGATAAAATAAAGGTGGGTAAATTTTGAGATAATGATTTTATGACCGTAATTCTACCGATTGGAGTCAAGAGTCTGGTATTCCAATTTTTCATGGTTTTCCTTGCCTTATCCAAAGCCTTGGTATAATTCATCTGAGGAATTCTTTCTAGGTCGACTGAAAAAAATCTATTCCTAAAAGATTAAATTCTGAGCTACCCCAGTCAAGTTTTGCTGAGATTAACAATTTATCTTTGGAATGTTTCTTTTTACCTATCCATATGATCTTTGTTTTTTCTGTGTTCACCCTCAGCCCAGATAATGACCCATAAATCTTCAGCACATTTAATGTTGCCTGCAGGGGGTCTCTACTTCCATCAAGAATAATTGTAGTGTCATCTGCATATTGCACCATTTTAAATTCAGTTTTACCAATTTTTATTCCAACAATTTCAGGGGTCATTTTTATTATAATGCTAAGTACTTCTGCTGCAATTAAAAAAAGATTGGATCACCTTGTCTACAACCTCGTTCTATTGTAATTGGCTCAGGAAGAAACCCACATTGTTGTACCGTAGCAGTTATACTTCGATTAAACATTTTATTCCAATCATTCAAGGAGTTGTCAAAGCCAAATAGTTGCAGTGCATCATATAAGAATGACCATGATGTAGAATCAAAAGCTTTCTCAAAATCTATAGCCATTAGAAGACAATAGGGATATTGTTTTTCTCTGAACAGTATAGCAGATCGTATATTAACCTTGTACTTTCACTAATTGACCGACCTTTTAAGAAACCTGTTTGTGTATTGGGGATGATACTGTCCAAATGTGACTTTAAATGATTTGCAATGACTGATGAAGCTAACTTATAGGTTGTGCACAGGAGTGATATCGGTCTCCAATTCTTTAATAGTTTTCTTTCCTGTTTGCCCTTTGGTAAGCATGTTATAACACTTTGTCTTAAGGTTGTGGATAGAATACCCTTTTAGTAGCACGAGTTAATCGCATTTGTGACAAAAAATTTTAACTGTCTCCAAAAGACTTTGAGAAAATCGGCTGGAATGCCATCAATGCCAGGTGTTTTATTATTCTTCATTGATTTTAATGCCTCACTCACCTCCTCAACATCTAGTATATTTCCTAGATTCATATCTGATACTTTTGGAGATACTTCTTTTAGAGAAAATTCCTGGAGGCTTTTGGAGTTTGAACTATGCAAATACTATGCAAAATATCCTGTTGTTGTGTTATTACTGAGCCATCTTTAAGCTCAAGTTTTTAAATATTTTTCTCAAGGTAATTTCTAGTTTCCATTTTACAAAAGAATTTGGTGGGTTTTTCACCTTCACTAAGCCATTGCATTCGTGATCTTACAATTTGACCCTGAACTCTCACTGCTCGTAAAGTGTTCATACTTGCCCAAGAATATATGATTTGTGAACTGTGATTTCAGTTATGGTGTCTTATTCTCTGGTAGTATGGAGATTTAGCATCACGAATGTCCAATACATTATATGTACTATCCTGGTGGGACAAGGAGGATTCAGTGACAAAGTGGTTAACCTCTGTGGCCATGGGTTAGATTCCTGGTCATTGACACTTCTGGTATTAGCTTGCATGATTTTACATGATATAACCTGCTTTTACATGATATAACATGTAAACTCTGGCCTCGATCAAATGAGACAATATTTTAATACTTTCCAGAGGTTACTATTTGACAGGTTTAAAATGACAATTGTGTCAATGAAGAACAATGTACTACACAGAATACACAAGGAAATGAAGAAGGGACTCCACATATCAAAGGTGAACTCAATATAAATTTTTCTTGGTTTGGTTATGAACAGAGCAGAAAAAGGTGTCCACTGAAATTTTCCTCAATAAACTTTTAAAATCTCAAACCACACATCACAAAAATAACCAGACCAAACTAACAATTTAAACATTCAATTCAAAATTTCATTGATTTACAGCTTTAAAATAAAAATGTAGTTTTTGTTGGTAAAACTAAAATAATAATAAGATTTCATCACATTTAATAAACTGGTTAGGTACATTCATACAAGTAATTGGGTTCAATCAGTGCAAAACTAAAGAATGGATAAAGGACATTGGTTGGGGTATAGGGGTACAACCTCAGAGGGTGACCTTGACTTGATCTTTGGCATTGCTGTAGTGACTTTGACCTTTAAAATCTTGATTGCACTATACTTCTGAAATCATAATGTTTAGGCAGTTAATACTTGGTGGGGACATTGGTTCGGAGGGTAGCTGTGCAAAACTTGGTGTGACCTTGATTCGACCTTTGACTTTGCTTCACTGACCCTGACTTCACTTGATCCTGACTTTTAAATTTTTTTCTGGAATATATCTCGAACACTATAAGGTGTAGGATGTGGATAAGTGGAAGGAAGGTTGGGGTGTAAGTGTACAATATTATGTATTTTGGTCTGATCTTGGTTTGACCCTTTTACTTTGCCTGAGTGACCCTGACTTGAAAAATCTTTTCTGGACTATATTGGCGCAACTGTAAAGTGTAGGAAAGTGATACCTAGTAGGGAAATTGGTTGGGGGGTGTGGGTGTGCAACATCATGGTATGACTTTGTTTTGACCTTTGACCTTGCTGTGGTAACCCTATACTTAAACATTTTGTCCAGGCTGTATATCAGAAACTGCAAGGTGCAGTAAATTGATACCGACCAGGAATATTGGTTTGTGGAATATAGGTATGTATCATGGTGTGGCCTCGACAGGACCTCTGACCTTGTCATTATGACCTTGGCATTTAAAAACTTGTTTAGGGCCATATTCACAAAGAGATTCAGCTCAAGTTGAGATAAAAAAGTGGATCAGGATCAAGTTTGTATTCACTACAAAGTTGAGATTATTTCTGGCTCAACTTTCCGTTTAACTTTGATCTACCAAGGTAGGTCGTTTATGTTTTGGATAAAATATGGCAGACCACTCAAATCTTATTGGACAAGAGCCAAAAATCTCAACTTCTGGGTAAGGTAAGCTCTCCTTTGTAGGAGCAATTTGAGTCAATTCTTCTAAGTTGATTATTCTTTATTAAGAACTAGAAAAATGTTTTTGCTAACAAAAACAAAGCGTCCCAAAAGGTCAGATGCTTTATAGTATAAAGTAGAAAAAGGTTTTTGAAAAGAAAAACATGCAGCGCTAAGAGAAGAAGCTAAAGTTAAGCAGACAGTATGGAAGTTTATTCATTAACACGAAAGAAAAATGTAAGCTTTATTGTTTTCTATGGTCATAAATTGTGTAAAGTTAATTTAATAAATGCTATAGTTTGTAAGAAGAGTAGTTTTAAAGTAGATATAAGGCAAAACAAGAAAATCTGCTATTTTATGACCCCAGTTTGACCCGGAAGAAGGGGTCAGTGGGTAAACCTGACTGGCTATATAGACTCTCCATATATGGGGTAGCGTGACCACAAAACTGGGTTGAAAGCCCAAGAAGCAATAATGAGAGGGATAAAAGAACTTTTCCATATGATAAACTCAACTTTGAATCAACTTTACTAAGCAGCAGATGTAAAATTTGCTAAAATCATTGTATGTTTTATAGTTAAATAAATGACATTTTCCATTTCCACAAAAGTTCAAGACCCCTGTCAGAATATTGAAAATTCAAATTTATTTCCACAAGAGTCCTTACTACTAGGGGTGCAAGGAATCATAAAATTGTGAACTGAATCAATTTGCAAATCAAGTTTTGCAAACCAGATCAATTCATGAATCGACTTGGTTTAAAAAAACTTTTTCAATCTTGATGCTAAATATTATGTCACTATGAATATCAAAGTTTTACTAATATATCAGGCATTTAAAGGAAAATTTGCTAAGAGGGAAGTTGCAACTCAATAAAAGCCTTTACATGAAACAGCTTGTCACTGTTAAATGCCATATATCTATTTATATTTTAGAAAAAAGGCGTAGTAAAATTTAAGCCTTTAGAATGGCAAGAAGTTTTTGACACAATGCTCTGAACACATCTGTCCCAATGAGTAAATAAATGGTCAATGTTCCCACAAGCCTATTTATATCTATATATATGAATAATGCTCATTTCTATTTATACATAATTGCCAGTCTTTGATGAGTCCCCAGAGAATTAGTCCACTGGGTATATGCTAATAAGGGATAAAATCAAGTTAATGTGTGTCTCCCCAACATTCCCCCTCCCCCTGTTGTAGTCTATGCATGAAGAAATGCTCATATAAGGAGTTAAGATATTATCTTTATCTATGCTCTGTTGAAAGTGTCAGTGATATGTAGATGTAGAGTTATTCGTTTACTGCAGAAGAATGGAAGTCAGAAGAAGTGATAATGAGCTGAAGATGGGAATTTATATCTATATATATGAATAATGCTCATTTCTATTTATACATAATTGCCAGTCTTTGATGAGTCCCCAGAGAATTAGTCCACTGGGTATATGCTAATAAGGGATAAAATCAAGTTAATGTGTGTCTCCCCAACATTCCCCCTCCCCCTGTTGTAGTCTATGCATGAAGAAATGCTCATATAAGGAGTTAAGATATTATCTTTATCTATGCTCTGTTGAAAGTGTCAGTGATATGTAGATGTAGAGTTATTCGTTTACTGCAGAAGAATGGAAGTCAGAAGAAGTGATAATGAGCTGAAGATGGGAATTTATAAATGTGTCATTATCAAACTGCTGCACCGAAATAAGTTTGTAAATATTTCGACCCAGTTTTTTTACATTAAAACAAGCACAATTTGATGCATATCATAATTTTAGATGATGACAACAAAATAGGAATGTATTTTGCCTGCTTTAATAGTATGTATAAGTCTTCGGTGCAATTTCAAAAAGTTAGACCCTTTGCATGAAGATATGAAAATAACATTAAGATAATGACATCATTAATGTTGAAATATTAAAGTAGAAATTGCATTCTATGACCCCACTGTGACCAGCTCTTAAGACTCTCCATATATGGTTTCCCACTACCTCTTAAAACTTGTAAAGCTGTAAAACCAATAATAAAGAAGATATGAGGCAAAAACAGAAAAACTGATATTTTATGAGCCCAGTTTGACTCATAAGAGGGGGTCAGAGGGCTAATCTGACCAGCTACCTAGACTCTCCACGAATTCCAACTACCTATTAATACATTCTAAAGCTGTAGCAGGAAAAATGTAAAGGGCATACGAGGCAAAAACACAAAATTGGCTATTTTATGACCCCAGTTTGACCCATAGGGCGGTGGTGGTGGGGGTCAACAGGTAAACGTGGCCGGCTATCTAGACTCTTCACAAAAGGTTTCCCAATACCTCTTAATACATTGTAAAGCTCTAACACCAAGAATAAAGTAAATATAAGACAAAAACACCAATGTAATGCAGACCAGCAAGCCTTAGAAGCTGCGAAGGCCCGAATATCATGCGCCTTGACTTGGACTAAATCCAAGGCTTGCTGGTCTGCTTGTTTATAACAAAGTAGGATGGTTTGTTTCAACCAAGAAGAGAGAGTAGCGGGTCTGATGACTGATGTATGTCCTTTCTTGAAGGAAATGAAAAGGAGGGACCGGGAATCTCTTAGGTCCTTGGTTCGGTCCAGATAGTACCTCAGGGCCCGCACCAGACACAGGGTCCTGTCTTCTTGAACTGTCTATCCACAATGGTAGTCAAAGCAGGGATAGTCACCGGAGAAACACTTTGAGAATCTTCTCTTGCTAGTTGGTTTTTGGCTATGAAGTCAGAAGAAGGGAACAAGGAGACCTTTTCCCAGTGGCCTTGATTAGATACTTTGTTTGCAACCCAGGCATGGATTTCGCTGCGGCGCTTGCAGGAGGCCAAAGCTAGCAAGAAAAGCAGTTTTGAGAGTGCAATGTTTGAGGTCTGTGTCTTTCATAGGCTCAAAGGGTGCTTTTGTGAGCTCATTGAGAACAACAGAAAGGTTCCACTTGGGGAGATCTCTGGAACTTTTGGGGCGATCCCAGTGGAAACTGGAGAGCAACCTATGAAGGTCCTCATTATGAGCAATATGTTGGCCCAATGGGCCCAAGGTGTCAACAATGGCAGTCCTGTAACCATCAATGGTGGAGGGGCACCTGTTTAGGTCTTGGTACAGATACATGAAGAAATCTGAGATTTGTTTAACAGATGGAGTGGAGAAATCCACCGAATTTTCTCTGCACCATTTTTCAAATAGGGTCCACTTTGATTTGTAGATGGTCCTTGTTGATGACCGCTGAGGTGCAGCAATTCTCTTTGCCACTTCCACAGAGAGGCCTTGTTCTTGGAGTTGTCCACTCCTAGACACCAGGCGTGCAGGTTGAGGTGCTGCGGGTTGCTGTGGAACACGTAGTTGTGGGACTGCTTGAGGAGTGTTGTCGACACCGGGAGCTGCAGTGGGATCTCTGTTGAGAGCTGCACTAGGTCCCAAAACCAGGGCATCCCTGGCCAGCCTGGGGCTATTAGTATGATCAGACAATTGCTTGCCTGATTTTTTGGATCACCCTGTGAAGGAGAGCCGTTGGAGGGTAAGCATAAGCAGTGAGACCCGTCCAGTTTATGTTTAGAGCATCTATGTCCCAGGCCTTCGGGTCTGGAATAGGAGACACATACAGTGGAAGCTGTGGTTCAGATATGTGGCGAATAGGTCCACGTGGGGAGTGAACCACCTTTGGCAGATCTGTTTGTAACACCTGGATGTAGTGACCATTCGGTCGACTGTACCTGATTCGACCTGGAAAGTAGGTCGGGCATCACATTCAGACACCCTGGAATGTGCCTGGCTTTCAATGTGATGTGAGAATGATGGCACCAGGTCATGATTCTCCACAGGAGTGCACACATCTCCGCTGAGTGTGTTCCCCCTTGTTTGTTTATGTAAGCCACCACAGTTGAGTTGTCCGTCACAACTAGCACGGTTTGGTCCTGACACTGGTCTTTGAAGCGTCTCAGGGCCAGAAAAGCAGCTTTTAATTCTAGGACGTTTATGTGAAGCCCTTTTTCCTGGGGAGACCACAGACCTTGTGTAGAACTTGGTTCTAAGTGAGCGTCCCAACCTTCGTTTGAGGGGTCTGTAATGAGTTGGATACTGTGGTCTTTGGGATGAAGGTGTGAGCCCTTCATCACATTTGCAGGATTCTGCCACCAAACCAGGTGGGCAGAGATGGCTTCTGTCCAAGGAAGGAGGCTGTCCAGTGGTTGAGGAAATTTCCAGTGCTCCTTGAGGTGAAACTGAAAGGTCCTCATGTGAAGTCATACCTCTGGGACCATTTTCTCCGTTGAGGCTAGCAACCCAATTAGAGACATCAAACATCTTGCAGTCAAAAACATGTTTTGACTTGAGGTTGTAGGATAAAATCCTGGAGTTTGAGCCATCTCTCTTGAGTGGGTTTTACAAGGGCTGAATCCAGGTGGAACTCGTAACCCACGAACGAAAACAATTGAGTGGGATTCAGTTGATTTCATTGATTGATGATCCATCCCAAGGACTGGGTTAGATCTACCACTGCCTGAGTGTTCACTAGGGCTTCCTCCCGCGACCGAGACCTGATCAGCCAGTCGACCAGGTATTGGTGGAGTCTGAGACCTGGAGAGGGCCATGAGCTTCACCTCCTTTACGATCATGGTAAAGACCTGGGGGGCTGTGGCCAGTGCGAAAGGTAGGGAGGTGAACTGGAACACCTGAGACCTGTGGCAAAATCTTAGGTATTTCTTTGAGTGAGGATGGATGGGGATGTGAAGGTAGGCGTCCGATAGATCTATCGACGATACCCATTCCCCTGGAATCAGGGAGGTCCTGACAGACAGGTCCTGTAGGAGCCTCTTTTCTTGTGGGGAGCACGAAAGGGCTTATTCTGGTAGGGTCTGAAACCCTGAGAATCTTTGAGGTGCCTTTTTAGGTAGGAAGTCCTTGCCTTCCTTCACCAACTATGATTTAAACAAGGAAGACGGCCAGAAGGACGTCTTCCGGAGTTCTTAAAGGGCTTATTCTGGTAGGGTCCGAAACCCTGAGAACCTTTTGAGGTGCCTTTTTTAAGAAGGAAGTCCTGGTCTTCATTCACCAACTGGTTTCTCCTAAGTGTGGTTATAATAGGGTCATTTCGGCTTCGAGCCTAATCAAGCCAGTATTGCCAATTGAGTATAATTTTCTCTGGAGAATATGGGACAAGGACTACTAAGGCAAGTCAAGGCCCTGTGTTGGATCAGGATGGTCTTATTCCACAGATCCAGAGACTCACAGGCTTCCTCATAACCACGTTTCGCTACTTTATCAGGGTCGGCACCTTTCCTGATCTGAGACTTGACCTGTTTTAAAAAGTGTTTCAGGCTATATTGACACTTCTCCAAACTGACATGACAGAAAGAGGAAGTCTTTGCAAAGGTAGTAGAGAAATTGAGAGTGGAAAAATTCTGTCTTGCCTGGTGTTCCAATTCTTTAAGAATTGGAAGAGGAACCTTGACCATAGGAGCCCAGATGACTTAGGAGAAATACAAATCTTGGCAAAGTCTGTATTTAGCTCTTGTATTTTGTCAGATCACGTGACGACAACCTGAGGCTACGGCCAAGTATAAATGTCTTTTTTTCTTAGACGTTGGTCGTGATGCCTCGCGGCAACCAGAAAAAAAAAATCAGTCCCACATGGTAAGCTATTGTAGCGCAATAAAATCGGCTATTTTATGACCCCAGTTTGACCCATAAGGGAGGATCAGGGGGTAAATCTGACCGGCTATCTAGACTCTTCACATAAGGTTTCCCAATACCTCTTAATACATTGTAAAGCTCTAAAAGGAAGAATAAAGGAGATATAAGGGAAAACACAAAATCGGCTATTTTATTACTCCAGTTTATATTGTACTTCCAATTGGTACAGATAAATTGATAAATTACCTTCATAACTTTTAGTTCACAACTAAATGTGGTCAACTTCTAGAACTAGACCTAGCGCATCGGAGAACCGATGCAAATTGTATCCACCGTAAAGACAATGCACCAAAACCTCTAGGACCAATAATAAGCGAGTTATAAGCACTTTTAAGTTTGGCTGTCCTCATTTGACCTTGAACGAGGGGCCCAAGGTCAAATCCGACCACACCAGAAGATTCCCAGCCCATGACTTCCTATAGGTTGGTTTACCATCCAAAACCTCTAGGACCAATAATAAGTGAGTTATAAGCACTTTTAAAGTTTGGCTGTCCTCATTTGACCTTGAAAGAGGGGCCTAACGTCAAATCCAACCACACCAGAGGATTCCCAGCCCATGATTTCCTATATGTTGGTTTACCATCCCAAACCTCTAGGACCAATAATAAGTGAGTTATAAGCACTTTTACCTTTGCCTATCCTCATTGGACACTGAACGAGGGGCCCAAGGTCAATCAAATCCGACCACACCAGAAGATTCCCAGCTCATGATTTTCTATATGCTGGTTTACCATCCCAAACCTCTAGGACCAATAATAAGCGAGTTATAAGCACTTTTAAGTTTGGCTGTCCTCATTTGACCTTGAAGGAGGGGCCCAAGGTCAAATCCGACCACCCCAGAAGATTCCCAGCCCATGATTTCCTATATGTTGGTTTACCATCCCAAACATCTAGGACCAATAATAAGCGAGTTATAAGCACTTTCACCTTTGGCTATCCTCATTTGACCTTGAAGGAGGGGCCCAAGGTCAAATCTGACCACACCAGAAGATTCCCAGACCATGATTTTCTATATGCTGGTTTACCATCCCAAACCTCTAGGACCAATAAGAAGAGAGTTATAAGCACTTTTAAGTTTGGCTGTCCTCGTTTGACCTTGAATGAGGGGCCCAAGGTCAAATCCGACCACACCACAAGATTCCCAGCCCACGATTTTCTAGATGTTGTTTTACCATCCCAAACCTCTAGGACCAATAATAAGAGAGTTATAGGCAGTTTTACCTTTGGCTATCCTCGTTTGACCTTGCAGGAGGGCCCAAAGTCAAATCCGACCACACCAGAAGATTCCCAGCCCATGATTTCCTATATGCTGGTTTACCATCCCAAACCTCTAGGACCAATAATAAGCGAGTTATAAGCACTTTTAAGTTTGGCTCTCCTCGTTTGACCTTGAAGGAGGGGCCCAAGGTCAAATCCGACCACGCCAGAAGATTCCTAGCCCATGATTTCCTATATGTTGGTTTACCATCCCAAACCTCTAGGACCAATAATAAGCGAGTTATAAGCACTTTTAAGCTTGGCTGTCCTCATTTGACCTTGAAGGAGGGGCCCAAGGTCAAATCCAACCATGCCAGAAGATTCCCAGCCCATGATTTCCTATATGTTGGTTTACCATCCCAAACCTCTAGGATCGATAATAAGCGAGTTATAAGCACTTTTAAGTTTGGCTATCCTCGTTTGACCTTGAAGGAGGGGTCCAAGGTCAAATCTAACCACATCAAAAGATTCGCAGCACATGATTTCCTATAGGTTGGCTTCACATTGCAAACCTCTAGGACCAATAATAAGGGAGATATAGGCACTTTTAAAGTCCGCCATGTGGGTTACTTCGGCACTCCGTGGATGACCTTGAATTAGGAGCTTCAAGGTCAAATGTGTGCAAGGTTGTAGAGGACATGTATATGTATCATACATATCACCTATGAAGAGATTCAACCCTCTACCTATGAGGAACAGCCAGTAGAAAAATGTAGATTATTTTCAAAGAAATGCCCATGGCGGCCATCTTGTTTTTCAGAATGAGGCTATTTTCCTTCCCAGAGAAGCTTACCCCCCAATGAAGATATCCTGCAAATTTGGTGAACCTAGCTGCTGTTGTTTTCCTCTTAGAGCGTTAACGCCGAAAATCTATCTACGCGCGGCGGCGGCGTAGCGAACGATTGCTACGGATGCTTCCGGTGGATACAATTAGCTTTTTTGGTATTTTGGCTTTACATACTTATTATACTTACAGTCTGTTCTGAAAAATTCTTTCTCTTTGTACTTTTATCTTTTCTTTATCTCATAGTGTCAATCAGAGTAGAACATCCCTTATTAGACATGCAGAAAAAAAACATAAATCGATTATGATGATGAACAATACTCGTGGTACACAATCATATTTTATAATCATCTTCATTCATATATTCCAATGCAGTTCAAAAAGAAGCTTATTTGAAATATGAATACTCTAAAGGCCACTTAGATGCAGTTACAGGATGCATACATCAAATTTTTCCTAAAGATTTCTTGGGAAGTGATAATGAAGAAAATCTCTATACCTTGCAGTGGTTGAAAAAGTACAATCCAATGTATCAAACTGACACATCTAAAAGTTTTCAATACAGAAAAAATAAGAGCACTTGTAATTTTCAAAAACAAAAGATTGTGAACTTGAAAGGTTTTGAAGATGTAATAGGAAAGGTTTTGAAGATTGTTAAATCAAAGAAGAGTAATAATATGTGACCAAATGTACAACTGTTGAAAAAGAAAAACTTCTGAACCTTTTCTTTTATTTTTATTTCATTTACATTTCCTACTGTGACATACCAGTACATACAGCAAAGTTACTATATCAACAGAAGTATCTAGATAAACTGCATACAAAATAGAATACATTAATCATAAGTATGTTGTACTAATGCATTTACAAAATTATCAGCAATACAATAGTCATAAATCATAATCACATTTTAACTAAAACTCGAAGAACAGCAAGGATTCTTCACATTTAAAAATACTTTTTCCCGCTTCAATACTGTGAATATGACACTGAATTTAATGGAAGACAAACTATAGTTACAAACACAAGTTCAATTTTAAATGAAACACAGCTAAACCATACAGCATACAGTGACATATCTGGCTTAAATCATACATTCTATCCTATTTGTATTTTATTTACTGGCCTATTATGGCTTTTCACTTCCTTTTTCTGAACAATTTCAGAAATGAGGGAAATAACATATTATATCCTCATTTAGTTTTAGTATTAAAGGGGTTAGCATCATACTTGTATTTTAAAATATGTAAAAAAATTTAAGTATATATAAATCCACTACATAACATGGACAGCCAAACATAAAAAACATAAATGTTTGACTTTATTATGCTGTCATGGTTAAGTAAGAAACACGTAACAAATTCTTTCAAGAGATATGCCAGCACCTTAATTTTACTGTCAATGTCAATTTTCTCTTAAGGTAGCAGCCATATATAGATCTTTTGCAGGTGAAATTTTTTTTTACAAAACCTAAGTTATATTATTATAAACAACAGATTAAAACATTTGACAATATTGCACCATAAAAACTATGGTAAATTTTTAGTCTTCCTTTGAGAATGTGGAACCACAAATTACAATAAAAATAACAAAGATCAGTGACATTTAAATTTATGGTTATCTTCAGTGGGCTCAAAGATTTAAGGAAATGAAATAAACACCCCTGTATTAGTTCAGTGCTCATATATACAATAAATTAAATATAGAGAATATAAAGTACTAAATGACTGTCTTGCCAGCTTCTTTATGATGAGTAAATCTACAGAATTACTATATCACCATTTGAAAGCCAGGTCACAGTTTTAACATATCAAATTCAACAGAACTGATAAAACAAAGACTATCAAAAGCATTCAGCAACATAAACAGCAGACAACTAAAATTCATAACAGATAAAAGTTGAAACAAAATACTGTTCTGTACCACTGCATAGTATAACATTGACCATTTACATAACACTGATCGCCAATCAGTAGTATATCAACAAATCAATTAGCATTTTCTGTCACAACCTAAGATGCATGCAAATATAAGTTATTCAAAAGCCATGATACTTGTTTCAAATGCTCCAACTGACAGCTGCATTGATTTTGCATCCTCAATTTTTACCATTTGATATACATTTTCAACATTCCCATGTATTAACAAATGACATGCTGATGAAGTCCTATGGAAAATAGAGAAAGATATTGAGACAGTAAATGATGAATTATGAAATGGATCTTAATCTGCATTTTAACAAAGATGACAAAAATGTTTTATGTACAGCATCGAAAGCCACCAGGTTATCAGCTGTGAAAAATGCTATGGCAAATAACTATGGTTAGGAACAATCCCTCGTAAAACCAATCATAAACTAGAGGAATGCTTTTGCTAACAAAAGCGCAGCGTCCCTTAAAGTTTAAAATGCTTTGTGGTTTTAATAAGCATGCTGTAAAGCTAAGAATGCACAAAGCTTCACCGTATGCTTTCCCAATACCTCTTAATACATTCTGAAGCTATAAAAGCAACAATAAAGGAGATGTAAGGCAAAAACTCCAAAGCAGCTATTTATGACCCCAGTTTGACCCATAAGGGGGGGTTGGGGGGTAAAACTGACTGGCTATTTAGACTCTCCACATATGCTTTCCCAATACCTCTTAATATATTCTGAAGCTATAAAAGCAACAATAAAGGAGATAAAGGCAACAACTCAAAATCGGCTGTTTTATGACCCCAGTTTGACCCATGGGGGGGTGGGGGGGTGGGGGTGGGGGTGGGGTGGGGGGGTGGGGGTGGGGTGGGGTGGGGGTGGGGGTGGGGGGGTAAAACTGACCGGCTATTTAGACTCTCCATATATGCTTTCCCAATACCTCTTAATACATTCTGAAGCTATAACAGCAACAATAAAGGAGATATAAGGCAAAAACTCAAAATCAGCTATTTTATGACCCCAGTTTGACCCATAACGGGGGGCCGTGGGGTAAAACTGACCAGCTATTTAGACTCTCCACATATGGTTTCCTTACCTCCCAGTACATTTTATAGCTCTAAATGCAACACTTAAGAAGATAATAGGGGGGTTGGCCTAAATTTAAGGCTTTCAGATTGGAAGGTGTCAGAAAATCACTCATAAATGAGACATTTTTTAAGGGATTGCTCCCAAAATCTAATCAGCTCGCGTTTTCGATAGTATGAACAGGTGTGTCAAATTATAAGGCTCTGTAGCAAGTAGTTTTTCCTGAACTGTGATGACGGGGGGGTGGGTGGGGGTGGGGGTGTACGTGTACTTCAAAAAATAGTTTTTGATCATGTGACCTTCATAAAGGTCAAAGGTCAAATTTAAGCATGCAGAAAAATTTTCCCAAGCCTAAGGTATATAACTGCCTTCTAATAATAAGGGAGATATTCAAGGGAGACCATAATGCGGTGGCGGCGCTGGCGGCGAGGAAACTGAGGCGAAAACAAATATGCGCCCTTTCAGGGACACTTAATTAGAGCTACAACATGAAATTCTTCAATATTACTGCATACATATTACTAAATCTAGTAAATGTTAAAAGTTTCACACCCAATTCCTGTCACCTGACATAGATATAAACAGTCATGGAAACAATGTTGAAATTGAAATCGTAATATCTCGATTTTAAGTACTTTGTGATATTATCATAACATGTTGATCAATAACATCACTATTTATAGAATCCATATCATTCCTCAATACCCTTAACAACAATAAGGCAAAAAATATTGTCTGGCTTTTGTATACACGAGCATGAAAACCATCATTGACAAAAAGATTATGACATATCTTACTTTCTTCACAAATTTGACATTTAAAAATAATGAAAAGTATAAAACAACAACTCTGTAAAATAAGGGTGACAGTATAGAGCACAAATTAACCAAGTTAACATAACAGTAATAGTCCTAAATAAAGATAATTTAAAAATAAATACTTTATTTTTTGCCTCAAATATCACTGATAAGTCTTACAAAACTGGAAGACATTAAACACTGACGGACATTTTTTATTTGTACCATTATGGTACAAATGTCCATTATGGTACCATGTCTTAATACATATACTCACATAAATGTTTTTTTGTGGTACCAAGTCTCACATTATGGAGTGATAATGAAAACGCAAAATCATTATTTAAAACACTAAGATATCAAACAATGGAACAATACTCACTGTACTTACAAAAGAGGCATATTACCCTCAAATAGTACAGTCATTGTAACATCATAAACATCTCAAAGATTAGCTTCATATTTACTTCCTATTCCAGATTAAGCTTCAAATTTATAAATAGTATAACACTTAAAACAATTAGAAATGGAAGACAACAGGACAAAGACACTGAACAAAGTGGAATTATTGGCTTAACCTGAGGTAATGTTTAAGAGTCAAAGTCTCTTAAACAAAGGAATTTGCTGCTATTTAATTATGAAAATGACAACATGAAATGTTGGGTACTGGATTAAGAGAAAGGATTTAAAGTAGTATAAATGAAATTAATGTACTGAGTAACACTGTGTAAAGATAAAAATCTGTTTTCCCTTTAAATGAACTGCCTTTTGAAGTGAAATTTTATCTGTAATATGGAATAACCGGTCAAGTGAAACCCTGTTAAACCTAAGAAGCCAAAGATATTGAAATCACCGTGGTAACAACCGTGGACCATTTGCTGGAAAGACGGGAAAGTTTGGGATGGGTTATAACAGGAGCATGGACAGTATGAGTGATAGGCTATAAGATTGATAAAATATACTCTGTCATGAAGTGATACAGTATAAAGTAAAATATAAAATCACCACAAAAAAAAAGTCATAAACTGCATCATATACAGTGTGATATGCTTTTTCCTGCCCTCTTATATAATCAAAGCTACAGAGATATTACACCGCTTTCATGCATTACATCATAGACACTAAAATACACAAAAGACTTGCTATGCATCTCCTTGGAAAAACCCTATGCAACAACACACAAAGTAATTAAAATCTAGAGGGAAGAAAAACGTCTTTATTTTCTTCTTTATCTGGAAAGTCTTCTACTCATGAATTGGAACAATTGTTTGGTTTGCCATACCATAAAACAAGTCATAATGCACTTTTGTGTCCTACTTAACCTTCAACCAGAGCAGAACAACATTACTAGAACCCGAGGAAACAATCAAAAGACATTTCATCTGATTTATTTTTCTTTTTCTTTTTGGTGTGTGTGAACAAATCCCGGACAGTTCTCAATTTGTACATACCTAATTGAAAAAACTGCTATTTCAAAACCAATTATTTCATATGACAAGGAAAGTGAAACGTGGTAAAATTTTTGTTGAGCTGAATGTTCAAGGTCTACTGCATGTTCACACCTAAACACATGGTACACATATAATATAAATACTAACTTGCAAAATTGAGAACTGAAAAACACTTGATAAGAAGTAAAACAGAATTACATAAGGCTTACAGGATTACATGCATCACTGACTTTAGGACAATATTTCTCTAGTACTAGTACTTTATTTCATAAGTTTCCTACCATAACAAATCACCACACTTGACTTACCTTTAAAAGACAGTTGTACATTTAAACAGTTCAGATTTTCACAAGCCGCATTTTTTTTAAACTAAAAATAATAATAATAAAAAATTGCTATAAACTGTAAAATATGTGAACTGCATAGACCAAAGGTTTGAGGAATAGGAAGCAATACAATGATATGTGTCGTATTATAACAAAAATAATATCAGGCTTTACTGTACCTAAAGTTTAAAATTAATATTTCTATATCATGAACACTTGAAATTACACATTAGTTATCAGAATAATTGTGAAATTTTAACAGAAAAAGTGTTAAAAACTTTAAACGTATGTCATTTCCATATCTTTAAACAAACAAACAAACAAACAAAAAAAATAAACAAAATAAAATAAAAATAGAAAAAACTGACTGCAGCCTTTATTTAAGTTAAATTTGTTTGTTGTTGTTGATAATTTAAGTACATCAGTTTGTTGAAACTGTTATTCTGAAAGCCATATGCACAGTTTGAGTATGGATGACTTTAACCTGAGGTGTAAACTTATGGCACCCATGTATGTCACTGACAAAAAAGATCTCCAATTACAAAACACGATGCAACATGTTATCAATGCAAAAAATGCACTTACACATTAAATAAGTAAGGTTAATGATCTCTGGTCCCTGTGATTTTGTGAAGAAGAAAATGCAAATTAACACTCTCATTGTTGTTACAATATCAAGACATATATTTACATTACTTCTGGAATGATAAAAAATGGACACAGGACATGGTTGTGATTCAGAACCTTATTGTCAATCATCCACAAAAAGGCAGAAGAAACTCCCTTGAACAATACAATTAAAAGATGATGTCAAGCAAATGTATTACACTGAAAAGATAATTTTTTATGCATTTATTTTTCAACTGTATTCTGAAATGTCATGTTCAACAAGTATGTATACAGCATAGTAATGTGACAAAGCATATTATTTCATACCACAAAATTTCTCTCCAAAGAATGTGAACAATCATATGCACTGTGAAACTGCAAAACTGTTTTTGTAGCAAAGTTAATATCTTTCAAGGCAGTAGATAAATACAGTGTATTTAGTTCATTTTACACATTCAGTATACCTTTCAGGTAAAACTTTCTAATATGTCCTTGAATCAGAGAAATCGATTAACTTATGAAAATAACATCTAACTCCTGACAGTGATGTAAATACATAAGAGTTTTAACTTTACTGCAGTGATAAATTGTGAAAATCTACAGTCTAAATATTGTTTTCATGTTCATGTAAAAGACCAGATATCACCAGAAATAGTCACATTTTTGATAATTAACAACTTTACATTGTCATTAGAATACAGCCTTATAAGTTATAATAAGGGAAAAATTCAGCATAGAGAAATAATTCACTGGAAATAATAGCAGCATACATGAATTGTGGCAAAAAAAACCCTTTCCCACTACACATATTTGCATGACTCTAGGGAAGCAGAAGTTTAAAATGTCCATAATTAAGACAAAATTTGGGAAGACTGCATGGAATTAATCAACTAGCTCCATTCATAGGTGTACAAGCAACACAAATAGCATGAATTATTCAGCAAATCAATGAGTTAGGTTCAAGATCAATTTCCCCTAAGGAAAATTATGCTATCAGGAAATTACCATAATTTTCTGAAGAGTTTGAGTGATTCCATAAATTAATAATATATAATTTTTTAGTTCCTTGAGAAAAAATAAGCACAAAACAGATGACAGACATATCAGGAAGTAGTTTAACACTAAAAAAAAACAAGACATGCAGACACACAACATATTTAGCCACTGTTATTCAATTCATTTATATATATTTTAACCAAGATATTGTGACACTAAAAAAACATTACACCATGTGTTAATTCACGTATAAAGTACTGATTAAAAATAAATCACTGATCTCTTCAACATATCAAATAACAATCTTAAAAAACTCACCTAATATTAATTATGACATCAATGCTTGTCAATGGAACATTCTCTGTGACGGGGCATCATTTAACCATGAATGACAATTAAACAAAGAATTTAATGAACTAAAAATTCAGTTCAAAACAAATCCACCAATGATACACATTGACAAAAATAATTTATCATCTCCAAAATAGATTATTAAACTTTGTTACTTCATCTCAACCCATTTAACATTAACAGAGACGAAGAATTAACAAAAATTTCTACAATGCAGGTAGAATGAATCTTTGTGAACAAAAATCACCTATTACACCTAAGAGCCAATCACATTTCTCCAGTAGATACCTGTCTGTGTCAATAATTAAGAGTTGATTGTAAGAGATGCAACCACTGTAAAAACATATCTCTCCATGGTTTGCCGCAGTTTGTATTAACATAATACATAATAATTTCATCATCAATCAAGTATTACCAAACAGTTTTCTTTTTAAAGCATGCAGCAGAAACTGACAAGAATGAAACTTTGGTTATACTCTAAATTGCAGTAATTGATGTTTCTCTCAAAAAAAAAATTGATCATTTCACAATAGATGTTCCAACTTCCGATGTCAATGATGTTTCAATAAAGAAGGTTGACAGACTTTGAAGTGAAAGATAGACACTAATGGATAACAATTGAAAATGGGGTTTTAAAATAATCCTGAATCACATCACTGACTCCAAAGGGAAAACATGAAATATTTCAATTTTTACACACACATTACTTAATGAGATAAATGTGGTGAAAGTACTACTTTTACTACAACTGTTTGTGGCAAAAGGCGGGTCCCCCTGAAAAAACATCCATATATTTCCATTCTTTTACAGGGTATCCACCTTCTGTAATACTTCTTCAATAAATTTCTGGAAGTACAAAACAAAAAAAGTTTTATGAAACCTCACTGTGATTGTCTGGGAATATGAAATACAAAATACAACATGCTTACACAAAACCTTCATCAAACAAACTGAGCAGAATATATTTGAAAAAAAAAAATCCATTTTCAATTTATGCTTCATAAGGTAAAAGAGCTTATGATCCAACTTTTCTATCGCATTTTCCCTGTAACAATATTTAACTAGAGTATTGGTTTACAAGAGAAAAAGAAATTGTTTTTGCACAGCAAAAACAAAGCGTCCCAATGAGTATTAATGAGTTTGTAGAAATGACCATCTTTCTGTGTTTAATATGTTTTTCCATTTATGACAACATTCAAGGTTTCGTAGATGAATCTGGCTTGTTTATTTTTTTTATTTATCTACTTATTTTTTTTTTTTTTTTTTTTTTTTTTTGCCAAAAGTGGTGGGAAAACGTTTTTTTTTTTTTTTTTTTTGCAAAATACTGTCAGTAGACTCTGCAGATACCCTGTGGGTCAAAAATTTTGTCGAAATTGCTCTATCTCGCTCCATTTCCGAGATAAACTCGTTTTTGCGTTTTATGCAGAAATTCAAGATGGTCACCAAAAGTGGTAAAAAAATGAATTTTGAGGAAAGTTGCCAGAACACTCTGCCGATACCCTGTGGGTCAAAAATTTCGTCGAAATCGCTCTATCTCGCTCCGTTTCCGAGATAAACTCGTTTTTGCATTTAACACAGAAATTCAAGATAGTCACCAAAAGTGGCGGGAAAATGATTTCCAGACATCTATATAATGAACCTACTTGCCAACTTTCATTTGAATAGCTGAAATGCTTTTTAAGTTATCAACTGGACAAGCACACCCTTTTGTTTTTGGTGATGTGACTTCTCTGATTGGTTGAAATGTCATGACACCATATTCAGAAATTTTTCCCAAGGCTACTGCATACACCTGCCAAATATGAAGAGAATCCGCCTTATGGCTGCAAAGCTATTGCAAAAAGAAAATGCGGATCCGGCGGATGATCCAGCGGAGTCGCTTCTATATACAAACAAGCGTCCCTCGTGGGACGCTTAACTAGACCAAGGACACATCTGTGGCCAGATGCAAGATGTATCCACTCTAAAACGACAACTAACATTGTTTTGAAGATAAACAGCATTTTTCAAGATGGTGACCAGAATTAAGAAAATTCGAAATTATTCACAGAAATTGAAGGAGTAGTGCACTACCGGCTCTCAGCAGTTTTTAGACTCTCTGTAATAGTCTGTATATGGTTTTGTATTACCTTCCAATAGTTTTAAGGCTCTACATGCAACAGATAAGGAAATAATAGGGGGATTAATTTAAGCTTTCTAATTACCACCTGGTGTAAAAACACTCAATTTGGGTCCAATCGCTCAACTCAACATAAAAACAAAGAAGTGTCCCTTTCAAAGGACGCTTAATTATTTTTGAAATGTAAGATAAATGCAATTTGTATGTATTTTGCCATGGGACCTTCCATGGAAATGCCCTGGGAAAAGAATGGGCCTTGACTTGAATGACAACTAGAGGATCGCTCGCAAAAAAAAAGATAATGTTTTTGCATAGCAAAAACAAAGCGTCCCGAAAAGGCTATAAAGGTGAGTGCTAAAGTATTAAGAAAATGCTTCGTTTCTAGCCTTATACTGTTGTGGCAACCAAAGTCAGCGCAGTCTGCTCTATCTAGCACGGTTTTCAAGATATAAGCATTTTTGTGTTTTGCAAAAAATAAAAAAATTAAAAATGTCCGCTATATTTGGCGAGACAAAAATATTTTGAAAATTGGCATGGCTACTCTACAGAGATACCCAGCAGGTCCAAAATTTTGTTGAGTTCGCTCCATATAGCACAGTTTTCGAGATATAAGCATTTTTGTGTTTTGCAAAAACTTTGAAAATTCAAAATGGCCACCATTTTTGGGGAGACAAAAATTTTTGTCAAGAACACTGCCGCGGTGTGTATCTCCCGCCGAGCATTAAAGCAGAAGAAATAGCTTTTCCGAGATATTCACAATTTTTCATTTTCGTGTGTGAAAGCTCTTCCAAAAGTAGGTGAATGAGTTATTTGAGAAAAATTGGCTATCTGCAATACTATTAAGAGATAATTCACATTTACTCATTTTGAGTAGGTGAATAATTATCTATGGGTCTGAAACTTCACCAAGTGAAAGCTCTCCCAAAAGTAGGTGAATGAGTTATTTGAGAAAAATTGGCTATCTGCAATACTTTTACAGATAATTCGCATTTACTCATTTTCAGTAGGTGAGTAATTAGCTATGGGTCTGAAACTTCACCATGTGAAAGCTCTCCCACAAGTAGATGAATGAGTATTTGATAAAAATTGGGTATCCGCAATACTTTTACAGATAATTAGCATTTACTCATTTTGAGTAGGTGAATAAATAGCTATGGGTCTGAAACTTCACAGAGTGAAAGCTCTCCCAAATGTAGGTGAATGAATTATTTGAGAAAAATTGGCTATCTGCAATACTTTTAGAGATAATTCACATTTACTCATTTTGAGTAGGTGAATAATTAGCTATGGGTCTGAAACTTCACCAAGTGAAAGCTCTGCCAAAAGTAGGTGAATGAGTTATTTGAGAAAAATTGGCTATCTGCAATACTTTTAGAGATAATTCGCATTTACTCATTTTGAGTAGGTGAGTAATTAGCTATGGGTCTGAAACTTCACCAAGTGAAAGCTCTCCCAAAAGTAGGTGAATGAGTTATTTGAGAAAAATTGGCTATCTGCAATACTTTTAGAGATAATTCGCATTTACTCATTTTGAGTAGGTGAGTAATTAGCTATGGGTCTGAAACTTCACCAAGTGAAAGCTCTCCCAAAAGTAGATGAATGATTAATTTGAGAAAAATTGGCTATCTGCAATACTTTTAAAGATAATTCGCATTTACTCATTTTGAGTAGGTGAGTAATTAGCTATGGGTCTGAAACTTCACACAGTGAAAGCTCTCCCAAAAGTAGGTGAATGAGTTATTTGAGAAAAATTGGCTATCTGCAATACTTTTAGAGATAATTCGCATTTACTCATTTTGAGTAGGTGAGTAATTAGCTATGGGTCTGAAACTTCACCAAGTGAGAGCTATCCCAAAAGTAGGTGAATGAGTTATTTGAGAAAAATTGGCTATCTGCAATACTTTTAGAGATAATTCGCATTTACTCATTTTGAGTAGGTGAGTAATTAGCTATGGGTCTGAAACTTCACCATGTGAAAGCTCTTCCAAAAGTAGGTGAATGAGTTATTTGAGAAAAATTGGCTATCTGCAATACTTTTAGAGATAATTCGCATTTACTCATTTTGAGTAGGTGAGTAATTAGCTATGGGTCTGAAACTTCACAGAGTGAAAGCTCTCCCAAAAGTAGGTGAATGAGTTATTTGAGAAAAATTGGCTATCTGCAATACTTTTAGAGATAATTCGCATTTACTCATTTTGAGTAGGTGAGTAATTAGCTATGGGTCTGAAACTTCACCAAGTGAAAGCTCTCCCAAAAGTAGGCCAATGATTAATTTGACAAAAATTGGCTATCTGCAATACTTTTAGAGATAATTCGCATTTACTCATTTTGAGTAGGTGAGTAATTAGCTATGGGTCTGAAACTTCACCAAGTGAAAGCTCTCCCAAAAGTAGGTGAATGAGTTATTTGAGAAAAATTGGCTAGCTGCAATACTTTTAGAGATAATTCGCATTTACTCATTTTGAGTAGGTGAGTAATTAGCTATGGGTCTGAAACTTCACCAAGTGAAAGCTCTCCCAAAAGTAGGTGAATGATTTATTTGAGAAAAATTGGCTATCTGCAATACTTTTAGAGATAATTCGCATTTACTCATTTTGAGTAGGTGAGTAATTAGCTATGGGTCTGAAACTTCACCATGTGAAAGCTCTCCCACAAGTAGATGAATGAGTTATTTGATAAAAATTGGGTATCCGCAATACTTTTACAGATAATTAGCATTTACTCATTTTGAGTAGGTAAATAATTAGCTATGGGTCAGGAACTTCACCATGTGAAAGCTCTCCCAAAAGTAGGTGAATGAGTTATTTGAGAAAAATTGGCTATCTGCAATACTTTTAGAGATAATTCGCATTTACTCATTTTGAGTAGGTGAGTAATTAGCTATGGGTCTGAAACTTCACCATGTGAAAGCTCTTCCAAAAGTAGGTGAATGAGTTATTTGAGAAAAATTGGCTATCTGCAATACTTTTAAGAGATAATTCGCATTTACTCATTTTGAGTAGGTAAATAATTAGCTATGGGTCTGGAACTTCACCATGTGAAAGCTCTCCCAAAAGTAGGTGAATGAGTTATTTGAGAAAAATTGGCTATCTGCAATACTTTTAGAGATAATTCGCATTTACTCATTTTGAGTAGGTGAGTAATTAGCTATGGGTCTGAAACTTCACCATGTGAAAGCTCTTCCAAAAGTAGGTGAATGAGTTATTTGAGAAAAATTGGCTATCTGCAATACTTTTAAGAGATAATTCGCATTTACTCATTTTGAGTAGGTGAGTAATTAGCTATGGGTCTGAAACTTCACAGAGTGAAAGCTCTCCCAAAAGTAGGTGAATGAGTTATTTGAGAAAAATTGGCTATCTGCAATACTTTTAGAGATAATTCGCATTTACTCATTTTGAGTAGGTGAGTAATTAGCTATGGGTCTGAAACTTCACCAAGTGAAAGCTCTCCCAAAAGTAGGCCAATGATTAATTTGACAAAAATTGGCTATCTGCAATACTTTTAGAGATAATTCGCATTTACTCATTTTGAGTAGGTGAGTAATTAGCTATGGGTCTGAAACTTCACCAAGTGAAAGCTCTCCCAAAAGTAGGTGAATGAGTTATTTGAGAAAAATTGGCTAGCTGCAATACTTTTAGAGATAATTCGCATTTACTCATTTTGAGTAGGTGAGTAATTAGCTATGGGTCTGAAACTTCACCAAGTGAAAGCTCTCCCAAAAGTAGGTGAATGATTTATTTGAGAAAAATTGGCTATCTGCAATACTTTTAGAGATAATTCGCATTTACTCATTTTGAGTAGGTGAGTAATTAGCTATGGGTCTGAAACTTCACCATGTGAAAGCTCTCCCACAAGTAGATGAATGAGTTATTTGATAAAAATTGGGTATCCGCAATACTTTTACAGATAATTAGCATTTACTCATTTTGAGTAGGTAAATAATTAGCTATGGGTCTGGAACTTCACCATGTGAAAGCTCTCCCAAAAGTAGGTGAATGAGTTATTTGAGAAAAATTGGCTATCTGCAATACTTTTAGAGATAATTCGCATTTACTCATTTTGAGTAGGTGAGTAATTAGCTATGGGTCTGAAACTTCACCATGTGAAAGCTCTTCCAAAAGTAGGTGAATGAGTTATTTGAGAAAAATTGGCTATCTGCAATACTTTTAAGAGATAATTCGCATTTACTCATTTTGAGTAGGTAAATAATTAGCTATGGGTCTGGAACTTCACCATGTGAAAGCTCTCCCAAAAGTAGGTGAATGAGTTATTTGAGAAAAATTGGCTATCTGCAATACTTTTAGAGATAATTCGCATTTACTCATTTTGAGTAGGTGAGTAATTAGCTATGGGTCTGAAACTTCACCATGTGAAAGCTCTTCCAAAAGTAGGTGAATGAGTTATTTGAGAAAAATTGGCTATCTGCAATACTTTTAAGAGATAATTCGCATTTACTCATTTTGAGTAGGTGAGTAATTAGCTATGGGTCTGAAACTTCACAGAGTGAAAGCTCTCCCAAAAGTAGGTGAATGAGTTATTTGAGAAAAATTGGCTATCTGCAATACTTTTAGAGATAATTCGCATTTACTCATTTTGAGTAGGTGAGTAATTAGCTATAGGTCTGAAACTTCACCAAGTGAAAGCTCTCCCAAAAGTAGGCCAATGATTAATTTGACAAAAATTGGCTATCTGCAATACTTTTAGAGATAATTCGCATTTACTCATTTTGAGTAGGTGAGTAATTAGCTATGGGTCTGAAACTTCACCAAGTGAAAGCTCTCCCAAAAGTAGGTGAATGAGTTATTTGAGAAAAATTGGCTATCTGCAATACTTTTAGAGATAATTCGCATTTACTCATTTTGAGTAGGTGAGTAATTAGCTATGGGTCTGAAACTTCACCAAGTGAAAGCTCTCCCAAAAGTAGGCCAATGATTAATTTGACAAAAATTGGCTATCTGCAATACTTTTAGAGATAATTCGCATTTACTCATTTTGAGTAGGTGAGTAATTAGCTATGGGTCTGAAACTTCACCATGTGAAAGCTCTCCCACAAGTAGATGAATGAGTTATTTGATAAAAATTGGGTATCCGCAATACTTTTACAGATAATTAGCATTTACTCATTTTGAGTAGGTAAATAATTAGCTATGGGTCTGGAACTTCACCATGTGAAAGCTCTCCCAAAAGTAGATGAATGAGTTATTTGATAAAAATTGGGTATCCGCAATACTTTTACAGATAATTAGCATTTACTCATTTTGAGTAGGTAAATAATTAGCTATGGGTCTGGAACTTCACCATGTGAAAGCTCTCCCAAAAGTAGGTGAATGAGTTATTTGAGAAAAATTGGCTATCTGCAATACTTTTAGAGATAATTCGCATTTACTCATTTTGAGTAGGTGAGTAATTAGCTATGGGTCTGAAACTTCACCATGTGAAAGCTCTTCCAAAAGTAGGTGAATGAGTTATTTGAGAAAAATTGGCTATCTGCAATACTTTTAGAGATAATTCGCATTTACTCATTTTGAGTAGGTGAGTAATTAGCTATGGGTCTGAAACTTCACAGAGTGAAAGCTCTCCCAAAAGTAGGTGAATGAGTTATTTGAGAAAAATTGGCTATCTGCAATACTTTTAGAGATAATTCGCATTTACTCATTTTGAGTAGGTGAGTAATTAGCTATGGGTCTGAAACTTCACCAAGTGAAAGCTCTCCCAAAAGTAGGCCAATGATTAATTTGACAAAAATTGGCTATCTGCAATACTTTTAGAGATAATTCGCATTTACTCATTTTGAGTAGGTGAGTAATTAGCTATGGGTCTGAAACTTCACCAAGTGAAAGCTCTCCCAAAAGTAGGTGAATGAGTTATTTGAGAAAAATTGGCTAGCTGCAATACTTTTAGAGATAATTCGCATTTACTCATTTTGAGTAGGTGAGTAATTAGCTATGGGTCTGAAACTTCACCAAGTGAAAGCTCTCCCAAAAGTAGGTGAATGATTTATTTGAGAAAAATTGGCCATCTGCAATACTTTTAGAGATAATTCGCATTTACTCATTTTGAGTAGGTGAGTAATTAGCTATGGGTCTGAAACTTCACCATGTGAAAGCTCTCCCACAAGTAGATGAATGAGTTATTTGATAAAAATTGGGTATCCGCAATACTTTTACAGATAATTAGCATTTACTCATTTTGAGTAGGTAAATAATTAGCTATGGGTCTGGAACTTCACCATGTGAAAGCTCTCCCAAAAGTAGGTGAATGAGTTATTTGAGAAAAATTGGCTATCTGCAATACTTTTAGAGATAATTCGCATTTACTCATTTTGAGTAGGTGAGTAATTAGCTATGGGTCTGAAACTTCACCATGTGAAAGCTCTTCCAAAAGTAGGTGAATGAGTTATTTGAGAAAAATTGGCTATCTGCAATACTTTTAAGAGATAATTCGCATTTACTCATTTTGAGTAGGTGAGTAAAATGGCCGCCATTTTTGGCAAGATAAAATTTTTTTGAAAATTGGCATGGCTACTCTGCAGAGATACCCTGTGGGTCAAAAATTTCGTCGAAATCACTCTATCTAGCACGGTTTTCGAGATATAAGCATTTTTGTGTTTTGCAATTTTGCGAAAAATTCGAAAATTCAAAATGGCCGCCATTTTTTGCGAGAAATTTTTTGTTTGAAAATTGGCATGGCTACTCTGCAGATATACCCTGTGGATCAAAAATTTCGTCGAAATCGCTCTATCTTGCAGGGTTTTCGAGATATAAGCATTTTTATGTTTTGCAATTTTTGCGAAAAATTCGAAAATTCAAAATGGCCGCCATTTTTGGCGAGACAAAATTTTTTTCAAAATTGGGATAACTACTCTGCAGAGATACCCTGTGGGTCAAAAATTTCGCCGAAATCGCTCTATCTAGCACAGTTTTCGAGATATAAGCATTTTTGTGTTTTGCAATTTTTACGAAAATTTCGAAAATTCAAAATGGCCGCCATTTTTGGCGAGACAAAATTTTTTTGAAAATTGGGAAAAGTACTCCACAGAGATACCCTGTGGGTCAAAAATTTTGTCGAAATTGCTCTATCTAGCACAGTTTTCGAGATATAAGCATTTTTGTGTTTTGCAATTTTTGCGAAAATTTCGAAAATTCAAAATGGCCGCCATTTTGGACGAGACAAAATTTTTTTGAAAAATGGGAAAACTACTCCGCAGAGATACCCTGTGGGTCAAAAATTTCGTCGAAATCGCTCTATCTAGCACGGTTTTCGAGATATAAGCATTTTTGTGTTTTGCAATTTTTACGAAAATTTCGAAAATTCAAAATGGCTGCCATTTTGGACGAGACAAAAATTTTTTGAAAATTGGGAAAACTACTCCGCAGAGATACCCTGCGGGTCAAAAATTTCGTCGAAATCGCTCTATCTAGCACGGTTTTTGAGATATAAGCATTTTTGTGTTTTGCAATTTTTGCGAAAATTTCGAAAATTCAAAATGGCCGCCATTTTGGACGAGACAAAAATTTTTTGAAAATTGGGAAAACTACTCCGCAGAGATACCCTGCGGATCAAAAATTTCGTCGAAATCGCTCTATCTAGTACGGTTTTCGAGATATAAGCATTTTTGTGTTTTCCTTATTTGGAAAATTCGTAATGATTAATTAATCATTAATTACTCGGCCATTTCTTGACCAATCAATGCCAAAATCTAATGATTTCCAGATTTTAATAGAATGAATGTATTTGCCAAGTTTCAGGTGAATTGATAAAATTCCTTTCAAGTTATCATCCGGACAAGCTTCCCCATCGAAAAAAGACATTTTTGGTCATGTGACCTCTCTGATTGGTTGAAATGTCACTGCAGCATATTCAAAAAAATTCCCCAAGGCTACTGCCTAAACCTGCCAAATTTGAAAAGAATCCGCCTAACGGTTACAGAGTTATAAGGAAAACAAAATGCGGAGCCGGTGGAGCCGGCGGAGCCGCCGGAGCCGGCGGAGCCGGCGGAGCCTGAAGCTCTCCCATACACAAACAAGCGTCCCTTGCGGGACGCTTAATGATAAAACACTATGGCATGGAAAACTAAATCATTGTATTTTATTGTATATTTATACTCAGTGCAAAATCCCCTTGTACAAAAGGATTCAATGCACTATATGGCTCATCCTGGCTGCACAAGTATAGCCCACCTCATTCCAGTAACTGAAAGAAAGAGGCTCAAGGATGACCACTGGGGATTAGAACCCAATGACAGAGCACTGCCATTTTAATTTATCATCCAAGCCACTTTGTATCTGGCTGTAACAGGGTTTGAACCCACATCCTGACCTGTGTTACTAAGTAAGGGTGCTACCCATTAGCCCACAGTTTCAGATCCATTGGAACATTTTTCACTTTCAATTTTGAACTGGAAAATCCAGTAAAATACATATTCTGGTACATGTTCAAAAGTTTCCAACACATGAAACACAAAAATTTTATTTTAAATACAAGTGGTGATGTTATCAAAAAATATTCTTTTGTTATATGGTGTCATTACATTAAAGCTCAAAATTAACTACTGCTTTGTTTTTTTAAATAACAAAAAATACATGAATGTATATAGTCTAGATGTATCTAATTTATTTCTTATGAAAACAAAATTGCATAGCACGTGTTTATAATTAAACCTGTAAAAAAGAGAAGACTAACACTGATAACTGATAGAACAATAAAAGTGTCTGGAAAACTGCTTATATTGAAAACAGCTTTGAAACAGGCCTAAATTCCTGAAAAAGTTTTAGATGTGTCAGTGACCTACAGTTCCTGTTGTAAATAACTATATTGCCTGCATACAAAATTAAAATATCACTCTATCCAAAGGAAATAACCTCTCCGTGACAGTAACACGGATTATTGAAAATGCGATGCTTTTTCTTTTGTTAGAAACCACTTGTCTATTATTGAAATATGGTGAGACTGAAGTACCATGATAAAAATATATATATATTACACCAAGGGCACAAAAAAATAGAAAGTGACTTCTACACTTGGTGAAAGTGTCAGACACTCATCTCTGTAAAAGATGTTACTTCAATATTCTCAAGTACTAGTCTGCTAATGGTTTGTTTTGGGTCCACTATACATAGTTATAAACACAATGACTCTCTAATAAATGTCTCAAATACCAAATGTTTACTGCACTGTGCTATCTCAACAATTACAAAAATATTTATTCCAGTGTAAATACATCTTGACTGTGATATTATATTCCACATATTACAAATCCCTTGTTTTAAGTGTCGTATATGATAAAATATACATTCTCTCGCCTTGATTAAGGCTCATTTTTTTGTGTAATTTGGGAAAACTTTCAGTTCTGATAAGTTTCATTTTGTATAATGAATTTTTATGAATACTTTTACAGCAAAGACAGTATACTGCAGAGACAGTCTGATGAGCTTATATCTCCTAAAATATACAAGTACTTTATGAATACTAAAAAAATTATCTCAAGCAAGGCTGTATGTATTTCTAAATAAGACAAAGATCAAGAGTAAACTAGAGATTGCATCTCGACGCAGTGTATCCCTGGACGGGACATGGTTGACGCGTGGCATACAGAGTATTATGGTTAACACAAATACACTCCTGTGGGGATGGGGCCTAAGTGTTTATGGGAGCAACTTGTACTGACACTAAGTAAACAAAATGTTTGCTTAATGAAATGTAACTAGACGTAGTGCATCGTAGAACCGATGCCAATTGTATCCATCCAGAACGAAAACTCACCAAAGCCTACCAACCATCACTTAACCTAGAAGATTCTTAGCCCATGATTTCCAATAGGTTGGTGTGACATTGCAAACCTCTAGGAACATGAATAAGCAAATTATAAGCACTTTTAATTTTGGCTATCGTCATTTGACATTGAAAGAGGGGCTAAAGCTCAAATCTGATAACATCAAAATATTCCTAGTGCATGATTTCCTATAGGATGGTTTCACATTACAAACCTCTAGGACCAAGAAAGAGCGATTTATAAGCACTTCAGATTTTGCTATCCTTGTTTGATCTTGAAGGAAGGGCCCAAGGTCAAATCTGACCACATCAAAAGATTCCCAGCCCATGATTTCCTATAGGTTGGTTTCACATTGCAAACCTCTAGGACTAACAATAAGCGAGTTATAAGCACTTTTAAGTTTGGCTATCCTTGTTTGACCTTGAAGGAGGGGTCCAAGGTCAAATCTGGCCACATCAAAAGATTCTTAGCCCATGATTTCCTGTAAGTTGGTTTGTCATCCCAAACCTCTAGGACCAATAATAAGTGATTTATAAGCACTTTTAAGTTTGGCTATCCTCATTTGACCTTGAAGGAGGGGTCCAAGGTCAAATCTGACCATATCAAAAGATTCCCAGCCCATGATTTCCTATAAGTTGGTTTCACATTGCAAACTTCTAGGACCAATAATAAGCAAGTTATGAGCACTTTTTGGTTTGGATATCCTAGTTTGACCTTGAAAGAGGAGCCCAACACCAAAAGATTCCCAGCCCATGATTCCCTATAGGTTGGTTTCCATCCCAAACCTCTAGGACCAATAATAACGGAGATATAAGCACTTTTCATGACTGACAAAAAACGCATGTGGCGACCATCTAGTTTTTCAAAATAAGGCCGAAAATATTTCCAGTCAAGATTTTGTAATGCAGAACATATTCTGCGAATTTGAGATCTCTACCTATGATACCCTCTAGAGGGCCAACAAAAGTCGTTGCTTTAAGTCTTGTTTTTCACAATGAGGCCAAAAATATTCCCGGGCAAGATTTTATGGTTATGAATATATCCTGTAAATTTGAGAAGGGTAGCTATAATATTTTTTTTGTTAGAGCGTTAACAGCCAATAATAAGGGTGGTATATGGCCTCATAGTCTAAGGTACCATTTTGAGCCATTTTAGCAAGCCTAAGGTGACCTTGAAAACAATAGCCAAGGTCAACAAATTGGATGCTGGTACTCCATCATGTACTGAACCTCCAAAGCCGTTTTCAATAGTTTCCATGCAATATAGTCAGCATTAAGCGTGAAAATATCTCCAAAAAGGCCAAAAATGGCCTCAGTGAGGTACGGTGGATGATCTTCAATGAAGAGCTTCAAGATCAAATTTCCGCATACTTACATAGGACATTAGACTTGCTCCAAGTCTTTGTATTTGTATCCATCAGTAACCTGAATAGTTAAATTTAAATTTGAAACTTACAGGAGTTCATTATACCACTAACATTCTGGAGTTAGGGGGATAGTCTCTGAAAAAACAGGGCTGACTGTTTCTTCAAAAGTCATACAGTACTCATATATTTCACAAAAGACAAACGGACTTGGTGAAAGTCTAATAGGACATATATATGTATTATATATACCAGCCATAGGATGATCTAACTTTCTGTGTATGAGAACTGGGCCAAAATGTGAAAAAATGGCCAAAATCTGACCTTTAAGAGGCCACCAGTGACCTTGAAATTGAAGGTCAAGGTCACAAAACGCGTTCATGCCATTGCCCATATATACCCACATACCAAATTTTAAAGTGTAAATCTCTGTGGCGGTGACCGTACTGAATCCTAAGTATCCCCGACTTATGTCCGGGGATAAAATAAAATGATCTGATCAATATAATTTAAAAATAGCCAGCCTCGGCAGGCAAGAACCCCAGCCCGCAGGTACAGGTAAATGGCCAATGACATTGAGATTTGGGAAAATCTTAGGAACAACGTCCGTTGTAAGAAGTACAGAGGACCCACAAGATGTTCTACAAAAGATTCACAGGCCATGATTTCTTACAAGTAGTTTTCATATTTTGAAGCCCTAGAAACAATTATAAGGGACATGATCACCCTCCTATTTGGCATTAACGATGTGATATGGCGGCCATTTTGTTTCCAAAACAAGGACACAATTACTCTGACAAGTTTTCCTGTCCATTTACATTTTGTGCAGATACCCCCAAAAACCTTATCAGCTCTAGATTCTCTTGGGGTAAACATATCTTGAAAATTTGGTGAAAATCCATGCAGGGGTTAAGGCTGTGGAACACTCACAAACTTTAAGACCTGAAAATCTTAAGTGTTGTCATGGCAATAATTGTTACCGGATACCCCCCAAAACCTTATCAGCTCTAGATCCTCTTGGGTTAAACATCCCCTGAAAATCTGGTGAAAATCCATGAAGGGGTTTAGGCTGTGGAACACCCACAAATTTTAAGACCTGAAAATCTTAAAAGTGTTGCCATGGCAACAGTTGTTACCAGATACCCCTCAAAACCTAATCAGCTCTAGATCCTCTTGGGATAAATATCCCCTGAAAATTTGGTGAAAATCTGTGCAGGGGTTTAGGCTGTGGAACACCCACAAGCTTTATGCCCACTGCCGCCGCCCGCCGCCAGGACGGCGCAGGGGACAACTATAACCCCAGCCTTTATGGGCTGGGGTTAAAAATCAATCATGACCAGCAATACTACAATATTCTGACAAAAGTCTGGCTGGGGGCAGTGTAAACAACTAGATTGGGCCAACTCGGCGCCAACATATCCCCAGACAGGTCATCACTCACGCCACAGGTTTTGATCGGGAATTTTTTAAAACATAATTACCCATTATTATATGAACTTCAGCACATCAATCTACTCTGTTTATATCTTCCCAAGGAAGATGGTGTATCCCCAGACGCCGAATACATAACTCAAATTATATTTTCAATCTTCCTGCAATGATAACTCTAAACCTATTTTCAAAGTATTTAAATGATTGATGATTGAATGTCCATTCTAAAATAATAATCCCAAAAGAGCATATCTGTTTCTATATTTGTTGACAAATAAAATATTATTTTTAACTCAACTCATCATACTTTTCAATCTTCCTTCAAAGTATTTAAATGATTGATGATTCAATGTCCATTCTAAAATTCATAATCCCAAAAGCGCATATCTGTTTCTATATTTGTTCACAAATAAAATATTATTTAAAAAAAAATTATTTATATTATTATTTAATTATATTATTTTTAGAATTTGCAAATTGTTTTCAGTTATTCATTTCCTCTATACCTATATATGTGGTCCATATATATGCAACCTAAATATGTGACACAATCTCAGTTCTGACTCCCCTTTGTGTTATATGTAATGAAGCCCACCACCTCCCACCCCCACCCCTCTCCCCTTCTCCACACCTCTCTCACTATTACACAAGATCTGCAACCCCATTGAGTTATTTGTTTCTCATCTGATATCATTAAATACCTTTGTTTATTTAGTGTCACTCAATATAGCTGGAGGTCCCAGAGGTGGGTGGGGGGAATCCGGGTGGGGGATGTGGGTTGGGACTTAGTTTAGTTTATTAGTTTATTATAGTGACATGTATTATGTTGACAAGGATTATACAAAAACTATTGAAGTAATACCCAGCCCTATATGGGCTTATAAGTCACTTTAAATAGAGAGTTAATAACAAACAGAGCAAACATATTTTGAGGTAAGATACAGTAAATAAAGACAGCAATTCAATACATAAAAATTAACAATATAATTTACTAATACCTTTGTTTATTTAGTGTCACACCTTTAGTGTCACTCAATATAGTGTCACTTAATAACAAACAGAGCAAACATATTTTGAGGTAAGATACAGTAAATAAAGACAGCAATTCAATACATAAAAATTAACAATATAATTTACTAATACCTTTGTTTATTTAGTGTCACACCTTTAGTGTCACTCAATATAGCTGGAGGTCCCAGAGGTGGGTGGGGGGATCCGGGTGGGGTATGTGGGTTGGGACTACAATGAGATGGAGCATAAATGGTAAACAAACAATCTATATAAAAGGGGTACTCAAATACAAAAAGAATTGAGAATTTTAAGTATGTGATTATCAACTGAAATGAGTTCATAACTGTAGGAGCTGTGTCAAAATTAACTGAGGCAAGTTGAATAAAACTGGGCTAGTTGAGGGTTAAAAATCCCCTAGTTTTACTACATAAGGATATAATTTCATTAATATTGGGACTTAAAGCTCACTTAAAGTGTCCATTTTGTCTACTTGAATATGTTTAACCAGTTTCATTTTAAAAAGTTAAAAACTCAGCAAGCAGAGGTATAACACACAAAAATAAGTTCTTAAAAGACTAAGATAGCCATAACATTATTAATATTCAAAATTTAAATAGACAGGCATTTCCTTTTAAAAATTCAAAGATTTCAGCTCTATAACCCACATCGTTTGACAGTTACTGGGCTTTAAAGTGGCATAATGTCCATAAATTGGGTTTCTGTGGGCATTTTACAATTGTTAAAGAGACCTTAGCAATTAAACTACAGATGTGAAACTTTTTGGGGGACATACATAACAAACAAAAATTATATATAATACAGTTTAAGACTTGTCACACTAAGCATTTCCAAATAACAGGGCAAAATACGGAAAAAATGTCCAAAAAGGCACTTGGGCGAGTGTCTATGGCCCTCATACACAGGTTAAATGTCTACTAAAAACCTTGATTTTCGGCATATGTAAAAAGGACATAATAATGCATTCCCAGATGGGATTTCAGCTCCATCAACCACATAGTTTAACAGTCACAGGGCTTAAAGGTGGTAAAAAGTCCAAATATTGGGCCTCTGTGGGCCTTTTAGAGATCTCGATGTGGTTTTCAAATTAAAGCTTCAGACTTAAAATTTGTTACATACTAAGATTACACATAGAATATGTATCTAATAAAGTTTGAAACTTCTCAGACTTACCATTTCCAAGTTACAGAGCAAAATATGTGAAAAATGTCTTAAAAGGGTCACTCAGGTGGGTGTTTAAGGTCCTCATACACAGGTTAAATGTCTACTTGAAGCCTTGATTTTTGGCACATGTAAAAAGAACATAATAATGTATTCCCAGATGAGATTTCAGCTCTATCAGTCACATAGTTTAACAGTCACAGGCCTTAAAATTGGCAAAAAGTCCAAATACTGGGTCTTTATGGGGCCTTCTAGAGACCTAAATGTGGCCTTCAAATTAAAGCTTCAGACTTAAAATTTGTCACATACTAAGATTACACATAGAATATGCATCTAATACAGTTTGAAACTTCTTAGACTTACCATTTCCAAGTTACAGGGCAAAATATGTGAAAAATGTCTAAAAATGGTCACTTGGGTGGGAATTTATGGTCCTCATACACAGGTTAAATGTCTTCTTAAAGCCTTAATTTTTGGCACATATATAAATAATATACTTATATCTTCCCAGATAGGATTTGAGCTCTATCAGTCACATATTTTGACAGTCACAGGGCTTAAAAGTAGCAAAAAGTCCAAATATTGGGTCTTTGGGAGCCTTTTAGAGACCTCAATTTGTCCTTCAAAATTAAAGCTTCAGACTTAAAATCTGTTACATACTAAGATTACACACAGAATATATATCTAATACAGTTTGAAACTTCTCAGACTTACCATTTCCAAGTTACAGGGAAAAAGATGTGAAAAATGTCTTATAAGGGTCACTCGGGTGGGTGTTTATGGTCCTGATACACAGGTTAACTGTCTATTAAAGGCCTAAATGTTGGGGCACATATAAGAAAACACATAGATATATTCCCAGATGATATTTAACTTAGATGAGAGACATAGTTTGAAAGCTACAGTGCTTGAAAGTGGCAAAAAGTGCATAAATTGGGTCTCTGTGGGCACTTTTGAGACCTTAAGTCGACCCCTTTGGGTAAACCTACAGCCCTAAAATTTTCTACAGACAAGGATTACATATGAAAGTTATACCTAGCGCAGTTTGAGACTCATCAGAATTACCACTTCCAAATTATAGGGCAAAATATGTGAAAAGTATAGCAAAAAATCCCTAAGTGGGGGTATTTATGGGCCTCAAACACAATTTTCTCCTCAACTTAAAGTCGTGATTTTCGGCACATGTACTAAGAACATATTAATGTGTTGTCAGGTAAAATTTCAGCCAGCTGAGCATCATAGTTTGTGACCTACAGGGCTCTAAGTGGCCAAAAGTCCAATTTCTGACCTTAAGGTGGCCATAAGTTCTTTTTTACTGGGAGTTTAAGGTCACCTTAAAATAGGGATCTTCCTTTGGGCACCCTTAACATGTGTACCAAGTTTGAAAAAAAAATATTAATTTGTTTTTGAGTTATCGCGTCCACAAGGAAATTTCTACGGCGGCAGCGGCGGCGCGACGGACCTGAATCCAATATATCCCCGACTTTCGTCTGGGGATATAATAAGAGAAAACAATGATTGGTTCTGTATAACTGGGATTCTTAATGTGTAAACTACATTGACTTTTGATTGAGACATTATACTCCTTTTGTATGTTGCAGAGGGTTAAACTCTGATTGTAAAATTTATTGGCGAAACAAATATTTGTAAAATTCTTAACACCTCACAATTTCTGATGTTAAGGCTGTCCTCATAAAAAAACTATCCAACAGAAAGCAATGACATAATTTATAATATCTATCATAAACTTGCATGATGTAAAGTAATCTGTTTTAAAAATGTAAACTTGAGAATGAAAATTGTGACAGTGAGAGTTGAATCCTGTAAAAAAAACCACAATTTTCAAAAAAACCCACAATTTTCAAACTCTTGGTATCCATGTTCAGCAGAACCCAACATATAAAGAAGAGAATTAAATATTATCATGGATGACAATGGCATACAACAGATTGCAGTTTAGCTGATCAAGGAATGTAGAGACGGAGCATCATTAATGACTATGTTAGTGTAAGGGATGTTTCACACACAGAACCACATCAGTACACAAACAAACAAAGACAATGCCATGATTCACTTTAAGTCCACATTTACACACTTTTTCTTCCATTTTATCCCACATGGTTTTGTTGCACAAATTCAGTTGACTGGGTACAAGGTTACTCACATATCTGGTTTTTTTTGTTTTTTTTTGTATTTTACAATATTAACATCCTCAAACTTACAAAGCTACTTACATTTGCTTAAATTGCTTTATAGGAAATGCATCACAAAAATGTAATTGTGATGTGCAAAATTTTAATCATCAATGCATTCATCAAACAGGAAAATAAATAAAGCCTGTGCGTTTCCTGTAGAAACTTGAAAGCTGATGATGTGTCTTTTATTAAAGCAATAAAACGTTTTCAAAGTTTTGCTGTTCACTGGTACCGGCTATTAAAAAGCTTGATACAATGAACAACTTCAAACCAATCATTTCTAATAGAAAATAACTTTTTCCTGTTCCCCAGTACTAGCTCCGAAAAATTTTATAAGATTAATATATATCAAACATTAAGTTCCTATTTTAAACAATTAATGGAAATTGCTTGGCAATGTTACCCAAAGAATGACTGGTTCTATGAAATGTTAGAATTGGTGCAACATTTTTATAGCAAAATGATTACAAGTTTTTAACATGGCTTAAAGTATGTACTTACATTGACCAGTTCTGGGGACTGCTGAGCATTGGCAACCTTTTCCTTAAAAAGACAACAGAAATCACAAATAAAGCACAGTGAAGTGTGTAAAATATATTCTATTTTTCTTGAAAAATAAACTATAATTCAATGTAAGGCTGGGCAAGTACTAGTACTTGATGATACATGTGGAACAAACTGCCATCTTTCATTAGGAACTGTGATTCTTTGTTGGAATTTAAGAAGCACCTCAAGACTCATCTTTTTAGAATTAGTTTCATATAGTCTTTTATAATATTTCAAACTTTAACTTTTTACCCTACTTATACTATATTCTATTATTAATAATATTATTTTTTGTTAATGTACAGCACATAGTGCTTTGTTTTTAAGAATAGGTGCTATATAAATGTATGATAATAAATAAATACTTAATTATTCATTTTAAGTACTTATACTTGAGAGATGAAAATTAAAAGCACTTCTATTTCATAAAAATGTCCAAATAGTTTTCAAATACTTCTCAAGTACAAAGTACATTTATAGTTTTATTACATGACTTCAACTGACTTGGAAGCTGCAGAATTTTAACTGTCTTTCTAGAGGCGTGCAGATTGAAGACTGAATTACTTTGAGAACAAAGAACATGTTCAACAGTTGGCCAGAGCATGTAATTTTAACGGGGCTGCAGTGGATTTACGCACTCTTATTTTGGTACAAAAGGCTCATTCATTGCTTTGATCATAAAGGGGCAACATTTAATCCACCCTTCTTCATTTTTTACACAAAAACCCACTCAGTCAGTGCATAGCTTTTCTATAATCATAATTGGGCAGTTTTTAATCTACTCTTTTTCATTTTATTTCTTAAAAGACCCTTTCAGTTGACCAATGTGTTAATTTCAAGCTTGTTACAGTAAAGAAGGCCAATTATTTGATTATGCATGCACAAGTTGAACAAGTTAATCCCTCACATGAATAATCTATTGACTGAATCTTTCAATTCAATATTCCCTCCTATTCAATGGAGGTTAAAATTTACTGAATGTGTTGGCTTTATGTGATTCCTGGTTAAGTTAAAAAGATGTTTTTATAAAATTACCTATTATCACCCATTGGAATCAGCAGATATCAAAACCATAATATAGGTGGAATAATTTAGAAACTTATTTTACTGTTATTTCCATGTGGTCCAAGTAACAAATTATATGCGTTGCCTTTCAACACAAGCATCCTGAACTCAAAGAGGAGCTTTCTAAGTGAGACTATTTAGCAGTGAAGACAAGATTTTCACACACACACACACAACAAAACATTTATTAAATGTAAACCAGAAGGGAACTGGACAATTTGGCCCTTTGCCAAATCGGCCCTTGGCAAATCGGCCTCCTAAAAACTAGGCCCTGGACAAGTCGGCCCACAGGTTAAAACACAAAATGTAATGCAACAAGAGTACTTTAATAGCACTTAATCTCCATTATATAACAGACTCTAAGACTGACAGATATTTAGTATGCACAGTACATCAGGCGATCATGTATTAAGTTATTAATAACACGTAATTGCAGATAATTCTTTGTGATGATGTTATATATTTAGACACTTGTTTAGAATAATTATAAGTGCAATTGTATAATCACATCAAGAGTGAAAACTATGTGAGTGATATTTAGCAAAAGTGCAATTAACATATATCAAACCTTTTTGTCCTTTATTCACTTATTTGTGTTAGATTTATTGAAAGTGCAGTTGAAGATATTAAAGATATTAAGTGCTATAAGAGTTTGTATTAAATCACATTAGATTGTGATTTTTGTCATTTTTAACATATTCTCTTTGAGAGTACAGATACTTTTTCAGGGGCCGATTTGACTAAGGTATTTTATTCTGGGAGCCGATTTGGTGGGGGCCGATTTGGCAAAGGGCCGATATGTCTATGATTCAACCAGAAGGATACAACAGTTGTTCATCAGATCTCTCTGAATGTTTGTTGTGTGTCTCAGTCAATAATTCTTGTTTAAATATAAAGTTTTGAGTTTGTAGTAACGAATACTAGAAAATTATTAGTAATCATATTTCTGCAATGTATACCATAAAAAGTACTTGTACTTGCAATTTGTCAAGGTATGTGTACTTGAGAATTGAGAACACTCAAACCAGTACTAGTACTTGTGACATGGCATGATATTTAAAATCTGGTTGATGAAATTAGAAAAGTTATCAAATGAATAAATTATATAAAAATCTATTCAATCTTTGGTAACATTATAGAAAATTTTATCCCACAGACATTATTATTATATTAAAATTGTCATGTCTAAGTCCCATCAGAAATTCCAATCTTACAGAATTCAAAATCTGCTGAGAAACTCAAATTGGAAATCTGGATGTCTGAAACTCCAAGTGGAGTTTGTGATGGCTAACTTTGTTACAATTTGAAACTGTGAATCAGTATTATAGTTATAATGCATGTGGACTAAATCCTAAATATACTAAATAAACTGTGACAGAATAGAGTATACTGTGTTGTGACAGAGTAATCCATCAGGAAATCCAATTGGTGTTTCTGACATCATAACTTTGAACACCATTACTGGGGTACTGCTTTAGGTTTAATACCTACTGAAATACTTATGTGGTATTTACTTTTAATTGAGACAATTTATAACTGTACCATTTTTCTGAGTGCCTAGCTCTCTTTGACAACACATTCTGACTTTAATATAATACAAAGTAGCATCAGAGATGCCTGTATCCCACAGCCTAGGGAATTAGCTTACAACCCCATGAGATATAGAAGTAGTGAAACAGTATAAAGATTTGGGATCCTTTTAGAGCAGTATCAGCTATATAAAGGTCCAAATAATGTTTTAATAGAGAAAGTAAAGAAACTGTAAATAGAGAGAAAAGAAAATGTATGTGAAGAAAGAATATTATAACAAGAAAATTAAACAGCAAGATGATGGCATTAATCAGCAAACTAAAAATTATGAAGCTGTAAAATTTATTAATTGGAGAATAGCTTTCAATGGAAATACCACAATTATGTAAAAGTACATATTATATGTTGCAGCAATCCATAAGTCTTTGCTATGATAGAAACATGTTTCAAATATGGCAGGTAAACACACTCTGGCAGGGCCAAAGTTAAAGGTCATACCATGATGCACACCTACACCTCCTACCCAATGTCCCTACCAAGTGTCAACCTTCTTCAATTTAAAGAATCCAAGAAATAGCAGGACAAGATTTTAAAACTCACTGGTCACTACGTCAAGGTCAAATCAAGATCATACAATGATGTTGCACACCTACACCCGCTAAGGAATGTTCCTACCACCTGTCTATCTCCTACACTTTATGGTTTCCAAGATATAGCCCGGGACAAGGTTTTATAGGTCAAGGACACCATAGCAAGAACAAAGGTCAAATCAAGGTCAAACAATGACTATGCATACCTACAACACCCAAAAAATGACCTTATCAAGTATCAACTTCCTACACCCTTACGAGATATTGCCCGGACAAGATATTATAGGTCAAGGTCACTACATCAAGGTATAGGGTTAAATCAAGGTCACACCATGATGATGCACACCTACCACCTCTAACCACTGTTCCAAGTAACAATATCCTACACCTAAAGGTTTCTGAGATATAGCCCAGATAAGATTTTACAGGTCAAGGTCACCACGGCAAGGTCAAACCCAGGTCACAGCAGCGCACTGCACACCTACAATCAGTAACCATGTCCCTACCAAGTATCAACATCCTGCACCTTACAGTTTCCGAGATATAGCCCGGACAGATTTTATAGGTGAAGGTCACTTCAGCAAGGTCAAAGGTCAAATCAAGGTCAGACCATGATGATGCACACCTACAACCCCCAACCAATGTCCCTACCAAGTATCAACTTCCTACACCTTACGGTTGCCAAGATATAGCCCGGATGAGATTTTATAGGTCAAGGTCACGTCAGCAAGGTCAAATCAAGGTCACACCATGATGTTGCACACCTACAACTCCCAATCAATGTCCATACCAAGTATCAACTTCCTACACCTTACGGTTGCCGAGATATAACCTGGATTTTATAGATCAAGTTCACTACAGCAAGGTCAAAGGTCAAATTAAGGTCACACTATGACGTTGCACACCTACACCCCCCAACCAATGTCCCTACCAAGTATCAACTTCCTACACCTTAAGGTTTCTGAGATACAGCCCGGACAAACTTTTTCCCATCGTCTGCCTGCCTGGATGCCCATCCGGACACCATGGATGAAAACAATATCCTGACAGCCCTTAAGGGCAGTGGGGTAAAAATTACACAGACACATGTAATTTCAAGGAATATTTACAAATCTATATATATTTTAATATGCCATGCTGTTGTCACTTGGTGGAACATGTAATGCCTTTTCCTTACTGACCTTACTTTAAAGAAGTTGAAATCAAAGCTAGTGAGAATATGAATTTTAATTTATTAGTTCAGTCAAGATACCTTGATTTAAAATTAGAAATTCTGTTGACTGAACTTTTAATTTTAAATTTTGTCACATTTATCTGTTATGGCATATATATACATGTACATTTATATAACCACAGAAAAACAATAACACAAGTTACATAAGTCTGGATAATGTTTCTTCCTCTGGAATATTCCTAAATCGGTTTTCTAGGTCTCCTGTTCATTTAAATATATACCTTTCTCTTCATTTAAATTTTCTGTATTATAGACACATTTTCATAACTTAATGTTCTTATTTTTGTGACAAAACCACCCCCAAAGAATTTTTTCAAATTTTACAGAGATGCACACCACTAAGAAGTTTCATTTTTAGTGAAGTTGTGCTTGTAAGTTACAGGTATAAAAACGACTTTTTTTAAATGCGTCATTCTTTATTAACAGACCACATGATATTCACAAAATAAATATACCTGGACAAAGTTCCTCTTCTCTTGAAGTTCATCAAGATCTAAAATTTCATCTATATCAATTTCTGTGTCATAGTCGTCTGTGTCAGATTGCTGTAAAGCAAACAAGAAACATTTATAGCTTAAGTATTGGTCATGACAATCAAACTCTGCCCTTTGTTTATAAAACACAAAAAACTTGAGTAATTATCCTTGACCAATGAGGTGACCCAAGAAAACACACCACAACAGACTTTTCCTTGTTTTATTTGGAAGATAGCATGCCCACACTCCCAATCCAATGACTCATCTAAACATCAACTTCCTCTGATCCGGTCCCTAACAGTTTCTGAGATATGGCCCAGACAAAATTTTAAATTTCAATGTCACTACGGCAAACTCAACGGTGAAATCAAGGTCATACTATAATGTGCACCTGCACGCTCTCACCAATATCCCTATCAAGTATCAACTAGTATAGGGATTGATGCTCGATCCTTTAATACCGATCGATCATCCCACAGAACTGCCGATATCGACATATACTACCAGCATCTCAATATCGAAATAACATACACCAAAAAGACAAAAATTAAAAAAAAAAATGGTAATTTTACTGCTTAAACACATATTTATTGTATAAAATCTTTAAAGGGCACATTTACAACTGAAACTAAACGGGGTCAAGTCTGGCGCCATCTTTGTTTACATTGCCAGTGACCTACTTCCCGTTTCACGTAAGAGATACAAAACCTGACAGCTAGTACACAGGAAAGCACAAAAACTCTTGTTAAAGGTACGTTTTGTTCATTTTATTTAATTTTATATTGCAGAAATATATTTTTGGTGCATAAGTAGTATCTTTTGATAATTTCTTGAATTTAGATGTGCACGTTTTCAAACAACCTGTATTATCGCCCACGGCTTATGTTAATGGTCCCGATATTGAAATATTGATCGATCCACAACCTTAAATTTTCATTCAATATCGATCCTCAACATTGCTCTCGATCCCTATACTAGTATCAACTTCCTATTACTTACGATTTCCGTAATATCGTCTGGACAAGATTTTAAAGGTCAAGGTCATGTCAAAGTCTCACCATGACATTACATAACTATAGGCTGCAGCCCCTAACCAATGTACATACCAACTATTAACTTCCTACACCTTACAGTTTCTGAGATACAGCCCGGACAAGATTTTATAGGTCAAGGTCACTATGGCAAGGTCAAATCAAGGTCACACCATGGCAATGCCCATCTACACCTCCAGACCAATGTCCCTACCATGTAGCAACTTCCTACAGTTTACCTGCATGAAAACCTGTGGCATGACCCCACTTAGAACTGGAGATATGTTTTAAGACTTTCCTGTTGAATAAATCTTACAACTGATTAAATTTGGTTTTGTACAGTTACGAAACAATTGATATTGATCCAAAGATGCAAATTACATAAATATATATGTTTATATAAGTACATATAAACTACTTAACATAATTCTTAATAAGAAAATTAAGATAATTCTTAATAAAAAAATGTCCTGCTATTATAAAAATTTCTCATAATAGCAGGACATTTTTTCTGATTTTCTGGTTTCACACGGATGGAACATCACAAAACATTTGTTGCAAAAACATAGGTTTAAACACTACTTTTGTGTCTCCTTTTCAAGCAAAATCTCCTGCTCTATATGGGGTGGAGCCATGACTCTACACACAAGTAGAGTTGAGGTAAGCACATCTAGCAATCACATTGAAGTACGGATGAATAATTTTTTTCTTTATTTCATCCAATATTTTGAGTGTACTTGTTGTAATCTCCATCACAGTCCATTTACTTTGTCATATCGAAAACTAGATGTGGTTACCTTGGCTCTACTTTACAACCATGGCAAGACCCCTCATAAAACTCAATCAAGATTTGCACAAAAGACATTCCTACTAGATGTGTGGCTAAATTGATTTTATGCAGTTTCATCATAAAACTCAATCAAGATTTGCACAAAAGACATTCCAACTAGATATGTGGCTAAATTGATTTTATGCAGTTTCAAATAATTGATTTTGGTGTAACACACAAAGATTATGAATTTATGATATAAAAGCCACTTCCACAACTTTTACATAGAAAAAAATATTTTAACTAAATTATGTTGGCATGTTAAAGAAAAATATAGCAAAAAAAGGTGTGGAAATATTTGGGTGAACCACAACTGCAGTTATTTATATTTGAATCAAGCAAATCACAAGCTTTATGTGGGGTTGTGTCACAGAATTACCGGCAAGACGCGACCAAAACAACTCGCACTCAACAACTCGCACACACAACTCGCACCCCCAAAACAAACAAATGATAAATATTTAACGAAAATATATACAGTTTCACATTAGGTTTCCCAGCAATATTTTATACAGAGTGAAGGAAATATGAGGTCACACTGAGTTTCTAGCCATATTTTACAAACAGAAGATCCAGGCAACCAGTCTTCTTTTCGTCTGCAAACGTGATTAATGTAATTAACCAATCAAATCAATTGTTAAGGAAATATGAGGCCACGCTGGGTTTCTACCTATATTTTACAAACAGAAGATCCAGGCAACAAGTCTACTTTTCGTCTGCAAATGTGATTAATTTAATTAACCAATGAAATCAATTGTTACTGAAACCTCACTCCAGACAAAGTTTCACCGTACTGCAGCCATGCCCTAAATAAAAGTGCCGTTTGAAGAGAAAATATTTCAATTTTGGGTTAAAACTTAAGAAAATCTCACAGAGCAAATACTTCAATTTTGGGTGCGAGTTGCGTGTGCAAGTTGTTGGGTGCGAGCTGTTTTGGTCGCGATTTGCACGCATACCTGTGTCAGAGCTTTACAGTACACACAGAGGTAACCACTTCTAACTAAAAACACATACTGCTCAGCCAGTGAATTTCATCACCTGCCATTTAAACCCTCAAAAGCCAATAATACTTACGTTTAAACACATGCAACCACAACTTCTAACATTAATATGTAGTGGTGGTGGACCAGTTCACGCCTGGGTACCAATTCACGCCCACCCCTAGATTTATCAAAAACAATTACAGTTAAACAATAAATAACAAATGTATATGATCAATTTGATGATTATCTATGATGTGGTAAACATCTTCTCTATGAAAAATTATTACTCTTCAAGAAAATTGAGGGTGGGCGTGAATTGGTACCCGGGCGTGAACTGGTCCACCACCACTAATTCCGCGATGTAAACTAAGTGTCAAAATGATTTAATATTGTCATGAAGTGCAGGTGACGAAATTCACTGGCTGAGCAGTAAAGATAAAACAACTTACACATCTGTACAATATTCGAAGTTCTTTATCCAACCAATCTTCAATTGCTAGCCTTTTTCGTATAAGTTTCATTTGATGTGAACCGTATTTTACAGTTAATATTTTTCTTCTGTATTCTTCATCTTTTTTGTTTTCACTGAAACCAACGCCCCTTGATGAACTTGTTGAATGATTAGAACGAGAGGGTTGATTTGAATATCCAGATTTTGATGAGGAATTATTAATAGGATTGTACATAGTTGCCATGATATTGTGCCCTAGTTAATATATGTTCACACTTCACAACTCCTTTTACTTTGTAAACTTGCTACAGTTAAGGACGTCCAAATGTTAGGACGTGCCCAATTTTTGTTTACGATTCAACTTCCTGAACAACTTTATGACAGAAAGTTTTGACCGGAAAAGAAATTATTTTTGGGATTTAACTAATGCAATGCTACTATTAACTAGAATGAGAACTACACAACGCATATGATTAATATTGTTTTTATTTGACTCAACAACTTTACAACACAAAAACAAGTTATACGGAAGTAAATTTCCCATATGTATTCGACACGCATGTTCCATTCATATTGATATATCGATGGTTTCAGATGTATAGTATTTTCATTTATCAAAACGCTATGTATATTTTTGTTGGCGTTTTTTTATACACATATTTAATTTTTTATTTTTTTTATTTGGGGTTTTACATCGCTTTCAACACTGTACAGGTCATATCACGGCGGGTAGTTGGAAGGGCAGAAGAAACCAGTACTTTCAGTTCGTCAGGGTTCTGTACTGTAAACTGCCGACCAACAGCAAGCAACTACCAGCTTTCCCACTTGAGGCCGTGCCGGGAACCGAACCCCGGCCACAGAGGTGGGAGGCGAGATTAAATTATGACTATTCCTTGGCGATTCAGAAATTTTGATTTATTACATATTTCACATAAACAAACACAGTTAAGTAAGAACTTACAATTTTAATTAATTTCGTTTCTTATCTAGGCAAGTATCAAATGCCATTAAATTAAACTTGTAAAATTGTAATCTTGCCTAGGTGACATAAAAATTGTAACTTAGTCTAGATGATTTCTAACTTGCTAAGTTGCATGAGATTATAATTTGGATTTTGCTTAGGCAAATTTAAAATCCACCAGAATTTTCATTTGACCTATGAAATATATATTAAAGAAAAGTGGCTCCATTCTTATCAATTAAGGCAAATTGGACTTTTTGGAAAATCTAATTAAATGCAGGATTTAAAAAAAAAATCAGACTCCACTTCATACTCAAACTGGTTATATTATTACAAGAGTTTTGTTTTAATCTCAATCATTCCCTCTGAACAGAAAAAGATGTCTTTACTAACAATGATGTGACATTAAGTAGAAATAATTAATGCTGTTTCTTGTAACTATATCAAAACTATATTATTTGAGCTACTCATAGCTTTGTTAATAAAGTTAATGAACCTTAGATGAAGCATATGGTACCAGTGTGTACAGTAACAGCAACAAATTATCACCTATAGGTTAAAATGGAGATAAATTATACCTCAGAAAGAAGTGGTATTTATTGATTTCTCTGTATATAAATTGAAAGTTCACCCACAAACTGATCTACATAGTGAGCTTAAAGTCCACAGTGCTTGAAAAAAAAGTTTCTTTAAAATTTTGTATGTGTATGCCAGTGAGTAAGACAATCCCAACAATGAAAACTAGACATCAATCAGAGCACCCCCCACTGAGATACAGCCTCTCAAAGTGGCATATAGAATAACATCCCTGAAAACATGTGTGGAGGAGGTGTGACGAAACACCAGGAACACAAGTGCAGATTTGCTGTGGTTTTTGTTATTAATGTATTAGGAAGAATTGAATGTAACTGAACATGTAGCTGATTTAATTGCATTTGGAAGTGACTTTTTTTTTTTTGAAGTTTAACTTTAACTGAACAAGGATAATTTTGTTTGAAAAGTTTTTACAATTTTATATGACAATTAGCATTTATTCTTCAATATAAAAGCTGTCAATCAGACCCCATCTAAAACTGTCAATGATAGAGAGAGAGTGAGGATTCTGTACAGATAACATTTGAGATATTAACCATAAGTAATGTAATTGTAAGAGCTGCTTGGGTTACAGTCATACATTTATTAATGTGTATCAATCATTGTTAGTAAAGTGTTATTTTTTTTCTTTTAGCTTGGGTTGTAAAACGTTCAATGAAATTTTTTTAGTATAGTCTTTAATTTGGTTATTTCTTGCATACAATTCAACCAAAGTACATTAAAATGTTTTATAATCAACAAAGTATCGGTACACTACTCTTCTCTATGACAAACAAGAATTTCATCAAAACTCATTCTTTCCTATTGGAATAAAATTATGGAATACATTAGATGATTCTTTTAAACATGTAACTACATGACCTAGTACAGGTGATAGACATTGGAACTTGATACACTCAAATATGCGAAGAAACTGTAGTCCTCTTAAAGAACATCTTGTACATAATTTACATGTTATAGAAAATTCAACTTGTGACTGTGGCCTTTCAGTAGAAAACAATTCTTATTTTCTTTTAGAATGCAGACTACATACTCAAAATAGACAGTCAATGTTTATGAGTTTTACCGACAATAACCACTGATTTTCATTTAAATGGAGATTATAACTTGACTTTTGAACAAAAAAGGTAGTTTTTGAAGCAGTACAAGAATTTTTAAAGGAATCAGGGTGGTTTTCATAGTTTTATATTAGTTATATGTCCACAACTTCATCATTGTTATCATCTATTCATATTCTTTTGTAAATAGTTCTTCCTGCTAGAAGGCTTTGTTGATTTTGCCTAATTACCTCAATAAAATATTGTTTATGAAAAAAAATTTCATACTTTAAAAGTACTAACTTTCAGGTGCCGAGTTACATGAACATTGCAATCTGACCCCTACACAGCTTTTAAAAATAGATATCATGAAAGACACACTGTTGTCAATAAAATGTCGGAATGTGGTTCAGATCTCCAGTGTATTAAACTCTACATCCTGGTACTGAACCAGAGTGCTTAAACATTTGGTCATTTCAGCCTGCTTACTTTTAATATTGGCAGCAGTGTAGCCCAATATAAAAGAGTCTTTTACACTGAGTCTTTTACAGTGTGTTTTGACCAGCTGGTTTTATAAATTACATTAGCGCATCCAGGGGTTGGTTCAGGGGGTTCGAACCCCCCCCCCCCTTTGAAAAATAATGTAAAGGAGTTCAACCCAAGGTATAAAATTATTTCTTGAGAGTGGTGTTAAATTTACAGAAAATGCACTATATTTTTACCAAAAATTAATTTTTTTCCTGGGGGGCATGCCCCCCGACCCCCTTAGTTATGGTATGTCTGATGTGAACCCCCACCTTACTCTGATGTGATTCCGCACCTTACTTAAAGGCTGGATCTGCCCCTGAATTGTCATTGTCAGTTCTTAATGGTTAACTAGAACTAGTAATGAATATTGATTTGTTCATAATAACTAATACAATGTAATATTGACTATTGAACCTTTGGGCTAACTCTTTCTGTTCTGATAATAAGGAGTTTGGATAATCATGGGTGCCTTAAAATTTTATCACATTTTGAGAAAATGTGGACAAGAACTGGGTGAAAAACTTGCTTATCAGTTTATTTAAAAACTGACACACTATCAGAAGATGTATTGTCACACTAAAAGCTACACACTTGTTCACTATTTTGAACACAAGTTACAGTCAAATTGTAGTGTTAATTATTTTTAAAAAGAGCATTATTTGTGTGTGACCACACAATATTCCAAGTTTATTTGATAGAAGAATCTTTGCACTAAGTGTAGGAAAAAAAAAATTTTTTTTTGACTGAAGCTGACCCTTTCCAAGCCAGTTTATAAAACACTAATTTCACTTCATTTTACACTATTTTGTATTGGACACACAGAAATCAGAGTGGGAAATCGCCTTGTGTGACATGGCACAGTTTCATAGAGGGATCTGTTTTGTTTTTCCAACTGTCAGATTTAACTGGCTTTTAATGTGCTTTCTAGTGGGAGTTTGAAGATGGGACTTGGCAGGTGTGTTGTTACACACATAATCTGTACAATAATGCAAAAAAAAATTTCATGCACTGTGGTCTTTAAGGGTAAGAACGAAAATTAATATCATGCTTGGCAGAAAGATCGTCGCATTATATTGCTATAACGAAATCATCGGTTATGAACTTCCGGTGTTTCCGCCATTGCTGTTTGTTGATCTAGATATTATAAACAAACCAGTTTTTCTTGTATTTTTCGACAATAAATACAATAATGTTATATTCAATACATTAAACATATATTGCCCGTTGTAACGAAATGAAATTGCTCGTCCTAGCCCTTATCACTCTTGCCTCCTGCACCAAAGAGAGGTACGAGGATGCTGGCAGTATCACCGATGAATTGTTGCATGAATTGGAAAAACGACTCCATTCATTGCAACATGACTATAAGTCGGCAGAGGTTCCACAGGAGACTACCGCAGATTTCCGGGAAATTGAAGACTCAATAATAAAAACCTCAGATTCTCTAGATGCTGGTGCTATCTATTTGGGGTCACCTGAGAGTCCATCTAAACAGTTGTGTCAGAATGAATGTTTAAAAAATTGGACTTGCAACTTAGCTGTGTTCAAACAAAAGGTATATCAGTAAGGATGTTTGGATATTTTTGACAAAAGAGCAATTGATTGGGCCTGGTTGGGTATCCAGATCGTTTGCACCATACTGCCTTGCTACCAATTATCGCCGGCTACGAATTATCGCCACCAGAAAATAAAACGATCATATTTCAGTTATGGTTATATATTTTGAAAGCTTTTTGTTGTGTATTTGTTCCATTCACTTTGGAAATAGCTTTACCTTATTTGCTAGACTTGGGATGCTACTTTGGTGAAGTTATATCCATTTGAATTCTGTCTGGCGATAATTGGTACCCGGCGGTAATTGGTGGCAAGGCAGTAATGGATTCGCTCCAGTGTAAGATGAGATCATTTGCACCACGGAAATTTGTGGTTACAGCCGTGAGTTCTAGAGTCTAAAGTATGGAGTGGGGGAAATATGAGGCCATGATGGGGTTTCTAGCAATTGAACATGTAGCAATATTTTACAAATAAAACCTCAAATTGTTGTACTTGTAGACGTGAAGAAATAAGAAAATAGGATGGGTTTCTAGCCATATTTTACAAACAGAAGATCTAGGCAACCAGTCTACTTTTCGTCTGCAAACGTGATTAATTTAATTAACCAATGAAATTTGTTACTGAAACCTCACTCGAGACAAAGTTCTAGAGGATTAATGAATTTTGTGTTACAGCTGTGAATTCTCGAGTTTAAAACTTTAAAGTATTGATATTCAACTTCCAAGGGTGATCCCTGACCTCATATTTGATAATATGCTACCTAAATAATAATCAAAATAATAAATTATGGTGCGAATGAACTGACGATCGCATGGGGCAAATACAACACTTGTACAAAATATATCCTATTTAATACAGATTTTATAATATCAAGCATTTTGAAATTTTTGGAGAAATGGTCCAAAAACCCTGGAAAATCAGGAAATGTCATTTATCTTTTGTCAAACATGTTTGCATGTTGATTGAATGTTTAAGAAATGAAACAAAATTGTTGTGGGAACAGTTCTGTGTACACATTTGTATGATATTTGTGTTTTAAGCAAATCTCCAGTTCTATGTGGGGTCGTGCCACGGCTCTACACGCAAGTAAAGTAGAGCCGAGGTAACCACGTCTAGAGCTGCTGTGGTCACGAGATGCTTGTATCCCTATTTTCTCCTCCGGAAAATGGGTGATACTGTTTTTTAAACTTTCCATATCAAAGAACAAATTGCCCCATTTTACTAAAAAGAACAATACTGTATATGTAAGAAATTCACCTGTCCCTTTTTATTGATCCATTTCAGTGTTGGCTATTGTGTACCCATAACTTAAATTTCATATTACTTATGGTTGGTCATTTTATTATTAGATGTGTTTTGTATAGACCGAGTTTCTGTCCCGTCGCCAATTGCTTTTGAAAAACTGATGGACACAATGGTGAGGGACAGAGCTCACATGTACTTGTTATCTGTGTAAATTTTGAGTTCCCAATGGTTATGCACCCAATATCATTAATATTACCAGCGTACCCACTACCCAGTGTCTGTGTGCATAAGATTTACATCACTGCTAGAGTACCCAGCAGTTGTGTAAACTGTGAAACAGCTCTGAGGGCAATATAACTTGGGTTATTGTTACATAGTGGTCGGACCGGTTCTGAAAATAAAAAGTGGTTTTCGGGGCTTTGAAACCAAACGAAATCCGGAATTTCGAAAGTTTACAGAGATATGATAAAAAGATTTATGCTAGCGTACATGAGCTACATTTTCAATAGGAAATATGCATTCGTGAGATATTTGAAGTTTGTAAACTTCATTGAGCGTTCCGCAAGGGACGCTTGTTTGTGTATGGGAGACTTTCTGCATTTTGTTTTCCTTATAACTCTGTAACCGTTAGGCGGATTCTTTTCAAATTTGGCAGGTTTAGGCAGTAGCCTTGGGGAATTTTTTTGAATATGCTGCAGTGACATTTCAACCAATCAGAGAGGTCACATGACCAAAAATGTCTTTTTTCGATGGGGAAGCTTGTCCGGATGATAACTTGAAAGGAATTTTATCAATTCACCTGAAACTTGGCAAATACATTCATTCTATTAAAATCTGGAAATCATTAGATTTTGGCATTGATTGGTCAAGAAATGGCCGAGTAATTAATGATTAATTAATCATTACGAATTTTCCAAATAAGGAAAACACAAAAATGCTTATATCTCGAAAACGTGCTAGATAGAGCGATTTCGACGAAATTTTTGACCCACAGGATATCTCTGCGGAGTAGTTTTCCCAATTTTCAAAAAATTTTTGTCTCGCCCAAAATGGCGGCCATTTTGAATTTTCAAAATTTTCGCAAAAATTGCAAAACACAAAAATGCTTATATCTCAAAAACCGTGCTAGATAGAGCAATTTCGACGAAATTTTTGACCTGCAGGTTATCTCTGCGGAGTAGTTTTCCCAATTTTCAAAAAAATTTTGTCTCGCCAAAAATGGCGGCCATTTTGAATTTTCGCAAAAATTGCAAAACACAAAAATGCTTATATCTCGAAAACCGTGCTAGATAGAGCGATTTCGACGAAATTTTTGACCCACAGGGTATCTCTGCAGAGTAGTTATACCAATTTTGAAAAAAATTTGTCTCGCCAAAAGTGGTGGCCATTTTGAATTTTCGAATTTTTCGCAAAAATTGCAAAACACAAAAATGCTTATATCTCGAAAACCGTACTAGATAGAGCAATTTCGACGAAATTTTTGACCCACAGGATATCTCTGCGGAGTAGTTTTCCCAATTTTCAAAAAAATTTTGTCTCGCCAAAAATGGCGGCCATTTTGAATTTTCGCAAAAATTGCAAAACACAAAAATGCTTATATCTCGAAAACCGCGCTACATAGAGCGATTTCGACGAAATTTTTGACCCACAGGCACAGGGTATCTCTGCAGAGTAGTTATCCCAATTTTGAAAAATTTTTTGTCTCTCCAAAAATGGCGGCCATTTTGAATTTTCGAATTTTTTGCAAAAATTGCAAAACATAAAAATGCTTATATCTCGAAAACCGTGCTAGATAGAGCGATTTCGACGAAATTTTTGACCCACAGGGTATCTCTGCAGAGTAGCCATGCAAATTTTCAAAAAAATTTTATCTTGCCAAAAATGGCGGCCATTTTGAATTTTCAAATTTTTGCTGCAAAACACAAAAATGCTAATATTTCGAAAACCGTGCTACATAGAGCGATTTCGACGAAATTTTTGATCTTCAGGGTATCTCTGCAGAGCAGCTATCCCAAAGAGCTTTCACTTGGTGAAGTTTCAGACCCGTAGCTAATTACTCACCTACTCAAAATGAGTAAATGCTAATTATCTGAAAAACTATTGCGGATACCCAATTTTTATCAAATAACTCATTCGTGTACTTTTGGGAGAGCTTTCACATGGTGAAGTTTCAGACCCGTAGATGATTACTCACCTACTCAAAATGAGTAAATGCGAATTATCTCTTAAAAGTATTGCAGATAGCCAATTTTCCCCAAATAACTCATTCACCTACTTTTGCAAGAACTTTCACATGGTGAAGTTTCAGACCCATAGCTAATTACTCACCTACTCAAAATGAGTAAATGCGAATTATCTGTAAAAGTATTGCAGATAGCCAATTTTTCTCAAATAACTCATTCACCTACTTTTGGGAGAGCTTTCATATGGTGAAGTTTCACACCCATAGCTAATTATTTACCTACTCAAAATGAGTAAATGCTAATTATCTCTAAAAGTATTGCAGATAGCCAATTTTTCTCAAATAAATCATTCACCTACTTTTGGGAGAGCTTTCACTTGGTGAAGTTTCAGACCCATAGCTAATTACTCACCTACTCAAAATGAGTAAATGCGAATTATCTGTAAAAGTATTGCAGATAGCCAATTTTTCTCAAATAACTCATTCACCTACTTTTGGGAGAGCTTTCACTCTGTGAAGTTTCAGAACCATAGCTAATTACTCACCTACTCAAAATGAGTAAATGCGAATTATCTCTAAAAGTATTGCAGATAGCCAATTTTTCTCAAATAACTCATTCACCTACTTTTGGGAGAGCTTTCACTTGGTGAAGTTTCAGACCCATAGCTAATTACTCACCTACTCAAAATGAGTAAATGCGAATTATCTGTAAAAGTATTGCAGATAGCCAATTTTTCTCAAATAACTCATTCACCTACTTTTGGGAGAGCTTTCACTCTGTGAAGTTTCAGACCCATAGCTAATTACTCACCTACTCAAAATGAGTAAATGCGAATTATCTCTAAAAGTATTGCAGATAGCCAATTTTTCTCAAATAACTCATTCACCTACTTTTGGCAGAGCTTTCACTTGGTGAAGTTTCAGACCCATAGCTAATTATTCACCTACTCAAAATGAGTAAATGTGAATTATCTCTAAAAGTATTGCAGATAGCCAATTTTTCTCAAATAACTCATTCACCTACTTTTGGGAGAGCTTTCACTCTGTGAAGTTTCAGACCCATAGCTATTTATTCACCTACTCAAAATGAGTAAATGCGAATTATCTGTAAAAGTATTGCAGATAGCCAATTTTTCTCAAATAACTCATTCACCTACTTTTGGGAGAGCTTTCACTCTGTGAAGTTTCAGAACCATAGCTAATTACTCACCTACTCAAAATGAGTAAATGCGAATTATCTCTAAAAGTATTGCAGATAGCCAATTTTTCTCAAATAACTCATTCACCTACTTTTGGGAGAGCTTTCACTTGGTGAAGTTTCAGACCCATAGCTAATTACTCACCTACTCAAAATGAGTAAATGCGAATTATCTGTAAAAGTATTGCAGATAGCCAATTTTTCTCAAATAACTCATTCACCTACTTTTGGGAGAGCTTTCACTCTGTGAAGTTTCAGACCCATAGCTAATTACTCACCTACTCAAAATGAGTAAATGCGAATTATCTCTAAAAGTATTGCAGATAGCCAATTTTTCTCAAATAACTCATTCACCTACTTTTGGCAGAGCTTTCACTTGGTGAAGTTTCAGACCCATAGCTAATTATTCACCTACTCAAAATGAGTAAATGTGAATTATCTCTAAAAGTATTGCAGATAGCCAATTTTTCTCAAATAACTCATTCACCTACTTTTGGGAGAGCTTTCACTCTGTGAAGTTTCAGACCCATAGCTATTTATTCACCTACTCAAAATGAGTAAATGCTAATTATCTGTAAAAGTATTGCGGATACCCAATTTTTATCAAATACTCATTCATCTACTTGTGGGAGTTATCTCTTAATAGTATTGCAGATAGCCAATTTTTCTCAAATAACTCATTCACCTACTTTTGGTAGAGCTTTCACACACGAAAATGAAAAATTGTGAATATCTCGGGAAAAGCTATTTCTTCTGCTTTAATGCTCGGCGGGAGATACACACCGCGGCAGTGGTCTTGACAAAAATTTTTGTCTCCCCAAAAATGGTGGTCATTTTGAATTTTCAAAGATTTTGCAAAACACAAAAATGCTTATATCTCGAAAACCGTGCTATATGGAGCGAACTCAACAAAATTTTTGACCTGCTGGGTATCTCTGCAGAGTAGCCATGCCAATTTTCAAAATATTTTTGTCTCGCCAAATATAGCGAACATTTTTAATTTTTTAATTTTTTGCAAAACACAAAAATGCTTATATCTTGAAAACCGTGCTAGATAGAGCAGACTGCGCTGACTTTGGTTGCCACAACAGTATAAGGCTAGAACCGAAGCATTTTCTTAATACTTTAGCACCCACCTTTATATCCTTTTCGGGACGCTTTGTTTTTGATATGCAAAAACATTATCTTTTTTTTTTGCGAGCGATCCTCTAGTTTACCATGAATATAAAGCAAAATTGTAAGTTATTTCCTGAAATATATATGTTCTTTATTGTTTTGATGAAATGATAACCAGGAGAAAGCCTAATATAATGATGTTTTCAATAACCGGTACTTAAATATTCTTTGCGGATTTCGTCATTTCTGCATAAACGAAACAAAATGTGGTATACTGGTTTACTGTTCAGACCACTATTTTTACATTGTAACAAATTTAAAGGACATGTCAGAAATGAGCTGAGGGAGAAGTGCTAGAAATTTGGGTATATTAGCAGTGATATAAATGTTGTGTACATAGCTGTTGGGTATGCTAGACTGATATCACTACAAGTTATTGGACATTGGGTAAATCACCTCTCCATTTGTAATTATCCTTTGTTGTCCAACAGTTGGCCAGTTAAGCAAAAGAAGAAACTATGATACAAACAAGCATTATTTTTATACTTCTGGAACATAATATCAGTTAAACGAGTGAAAAATTATAATGCATTCAGTGCATTGTGTTCATCATAATTTGACAAATCAGACCATATACATTTACCTTGATGGTGTTCTGATAAAGTATGGTGGGAAATTTACGCTGTAACTGCATATCAGAATTATTATGAAAGTACACCTTCCTAACATAATTTTTTAATAAATGATATAAAGCAGTTTGGGATAGATGTTTAGAATAGTTAACATAATATACTTATATATTGTAGAATGGGGAGACAAGCTGCTATCTCTTCAACTGTAAAAAGCCCAGTGTTTGTTCGTTTGTTCACCATGAAGGTTTTATAACATCTGAGCTCCCAGAACGGGACACTGCAAGAAAAGGTAATCTTCTGTTACTGGTAGTGTTACAGAGTTTGCTTGGCACTAACACCAGAGAACAGTACTGCCCAGTTTCTTCTCATTATTGTTATTTTTTTTATGCATGTGTTTAATAGTGATTTATTTTTTGTAACCTAGATATCCAGCACAATTATTAACGTTAAATTATTAAAGTTGGTAAGGTTAAGTAATAATGCCTGTTTTTAACCAAAGGTGTCCAGATGGGCGGGTGTGCAGGTGCTGGGAAAGGTTTGTCCAGGCTGTATCTCAGAAACTGTAACGTGTAGAAAGTTGATACTTGGCAAGGACATTCACCTACTTTTGTGTGATCTACCACATATTGAAGTTGCAGAACTGTAGCTATTTGGATAGCTGAGTAATAGCTACTAAAATGAGTAAATGTCTTTTATCTCTAAAAGTAAATTACAGGTAGGCAATTTCTTCTAAATAAGTCATTCACCTACTTTTGTGTGATCTACCACATAGTGAAGTTGCGAAACTGTAGCTCTTTGGATAGCTGAGTAATAGCTACTAAATTGAGTAAATGTCTTTTATCTCTAAAAGTATTACACGTAGGCAATTTCTTCTAAATAAGTCATTCACATACTTTTGGGTGATCCACCACATAGTGAAGTTGCAGAACTGCAGCTCTTTGGATAGCTGAGTAATAGCTACTAAAATGAGTAAATGTCTTTTATCTCTAAAGTATTACAGGTAGGCAATTTCTTCTAAATAAGTCATTCACCTACTTTTGTGTAATCTAAACATAGTGAAGTTGTAAAACTGTAGCTCTTTGGATAGCTGAGTAATAGCTACTAAAATGAGTAAATGCCTTTTGTCTTTAAAAGTATTGCAATCAAACATTAAACTTGTTGTCACTTCTACATGGGCCTCCATCTCACAAGAAAATTTATATTCCACTATCTTTAGTACATCTAATTTATATGGCGGGAGATAAATGCATGCGTCAGAATGCTTGTTGTTTAATATTTTCTTTGATGTGCAGTTTATGAAATGAATACACTGTATAGCCTTGTCTAGCTTCTTGCAAAGTACCAGGATGTAGAAAATCGTTTGTCTTTTTCTTTGTCATCTGGTGCTCAGTGGAGTAATTTCCAACAATATAAATGTCTGGTTCTTCAACACATGACTTCCAGACATGTCCTCCAGACATACTAATAGGTTCAATAGACATTATTCAATAAACAGTCTTTTATGCTTGTGTTGGTGGTTATTCAAAACACTGGTAGAAACACCATTTACATATTTGGAAGTGACAGTTTTAATTATGTGGGTGCAAGTTTTTGCACAAATAAAAATTCAGAAAAGTGGCCTTTGTCATGAATACAAAGTCAGAAACTTAATTAAGCGTCCCTTGAAAAGGGGACGCTTATTGTTTTCACCCCCGGTTTTCAGTCAGCCGCCGCATTATCGTCTCCCTTGAATATCTCCCTTGTTATTAGGCCTATTCAAATTAGGCCTATCCATTTGGCAGTTATCTTCTATAGGCGTGGGAAAATTTTTTTACAGGCATAAATTTGACCTTTATCCAGGTCACATTATCAAAACTTCAAAAAAAATTTACTTCGGTTTCACCAGATTTCCTCAGAAAGTACCAGGTGTGGGTCAACCAAATTTGGTATGCACATTCCTGACATAAGAATCTAGGCGCCAGTCGATATTGGGATCAATCAGGCCATAATTGACCAATTGACGGGGATTTGATTATCGGTTGATAAAAAATTTGCTAAGATTAAGCCTTGAACTCGCTCATTATTGGTCCTAGAGGTTTGGGATGGTATACCGACATATAGGAAATCATGGGCTGGGAATCTTTTGGTGTGGTCATATTTGACCTTGGGTCCCCCCTTCAAGGTTAAATGAGGATAGCCCAACTTAAAAAGTGCTTATAACTCACTTATTATTGGTCCTACAGGTTTGTGATGGTAAACCAACATGTAGGAAATCATTGGCTGGGAATCTTCTGGTGTGTTCGGATTTGACCTTGGGCCTCTCCATCAAGGTCAAACAAGCATATCCAAACTTAAAAGTGCTTATAACTTGCTTATTATTGGTCGTACAGGTTTGGGATGGTAAACCAACATGTAGGAAATCATGGGCTGGAAATCTTCTGGTGTGGTCGGATTTGACCTTGGGCCTCTCCTTTGAGGTCAAACGAGCGTAGCCAAACTTAAAAGTGCTTATAACTTGCTTATTATTGGTCGTACAGGTTTGGGATGGTAAACCAACATGTAGGAAATCATGGGCTGGGAATCTTCTGGTGTGGTCGGATTTGACCTTGGGCCTCTCCTTTGAGGTCAAACGAGCATAGCCAAACTTAAAAGTGCTTATAACTCGCTTATTATTGGTTGTACAGGTTTGGGATGGTAAACCCACATGTAGGAAATCATGGGCTGGGAATCTTCTGGTGTGGTCGGATTTGACCTTGGGCCTCTCCTTTGAGGTCAAACGAGCATAGCCAAACTTAAAAGTGCTTATAACTCGCTTATTCTACCATCTGCAAAACATTAGAGAATAGTCGTAAAACATTTACATGTTTTTTACTTTCGGTGAATACTAACATAACTGACTACAGTAGGCAACATATTTTCTTTGATTAGATTTTGTTTAATATCAAGTAAAGTTTCCATTATATATGTCAACTATGGTATTATTAAACAGAACCTTTACAATGTCATTTGTCAGAGTTGAACCAGTAGAACCAAAATAGTGACACTAGTATTGGCCTTAGCTCTAGTACAAATGTAACTTTTACAACAGACAAGGCAATAAATCAATCTTTGTTATGTTGCAATATGTAAATTTTTGCAGTGGCAAGTGAATGTGAAGATATAAATTGTCTTCTGTTTTGTGCAAAATTAAGGCATTTTCCAAGTTACGGTTTGAAGCATTAGACAGCCCCAAAATCTGTCTTTCATCAGCCATGTTAAGACAACTTAAGTACAATTTAAGTACTAATTGAGCGGCCCGTCAGGGACGCTTATTTGTTTTCACCGAAGTTCTACCTTAAACTCTCAGTATGAATGGAATTGTAGCCACCTTAAACTGAAATAAGGAGGTTTTCAGCCTCCAAGTATCTTATTGTTCGACTGACCTCAGTTAAACTTTGCACACCTATAAAGGACGGCAAACCAAAGGGTTATCCTGACTTTATGGTGACCTTAAACTAATTTTGACCCCCCAAACCAAAGGGTTATCCTGACTTTATGGTGACCTTAAACTAATTTTGACCCCCCTAAAGTCATAAAATTTGAGTAAAGTCGTCTGGCTCCTTTCTTTTTCCACATCTAACGTCCCTGATATTGAAGGGATGTTCTCATATTATGGTCACCTTAAAGTTGCAATATGAATGAAGTTATGGTCACCTTACAGTGAAAAAGGAAGTTTCAGCCTCCAGCTATCTTACTGTTCAACTGACCTGAGCTAAACTTTATGCTTGGTTAAATTTTCTACACTTTTAAAGATGACAATAGGGACATTCTTATTTGCTTTCCAATACAAGTACAGTCATGGCCATCTTGACGTGAAAATTAGGGTTTTCCGCCCCTAACTGATTAACTGTTCAGTAACATCAGTTTAACTTGACATTGATTATACTTAAGTAACACTTTGTATAACATTTCACTTAAAATTCCTGTACTTAAGAGGCTTTGGCCGTCTTAACACGATAAATATATACTTCTTGCTCCCTCATTTATTTTAGCACTTTTTAAAACCACACCTGGCATATGTATACTTCAAAAATATTTATGCTCACTTTAACTTGACATTGATTTTACTTAAGTAAGATTTTGTATAATGTTTCACTTAAAATTCCTGTACTTAAGAGCCTTTGGCCATCTTTACATGATAAATATATACTTCTTGCTCCCTCCTCATTTATTTTAACACTTTTTAAAACCTCACCTGGCATATGTATACTTCAAAAATATTTATGCTATCTGGCAAACCTACTCTCTTCGTGTTTAGGATGTTATGACATCTTCAAAGACAAAAGTGAGGTATTTATGATGCACTGATGTGGTTATTAACATATTGCAACTGATCAGTGTTTGAATTGTGGGGATATAACTTATTCTTTTTTGGAAAAAAGCTTTAATTTATTCAACTTTTCTTTTGCAGAAGAAGTTGAGGATGTAGGTACTTGTTCGAAATTCACTTGTTCACATAGACTATGTCAATTGGTCAAATTTATAGACTTGACATCTTTCAGAATATAAGATGACTGTAAAAAAAGCACTCTCTCATAAACAGTTTTTCTTGTACAATATTTTATGTAGCTCCAACTAAGTGGAAATGAATGAGTTGTCTCTTTCTGCTCCCTCCTCAAACTCTGTATTTGCTTGGTGTGATATCTATCTAGAGTTACATTCATGGAAAGTCTTTCTAACCAGAAAGAACCTCCCCCCCCCCCCAACTCTCCTTTAATGCACTAACATGCAGGTGAAAAAAGATTTGCCTCTATATGTGGGGGGTGGGGGGTGGATGGAGGGAGAGTGGGTATTAGTGTGGTTTAGATGATAGATACTATTAGATAGAGATATAAATATATGTGTGTGTGCATTTCATGGAAACAAAAAAGTCAAGCTGTTTATGCTGTTCTTTAGAATGTGTATTGTTTTCTTTTACTTTCTTCCATTTTGTTTTACACTTGTACATTTAATAAAATTAAGCTCAAGTTGGAAATGAATTTTGGAAATTCTCCTTTTGTGCACTACCATGCAGGTGAAAAAAATATTTGCCTCTATATGTGGGGGGAGGGGGGTGGATGGAGGGAGAGTGGGTATTAGTGTGGTTTAGATGATAGATAGAGATATAAATATATGTGTGTGTGCACTTCATGGAAACAAAAAAGTCAAGCTGTTTATGCTGTTCTTTAGGATGTGTATTCTTTTCTTTTACTTTCTTCCATTTTGTGTTACACTTGTACATTTAATAAAATTAAGCTCAAGTTGGAAATGAATTTTGGAAATTTTAATGCATTAATATTCCTCAGATCATGCACTAAATCACTTATAACTTGAAAAGCCTTGTGTTTAGAGCATTTTGCTCAAATGTTATTTTTCCATAACCTTAAGCATTTTTCATAAAAGCCGGTATCTCGTTTTGGGAAAAAGCGCACACACCTGTGCTATAAAATTTATCATGTACATTCTACACCAAATTTAGAAGGTCAGAAAGGATTTTCTCATCAATCGGACCATAGACATCTGAATGGTAGGCGTTTTGTTTTCATAAACTTTGTAAAAATGGATACTTGGTCCATATCTCAGAAATGGTCAGGATTTTGGCGTTTTGTTGCAATAACTTATTCAGCAAATCACAAAGTACAAATTACAAATATCTTCTTGAAAGGGTATCCCTTCAGCTGTACTCTGGACCAGTTTAAAAGCAGGATTTATGGCTGTAAGGTTTCTTGCTGAAATAGTTGTGGCCTTTATGGCTTACAATATGGATTCTTATCAAATTACAACATAGGTTAACCCCTCTGTAAGGAGGTGATTGCAGTTAGATGCACTAGGAGGGGCAGAAATGTAATTACAAGAAAAACACAACGCCTGTCATAAAGGAAACCAGGGATGAACAGCCAGGCAAAAGAGTGAGAAGCACCAGCAAAACCTTATAAGAGAAACTTACGTACCTTTGTACAGCTAAGCAAAATGGGTAAAAGACTGTGAATTTTTGACAGGCATTGGCGACTATAAGACTCAAGTGGAAAAATGAAGATGCCTCTGAAGTTGTAATGTGAACCTGTAGTGTTATGATACTTGAAAGAACTTTTTTTCTTAGGAGGTGTTTTTCCTGGTCACAAATTATTCAGGAGGCATTCATTCTAGGAGGTATATTTCCTAGGAGACATATTTTCTAGGAGGCATTTTTTCCGTGCATCGGACATACATTCTTTTGAGAAGTAAATTTCACACCTACAATTTCTCTTCTGCCAAGCTGTGGTCGTTCTTTCATTTGTTAAATATAGTAACATACACAATGCAATAAACTTTACATTTTCTATTCTTTATCATGCATATCTTGACATCTTTTACAGATTACTTCGCACTTTTTCATCAGGGCCGCTTTGTTTTTGTCAGCAAAAATATTTTTCTAGTTTAAATGGTATTGGTCTGATATTCACTTGCACCGTTGTACAGGTAATCTTTGAATGTGAAAAAGGAAGTAGAACATATGCCCATGAATGCCAAGGCAAGCAAGTACCAACCTTATGACAGTTTGACTTATGATGTAATCTTGGAACAAGGCCTTCACATTATTGGCTTACTGATCATACAATATTTATAAATTCTGTTTTATTGAATAATTTAAAGTCAATTGTATTATTCATGCAAGTTAACCATATAGAAATAAAAGACAAATTTGCTTTAACTCTTGTATCAGAAATCTACTTATATTTTTGATATTGAGAACTATGACTTATAGCTCACCTACCATGTCTCGTATAATCTTATTTTACAAATTTGAAGCTTACTTCACAACATTCAGCTTTTCACCTGCAAATTGTCTCACCCTTAATAATTGTTGATCACTGATTTTTCTTATTTAATGTTCCTCAGAATCTGTTTAATGTTTCTTTGAATCTGGGGTCCAGTCCATCCATACTTCAACCCAGTGACTATCTTTAGATAGAGCTTAAATACTAGAGAAATATTATTAGAGTTAGAATTACCTAGTGTTGATTACTAGATGCAAATAGATGCAACAGAAACTAAGCCAACTATATATTTGAAAGTGTCATGTATATGTCACAGTGGAAACTCCAATCCAGTGCCATTTCTAATTCCCCTAGTGGTAGTTCCAATTGGAACTACCACTAGTGCTACTTCCAATTGGAACTACCACTAGTGCCATTTCTAATCCTTTGCTGATAAACAACAATTAGAAGTAGCACTAGTGCTAGTTCCAATTCGAACTATCACTAGAGGAATTAGAAATGGCACTAGTGGTAGTTCCAATTAGAACTACCACTAGGGGAATTAGAAATGGCCCTGACTCTTGATATGACTTCTCATGAAGAAGTTCATCATTGATCACAAACTGTTTATTTACATACAGTAAATGATAATACATACAGTATTCACATACAGTAAATGACAATACATACAATACACAATATGACGTCATTTCACAAGTTTTAATGTTTTATATCACTTGAGGAACCACTGGATTGGAAGTCTTCAGACAGTATAGCACATTTCTGGCACTAAGTTTTTGTACTTTAAAGTTTTTTGAAACCCAGTACTTAAAGAAGCTACAACTTGGTCATATTTGTGAAACTTTAGTTAATAACTATTCACTGTTGTTTCCAAAAGTTAAACTGACCATTGCCTAGATGGGCTGGTCTTATATAGACACAGTAGCACAGTTAATTACAGAAATGTATTCCTTTGATGGGCCCCTTTTATGTGTTCTAAAGAAAGATAGATCAAAATGATGACATGGATTACCTGCATAACTATAATCTAGAATATTAAAGCAAATTGCTGCTCTGGTGAGAGCTGCACATATGAGCAGATATCACAATTAAAGGGACAAAATGGGGTAATTGCAATTCAGATTAGAAATTAGTGTTGTCACAAAAATGTTGATTGATGATTTTAGAAATTACACCTTTCAAAGATTTAGTGCCATTTCTAATTCCCCTAGTGGTAGTTCCAATTGGAACTACCACTAGTGCTATTTCTAACTCCCCTAGTGCTGCTTACAATTAGAAGTACAACTAGTGGTAGTTCCAATTGGAAGCAGCACTAGGGGAATTAGAAATGACACTAGTGGTAGTTATGTCCACCCCACTGGGGGGTGGACATATTATTTTTGCTTTTTCCGGCGTCCGGCGTCCCACTTGGTTTCCAGACATTTTAGGCAACAGTTCTTATCCTATCTTTACCAAATTTGGCATGCAGGTTTATTGGGTTAATAGCTTGTATGGGATTGCTTTTGGTGATGATAGCTCTATAGCTAACTGAGTAATAGCTACTTTGCTACTTTTGAGTAGCTCTTTGGTTTCCAGACATTTTAAGGAATGCTATTAAGCCTAGCTTTCTGAAATTTGGTATGGAGGTTCATTGGGTTAATAGCTTGTATGGGATTGCTTTTGGGGGGAATTGCTTCATAGATGAGTGAGTAATTAATTAAATAAATGAGTAATTAGCTATTTTGAATACTGAAAAAGGCAAATGTGCTCATATTTCGACCCACAGGGTATCTAAGGAATGTACTCTTTGCAATTTTCAAAAAATTTTCCCCTCCCCAAAAATGGCGGCCATTTTGAATTTTCGAATTTTTGCCAAAAATGGCAAAACACAAATTTGCTTCTATCTCCTTAACCGTGCGAGATAGAGCGATTTCGTCGAAATTTTCGACCCACAGGGTATCTAAGGAATGTAATCTTTGCAATTTTCAAAAAATTTTCCCCTCCCCAAAAATGGCGGCCATTTTGAATTTTCGAATTTTTGCCAAAAATGGCAAAACACAAATTTTCTTCTATCTCCTTAACCGTGCGAGATAGAGCGATTTCGTCGAAATTTTCGACCCACAGGGTGTCTCAGGAATGTAATCTTTGCAATTTTCAAAAAAATTTCCCCTCCCCAAAAATGGCGGCCATTTTGAATTTTCGAATTTTTGCCAAAAATGGCAAAACACAAATTTTCTTCTATCTCCTTAACCGTGCGAGATAGAGCGATTTCGTCGAAATTTTCGACCCACAGGGTGTCTCAGGAATGTAATCTTTGCAATTTTCAAAAAAATTTCCCCTCCCCAAAAATGGCGGCCATTTTGAATTTTCGAATTTTTGCCAAAAATGGCAAAACACAAATTTGCTTCTACCTCCTTAACCGTGCGAGATAGAGCGATTTCGTCGAAATTTTCGACCCACAGGGTATCTAGGGAATGTAATCTTTGCAATTTTCAAAAAAATTTCCCCTCCCCAAAAATGGCGGCCATTTTGAATTTTCGAATTTTTGCCAAAAATGGCAAAACACAAATTTGCTTCTATCTCCTTAACCGTGCGAGATAGAGCGATTTCGTCGAAATTTTCGACCCACAGGTTATCTAAGGAATGTAAGCTTTGCAATTTTCAAAAAATTTTCCCCTCCCCAAAAATGGCGGCCATTTTGATTTTTCGAATTTTTGCCAAAAATAGAAAAACAGGAATTTGCTTCTATCTTCTTAACCGTGCGAGATAGAGTGATTTCGTCAAAATTTTCGACCCAACCAATGCAAAAAGGCATGAAGCTGAAATAATTTACATCTACACTAATAAATATTTAAGCATCATTGATATATTTTACAAATGAAACAGGGTCTTGTAAGACTACTGTACAATTTTGGCAAAAGGTTCATGGGGTGGACATTACACATGATAATGTGTGTTCTTCTATGCTATCCTGTTTCTATTCGCATCTACTATCAACAGTGCGTCCTATTTCTAGTTCCAATTGGAAGTAGCACTAGTGGTAGTTCCAATTGGAACTACCACTAGGGGAATTAGAAATGGCACTGGATTGGAGTTTCCACTGTGACATATGCATACAAACCTTAACTAACTGTACGTAACATGTGTCAATGAAATCCCATACATTCAGCATCAATTTCTACCATAAATGAGGCAGAAATTAAAACTCAGCATGGAACAGTGTTGTCTGGTGTATTTATCACAGACAGTCTCATTATAAATTTGGTATTAAAGTAAAGGGGCATGAAGTAGAAAATATATGGTATATGTAGTGATCAGTATTTATCTTCATTTGTAGGTCACTGTTTAAAATTTATAATGAAAAAGCCATGCATGGGGATTGTATGTCTTTATGATGAGATACAGTTTATTTTGGATCACAAAAAAGTATTCTTCTGGTGGCTCTACACGTGAAAGCATGTGGACAGTAACAGTTTCATAGATGGCAGACACCACATGACTAATTTAATAAATTTGTTTGGGTTCTGCAAATCTATTTAGAATTTCTCCCTCAGAAAAGATTATTGCCTAATCTGTTAGGATTTTTATTTGTAAATCTATCATAAAAATAGATTTTAACAGTCTTGGTAAATTACATTATTCTATTCAAAAACACTATTAAACATCTTGAACGTTATTGGGTACTAAACGGTACTGAGCTCTCTCATTGTTACACTTGTGGTATATGTATATTGTTATCTAAACACAATAAATTGATATCTATTATTCTGGGTTAACTCAATCTTAATCTAAAGATTTGACTTTGTGATTGTCTGAACGACAGTCACTGTTCCCTTGTTAAATGTTGTCCGGGCTCTTGAATTTTGTGAGGTGTTACTGTAGAAGGTTGACACTTGGTAGGGACATTGGTTAGGGGGTGTAGGTGTGGATCATGATGTAACCTTCAACTTTGGCTCTGCCACAGTGTGTTCACCTACCATATGTGAGACATCTTTCTCTTGTGATAAAGATATATGGATTGCTGCAACTGATTATTATATGTCCTTTTACATAATTGTACTATTTCTGTTGACATCTATTCTCCGTTACTAAATTTTACAATGCCAAAAATTGTTAGTTTACTGATTGATGCTGTCATCTTGCTGTTGAATTGTCTTGTTTTAATACTTCAGCTTTACATACATTGTCTTTCTCTTAGACATTATTATATCCCCAGACGAAAGTCGGGGATATATTGGATTCAGGTCCGTCGCGCCGCCGCCGCCGCCGCCGTAGAAATTTCCTTGTGGACGCGATAACTCAAAAACAAATTAATATTTTTTTTTCAAACTTGGTACACATGTTAAGGGTGCCCAAAGGAAGATCCCTATTTTAAGGTGACCTTAAACTCCCAGTAAAAAAGAACTTATGGCCACCTTAAGGTCAGAAATTGCACTTTTGGCCACTTAGAGCCCTGTAGGTCACAAACTATGATGCTCAGCTGGCTGAAATTTTACCTGACAACACATTAATATGTTCTTAGTACATGTGCCGAAAATCATGACTTTAAGTTGAGGAGAAAATTGTGTTTGAGGCCCATAAATACCCCCACTTAGGGATTTTTTGCTATACTTTACACATATTTTGCCCTATAATTTGGAAGTGATAATTCTGATGAGTCTCAAACTGCGCTAGGTATAACTTTGATATGTAATCCTTGTCTGTAGAAAATTTTAGGGCTGTAGGTTTACCCAAAGGAGTCGACTTAAGGTCTCAAAAGTGCCCACAGAGACCCAATTTATGCACTTTTTGCCACTTTCAAGCACTGTAGCTTTCAAACTATGTCTCTCATCTAAGTTAAATATCATCTGGGAATATATCTATGTGTTTTCTTATATGTGCCCCAACATTTAGGCCTTTAATAGACAGTTAACCTGTGTATCAGGACCATAAACACCCACCCGAGTGACCCTTATAAGACATTTTTCACATCTTTTTCCCTGTAACTTGGAAATGGTAAGTCTGAGAAGTTTCAAACTGTATTAGATATATATTCTGTGTGTAATCTTAGTATGTAACAGATTTTAAGTCTGAAGCTTTAATTTTGAAGGTCAAATTGAGGTCTCTAAAAGGCTCCCAAAGACCCAATATTTGGACTTTTTGCTACTTTTAAGCCCTGTGACTGTCAAACTATGTGACTGATAGAGCTCAAATCCTATCTGAGAAGATATTAGTATGTTATTTTTATATGTGCCAAAAATTAAGGCTTTAAGAAGACATTTAACCTGTGTATGAGGACCATAAATCCCCACCCGAGTGACCATTTTTAGACATTTTTCACATATTTTTCCCTGTAACTTGGAAATGGTAAGTCTAAGAAGTTTCAAACTGTATTAGATGCATATTCTATGTGTAATCTTAGTATGTGACAAATTTTAAGTCTGAAGCTTTAATTTGAAGGCCACATTTAGGTCTCTAGAAGGCCCCATAAAGACCCAGTATTTGGACTTTTTGCCAATTTTAAGGCCTGTGACTGTTAAACTATGTGACTGATAGAGCTGAAATCTCATCTGGGAATACATTATTATGTTCTTTTTACATGTGCCAAAAATCAAGGCTTCAAGTAGACATTTAACCTGTGTATGAGGACCTTTAACACCCACCTGAGTGACCCTTTTAAGACATTTTTCACATATTTTGCTCTGTAACTTGGAAATGGTAAGTCTGAGAAGTTTCAAACTTTATTAGATACATATTCTATGTGTAATCTTAGTATGTAACAAATTTTAAGTCTGAAGCTTTAATTTGAAAGCCACATCGAGATCTCTAAAAGGCCCACAATGACCCAATATTTGGACTTTTTACCACCTTTAAGCCCTGTAACTGTTAAACTATGTGATTGATGGAGCTGAAATCCCATCTGGGAATGCATTATTATGTCCTTTTTACATATGCCGAAAATCAAGGTTTTTAGTAGACATTTAACCTGTGTATGAGGGCCATAGACACTCGCCCAAGTGCCTTTTTTGACATTTTTTCCGTATTTTGCCCTGTTATTTGGAAATGCTTAGTGTGACAAGTCTTAAACTGTATTATATATGATTTTTGTTTGTTATGTATGTCCCCCCAAAAAGTTTCAGATCTGTAGTTTAATTGCTAAGGTCTCTTTAACAATTGTAAAATGCTCACAGAAACCCAATTTATGGATATTATGCCACTTTAAAGCCCAGTAACTGTCAAACTATGTGGGTTATAGAGCTGAAATCTTTGAATTTTTAAAAGGAAATGCCTGTCTATTTAAATTTTGAATATTAATAATGTTATGGCTATCTTAGTCTTTTAAGAACTTATTTTTGTGTGTTATACCTCTGCTTGCTGAGTTTTTCACTTTTTAAAATGAAACTGGTGAAACATATTGAAGTAGACAAAATGGACACTTTAAGTGAGCTTTAAGTCCCAATATTAATGAAATTATATCCTTATGTAGTAAAACTAGGGGATTTTTAACCCTCAACTAGCCCAGTTTTATTCAACTTGCCTCAGTTAATTTTGGCACAGCTCCTACAGTTATGAACTCATTTCAGTTGATAATCACATACTTAAAATTCTCAATTCTTTTTGTATTTGAGTACCCCTTTTATATAGATTGTTTGTTTACCATTTATGCTCAACCCACATCCCCCCACCCGGATTCCCCCCACCCACCTCTGGGACCTCCAGCTATATTGAGTGACACTAAATAAACAAAGGTATTTAATGATATCAGATGAGAAACAAAGAACTCAATGGGGTTGCAGATCTTGTGTAATAGTGAGAGAGGTGTGGAGAAGGGGAGAGGGGTGGGGGTGGGAGGTGGTGGGCTTCATTACATATAACACAAAGGGGAGTCAGAACTGAGATTGTGTCACATATTTAGGTTGCATATATATGGACCACATATATAGGTATAGAGGAAATGAATAACTGAAAACAATTTGCAAATTCTAAAAATAATATAATAAAATAATAATATAAATAATTTTTTTTTAAATAATATTTTATTTGTGAACAAATATAGAAACAGATATGCGCTTTTGGGATTATGAACTTTAGAATGGACATTGAATCATCAATCATTTAAATACTTTGAAGGAAGATTGAAAAATATGATGAGTTGAGTTAAAAATAATATTTTATTTGTCAACAAATATAGAAACAGATATGCTCTTTTGGGATTATTATTTTAGAATGGACATTCAATCATCAATCATTTAAATACTTTGAAAATAGGTTTAGAGTTATCATTGCAGGAAGATTGAAAATATAATTTGAGTTATGTATTCGGCGTCTGGGGATACACCATCTTCCTTGGGGAGATATAAACAGAGTAGATTGATGTGCTGAAGTTCATATAATAATGGGTAATTATGTTTTAAAAAATTCCCGATCAAAACCTGTGGCGTGAGTGATGACCTGTCTGGGGATATGTTGGCGCCGAGTTGGCCCAATCTAGTTTTCTCTGCTTAAACATTATTTGGACGTTTATATAATTGACACTGCTCTGAAAGTATCCCGATCTTTGTACTGTTTCACTACTTCTATATCTCATGGTGTTGAAAAATATTTCCCCAGGCTGTGGGGTACAGGCGTCTCTGATGCTGTTTTTCTTAATACAGGCAATGCTAAATAATGTATAAGGGATACTTTTAATGAAAATGTTTTTCTTTTCACTTATCATATTTTGGGTAAAGGAAACCAACAGAGCATATATAAATAGTCAGAAGCTATTTTATTGACTATACAGGTGCATCAAGTGAAGATGACCTTAAAGATCTGGCTGCATTTAAACCAGACACTACAACTGTGACCACAACATCCACAACTCGAAAACCCACAACAACAACAACTATGACAACAACAACAGCAGTTCAAACACAGCCGCCTAGACAGGAACCAGGTATATAATCATAACGGACATATTGGATGCATCTTTTCTCAGCATCTAAATTGTGTATAATATTTTCACATTTCGTATGACTCTTCCCCGTCTTATATATTGATAGCAAAGTCATACATTTTAATATTGGGTGAATCAGTTGATAGTTGGTAGAGACATTGGTTAAGGGTTGAAGGTGTGCAACCTCATGGTGTGACCTTGATTTGACCTTTGACCTGGCCGTAGTGACCTTGACCTATAAAATCTTGTCCAGGCTATATTTCTGAAAGCGTAAGGTGTAGAAAGTTGATACTTGGTAGGGACATTGGTTGGGAGTTGTAGGTGTGCATCATCATGATGTGATCTTGATTTGACCTTTGACCTTGCTGTAATGACCTTGACCTATAAAATCTTGTCTGGGCTATATCTCAGAAACTGTAAGGTGTAGGAAGTTGATACTTCGTAGGCACATTGGTTAGGGGTGTAGGTGTGCATCATAGTTTTTAGTTTACTGATTAATGCTGTCATCTTGCTCTTGAATTGTCTTGTTTTAGTACTTTATCTTTACGTACATTTTGTTTCTCTTAGATGTTATTTTCTCTACTTAAACATCATTTAGACCTTAATATAACTGACACTGCTCTGAAAGTATCCCGATCTTTGTCCTGTTTCACTACTTCTATATCTCATGGTGTTGAAAACTATTTCCCCAGGCTGTGAGGTACGGGCATCTCTGATGCTATTTTTGAATACTCAGTCACCCAGTCATAGTCCCAAATTTAATATGATAAACTTTCTCCTTAAATTATTATTTTCGAGTATGATTCGAATGCTCTGTCACCCTGAGTACTTTTCTGTGAAATATTTAACCCAATAAAGTTAAAGTGTACAGAAATAATTTGCTCATATAGAAGTGAGAATATATATCTTGTAAATATGAAAAAACCATATTAGTAAGAGTTTATAGATGTAAATTACAAACTTCTGTTAAGTAAATATTTGAAAGTAAAAGTTAAAGGTGAATTGGTAAGTCTGAACAAGTTATTATGATTTAAAAAAATAAATCATTTCTTTATGAACAACAAATCGTAACAGAAGTTTCAATGAACCTTTCAAGGTAAAAATATTTCAATGCAATGAAAATTTGTTATTTTGAGAAAATTACAATGTTGAGACAAAAAATACTTAAAGTGAGAATTTGTAGTTTTAAGTGTGTTTGCTTTGTACATAACAGCAACTAACAGGGAGTGAAGTTGGTGAAAATAAAACATGGCAGTTCTTCTCAAAGTAATCAACAAAAAATGTTGAAATCTACAAGTATGTGAGATAAAAGTCAATAGCTGCTTAAGATTTGGGGTTTGTTAACATTAGATGATAGGAGAGGATTATTGTGATCAGTATCGTTCTGTCTTTTTGTCCTTCTTTTTGTACATCTTCTTCCCCTTATAACTCAAAAATTAGAACATCAATCAAGTTCAAATTTGGTGGGCAGATACTTTATGGGATACACACACATAATAAGTGTAAACTAGTGCCGATTTTTAGGCGGGTTGCATGTAACCAACCTGCCTATTAGATTGATGTGTCCGATCACATTTTTCATTTCTGGACTCTAACTCGAAAACGGTTTGTCCAATCGAATTCAAACTTGACAGGGACATAGATCATCATCATAGCTAGGTTCCTTTCGAAATTGGTGTAATTCCGTCTGTTCATTTGTCCGTTTTTTGTCCGCTTGTCCGTCTGTCCACATTTTCGTTTGCGGACTCTAACTCGAAAATAGTTTGTCCAATCAAATTCAAACTTGACAGGGAGATAGATCACCATCATAGCTAGGTTCCTTTCGAAATTGGTGTAATTCTGCCTGTTCGTTTGTCTGTTTTTTGTCCATTGGTGTGTTCGTCAACATTTCCGTTTCCGGACTCTAACTCGAAAACACTTTGTCCAATCGAATTCAAAGTTGACAGGGAGATACATCACCATCATAGCTAATTTGCTTTTGAAATTGGTGTAATTCCGTGCTTTCGTTTGTCCATTTATATCATAGATACAATTATATAACCTAGATTACAAGTTTTATGTTTCTTAGCATGTCTGACACATTCAGCTTAACTGGGTGACCTAACATTTCCTTGTTTCTAAATTTAATTACAGCAGTCGCTAACCTTACTGCTGCCTGCGCAACCCGCCTTTTGGGACATCTTTGACGCTCTTGTTCATTAATATTTTGGAAACTATGTACCAGAAAGTTATTATTTCAGCCCATCTGCTTGTGTTTATTGCATAGAAATCCATGCAGAAACAATGAAGAAATCACAAATTAAAAATAAAGGCTTTTATATTCATAATAGATGTTACCATGTAAAAGTACTTGATCTTCAAATATCATCTCTATGTATAAGAAGCCCAGCATTTTGCAAATGTATTTGCTATCTACACAAGTCTACCCTACAATAATTATTTTGAAGTATTGCTGTTCACTATCTCCCTACACAGTTTCATGTGTAAATTATATTAGATTGGTCACATTGAGTCGAGTTTTGGCCTCTGAGTGCATCTTGTTTGTAATATTTTACATTTTCCCACAATTATATGTGCTGACATTCGGTATTGCAGTTGTGAATTTTTGTCACTCTTTTTAAGTAAAATGGTATTGATACAGATATACCGGTGTTACTGACCCTGCCCAAATCCAAAGTAAAGTAGATCTTAAGGAACTAAAATGTAATATTGCGACACCAGATTATAAAAATCTTTGGACATTAATTGATATGACTTTTAGCATTGCATTTTACCATACTTGTGATGTAAGTCAGTTGTTATTGACATTGCAGTGCCACTTTTTAGTGAGTGTAAGTCTCACAAAGACTGTGCAGGATCTTACACCCAGTGTCTGGCTGGTTACTGTGTCTGTCAGGAGAATTACCACCCTCAGGAGAGCTTGTGCCGTAAGTAATAGGGACCACACAATTCCTCAGACATCTCTGCAATCATTGGTAATGGATGTGATGGATGTTGATCGACCATAAAATTTAATAACCGATATTTGAAAGTTGTCATATACAATTATTCCCTTATATATCTTTCTCCTGTATTTCATATTTTCCATTTTCAGTACTTAATGTTTTTTTATGTTAACTGCCATATTTACAAGACGTGCCTTCCAGGAAGATGGTACTAAACACCAAATGTTAAGACATATCAATTTGTATCTCGTCCTAGAAATTGTAGTATGATATATTAGCCAACAAAATAATAAAATCTAGCAAACAATTGATTGTTAAATTGACCTAAAAATTTTGTGGAGGGTCCCATTACTGGTACACAGTTTCATCAAGTGTGAACATTACAAAATCGACTGTTTTAAGATATCCTGTTGGATTCAGGTTTTTTAACATAATTTTGATGTCTTGTGCAAGTGAGAATCCAAGGCTTCACATAAATTCATATGAACAGCCACCTAGAAAACTAGATATAATAAAATTTTAACATTGATGTAAAATTTTTGTTACTATAGACTGTATTTAATTTGGAAATAACAGTACAATGAATGCATGCTGATGTGTTAGCCTGTGTAGTTTAGTATGTTAAATTGGCCAAAAGTTTAGAATATTCAATGAAAATGAAAGAAACCATTAGCAATTTTAAATAGCGTTATAATTAAACAGCTTCATTCAGATAGTCCAAGACAAGTCATACAATATCAGATTTGAGAAGAAAATGAACAGATAAGTCATTTTCTTGATATCAGGTATAGTTGTGAATTTAAAACTCCTCACACTACTTGTAAATGTGCACGTATATTGCAGGACCAGACTGTACAAAGTTTCAGTTTGAGTGTTCCAATGAAGGCCAGCCTTTGTTATATCCTCAGTGTATTGCCATTTATGACAAATGTGACGGCATAGAGCATTGCCATGATGGGTCAGATGAACAGAACTGTGCCAAGGAAACAGGTGAGAATCTCAACTGTTTTTATGAGATTAAATTACGATACAGTTCTGCAACAGCCAAGAAAAATTTCGTTTAAGTTGTTCAAAATAAGTGAACATAAAGATAAAATTATCCAACCAGTTTTTTTTTTAATTTCCAGTATTTTACCACAAGAATATGAAAATAGTACATGAAAACATAAAATACAAAGTATTGCTGCAGTACTATTTTCACATTTTGGTTTATTATTACATGTCGTACCCATTTGATAACATAATGCAACTTAAAAAAAAAAAAGTTTTATTTTTCAATTTTGGGAAAGGTTTCGAAAAAAGCAAACAATTATAACACTGTATGGAACACCAAATGTGATATTAACACTATATGCAAGATCAAATGTGATATTAACACCAGCTTCAAGCATTTCGCACTTTTTGGTGAAGTTATTACCATGAATTTGATCAGGGATCAATGGTTGAGTCCGACTGATTCAGCCAGGTTTGGAAAGAGTTCATTCCATTAGAACTTTAAAGGTTATGGTGCTGTTTCGTTATACTAATAAAATTGTTTATCATGGTATTACCTCAAGACCAGAGTGGGAAATCCCAGTTTTTCTCAGTCAGCAACTTTGTTTATGTTGGTGAGTGTTTGTTGAGCTTTTGACTAATAATAACCCTTTTAGTGTGTGGTGATTTTTAATGTTGAGTTGTTTTACTTGCATTGCTAGTAGTATATAAATTATCAATTATAGTTGTTCTAAAGTAAATATACTTACAAAATACAAAATAGTAAGTATGCTTCAGGTCATTGGGAAAGATGTTGTATTAGATATTGTTACATAAAACAATTGTAGTTTTCAGTATGATCTGTACCCCAAATAGTTGAATTATTTTGCTTTCCAATGTAACTTACTGTTAAAACTGTGGGAGTAATTTATGTAAACTCAGTGTTCGCTCTCGAGCGCGATTTCGCGAGTTTGTACACACTCCGGGGCGAGTTGTCGCAAAACCAACTCACCAACGCGTCTGTGCTATCGCTACCAGGCGAAACCCTCAAAACTGACTGAAGAAATTCGTCTATTATTGGAAGCGACGACGTATATATTTCCTCATAGAAATGGATGAGAAAAGCATGAATGGAAGTTTATTTTATTTTATATATCCAGCTAACAGTAATTCACGCGAGAATTCGGGTATTCTCGCGAGATTTCCGTGCTTTTTGTCGATTTTAATCTCGTCTTCTGCATATCGTGTCACAGGCGAAACAGTCGAAGCAACTACTGACCAAAGAAATTTGTCTATTATTGGAAGCGACGACGTACATATTTCCTCATAGAAATAGGTGAAAAAGACATGAAATTGAGTTTATTATATTTGAGACATCGAGCTGACAGTAATTCACGCGAGCATTCGGGTATTCTCGCGAGATTTCCGTGCTTTATGTCTAATTTTTAACTCGTCTTCTGCATACTGTGTCACAGGCGAAACAGTCGAAACAACTACTGACCAAAGACATTCGTCTATTATCGGAAGAGACAAAATATATATTTCTTTAAAGAAAAGAGAAGAAATGCAATTTATTTATTTATTTGATGAATCCAGATAACAGGAAAATAAAAAAAAATAAAAAATAGCGCCCAGCCATTAAGCCATTAAGATGTGGTTTAGAAGTGAAATTAAAAAAAAAATGACAAATAAACAGCATTAATATAAATAGTTTATTTATTTGAACTTTTAGTTTAGCATTTATTTCTTCTTATTTAAATAATGAAGATTTTATGCAGTCCCAAATTGGAACTACGTAAATATTTCAAAATATCTTGACGCAAAACATGTCTCACATTTTTTCGCAGTTGTCTCGCCTTTTCAAGTGAAGGGAGAAAGTCTGTCTCGCATTCATTTTTGACGAGAGCGAACACTGTAAACTATCTGGAAGGTATCACTTTAAATACAACAAAAATTACATTACCTTTCTCCTGACCTTGGGGATGAAGTAGTACTTGTGTATATTGGATTGGTTTGCTGAAAGGCATGCATATTTTTAGGGGTGAATTTTAACGTTTCTTTGTGTTTATTAGTTTCACCTTGTAATAAAAGCGTTACATACAAAGACATGTTTATAGATTGTAATTTCTATGACATATTGCAAAGTACCGTTAACTTGTTAATTTAATTACTTGTTTAATTAATGCTGCTAATATACAGAAGGAAGGACTGATAAGCTCAGTAATAGTGGGAAAATAAGTAATCCCAACATGGCAAATCCACAACTGAAACCAACTCAAAACAATCCAGGGTATTCAAATTCTGGAACATACGATACATTCTCAAAAGATAGAATAAACAATCCAAATCCTCCATACTACGTATTACCCAACATGCCTGACATGTCCTACTATGATAGTGATTATAGAGGACTGAATCATGCATCCTCACAAATCACAGGGGATCATTCAGATGTTTTCCCAATTGCCAACTCCCAGATAAGCCATTATGGACAGAGTGGAGCAGAACACATGAGACCTCAATCAGATGCACCCAGTCAACAGAAAGTGTATAAGACTGCCACTGTTGTTAAGGATCAACCTAGTCCTATACAAAGGCCAGAGGAAATGGAGCCACAGACCAACAGTAGGCATGAGGATTGGAACCAGCCAAAACTAGAGAACCATGTAGTTAAAGAGCAGGAACCTGTAGCTGTAGAAAACACACCTGAAAAAACACTGCAACGTGTCCGGCCTTACCCTTCAGCTGGAACAGAGAGACCAGTGGAAAGCAGATTAAGGATTTCAGTGCCAGAAAAAAACACTGGCTCACTGCAGCAGCAGGAGCAAGCAGAACAGGTTCATGGGTATGAGCAGTATAATAATCATCCTCATCAGATACAGAGAAAACCTGGTGTGGAGAGTATGAGACCTCAGAATAAAGAAGATCCAAGACCAGTATCGGGTAATATGGAGAAACAAGAATTAGTTCATGATGGTCAGTCAGATATTCAGCAACCGGGACCATACTTAAAAAATACAGCCATAAAAAGTAAAGAGTATCAAAATGGTGGGAGTGCTAGTGGTTGGAAACCAGATGTAGGTGGTTCAAGAGTGAATAGTGATGCTTCACAAGTAAAAAGTGGGGACTATGGGAACTATAACATTTATGAAAGTAATAAACATGATTATAATAACAATTTTAATCAGAATAATTATAATCCTGTATTGGAGCAACAGAAACAACACCTGGAAATGTTTGAAGGTAATTCTTCACCGATTGTCCGACCACAGGATAATGAAAAGCAGGGTTCAATTCAGCAGAATGTGTATGCTGGTAGCTATATGAATGCTGGTAGTGGACAGAGGCCTTTATCTCAAAGTAACAGAATAGGATACCATTCATCAGGCTCTCTTACAACCCTACCTCCGCCTGTGAAAACTGTTACCAAAGCTAGGTTTGATCAGCCAGCGTATAAACACAGTATGAGCAGTAAAATCAGTGGTAAGTCACATCCTGGATACTCTACTGAAGGTGGTATAGTTAGGGGAGGGAATGAGGAGAAACACAGAAAAATAAGTGACTGGTCGGATTCAGGGAAAAGTGAGAACAGTCATAGAAACAGATATCCACCAGAGCCGCACGTAGATTACAACGACAACACCTTCAATCAGCAAGGCGACACATACTGGAACAGTCCATATTTCACAGGCAGTAATAATAACAATGGAATGCAAGGCAATATGTATCATTATTATGACCCATCAGCAGAATTCCAGAACAAGGGCTACTTTCCTCGACCAGATTATGCTTATTATAACATTGATCAAGGTATTCCTTCTCGTCTCTTTATTGTGTTGTGTTATGGTAGATACTAGCAGTGATGTTTATTTAGTTGTGTTCACGCGTTGAGTTTATTGTACAGTTGATGTTTTTGTATTGCTTATCATAATCCAATGCTAAATCTAGATTTTAAAATAGATTTCCTGGTGTGATTCATATCACCATTGTTCCAAGGTTTTTTCTTTAAAAAAAAAAAAAAAAAAATTGCACCAATAAATAAATGAACTAAACCCTTAACCTTTCTCAAGGCTACATGAAAAAAAATGGGGCTCAATTTCTTGTTACAACATTTTATAATATTTCGTCTCTCCACTGACAGCTTAAGGTAAATAAAACTGACAACTATTTTAGGCTACTATTTTAAAATGTACATTTAATTACATTGATAGAGCCTTCAAAAAGGATAAAATTTATAATAGCAAATAACATAGTGCAGAATGTTTCATAATAATTGTGGCATACAGGAAATAAGTCCCACAGAAAATACCCAGTCGATGCCTGTGCTGAAATATGTTGGCATCGAGTCGGCGCAATCTAATTTTTTTTTTTTTTTGCTTTACATTTCTTTGTTGTGTTATTTTATGTCACTGCATTAAAGTGTTATCTCTAAATACAATTTCAGGTATTTTTATATCTTTCAGATATTTAGATAATAGATATAACCTATTTTATAATGTACTGAATGCATTAAATATATATTCATAATAGCTTTGCAACAATTTTATGAATTTTAAAAATCTATTTTAATGTCTCTTGACATGTAATGGTATATGTTACGAGTACTTCTCTTAGTTTCAGTGTGTAATATTTTACCCAGTGCTTCCCAGTACTTATGATAACCATGTTATGTCAAATGTTATGTTAGCCATGTGTTTAATGGATAACTAGCATCTTGGTGTTTTTAGGATTACGATTTTATTCAATATAAAAAAAAGAAAAGTTATTTATTATCCACCATGCACTAGTGCTGGGACGAGTTGACGGTAACTCGAGTCGTAACTCGGTGGGCGATATTTGGGGATGACATCGAGTTACGCAATATAAACTCGAGTTTTCACAAAATAAATAATGATATACTTACCTTGTCTCAAAGGGACATTTTTGGAACTGATCAAACCATCAAAACTTAAAAACTCAATAAATAATGGCCATTTTAATATTAACCTTAGCTGCGTGGCTGTTCCATGACATGCACATACATATCTAAATATTTTTTCTTGCAATAAAAAGGTACTTAACACAACTGGTAATAATATTTGGATTTTTCTTATTTTATTTTTATTTTTGTGTATTCACTCGAGTCCAACTCGAGTTCAACTCGTTTCTTATGCCCAGGTCACACTGTGGCGATGTTTAGTGGCGAATATGCGCGATCCTGAAATTCGTCCTTGTTGGTAGCATATTCTTGGTCCATCTTCACTGTTCTCCACCATTCTCCATGGATCGTCATCTAGCTACGACAGTTTCAAACGGTTCAAAACTATCGCCGGTATTCACCGATTCGTGGCCATTTTTTAGTTCGCCATTAGAATTCGCCACTATTGGTAGCAGATTCTTCTACATCGTAGCTCTGTGGTAGGACATTCTCCAGCAAATCGTACTACCTTCTTGTTCTCAGTAAATTCGCCAAATATTCTTCCTTGTTCCTTGTCGTAGAAGATTCCTCAAGTATCGCATTCATTCTCCCCTACTTGTAGCTGATTCGTGGGTAAATTCGCCAGATATCTTCACCAGTTCGTAGGGTATTCTTTGTATATTCTTGCTTTGTCTCAGGACATTCGAAAGGCATCGTAGAACATCGTAGAGGGGTCGTAGAAGTATGAAGATCTTTTATCACGTGACTACACTTTCCCGCTTTTTTTGGGCGAATTCTGGCGAATTTGAAGTCGCCTCTGTTATTCTATATTCGCAGATATCATCGTAGCACCCTCGCCACTGTGTGACCTGGGCATAACAAATGATCCTCGATCTGCAAAAATCGCCGACGATCCCAGCACTACCACGCACCATATACAATGTCTATGTGTTCATTGGTGACAGCCTTTACCAAATTTTGTGTTTAAATATGGATCTATTCAACTCATAAATCATACAAAATAGCAGATAATAAAAAAACATCCCTTATAACTTACAGGAAATATAAAGAGAAAAGATATTACTCATGAAGATAACAATATAACACCGTGCTACACACTAGTATAATATTGTCATCTTCATTTGTGATATATTTTTCTGTATATGTCATTCAGAAAGTTTTCTCATTTTATCCCCAGATGAAAGTCAGGGATATCCTAGATTCAGGTATGTAATGCCACTGCCATACATTTTGACTTACATAGGTAATAACTGACAACTCAAAAGCACTTTTGTGGATTTCATTCAAACTTGATACACGTATGTATAATGGTCAAGAGAATAACCCCATGTTAGGAGACTGTAAGCTCCCAATATTAAATAACTTATGGCCACCTTAAGGTCATAAATGGATATTTGGCCAACTTTAAGAACTTTAGCTCTCAAACTAGCGCTTCCCTTTACTTAAGCCCTCATTTCTGTTTGGGGGAGGGGGGGGGGGGGCTCTTATGTTACCCTCCCAGATATATGAGCTGGCAGGGGGTAATACCCCATTCACATTACAGGCGGTATTAGTGAAACGTCTCTGTCCTTGGATCGCCATCTGCTGTCCGTGTGCAGTCCCCATGGTTGTTTCCAAAAGTTTCAAATTTCCGCCTCTGATTTCTTTCCGCGAGCATGTGCAGACGATTGACTTTCTGGCTACGATGACCAAAGGTGTGGTCCATGGTGTACATAAAGTTGAGATTTGCCTGATTTGGTAGTCTTTCGGTGTAATACGGCAACATAAAGTGAGTTAAGGTATTAGTCGTTTCATCGGATGGCTACTGAAGGTGAGTGGAGGTTGCTTCATGGTGACCATCATTTGTAGCACAATCATTCTACTATGATTGGCGTTAAAAAACCATGTCCAATCAGTGGCCGTTCACCTGTAGTGTGAACAACTTGGATGAAATGGGGTGACCAGGAGGCAATTCCACCACCGAGAAAAACGTCTCAGCATGGGACATACCGCCTGTAGTGTTAATGGTGCATTATGGGGTTAATTGTCGATACAGTCTCTTCCTAATTAGTTAAACTGATAAGTTTAAATAGTCGACTGCACATAGATATAAATATATATAATTTCTTCTCTCCAGAAATTAAACCATTTATAAGGTGCTTTTACAGTTATTGTTCTCCTATCTTTGGAGTACAGAAATATACATTTATGCAGAAAAATAATGTAAAAGTATCAGCTGATCTGTCAGGATCTTCTTACATTTTATATATTTCATCTGTCCACAGCCAAGATCAAAATGTAGAAAACTGATAAAACTATTTTGGGCTTATTAATGATCAAACTTAATCAATACAAGTAAAATGCATTAAATGCAAATTGTTCATAATAAATGAATTGTGGCATACAGAAAGTGGGTAGCACTAAAAATACTCAATCAATGCCTGTGGTGTGAGAGATCGCCTGTCTGGGGATATGTTGCTGTCAAGGCGGTGCCGTCTAGTTTTTCTTTGACAGCCATATTTAATTCTTCTTATTGTGTATTAATCTAAAATTGTCATCATAAATAAGAAAAATCCTTTTATTTTTATCTACAAACTCATGTAGAAGAATGTGTCAAGATTTGTGTCCAGAACATGAAGTTATACATTTCAGTGTACACTCAGTCTAAAAAAAAATATGACATCATTGCCTTCTTTGGTGACAGGTGTACATGATATTTGTGATATTTCTACATGTAGGTTTTAATGACTGTGTTTTCATCAATTAGGCTAGACTAAGTAAATCTCTGTTGAGTAGAATAGTAAATATCTCATCACAAGGCCTTTCCCATTGAATTCTACTGTTAGATAGAAACTTTGATTAACCGGAAGTACTTTGATGATAACTTGTGATTCAGCTCAACAGAGGTACACTATATGTAAAAAAACATGGATTAGGAGATGGATTAGGAGATGTGTTATTGCCTACAGCAGATGAAGTACACCACTAGTAGGTACACCCCATAAAATAAAGTAGCAAAAGGCTGATTGACCTTGTCACAAAATTTATGAACTTGGTAAAAGTTTCCCATAGGCAGCAGTGTTTAGTCAGTGGTCAATTTCACCTTCTGTGGCAATTTTCACATTTCTTTCTTTTCACACTTAACAGTGTATGGGTACCCGCTTCAACCCCATAGGACTTTGTTCTTCAGGTCTCCAGGGTTATAGGCCCTTTGTTTTTGGAAATAGTTTAAGCCCACCATGGGAGTCTGAGAAACACAAAGCCAGTGCTAGGATCAGTTCATTGGGTGGTGGTAAATGTAGTTTTGTTTTTAGCATCACATTTTACACCTATTCTCATGTTGACATCTTCCTGTTGAAAATATCTGTTGTGTGTCTTGTTCATATGTGTTTTTTTTTCTTGTTCTTTTGTATGTTTCCACGGTATTGTGTATTGCCTTAATCTCAAGATTTAGATAGAAAATAGCACAAACATTCTCTGGATAAATAAAGTTCTAGTATGTAAAAGTAAAGATCTGATGACATAATACTAAAAATTTATGAAAATATATTTTTTTTGTTTGGATAATGGAAATTTCACCAGATAAAGGAGATAGGATAGTATAGATTTGGGACAGTAGAAATAAGCTTGTGAAAATAGAATATCAAAAGTTTGGGAACTAGACATTTCACTGTATTTTCATTCTAAAAGTTTTCGTAGATAGAATCTTGAAAATTTCTATGCCTTTCTCAGATTTTAGATCACTGGGGGTTTTCATGTCAGTATCATCAGCTAAGGGTTGATCTGAGATTAGGTATTGTGATCAGATTTTCTCATGGGTTATTTTGTAGTACATTATTTGCATGAAATATTAATATAAACTCTTTGTCTGCAGTGTTTAAGCCATGAATTTTCAACTATGCTTTTTATTGTTGTCTAGAATTGATGTAGATTTACAAACATGTCATTTCTAAAATTTGTCCTCAAAATCATTCACATAATATCTGTATTCTTGCCTGTGATCCCTCGCCATGTTTTAATTCCAACTTTATCATTACTTCAAATTCAGTTGCTTTTATTTTAAATTCCTATGTTTTTACCTTTTCTCTTTATTATACATTGTTTAGTACTATTGTTCTTTTGCCTATTTGGATAATGCTTCTCAAATCCAAAAGGAACAAGAGCAGTGCCACGGTGTTCATCTCCCGCTGAGTCATAAGCAAAATTGGACTGACCATGAAACAGTGTTCAAAGCCCAAAGTGCAATAATAATGCAGACAAAAGGCCTTTTCAATGTCATGACCCAACTGAAGCTTGAAGTAGGGGTCAAAGATCAAATTCCACTCTTACAAAAAAATTGCTGGACTTGAGTGCCTACAGTTTGTTTTCACATTTTGAAGCCCTGGGACCAATAATAAGGGAGATACAAAAGCCTGTTTAGTATGATGACTCTACTAAGCATTGAAGTAGGGGTCAAATGTCAAATTCCACACTTGCAAAAGGTTCTCAAGCTATGATTTCATGTGGGTTGTTTTCATTTTTTTGCACATTTTGAAGTTTTAGAACCAATAATAAGGGAGATATAACATCTTTTTAGTGCATTGACCCACTTAACCTTGAAGCAGGGTCAAAGTCCACTCTTGCTAAAGATTTGCAGGACATGATTTATTATAGGTTGTTTTTACATTTATAAGCACTAGAATCAATGAGGGTGATATAAGGCCTCTTTAGTATTATGACCCCACTTGATCTTGAAGCAGGGCTCAAAGGTCCCATGGGTCGTTTTCATATTTTGAGGCCCTAGGACCAAAAATAAGGGAGATTTGAGGCCTTTTTCATAAGATAACCCCCATTTGACCATAAACATGTAATATGGCAGCCAATATGTTTTCAAAATGAGGTCAAAACTACTCCGAGACAAGAATTCCTAGCCATAAACATTTTGTACAAATTTGGTGAAAATATGTTCATAAATAATTGAGATATAAAGGAATATGTTAAAATGTGACAAACAGAAACACATGAAAGGCGTTTTAGAATTTCTGGACCCTGGCCTTTGGCCAGTTTTTGGTACATAAAAGACAGTTCTTAGTATTAACTTTTGCACAGCCCTTTAAATATTTTTTTTTCATTTACTGTTTTTACACTGTTGATACTTTTTAGTTACTACATTCGTTACACTGTCATATATATTGCTCACTGCACATTATATCACTTTGTTACAAAAATCATAAAGGTTGTTTTGGTTAAGTGTCCAACAAGGGACACTTGTTTGTATACAGGAAAAATTTATGCGGAAGATGCTGCTGGCTCTCTCATTTTCTATTGCTTATAGCTTGGCAACCACCAGGCGAATTCTCTTCAAATTTGGCGGTAGTCCTGGGAAAATTTTCTGAATATGGTGTCATGACATTAGAACCAATCAGAGAAGTTACACGACCAAAAATATGTTTTAAGGGGTATGCTTGTCTGGATGGTAACTTAAAAAGTGCTTCACCTATTCACATCAAATTTGGCAAGTAGGTTTGTTACATAGATGTCTGGGAATCATTAATCATATGAAGCGATCTGCTAAAAATGACCGACTCATTACCAATTTACTAATTGCCACAATTTTTCTTAACAATGAAAATGACAAATCTTTAATATCTCAAAAATGGCGTGATACAAAGTAATTTCAATGAAATTTTTGAGAGTATATGCAGATTCACCTGCCACTTTTTGCCAAAACACATTTTCCTGCCACCTTGTATTTCTACATACAACACAAAAATGCATTTATCTTGGAAATGGTGCAAAAAAAAACGATTTTTCTGGATAGAGCAATTTGAACAAAATTTTTGGCCCACGGGGTATATTGTTTGAAGAATCATTTTCTTGCCTTTTTTTGCAGGCAGGTCAAATTTTTGCATAAATGTAAAAACATATTAAACAGAGCAAGATATTCATTTCGGAAAAATCATTAATTCTCATTGGGACATTTTGTTTTTGCTGTCCAAAAACGATTTCTTTTTCTCTTGCGAAGCAATACTCTATGATTGTATTTTATTTCCCTATTGTTTTGATTATATGCAAATAAATTAATATGAATTTTTGGACAAAAATATAACAGTTAAATACTTATTGTATTGATACACTTTTCTTGTGTTTCATTATCACTTTCTCTTGAGTTACATTAAGTTTCTCTATCACTTCAGGTTTACAGGCTGTTCAAAGTACAGAAAGGAATGAAAACAAAGAAAATTCAAGAAAGTTTGGTTTAGGTAATAAAAATTTTGTTGTACATTCTAGTAATAAATGGTGAACTATAGTTCATACTTGGCAGGGACATTGGTTGGGGGGTGTAGGTGTGCAATGTCATGGTCTGACCTTGATGTGACCTTTGACCTTGCCGTAGTGACCTTGAGTTTGAAAATCTTGTCCGGGCTATATCTTGGTAACCATAAGGTGTAGGAAGTTGATACTTGGCAGGGACATTAGTTAGGGGTAGTAGGTGTGCAACGTCATGGTCTGACCTTGATTTGACCTTTGACCTTGCCGTAGTGACCTTGACCTTTAAAATCTTGTTCGGGCTATATTTCGGAAACCGTAAGGTGTAAGAAGTTGATACTTGGTAGGGACATTGGTTAGGGGGTGTAGGTGTGCAACGTCATGGTCTGACCTTGATTTGACCTTTGACCTTGCCATAGTGACCTTGACCTATAAAATCTTGTCTGGGCTATATCTCGGAAACTGTAAGGTGTAGGAAGTTGATACTTGGTAGGGACATTGGTTAGGAGTTGTAGGTGTGCAACATCATGGTGTGACCGTGATTTGACCTTTGACCTTGCCGTAGTGACCTTGACCTTTAAAATCTTGTTCGGGCTATATTTCGGAAACCGTAAGGTGTAAGAAGTTGATACTTGGTAGGGACATTGGTTAGGGGGTGTAGGTGTGCAACGTCATGGTCTGACCTTGATTTGACCTTTGACCTTGCCATAGTGACCTTGACCTATAAAATCTTGTCTGGGCTATATCTCGGAAACTGTAAGGTGTAGGAAGTTGATACTTGGTAGGGACATTGGTTAGGAGTTGTAGGTGTGCAACATCATGGTGTGACCGTGATTTGACCTTTGACCTTGCGGTAGTGACCTTGACCTATAAAACCTGGTCCGGGCTATATCTTGGAAACCGTAAGAGGTGTAGGAAGTTGATACTTGGTAGGGACATTGGTTAGGGGGTGTAGGTGTGCTATGTCATAGTGTGACTTTGATTTGGCCTTTGACCTTGCTGTAGTGACCTTCACCTATAAAATCTTGTCCAGGCTATATCTCAGAGACTGTAAGGTGTCGGAAGTTTATACTTGGTAGGGACACTGGTTGAGGGTTTTAGGTGTGCCATGTCATGGTGTGATACTGATTGACCTTTGACCTTGCTGTATTGACCTTTAATGTCTTGTTGCACCTTTAAGTCTGTGTGTTGATGCAGATTAAGCACTGTTAAAGTCATATTAGAATTTATTAAGAATTTCCTTTTGCAACTTCCCATTGTAACATCCAAACCATAATTCGGCCTTTTTGGTTTACTGATAAATGCTGTCATTTTGTTGTTGAATTGTCTTGTTTTAAACATACATTTCTTTTCCTTAGACATTATTTTCTCTACTTAAGCATTATTTGGACCTTAATATAACTGACACTGCTCTGAAAGTATCTTGAACTTTGTACTGTTACACTACTTTTGTATCTCATGGTGTTGAAAAATATTTCCCCAGGCTGTGGGGTGTGGGCATCTCTGATGCTATTTTCTGTGAAGATGTGTTGATTATGAGTTCCGTCTTACTGTCAGTTAAAGTACTGTGCGCTAGTAATTTATTCCAGATATATACAATGGTGTTTTTGTGCTGTTTTAGATTCCAGTGGATTTGTGGACCACAAACCTGTGCATCCTTTGGATTCAGATATAAAGTCCAGTGAAGAAAATGAAAAGTCTGCAGAAAAACAATACGTTGGCCATTGGAGTATATCAGACAACAATAAGGGTGTCACCAAACCTGGACAACCTTCTGAAGAAGACATACATTCCACAGAAAGGCCATCGACAGAAGACAAATCTGTGGAAACAGGGAAAGAAGAGAGGCCTTTAGAGAGTGGCGGGAGCTCTTCTCAAGAAGATAATGCAGGAAAGAATGTAGAGGACAACAACCGTAATAATCCAGAGACTGTAGCAACCCCGAGCTCAACCAAAAAACCGGTGGTACAATCACACGAGGAAAGGCCCGGCGAGACCATTGAGGTGATAGAAGTGGAGAATGGGTCACTGGTGGGTGTGGCTGTGGATGAAAATGGACTAGGGGACACTGGCATAGCTGTGGTTGTACAAGGAAATAAGGGTGCAGTGGTGGCATTGTCTTTGGGTCTGGCTATTACATTCCTACTGTTATTTTTTGTCGGGTGTCGTCTACGAAATGTCAGGAAAAGGCTGAGAAGAGGGCGACCAATGAATTCAAATGAAGCCGATTATCTCATCAATGGGATGTACCTATAGTGAAAAGCTTTTTTATCTTTCCAAGATAAAAACTATCTTATAAATAAAGTATTGTGATTACCATTTTTTTTTTTTTTTTTTAAATAATGCATAAAAATGGTGTCAAATTTTTGTTATAAATTTACTGACAGTAAAGTTTTGAGGGAAGTGGAGAAAATTAAATGTGTTAACAGTAATACTACCAACCAACCAACATTAGAGTTAAATTCTTTGTGATATTTCCTAATATTTATTTAAAGTTAGATGGGATAATTTTTTAATTGTTTTGAGGTTGATTGTTTTTGGAATAGAATTTTCTGATTTAAAAAATTGAAGGCATTTTCTGGTCTGTGATTGTCATCTCTTCAATAAAAATCATGTCTTTGTGTAATAAATATTTCTCAACAGAAAATCTATTACTGTCAGCATATAGCAATGAAAACATAAATCAAAAGATACACTTTGTGTGTTCAGTTTGTTGATTTTCTTGAAAACCACCGTATTTTTGAGTACTGTATCAAAGTTATTTTGCATTTTATTTCAGTCATTGTGATGCATAGTTGTTCAGTTGGGCTACGTAGACTTGTATGGATAAAAACATGTTTTACAAATTTTATATCTTGAACCATCACCAGTGGATCAAGTTATGTTTGCAATGTTAGATTTTTATAGAGTATGTATGATGTTGTATACTTAAATAATTAAAGTCAAATATAAGCGACGGTTACAGTTCACTGTGTCATTTTTCACCTTCATTGCAGTAACAGTGTTAATAGCTTGTGTTTTACACACACATGTTCTCTTTCTACCTGATGAATGTTAATATAATTGTCTTTTATATTTCTGTAAGTTTGTTGATTTGACCATGTATTTTTGTTAGGGATGGGTCGGTAACACTAGTATCTTGGTATGAAGAACATTTTACTGAAATATCGTGATTACAAATTGCGATTAACATCTCGAATATCAGCTAATATAATTTTAGTAAAACATAAAATATTAGACATAAACCATAACTCTGAAGAAACTAGTATCTTTTATCCCCCTACGTTTTGTAGATTTTAATTCTTTAATAGCAATTTCTTTGGGAACAGTTGTTATGTTTTGTTTCATGAACTTCAATTTCTGATAGCGGCCCTATTCAATTTGGGTTCTGCTACAACACATTATTTGATATTTCCGTGTTGAAACAGTTTTGCATTGGTGTTATACCGATACAAAAGGTATGCTATCAACCCATCCCTAAGTTTCACACATTACTGCAGTGTTGAAGTTTATAAAACTAGAGGTATATGTGTAAATTATTCTTTCATCAGTTTGTGCAATATGCCAGTGAATTTTGTAGAAAATAGTGATTCATCTCTTGCTCTTCCTTGGTCTTTAAATTGTAACTTGTGAATGATATTTTTTCTTTTTTAAAAACACTTACACAAAGGTACAAGCAGTTCCACTGTGTTACATTGGCCAAGAGAAAATGTCTTGGAATTTACTCAGTTTAATGAAACTTGTAGAGGTAAGTTAGTATAAAACAGAAAGAAATTGCAAACTTTTGGGAAAGTAGATATCAGTTTATAAATTAAATATTCATTTTATTGCGTTAATACAACTTACCTAGTGGACAGATGCATTTGTCCGGCGCCCTGCCGGTCACGCCAAACGTTAGAAAAAAACGTCCTGAGCTGGGCTCTGGCCGGGACCGGTAGTGTCCTGTTCACTCGCCAGGTGGCTGTACAGCCTACCTGTCGGTATACTGCGCATGCGTGCGCATGCGCTCTTCCTCTTTTTGTTTGGCGCCATTTTAAAAAGTTGCCAAGGATATTTATAGAGACGTTTTTCAGTTTTAGTGTTGGATATACATTTTAAAGTTACATTCATTTTATATCAAGTGATTACGGAATACTTATGGCATCTCCTGGAGATTTTAAAGGACAGCGCAGGGGGGCTTGCGGTCATATAATGGCTGCGTTCGATCTTCACGAACGCTGTGCAAGATGTAGAGACAAGAAGTTAGGGGAGGACCCGTGTGTTAAGGACAAACCTTGCTCTTTATGTGAACAGTTTTCAGAGACTCAAAAGGAAACTTTGTCTACTCCATCTTATAGAATAAGAAAGGAAAGGAAAGCAGGATTGCTAGTGTCCCCCAAGGAGGTGACAGTTATTTCTCCGGTGGAAGACTTGTCGTCTGCTAACGCACCGACAGATAACTCTTCTGCGCAGCCTTCTGCGCAGCCAGCACCGGATTTTCAACCCTCTGCGCAGCTTTCCACGCAGGCACCTGCCGCGTCTTCTGCTTCTACTTCAGACGACTCTTATGTCACTTCGGGTCAGTTAGTTGCATTATCTGACAAGATGTCTGAGCAGTTTGCCAGATTTGAGGCTCTTCTCTCAAGAGGTAATATTTTTACTGCTCCCTCTATGCCAGTTAAGCCAGTTTCTGCTCAAAAGGTCCTGTCAGATACTCCTTTTATTGACCCTTCTTCTGCCCGACCCACCGGTCCGGTGTGGCTTCCGGCAGAATCTGTAGATGATAACGGGTCTGATATTAAACCGGACAAGAAAAAATCTCACAAACACAAGAAGTCTCACCGACACTCCGGTAAACATTCTGAAAAACCCACCGACAAGCAGAAGCTTACAGCTGAATTTCATCCGGTCGGTGCAAAACAACTACCCACAAGTTCAACACAGGCACCTGCTGAAGACATGACCGACACCGGTTCTCAAGTTCTTCCACCCAAAGCACCTGTCTCTCATCCGGCCGGCCAGTCAACCGGTCCACCGACAAAGGAAGGTTCAGTTACCGGTCCAGCTCCCTGTTACTCTCAGGCCAGTGCTAGTTACAGAACCGGTCCGGAAGATTATTCACAGGCTAGTGTGTTCTCTGATCTGCCATATGAACCGGAAGAAAGTGAGCGTTACTCAGCTTCTGAACCTGATGAAGGGGAACTGTCGGAGACTGGTGAGAAACAAGAAGTTACAGAGGATATGAATTACCGTGAGACAGTCCGGTCTGTCAGATCCTTTATGGGATGGACTCATATCCCGGTTTTTGAGGCTGATTTCAGTGAGCCCGACAAGAGCAACAACCCTTGGAAGGGGAAGGTTCCCAGAAGACCAGCTCGTGTGTCTGTGGCTATGCCACCAGACGACTGGTTATGTCAAAAACTTGAACGCTTAAATACTACAGTTGCTGAGGGTTATCCCTCTAGAAGTCAAGATTCCAGTGGGTTGAAGAAGGATCAGTTCATTAAAATGCCAAAATCGCAAGCGCGTTGGTATCAGATGCACACCCTCAAACCTGACACTACTCCTCGTCCTGGCAAGTCTGTTTTTAGTTGGAGGAATACCGAGGCAAAAGTTAATTCACAATTTCCACGTATTACCAAGGCCTCTTCCTACCCGCCTTCTGGTCCTGTCTCACGACCTATTTCCCAAGAGTATCTACGTCGATGGGAACGGAATGCCAAGGAAGGCAGCTACATTGTCAACCAGGCAGCAGGATTTAACAGATGTGCTAGTGAGCTGCAGGATCGGATGAGTCAGAGCTTAGTGTGCCTTCAGTCGAATTTCAATAAAGGGAAGGCCCCCAAAGAAGTTTCAGAGGCTCTTCACGACCTGAAAGACTACCTAGCCTTCCATCAAAATGTCTCCATTGCCATGGGAACTTCATTGCAGCACCTAGCTGACAGCCTTTTCGTCAACATGGCAAATCTTGTGCTTCTTAGACGTGACTCTTATTTAGACCATGTAAAACCTGGAGTGAAGTCTGACACCTGGAATCGACTTAGGAATGCCCCATTGTTCAACTATGGTCTATTCCCTGATGACCTGATATGTATTGCAGAACAGGATATTACCAAGTCTGAAACCACCAGTGCTGCTCCAAGACCCGGTCCGGGTGCTATGCAGCGCACTGGTTGGCGAAACCAAAATAGGTTCCAACCCTATGATCGCCGGGATTCTAGGAATACAGCTTCAGCTGAACCGAATCAGCCATGGCGACAGTTTGCTCGGGGCAGGGGCAGATCAAGAGGAAGGGGTCGTAGTAGTAACCCCCGTTTCTCTCGCTCCCGTGGATTTAAACAACAAAAATGACAGTTACCATTACAACCCAACCTCTGTAGTCAAGACATTAAATCGGTTGGGCAGAAAACAGACTCTAAACTTAGTCAAGGTAGTTTGTCACAAACCAGTTCTTCGTTCAAAGTTAAGTCAAGTTCCACCGGAAATGGCCGGTTCCAGTGTTCAAGAGACAGTGAAAGACATGTTAACAAAAAGTTCGGGTCAATTACTGGCTTCAGTTCAGACAGGTTCAAGACCCCACACATCTCAGAATCCAGACTTTCCCATGAGGCAAGTAGATCATGTAAATCAGGATGTGTTCTTTCATGTTGCAACTCATGCTCCTTCTGTATCTACCACCGGGCTTCCGCAAAAGAAAGGTCTAAGTCCCGTACCAGTGTTGAGAAAAATAAAGCATGTGAACAGTGTTTCTTGTGTCGATCCATGTCTTTTTGTCCAAAATGTTCAAGGTGTCCCCACTGTTGTGCACGATGGTCCTGTAGGAGGCCGTCTTCAAAAGTTTTGGCAAGTTTGGCAAAGGTTAGGCGCAAACCCTCGAGCAGTTTCCATTCTAAAGGAGGGTTACAGCCTGCCATTCAGATTAAGACCTCCTCTCACCAGGGTTCCAATCATTCAGAGCAGTTATGCCAATCCGGTAAAAAGCCGTTTCCTCAAAGAGGCACTGATCTCTCTCCAAGGAAAGTTGGTAGTGGAGCCAGTCCTGGTCCGGTCTTCTCTCGCTTTCTACAACCGGCTGTTTTTAGTACCCAAACCGGAAAACAAGTGGAGGCCTATTTTAGATCTGAGTCGGTTGAACAAGTTCCTCAAAACCGGCACATTCAAGATGGAAACTCCGGAAACCATCCGGACCTCGCTACAGAAAGGGGAGTGGGTGACCTCGCTGGATTTCAGCGACGCATACTTTCACATTCCTATTCACCCCCGGTCGAGGAAGTACATGAGATTCTTTCTCAACAAAAGAGCGTACCAATTCACTGCCCTTCCCTTCGGGTTGGCCACGGCTCCTCTAGAGTTCACCAAGATAGTCAAGGAGGTCAAACTTATGGCTCAGAACAGGGGTATAAGAATCCACCAGTACCTAGACGACTGGTTACTGAGAGCCCCTTCGAGGGAGATTGGTCTCCTTCACACCCAGGTTCTTTTGTCGCTTTGCCACGAACTGGGCTGGCTAGTCAACCTCAAAAAGTCGGAACTGAATCCTCAACAGGTCTTTACCTTCGTCGGTTACCGGTTCGACCTGTTGACGGGTCGGGTTTTACCAACTCAAGAAAGATGGGCAAGCTTGCGTCAGAAACTACTGTTTTTAAAGACCCGGGACAGTTGCACGGTAAGGCAGTTCATGTCCTTGATAGGACTCTTGACAGCCACCGAGAAACAGGTCAGGTCAGGTCGTCTCCACATGCGTCCCATTCAGTGGCACCTAAAAAGACACTGGCGGGTGCCCGAGGTCCTAGAGAAAGTCATTCCGCTACCTTCCTCTCTGCAACCTCACCTAGATTGGTGGTTAGACAAGGAAAATGTATTAAGGGGCCAACCCTTGCATCCATTAAGTCACGCCCTTCAACTGTTTACCGACGCATCAAACGAAGGTTGGGGCGCTCACTTAGGGGACTCTACGGCAAGAGGCGTTTGGTCAGAAGTAGAAAGCCGACTTCATATCAACTTCTTGGAACTCAAGGCAGTTTTTCTGGCCCTCAAGAGTTTTGAACCTCTCTGCCTGAACCAGATTGTCTTGGTGGCGACCGACAATACAACTGTGGTCGCCTATATCAACAAACAAGGGGGTATGAAATCAGGCTCTCTTTGTGCCCTTCTCTGGAGACTCCTTTCCTGGTGCCATCCCAGAGGAATAGTTCTGAGAGCCAGGCACATTCCGGGTCGACTGAATGTCATAGCAGACAAGCTGTCCCGACACAATCAGGTGATCCAGACCGAGTGGTGCCTGTCCCAACAGGTGTTCAATCGCTTGTGTTCCAACTGGGGCCAGCCGCAGATAGATCTTTTTGCCACCAGATTCAATCACAAGCTTCCCAAGTTTGTCTCTCCAGTTCCGGATTCGACAGCTTGGGCGGTGGATGCTCTCAGCCTTACATGGGGCAACCTGAACGTGTACGCCTTTCCCCCAGTCTCCCTGCTCACTCAGGTCACATCCAAACTGGTGAATCAAGATTTTCACAGGATGATCTTAATCGCTCCGGGTTGGCCCAACATGCCTTGGTTTTGGGATCTGATCAGTCTATCAAGTCAAATTCCCTTCAGTCTTCCCTTAGAGAGGGATCTGTTGACTCAACCGTTCAACGGCCTTCTCCACAGGAACTTGAATCATCTGAATCTGCATGCTTGGCTCCTAGAGCCTCGTCCATCAGGCGACAAGGGTTCTCTGAGGAGGTGGCAGCAAGAATTGAGGCGCCTCAGAGAAGTTCAACCAGAGCGGTCTATAAGTCAAAGTGGGCCATTTTTGTTAAGTGGTGCGAATCCAGCCAGGTGGACTTCAGGGCGCCCTCTCTAAAACAAGTGGCCGATTTCTTGTTGTATCTCTTTAAGGAGAGACAGTTACAACCCAGTACTATAGAAGGCTACAGAACAGCTATTGCCGATATGTTGGGTAACGACCCTGTTCATTTTGGCAAGGATGAAAGCCTAACTCGCTTGTTGGACAGTTTCCATAGAGACAAACCGAAAGGCAGGCGGGGAGTCCCTGCGTGGAATCTTTCATTAGTGCTCCACCAGTTGACCAAAGCTCCCTTCGAACCCATGCGGAAGGCCTCGCTTAAACATTTGACCTTTAAGACGGTTTTCCTCTTGGCTTTGGGTTCCGGCAAAAGGAGGAGCGAAATCCATGCATGGTTATACCGCAATATCAGGCATCAGGAGAACTGGAGTCAGGTCTCATTATATCCCTCTCCCAGTTTTCTGTCGAAGAATCAGCTAGCACGGGACGGACCTTCTGCTGTGGCCCCGGTTGTCATTCCCGCTTTGGCTCCATCATTGGACAGGTCACTCAAGGAGGACAAGTCTCTTTGCCCGGTCAGGGCCTTGCGTTACTATTTAGACAGAACCAAGGACTTGCGTTCGGGCAAAGATCTGGTGTTTGTATCTTTCCGGAAGAGTTTTCAGAAGGATATTGTGCCGGCTACTGTCTCTTCCTGGATCAAGCAAACTGTGTTGTTGTGTTATCAACTTTCTGATCATGAGGCTCAAAATATACATCAAGTCCGAGCTCATGATGTACGGGCTTTTGCCGCTTCCAAAGCTTTCCAGGGCGGGGTTTCCTTGGACCAGATCCTATCAGCTTGCCATTGGAAGGCACACAACACTTTTACACAATTCTACCTGAAGGATCTAGCCTGGGCAGATTCCGAGTTGTACCACCTAGGTCCTGTGGTAGCGGCTCAGCAGATCCACGAACATCAGTAGTAGTCTTATGGCTGACTGTATATAGTGTACACATGTTTTTGGGTTTAGTGTATATATATAAAAAAAAAAAAAAAAAAAAAAAAAACTATCCTTGGCTACTGGATAGCCATGATCCAAAGTGGATCCAGGAGCTTCTCAAGGATGGTGTTTCCTTGCTCCTGTTCTTCTTCCTCATTCATGAATTGCTAGTTCATGCCCTCATTAGTCTCCCTGCACATTCGGGTCGAATTGGTGCACAGGCTGTTTCCCTGTGGAAAAATCAGGGGGGGGGGGGGGCAGGGTGTTTTGGTCCTTTAAAGGTTGGTTTATTTAACCAGTACCGGACACACCCGCTATGCTATTATCTTTATGGGTTTCCCTTGTTTGGCTACCCTCCATCCACTGGGTAGTCATTCTGCATCTGTCCACTAGGTAAGTTGTATTAACGCAATAAAATAGAAAATTTAATAGTAAATTAAATTTTTATAAGTTAATACCTTACCTAGTGGACAGGGGGAGTCCCACCCTACCTTCCCCGCTATCATAACCAACAAGGGGTCATAAGGTAGACAACAAAAAGAGGAAGAGCGCATGCGCACGCATGCGCAGTATACCGACAGGTAGGCTGTACAGCCACCTGGCGAGTGAACAGGACACTACCGGTCCCGGCCAGAGCCCAGCTCAGGACGTTTTTTTCTAACGTTTGGCGTGACCGGCAGGGCGCCGGACAAATGCATCTGTCCACTAGGTAAGGTATTAACTTATAAAAATTTAATTTACTATTAAATTTTCTATATAATATGTGGAAAATAGAAGTTCCAGTCTGCATTAGAACTGAAAAATGTTGTGTATCTGCTTTGAGCACAAGTTGAAGTTCAAATACACAAAAATCCAATTATTCCACATGATTATGGGCTTTTGCACAAATACTTTGAAAACATTCCACATGTACTTTTTACTTGATGTATAGTGTTTAGGTATTGGTGTTATACTTTACCAATTATATCAGCTGGTTTCTGATTTATCCTACCAATTATACAGAATGGTCACAGAAATACAATACCAGTTATACGGGTTGGTCACAGAATTACCATACCAATGGTAATAGGGTGGTAAATGAATTGCTATACTGATTCTACAGGCTTGTTGCAGGATTCCTCTACCAGTAATACAGTAAATGCAGGGTTATTAAGATGAAAGTTTTCCAGAACTTCTTTCCTGCATTGGGCACATTTTGTCTTTTCAAACATGTTCTATTTCTGCATACTTTCAAGAGATATACCCTGTTCAAAATTAAGTGCAATTATTTTGAGAACGCCATTCATCAAGGCGAGACACAGACTTTTTCATACACAGATTCTTCAGACCTTTACTTATCTTTAGATTCCCTTCTTTGCTGAGATTAAATTCAGTGAATCTTCTGAGAAATTGTTCCAGTCTGTTACCTAGTCTTTTCCCTGCCTGTGACGACACTGTTTGTGATACGAGAGTTCATTTTATAAAATGTTAAGTGTGCTAAAACCACAGTCTCAATTTATTTACTAATTCCAGAATTTACTAATTGCAAAATAGAGTTGTGTTGCCTCGTCAGCCATTCCAATACAAATGTGCATGGTTTGCTATGGTGTGGTCATGTACATCTTTAACCAGCTTTATATCATTATCTTGAATAAACACATGTTAATTAGCGTACTTTTATATTAATTACCACAATGTAAGTATTAGAAATCTCAACTGACACAGTTGGTTTGGGTTGTTGCCAATACTATGTCTGTTGTATGGGTTGATCAGTGTCCATCAGAACACTGATATCGGGCACTATTGTACGTTGTTAATTCTTGCATGGATTATCATCAGATTTTAAAGAGAAGTGCACGTCTATAGCTGATGTCATTTTCATGGAACTTTGTATGGATTTAAAAAAATAGCCAGCCTCGGCAGGCAAGAACCCTAGCACGCGGGTAAAACTAAATGGGCAACAGAATTGAGATTTGGAAAATCTTAGGAACAACTTCAGTTGTAAAAAGTATACAAAATCCATGAAACGTTGTCAGATGCAAGATTCACAGGCCATGACTTCTTACAAGTTGTTTTCATATTTTGAAGCCCTAAAACCAATTATAAGGGAGCTACAAGACCCTTTTAGCATGATCACTCTACATAAACTTGAAGCAGGGGTCAAGGTCAAATTTGACACTTGCAAAAGATTTGCAGACCACAATTTCCAATACGTTTTCTCATTCCAAATATATCTCCAAGACCAATGATAAGGGAGAAATCTACAATAAGAGAGAAATCTTGTAATGATGTATTCTGGTGTTTTTATCCTGTTGTTGTGCGTCAGTGTCGTCATGTATTTAAATACGAGGAAAAAGCAGCTAGTATTCAGACTTGAATAATTTTAAATATAAACAGAGATTTATAGTTTTTTCCATGGAATTGTTCTGCATAGTATTGCAAAACACTCTTCTCCCACTTCTAGGGTCATGGATTAAATCCTAGGAAAGCTGGTGGCTGCTTGTCTCTTACTGATCATACTAGTGTGCATACTGGTGCCTATTGCAACATGACCGATATAAATCACCATTGGAACTTGATAAATCCATCAATATGCGGTATCATGAAAGGATTTCCAGCTGAACTGATGAGCCAAATTGGATCAGTAATCATGGCAACAAACAGTGCTAGCAGAAGTCTGAGGTTATGTTACTCTTTTATTTAGCAATTTTATAAATACTTCTTTTTTTTTACATTAGTATGTCGGTTAGAGTTATTACTTTTATAAACTGCTAATGTTGTCACACTAAGATACCTATACATGTATATTAAAAATAATTTCTCATTAGTTTTCAGTTAGGGGGTGTTCTGAGAAGGCCTAAACTTGCTGTTGCAAGTAGTCGTACCAAGTGTTCTTTGTTTTTTTTTTTAATAATGTATGTAATGTGTTTTGTTAATTACGCAAGTTGATGTATATATGTAAAAAAATATCTGTCATTATTTTGCATAAATTATATCATCAATATTTCTGAAGGGAAAAAAAATCATACATGTCATTGAATGTGATAAAATTTTTAAAAAGAAATCTCATTTCTGTGTGAACAAATGGCCCGTTTGAGAAGTGTTGTGAGAAGTTTGCCAATGTGAAAAGTATGTAAATATGGTTTTTGATTTATATGTCGTACACCCATGCATAGGTTTAATAAAAAATATTTTGCCCACATATCAGCTTTTTTTCATTTGGTGTAGATGGTAGAGCCGAGATCAACATGACATCCTGATTTCATTAAGAAGTTATGGCTGCAGGCCAACACAAGTCAGGTTATCAATCTTTAAATCTTTTACTGATGTCACTCAGAAACAAAGAAGACAAAGTTCTTTTGCAGACTGATTAAGCTTTACAAGGGTTTAAACTAAAACCTGTTTTTCAGCATTTGTTTAAAAAATATGAGGTCATTTAATTGCGGGTTCACCGACTTAAAAGCCCCACTTTGACCTTTGTGTCAAAATATATCCTTTGCATTACTTATTTTTAAACAATAGAAGATCAAATTGAACAAGTGTCCATTATCTCTTTAATCAGTTTGTTCTAGAAAGGCCATTGGTGGGCGAGGTTTTGCAAGGGCTTCCCCCACTGAATGGAACAGACTCTCACAATCAGTCCAATCACAGCACACAATAGCAAGTTTCCGAAGCCAGCTAAAAACCTATTTAGACTAGCATATCCTCTACCATAGTACATCTCCCCAGTGGGCGCTAATTTGGATCTTGACCTGATATGTCTCTGGAGTCTGGACTTTCCCTGTTTTGATCTTGAGCGCATTAGAGGATGTTGTATCAATTTTGCGCTATGTAAATGTTTCTATTCTATTTGAAGTAAATTTTATTGAACTCTTGATTGTAAATGAGTGCTTGTATTCCACAGATGTAAGGGCAATTAAGAACTACAAATTTAAAGTAGTTTTAAAAAGATGTGTGTGACTGAGCCCGACATCTTTGTGATGCTGTTTTTGTACAGGAACGTCACGGACAGAGTAACCTGGGTAATATTTTGGGAAGTTAAGATAAGTCCTCAAAAACATAGAATAAAAATACACTTTTATAGTGCCACAACAACAGAGGGACCAAATCAGATCAGCATCACAGATTTAAAAGAGGAAGGTTTTTAAGGAGCTTGATATCTTTCTGAATAGCCCGATTAAAAAATACAGGGGGAAGATGCTTAAATACTCAGTACAAATGTCAAGGGCAAGTGAGATACAAGTTACCTTATGAACTTTGTATCTTGTTTTCAATCATCGTAACTTTGTTTTAAAACATTAATATTATTTAAATAAGCTACAGTGTTAAAATTGTTAATTAACGTGTTTTATAACTATATTGCAATACAAAGTTTTCTAAAACACAATTTGATCGTAAAATTTTATTTATTTATTTTTTACCGTGCAACAATTGCTATAGAGTCATTTTACATTTGTTAACACAAAACAATCCTCCAACAGACCAACACATCTAGTGGTGTAAACTTTATAAATTTAATCTAGAGTTACAAGTTTGGAGACACATTTTATATAAATAATGATATATTTGATGAAATATATACCCCCCCCCCCCCCCCCCTTCCCATTCAATGATGCTCAACTTCTATCTGGACACATTTGTTAAATTACCTCCACCAAGGAGATATTATTTACATGACTGTTTTTCTGTCTGTCTGTCCATTTATCTGTTGGCAGGATTACACAAATACTACTGGTTGGATCTTTATATCCTGAAAAAACAAGATGGGTCTTGGACAATTAGATCCCATTAAATTTTGAGTCACCTGGATCACTGTATACAGAAAACTAGACCAAGGATGCATTTGTGGCCAGATGTAAAATGTGTTCACTGGAGAAGGACAATTAAAATAGTTTTGAAGATAAATAACATTTTTCAAGATTAAGAATTAAGAAAATTCTAAATTATTTATAGACATTAAAGCAGTAGTCCTTATTATCCAGTGGGGCCAACATTTGCCATTTCCACCAAAATTCAAGATGGCGGCCGAAATTCAAAGAAGTCTAAATTTTTCACAGGTCCTAAAGGTGCAGTCCTTAGTACCCTAGGGGAACCAAAATTTTCTGTGGCATTTTCCCAGAAAATTGGAAAGGTCTAAATATTTCAAAGGTCTTAAAGGAGTAGTCCTTAATACCCTGGTGGGTCCAAAATTGGCCTCAAGTGGTTCTATCTATCACGGTTTTCTCGATAAACAACATTTTCCATTTCCGCCAAAGTTCAAGATGGAGGACGAAAATCAGAAAAGTCTAATATAAATGTTTCAGATGTCCTGGAGGAGTAGTCCTTAGAAACGTAAGGACAACATATTTGATAATAAACCTCTAAATTGAATACTTTTGAAGTTACAAGCGAGTTACTCATTGGCAAAATGTCAAAGTAGCTATTACTCGGCATTATAGCTAAAGCTCTGACAAACTGGCACAAAGCAGAACATAACAGTAGTTGAAAACTTGTTTCACAAAAATGCTCTAAATTAAATATATTGTAGTTTTTAGTTACAAGGCAAAGATGTATTAAGTAGCTATTGCTCAGCTATGGAACTACATCTATGAATATATGCCATGACACAGATCATCAAAAAGTAGGTGAAGAACATATGGATAAAACTCAATGGCAAAATGTCAAATTAGTTATTACTCAGCATTATAGTTACAGCTATAATTTGCCATGACACAGAACATCCAAAAGTAAATTAACTGCATATTTGATAAAAAGCCTCTAAATTCAATGGTTTAGAAATTACAAGTGATTTACTCATTAGCAAAATAGCAAAGTAGCTATTACTCTGTTAGCTGTGGAGCTATAGCTCTAAAAATTTGCCAAGACACAGAACATCAAAAATTAGGTGATAAAGATATTTCACAAAAATGCTCTGCATTCAATATTTTTGTAGTTACTAGTGATTTACTCAAAGCTGAACTACCAATTAACTATAACTCGGCTAAAACATAGAACCTCAAAAAGTTTTAAGGGTCTAAATTGAACAGATGAGATAATAAGGGACTTCTGGTGAATTTAAGCATTTGGTTACTACCTAGCATAAATATGTTCATAAATTGTTCAAAGTTGGTCCAATCCATAGCAAAATTAGCTCGAGATTTTGATGGAAATGATTAGATTTTGGTAGACTTCCATTAAAAATTGCAAATTTAATAAGTAAATTAAATTTTTATAAGTTAATACCCTATCCAATGGACAATTGTTTTACCGGTTGGCGTGATCGGTCCCGCCAAACGCCAGAAAAAGACGTACTGTATATACTACCGGCAGGACCGGTCACAGAGTGTGCATTCGCCAGGTGGCGCATCGTACTTCATTTCCTGTTTACCTCTTGACGTTATAGCATCTTTTTTGTGTCTAATCCTAGTAAGACCCCTAGTAAGCTGATAGCGGGGCCGGTTGGGTGGGCCTTGCCTGTCCATTGGATAGGGTATTAACTTATAAAAATTTAATTTACTTATTAAATTTGCAATTTTATTGCGTTAATACATCCTATCCAAAGGACAATTGCTGAATAACTACCGCTTGGCAGGCGGGTAAGCAGCTAGGGACTTCGGTGAACTCATAAAACAAAATAGTACAGGCCCATTTGACCTAGGGTCAGAGAACCCTGACAGGTCAAGGTCGGCCACCAACTCACCGGTTAACCGGGAGTCTACCGACGTTGCCCCCCCCTTTTTCCTTCCCTTCCAGAGTCGGTTTGAGAAGGGAAAGATAGAGAGAGAGAGGGGCTGAGTTCAGTCCCAGAAGAAATAAACTTCCCAAGGGAAGCAAGTCACACTTTATTCTGCCTGAGGTCTGCAGTCCTGTCCAAGTAGTAGCGCAGGGCTCTAACTGGACATAGGGACCTGTCACCCTTGAGCGACCTATCCAGAGATGGTGCCAGGGCTGGAATGACCACTGGAGCCACACTATCTCGCCCTTCCTTAGCCAGCTGGTTCTTGGATAGGAAGCTGGGTGAGGGGTACAAAGACACCTTAGACCAGTCTGACTGGTGTCTGATGTTCTTATGTAACCAAGCATGGATCTCACTCCTGCGTTTACCTGAACCCAAAGCCAGCAAGAAAACAGTCTTGAAAGTTAAATGTTTCAAGGAGGCCTCTTTCAGGGATTCAAAGGGAGCCTTTGTGAGCTGATGTAAAACCAGTGAAAGGTTCCAGGAGGGGATGCCCCTCCTGCCCTTAGGTCTGTCTCTATGGAAACTATCCAGGAGACGAGTGAGATTCTCATCTTTGCTGACATTAATGGTGGAATTGCCCAGTTTGTCAGCAATGGCGGATCTGTAGCCATCAATAGTGCCTGGTTGTAACTTCTTCTCCTGAAACAAGTGCAGGAGGAAGTCAGCAATGGCTTTCAGAGGTGGTGCCCTGAAGTCCACCTGATTACTGAGGCACCACTTTGTAAAAATGGTCCACTTTGCCTCATAGACAGATCTGATTGATCTTCTTTGAGGAGCCTCAATTAGTGCTGCCACTGCCTCAGAGAAGCCTTGCTCCTTGATTGCCGAGGCTCTAGGAGCCAGGCATGTAGGTTCAGATTCGACAGGTTCCTGTGAAGGACCTGGTTGAATGGCTGAGACACTAGGTTGGGTATGCTGGGCAGACACAGTGGGATCTGGCTTGACATTGCTACCAGGTCCCAAAACCAGGGCATGTTGGGCCACCCTGGAGCAATCAGAATTATTCTGTTGCAGGGGTAGTCCTGGAGCTTCTCCACCACTTTGCCCAAGATGGCTGCCGTTGGGAAGGCGTATGGGTCCAGGTCCTCCCAGGAGAGGCTGAGTGCATCCACTGCCCAAGCCTGGGGGTCTGGAACCGGTGACACAAACTGTGGCAGTTTGTTGTTGAACCTGGTGGCAAACAGGTCCACTTGTGGCTGGTGCCACCTTGAGCATACAGCTTGGAACACTGCTGGATGACGAGACCATTCTGTTTGAATGGTCTGGCCAAGTCTGGATAGCTTGTCTGCTATCACGTTCAGCCGGCCGGGGATGTGACGTGCCCTGAGGGTTACCTGCTGTCTGGAGCACCAGGACAGGATTCTCCACAGTAGGGCACACAGTGACCCTGACTTCATCCCCCCCCCCTCCATGTTGATATAGGCAACCACTGTTGTGTTGTCTGTAGCTATCAACACTGTCTTGTTGCAGACCAGGGTTCGAAACTCTTTTAGAGCTAGAAATACCGCTTTTAGCTCTAAGTGGTTTATGTGTAACTTGCTCTCTGGAAGGGACCAAGTTCCTCTTGCAGTGTGGTCGTCCAAGTGAGCACCCCACCCTTCGTTTGATGCGTCTGTAAAGATCTGCAGAGCATGTTTTAGAGGGTGTAATGGTTGACCTAGTAGCACATTGCTTTCCTCCAGCCACCACCTTAGATGGGGGTGGAGGGACTTGGGGACCGGTATCACCTTTTCCAGTGACTCTGGGACCCTCCAGTTGTTTTTCAAGTGCCACTGTATGGGTCTCATGTGTAGTCGCCCTAAGTGGACTTGTTTTTCTGTTGCTGTGAGAAGGCCTATGAGGGACATGAATTTCCGGACCGGGCATACCGGATCCGACATTATTGTTCTGATCTTGTCTGTCAAGGCCTGCCAACGTTCTTCTGTTGGCCTGACCTTGCCCTCTTTCAGGTCGAACTGGTAACCTACGAAGTTGAAGACCTGTGCGGGAACCAGCTCTGACTTTTCCTTGTTCACCAGCCACCCTAATTCCTGACAAAGTGTGACTAGGGTTTGAGTATACTGGAGACAGGTGTGGTGGGTAGAGGCTCTCACCAGCCATTCGTCTAGGTACTGGTGGATCCTTATACCCTTCTGAAGTGCCATGAGTTTGACCTCTTTGGCCACCACTGTGAACTCCAGGGGAGCTGTGGAAAGGCCAAAAGGAAGGGCTTTGAACTGGTAGGACCGACCCTGGAGGTGAAAGCGCATGTACTTCCTGGACTGACTGTGAATGGGTATATGGAAGTATGCATCTTTGAAATCTATGGATGTGACCCACTCCCCTACTTGGGAGGTTTTTATGGTCTCTGGGGTCTCCATCTTGAACGACCCTGTGTTTAAAAAGGTGTTCAAGGTGCTCAGGTCTAGGATGGGTCTCCCGGTTGTTGGGTTTGGGTACCAAAAATAGCCGGTTGTAAAACCCCAGTGAATTTGGATTGTCCACCGGTTCGACTGCATTTTTGTTTATCAGCTGATACAGTGCCTCTAAAAGGAAGGACTGTTTGGTTGGATTGTGGTAGTTGCTCATTACAGTCGGTGACCTTGTCAAGTGGGGTCTGAACCGGAACGGAAGAGTATAACCCTCCCTCAGTGTGGTGACTACCTTTGGACTCGAACCCAAGGCTTCCCATTTCTCCCAACACTGGTTTAACCTCGCCCCTACAGGAGGATCTATAACAGCATGTTGGGCATTGGTGACAGGATTTACAGAACACAAGTGACCTACACAAAAAACACTTTTCACATATTTTATTTCTGTGTATATTTAACAAAAGGTGGGATTTATGCCTTTCCTTTGTGGCAACCCGGTGACAATATGAGCATTTGCAACACGAGAGTCTACATTTAAAGTCACTCTGCTGTTCTTCTGGTCTGTCACTGGTGGTGGGTTCAAACCCTCCATCTTGTCGGATACAATTTCAGAGTCCTTCAATCCAACCACATTTGAAACACCATAATTGTCATTTATGCTTCTTAAATCCTTTGGCCGGCTTTTGGTTGAAGTTTGAGGCTTTACCTCCACCTTTCTGACCAGTTTGCCGGTCTCTGATTTGTTTCCAAGCCGGTGTAGTGGGCTTCCGGTCCAGCTGGTGTGAAGATTTAGTACTGGAGGGAACATACGGATGAAAACGTCCGGGTTTCCTCTGTGTGTTAACCACAGAACGCCTCTCCTCACTACGTGAAATCTCATCTTCTGCCTTGACCAGTAAGCTGTCCGGAAACAATGAGAGTAGGTGTACTGGAGATGTGCGTAATGCAGTGAGGGTGTCAGGTTTAACTCCACCACGTATAAACTCCAGATAGCTATCCCAATGTGCCAGAGTGAGGTTGGCCATGCTGATGAAAACGCCCTCTGAGAGATCTCGCATGGTGCGCTGCATAGCTTGAGAAATTGACCTGTTAAAGGTCACCAGATATTCAAGTTCTTCAACAGCTTGCTGCGTTCTTTCAGCACTCTTGCCCTTTGATGAATCTGACCGGAGAGACTTTAGCTGGGTAACCATGGAATCCTGTACTTTAGTAAGGCATCTAGATAGACCAGCAGCGTGATTACACATCACGGATTGCTCCCTGAATGCCTTCTCCCACCTTCTAAGGGTATCCTGGCTGAACGTACGGGAAGCTGGAGCAGAAGGTAAACTTCTTCTTGCAACCCTAGAAAACAGGCTGTTCAGCTTTGCCGGTTCCGGAGACCAGTGGGATACAGCCTGGGTAGACCCATCTCCCTTCTTAACTGCTTGCATATCGTACCACTTGGAAGAACGTGGAGTCTTTACAAACTGGTCACGTAGCAGTCCACTGGTTTCAGAATTTCTAGCAGGATAACCTTCAGCAATAGTTACATTCAGTTTCTCCAGTGTTTTGCAGAGCCATTCATCGACCGGCAATTTAACTGACACTTTACCGGTAGTCTTCACTCTTGAACCGGCAAAGGGATTATCATCCATAGAGGCAGCTGAGTTGTCATAATCCGGGATGTGATTCCAGTTCATGAAACTTCTCACCCCTCTAATAGTTTCCCTGTAATTGGCGTCTTCAGAGAGGTCCTGATCTGTAGCCGTGTCCGGTAAATCACCCTGGCAGTGAATACTAGCCGGTGATGCCGGTTCCGCATCCAACTCAGCCTGACTATCAGATTCCCTAGCAACGTCAGAGTTCTGACCAATGGGAGGTGACTGATTATGCAGCGTAGTTTCAACACCGGCAGGTAGAACCTCAGGACCCGCACCAGGAGCCTGTGTAGGCTGGGTGGCCGTCCCTGCACCGGAAACCAGTAAAGGTTGGGTGGTTAACACTGCAGAGGTACCGGGTCCCTGAGCAGGGTGGGTAGCACTCTCAACACCATCTCTCTCAGCCTCAGTACCGGGAACCCCCAGTGGAGGTTGGGTAGCCGTCAACTGCGTAGCAACGTCACCAGTGCCCTCAGAAGACATAACACTTGTAGAAGCACCCGGATCAAAGAAAGGGTGTTCTCTGGGCACCACAGAGGCAGAGGTCACCGGTCTCACCGGAACAGCAAAGGATTGGTTTACCAGCATAGCTTCTAGACGTGAGAATCTCTCACTCCACTTGTCATCAAGGGACTTGAGGTCATCTGAAGTAGGTTTGCTACTGTGTTTCCGTTTACTCGACCTTGGGGAACCATCAGAACGCTTTTTCTTCTTTGGAGTAGAATCAACAGAGGGAGACTTGTCACAGCTAACCCGTCCCAACAGTGTAACTTCTGAAGGGTCCACTAGAGTGGGGGTCGTGCTTGCCTTCTTCTGCTCAGAGCGTTCCTTCCTTTCCTTGTAGGTCGGAGTTGCTAACTGGTGGATCTGCGCAGGCGTAAAAGACTTACAGATCTGGCAATCCAGCTTTTTAACACAGGGGTCGTCTCCCACCCCCTTGTCACGACAACGCGGGCATTTCTGATGGTTGTCAAAAAGGGCCATAACATGCCCGCAAGAACCTCGTTTCTGTCCAGGAGACGACATAATGATCAGTAACGTTGTATAAATACTCCGTACTAATAAAAAAACACGAAACTTGGAGGAGTTCGTTGTAAAACGTACCTCTGAAGAAAATCTTCTGCACACTCTTTCGCGCCAAACGAAAAAGATGCTATGATGTCAAGAGGTAAACAGGAAATGAAGTACGATGCGCCACCTGGCGAATGCACACTCTGTGACCGGTCCTGCCGGTAGTATATACAGGACGTCTTTTTCTGGCGTTTGGCGGGACCGGTAGCGCCGACCGGTAAAGCAATTGTCCATTGGATAGGATGTATTAACGCAATAAAAATGGTTAATTAATTAAGCATTAAAATTTTTATCAACGAGGAAAATACAAATCCCTTAATAACTTCTAAACCGTGCGAGATTGAGCGATTTCGACAAAATTTTTGACCCACAGGGTATCTCTGCTAAGTACTCCGCTCAATTCCAAAATAAATTTCCTCTCTCCAAAAATGGCGGCCATTTTGAATTTTAAATTTAAAGGTCTGCACTCTGATTTGTGGGAACACAATGCACTCATGTAGTGTCATGTAGTGTTCATCACAAATAATTCACAAATTATTCAGAATTGTCTGATTAATGGGAACACAAATCACTCATGTAGTGTTCATCACAAATAATTCAGAATTGTCTGATTAATGGGAACACAAATCACTCATGTTGTGTTCATCACAAATAATTCACATAGAACTCAGAATTAATTAATTCATAATGTGCTTGTATATTTGTTACAGGTAAGCATGATAAAATTGCACAACACAAAAAATACTTGTATCTCCTAAACCATCCGAGATAGAGCAATTTTAACGAAATTTTTGAGCCACACGGTACCTAAGCGAGATACTCTGCCCAATTCTCAAAAATTTTTGCACTTTCCAAAAGTGGCGGCCATTTTGAATTTTCGAATTTTTGACAAAAATGGTAAAACTTAAAATTGCTTGTATCTCCTAAACCGTGCGAGATAGAGCAATTTCGGCAAAATTTTTGGCCCACAGGGTATATATGCAAGATACTCTGCTCAGTTTTCAAAAATTTTTCCTCTTTCCAAAAATGGTGGCCATTTTGAATTTTCGAATTTTTGACAAAAATGGTAAAACTTAAAATTGCTTGTATCTCCTAAACCGTGAGAGATACAGCAATTTCGGCTAAAATTTTTGTCCCGCAGAGCAGGATATATATGCAAGATACTCTGCTCAATTCTCAAAAAATTTTCCTCTTTCCAAAAATGGTGGCCATTTTGAATTTTTGACAAAAATGGTAAAACTTAAAATTGCTTGTATCTCCTAAACCGTGAGAGATACAGCAATTTCGGCTAAAATTTTTGTCCCGCAGAGCAGGATATATATGCAAGATACTCTGCTCAATTCTCAAAAAATTTTCCTCTTTCCAAAAATGGTGGCCATTTTGAATTTTTGACAAAAATGGTAAAACTTTAAATTGCTTGTATCTCCTAAACCGTGCGAGATAGAGCGATTTCGGTGAAATTTTTGGCCCACAGGGTATATATGTAAGATACTCTGCTTCATTTTCAAAAAATTTTCCTCTTTCCAAAAATGGCGACCATTTTGAATTTTTGACAAAAATGGTAAAACTTAAAATTGCTTGTACCTCCTAAATCATTTCAAATTTTCCAATTTTTTTTTCCGATATAATTTCAGATCGACAGGGTATCTAGGCAACATCTTCTTTCTGTTATAAGCAGCCATCACCATCTTTCTTTTGGGACGCTCGCTTTGTTTTTGCCATGCAAAAACAATCGCTTTGCTTCGCTAGCGATCCTCTAGTTATAAGTGATTTACTGAGTGGCAAAAAGATGGACTTGGTGGGCATTTTAGGGCTCAAACACTGACCTTGAAGGACAAACTGCAAGGTCAAATGTCTGTAGGCTATACAGGACACATATACTTATTAAAAATATCAATTATAAAGAGATTCAAATTCTATTTATGAGAAAAACCTTCAGAATGTGTAAAACTCCTTGATGATGCCCCCGATGACCATCTTGCTTTTCAAAATGAGGCCAAAAATATTCCCAAACAAGCTTTTGTAATGATGAACATATCCTGCAAATTTGAGACTTCTACCTATAATACCTTAAGCTCATGAGGGGTAATGGGAAAGTCTCTACAAACTCGTTCATGACTGGAAGAAATGCCCATGGTAATCATCTTGTTTTTCAAAATGAGGCCAAAAATATTCCCAGACAAAATTTTGTAATGATGATCATATCTTGCAAATTTGAGAACTCTACCTGTAATACCTTTGGCTCTAGAGGGTTAATGGGAAAATTTCTACACACTGCAGCAGCGTTAGTGGTGTACCCATGCATAATCCATAGTATCCTGCGGATTGTACAATTATCCTGCTTTTCCGATTTACTTCTCATTACATGGCCAGGTGGAGGTATGCACTCTATGAGTGCTTTGTTTTTTCAATAAGGCCAGGGGAGTCTAGGAAAAAAATGTTTGAAAAAATAACTAACAATACAGATGAGTATAGTTGATGATATATACTACTCCAAAAATCAAATACTTTCACATATAAATCTTGTCCCTGTCAGTTTTATTAGAAAACTGTTTTTAAATGACAGAAAGCTTAAAATTTTATAAGGAAGCAACGATACCACTTTAAGCTCAAACTTCATCTGTTATTCTTCCATGGTGTTTCCTGAAAAAAAAACACAAGAGATAATGGTTTTAAATAACAACCAAAATTATTTTCCTTTGATGATTCTAACTTTACACGCTTCACAAATATCGAGTTTAAATTTCAATTTTTTGAAAGAGAAAATTTGAAATATGAAGTCACTGGTAACTGACAATGAATAAATAAAATATGCCTAACTGATCTTAAGCAATTTAATTGTACATTGGTAAATATTTATATTACATTTTAATTGTGCCATTTCTCACGGTAAATTTCCTAATAATCATACTTCAGTACATACGAAATGATATGTACTTAACAGACAGTTATAAATGCACACGTTTATTAGACTGGTAAAACTGTAACAGAGTTTTAAAAATGACATATAAAATCAACTAAATCAAGACACCTGAGGGTGTACAAAACTAAGTTTGTTGACTCTCCCTGGTTAGTTTACTTTTAAAAAACCAAAATATGGGAAAATATGTAAAGATAACATATCCTCTCTATGTTTTCAGGTTGGCAGGTCAGAAACAGTTCAAATTTAGACATATCTGATCACATTTCAGTTTTGCTATTTTGTCTGTATTAGAACATAATATCTACCTTCACTAATTTTATTTTTGTTCAGACATATCTGACCATACTTCAGTTTTGCTATTTTGTCTGTATTAGAACATAATACCTTCACTATTTTTATTTTTGTTAAGTTTATTGATTTGCACTTTATCCTTCATGAACCAGAATCCGGTCCATTCCACTTTCCAGTCTAAATGATTTTAATGTCTGATTTATGCATGTTTTTGTGCAAAAGTATTAACAGAAGATCTATATTCTTAAAATAGAAGTGTTTTTGGTTATACACAGGATTTTGTAGGACATGAAGAGTGCGCTTAAATTTTCAAATACTACTGCTAAAAAAGACTGCACACTTTTGATAATAGATTGGAAAGAGGTACAACAATCATACAATTATATATACTAAGTGCACACAATAGTCTTTTGCCACCACTTTTCTCCATATACAAAATCAGTTCTACAATGTTTACAACACATTTACATCAAGTTTTTACATCAAACAATTTTTAAAGCTTATACTTTGAAACCCCCTGGTCTTACAAACTATGAACAAATAAATTATTAACAAGCATTATCAGCATAAGGACAGACTGAAATCATTAACATTATAAAGTTTTTTGTTCACACACTGACATGTTGATGTACACAAGGGTGCTGCAGAAATGTTTATATATCCTGAATTATCCTGACTTGTTAAAAGCTTGTGAAGTTCATCATTAAGATTTCTTTTTTTGAAGGGTTGTCATTAAAACATCCTCACTTATTTGGAGAGAATTTCTGCATCATCATTTCAGCCACCTCTTTTACCAGTTCATCAATAGCCTCCTCATTTCCTTGGTATACACTGTGCCATAGTTCCCTTGCTTCCAGAACAAAACTTTCCCTATCTGTGGTAACAGACTTCATCCACAAGGCATTCATGAAACGGCCATAGTTTGAATCCGCCATTGGCCCATGAACAATGGATTGCCTAAATGCATTGACAAAATGTATTTCAGAAACTATAAACCTTTAACTGAATTACAGGTTTATTAATATTAGCATGGAATTTTATTACAATGTACCAAAATATCCTAAACATGAAACCATCTGGTTCATGCTAAACAATATCACTCCTATGGCAGTTATATCCCACTGGGTATTCCAATTATCATATTTCAGGGAATATAATTAAAATCCATCATGCAGTTTTGAAATCTTCTCCATTAGAGCAGTAACCTTAAATTTGGTATAATAAACCTATCTTTAGGACTTTCACGTTACCATAAAGTGAACATTTTCCTACTAACTAGTGGGGCCTAAGTAAACACATAAACCAACTATAAATAAAAACAAGAGGAGAGTGCCCGTGAACGGGCACTGTGTCAGCTGACTGAGTGTTTTTGATTTGTGAAGGTGATTAGAGGACAGAATAATTATCAGGAAAAGGGCTGTACAGAAATACAGTAAATGGTAACTGAACAGCAAGTTCGAAAGAAATTCCGAAGCTGACAGAAGAAAAGGATAAAAAAGTTGTGCCCTGTAAATGGTATTATGAAGGAAAATAACAAGGTAATTGTTTAAGTGTAAAAAATAGGTTAAAACATATTTAAAGAAATACTACAAATGCAATATCCTCGTTCGACCTTGAAGAAGGGGTCCAAGGTCAAATCTAACCACACAAATACATTCCCAGCCCATGATTTCCTATGGTTTACCATTCCAAACCTCTAGGACCAATTATAAATGAGTTATAAGCACTTTTAAGCTTGGCTGTCCTCATTTGACCTTGAAGGAGGGGTCCAAAGGTCAAATCTGACCATACCAAAAGATTCCGAGCCAATGATTTCATATGGGATGGTTTACCATCCCAAATCTCTGTCACCAATAATAAGCGAGTTGTAGGCACTTTCAATTTTCACTATCCTCATTTGACCTTGAAGGAGGGTTCCAAGGTCAAATCGGACCATATCAACAGATTCACAGCCCATGATTTCCTGTCTGTTTACCATCCCAAACCTCTGGGACCAATAATAAGCGAGTTATAAGCACTTTTAAGTTTGGCTATCCTTGTTTGACCTTGAAGGAGGGGTCATTGAAGGTCAAATCTGACCACACCAAAAGATTCCCACCCCATGATTTCCTACAGGTTGGTTTATCATCCCAAACCTCTAGGATCAATAATAAGGGAGATATAAGCACTTTTCATGACTGACAAAAAACACCTGTGGCGGCCATCTTGTTTCTCAAAATGAGGCCAAAAATATTCCCAGACAACATTTTATGGTTATTAATATATACTGCAAACTTAAGAAAGCTAGCTATAATATTTTTTTTCATCAGAGCAGTAATGGTGAAATCTCTCTCTACACACTGTGGCTATCCAGTGGATACAATGATTTACTCAACAGTGAGAACCTGAAAGTAGCTATTGCTCAGCTATGCCATGACATAGAGGTCTGCAATTTCACTATGTTATAGCTGACCAAAAATTCTGTGAATAACATATTTAACAAATTACTCTAAATGTAATAGTTTTCAAGTTACAACTGATTTACTCAACAGTGAGAACCTCAAAGGAACTATTACTCAGCTATGCAATGAGCTACATGTCTGAAATTTTACTATGTTATAGCTAACCCAAAAGTAGGTGAACAACATATTTAAGCAAACTACTGTAAATGCAATAGTTTTCAAGCTACAACTGATTTACTCAATAGTAAGAACCTGAAAATAGCTATTGCTCCGCTATGCCATGAGCTATAGGTCTGTAATTTCACTATGTTATAGCTGACCCAAAAGTAGGTGAACAATATATTTTAACAAAATACTCCAAATGCAATATTTTTCAAGTTATAGCTGATTTACTCAACAGTCAGTACCTGAGAATAGCTATTGCTCAGTTGTGCCACGAGCTATAGGTCTATAATTTCACTATGTTATAGCTGACCCAAAAGTAGCTGAATAACATATTTGCATAAATTTCTGTAAATGCAATAGTTTTCCAATTATAACTGATTTACTCAACAGTGAGAACTTCAAAGTAGCTATTACTCAGCTATGAAATGAGCCACAGGTCTGAAACTTCACTATGTTATAGCTGACCCCAAAATAGGTGAATAACATATTGAAACAAAATACTCTAAATGCAATAGTTTTCAAGTTATAAGTGATTTACTCAACAGTGATAACCTAAAAGTAGCTATTACTCAGCTATGCCATGAGCTACAGGTCTGAAATTTTACTATGTTATAGCTGCCCAAAAGTAGCTGAATAACATATTTATACGAAATTCTCTAAATGCAATAGTTTTTAAGTTACAAGTGATTTTACTCATGATGGAAGTTACTGAAAAGCCCAAAAGTAGCTATTACTCACTTAGCTATTGAGACAGACACCCAACTTACTCACCATATTGTAGCTATGAAAAAAGTAGCTAAATAACATATTTTAACAAAATGCTCTAAATGCAACACTTTTCAAGTTATAAGTGATTTACTCAACAGTGATAACCTAAAAGTAGCTATTACTCAGCTATGCCATGAGCTACAGGTCTGAAATTTTACTATGTTATAGCTGACCCAAAAGTAGCTGAATAACATATTTATACGAAATTCTCTAAATGCAATAGTTTTCAAGTTATAAGCGATTTACTCAACAGTGATAACCTAAAAGTAGCTATTACTCAGCTATGCCATGAGCTACAGGTCTGAAATTTCACTATGTTATAGCTGGCCCAAAAGTAGCTGAATAACATATTTATACGAAATTCTCTAAATGCAATAGTTTTTAAGTTACAAGTGATTTTACTCATAATGGAAGTTACTGAAAAGCCCAAAAGTAGCTATTACTCACTTAGCTATTGAGACAGACACCCAACTTACTCACCATATTGTAGCTATGAAAAAAGTAGCTGAACAACATATTTTCACAAAATGCTGTAAATGCAACACTTTTGAAGTTATAAGTGATTTAGTGCATGATTTCATGAATTTTAATGCATAAAAAATTATTAAAAAAATTTATTTAAGAAAAAGTAAGACAGATCCAGGTCTCATACTCACACAAGAGAATCTACCTCTGGCCTAGTACATATATGCAAGATATGAGAGAAATCCCTGCAATAGTCACTGAGAAAATTGTGATAAAAAGTTGAAATTTTCACACTTTTGGTGGGGGTACCCCCCTTGTAATGTCTCTAGCAAACAGACGAACAGACAGATTTGCATGCCTTGAACAAATTTTCATCCTCGATAGATAAGGTATCTTTTAAAAAAAACAGCATGTCTCTAGGCCTTGTAGTTTTGGAGAAGAAGTTGTTCACGCGGACGCCTACACGTACGCGTACGCCCACGCCGCAGAGTGATGACATAAAAAATGATTATGTATCTTTTAGAAAATTTGTCATTAAAGCAATGGCATTGAAGCTGCTATAATAAAGTTATTTTTAAGATTTTAAGGTTACCATAAAGTGGATATCTCCCTGGGGCTTACTGCATTCCCATGTGTACCAAATATGAATGAAATCAACAGTCATTTTGGAATATTAGCCATTAGAGCAGTAATCTTAATGTCACTGTATTTAGGTTAAATTAGGACTTTGGGGATTACACTAGTTGGACATCTTCTGGGGCTTAGGTACACCCATATTAGCTACTATAAATCAAATCCATCATGCAGTTTTCTGAATATTACCAGTCAGGGCTTAACCTGATAGTTGCAGTAATTATGTTACCTTAGTGATTTTAAGGTTAGAATATACTGAATAAAATGAAATTTACCATGTAGTTTTGGAATAATTGTTCAAATAAGTAATTATGACATACACACAAACTAGCACAGCCTGCATTTCATAACTTCCTTCCCGGCATCCCAGTGGCAGAATAAAATGGTGCAAACTTATAAATATTTGTCAGTATTTTGATATTGTTGTCAAGTTTAAATGAAATGCACAAATATGCATCAAGTCACCACAAAGACTAACTTGTCACCAAGCATCTCTTCACCAAAAACTCATCACCAGTTCTACAGTCACACCAAACTCATTATATCTCTGTGCATGTGAAAGCTTTTTCAGGTTCATATTTAAATTGTTTTGCATAATATAGCTTACTACTGGGAAAATTTAAACTATGATGATACATATGGGCATAGTAATATGTGACTCCAAAACACTGTCGTATGAAAAGTATAGGCTATTATGTTAAACTGAACCAGATTCTAACACAACATAGCTGTGCCAGTGAATTCGACTGGCCAAAAGCCATAAGAAAATTCCTTACACACGTTTGATTTTCCTAAAAGTTATCTACTGGAAAGTATAATGAATGAAATAGCTTTGTTTTACTGACCAATTTGCAATTATTAATAATATTAATAGACTCCTGCATGGCTTATAAGGTCAAATGATGATAAAATTCTGTGTATACAATGGTGTATCAGATGTTATTCCTATAACACAGAAGGAAAAATAGTAACAGAGATGCCCGTACCCCACAGCCTGGGGAAATAGTTTTCAAGACAATGAAATACAGAAATAGTGAAACAGTACAAAGATCGGCATACTTTCAGAGCAGTGTCAATTACATAAAGGTCCAAATAATGTTTAAGTAGAGAAAATAACACCTAAGAGAAAGAAAATGTATGTAAAGTATTGAAACAAGACAATTCAATAGCAAGATGACAGCATTAATCAGTAAACTGAAAATTATGATGCACACCTACAACCCCTAAGGATGTCCCTATCAAGTATCAACTTCCTACAATTTACAGTTTCCAAGATATAGTCCCGACAAGATTTTATAGGTCATGGTCACTATGGCAAGATCAAATCAAGGTCACACCATAACGTTGCACATCTATACCCCTAACCAATGTCCCTACCAAGTATCAACTTCCTAGACCTTACGGTTTCCGAGATATAGCCTGGACAAGATTTTATAGGTCAAGGTCACTACCGCAAGGTCAAAGGTCAAATCAAGGTCACACCACAACGTTGCACACCTACAACCCCTTACCAATGTCCCTACCAAGTATCAACTTCTTACACTCTATGAAATATTTATCAGGTAAAAATATAAGTTGCTCGACCTCTTTTGGTCCAATGTACCCATCTCGCATGAAATTGATAATTCAGTCTCAGCATGGATGCATGAAGTATTATGAATTATACAATGCACCACTTAATGATGTAAAACCACTTTGTGAATTTATTTGGGACTCTATGCTGAAGAAAGAATTTACTGAGTTTAATGATCTTTGGCCTTTGATTTACAAAATCTATGATAATGAATATTCATAGTTTCAGTACCGTATCTTAATTAAAATTTTAGGAACGAAGGATTATTTAAAGAAGGTTAAACTAGCTGAAAATAATGAATGTGGTCTTTGTAAAACAGAAGAGAGTACTGATCACTTTAGTAAATGTGAAAAGGCAAATGTATTATGGGACAATGTTAAAACATGGATTCAAAATAAACTACCAATAAATTTTAACATTACAGATAGCATGAAAATTTTGGGCTATTTAACTTATGATAAAAACTTTTGGCCTTTAAATTTAATCCTCCTGGTTACAAGGAAATACCTTTATTGGTGTTCAAGGAATGACTTTTAAGTGAATATTTATTATTTACAAAAAGAAATGAGGATTTTTATAGAACATGAGTGTTTAAATGAGATAAAGTATCAAAACAGAGTTTATCAGAAAGTGGGCTGTGTGGCAAAATATGTTTACAGGAATAGACATTTAAAAACATTTCTAAAGCAATTCTTCACAAAAGACAACACTTAGCTTTTCTGTGTGCTTGTATTTACTGATTTTAAATTTTTATGAATTTTTTTTTTTTGTGTGTGTGTTTCTTTTGACTTCTAAAATACTTTTTTTGAAGATTGAATGGAAAATATAGCTTGTGATTGTTAAGGTATTTGTCTGTATGTATATATATTTCAGAAAAATTTAAAATAAATAAAAAAATACAAAAAAAAAAATTCTTACACCTTACTGTTTCCGAGATATAGCCCCGACAAGGCATTATAGTCAAGGTCACTATGGCAAGGTCAAACGTCAAATCAAGGTCACACCATGATGTTGCACACCTACATCACACTCACCAGTGTCCCTATCACGTATCAACTTCGTACACATTACGGTTTCTGAGATACAGTCCGGACACGCTTTTTCCCACCACCCAGCCACCCATCCCGACCCCATGAGTGAAAACAATACCCCAACAGCCCTTAAGGGCTGTGGGGTAAAAACTGTGTCCATTGTTACATTGCAACAAAAATCTAGCCTCAAAGGTTCAGGCACAATAAGCAAAAACAATCATTAATCTAAATTCTGTTTTGTTGGCATGTATGCAAGTACAAGCCTTCAGTTGAATTGTAATGTGTCACCAGCTTTAGTTATTGTTTGAACACAGAGGAAATTCAAAACCACACAGATGGTGGAATGACATAAGCAGTCAACTGAGTAGCATTTTTCTTTCCTTTTTTTTTTAAAAAAAAAACAACAAAACTTTATAAGCTCAAGTTCCTCTTGGGATACACATATTCTGAAACATTGGATAAACTACTTGCAAACTAACACCCCCAAAATTACAAGTCCAAGAAACAGCTTAAGTATTGTCATGGGAATACTTGTTACCAGATATTACAGAAAAAAAGCAATGACATATAAACTATAAATCCAATAAGCTTGGCTGAAATATGTAAAGTGCTGTTCCTTTCAATGAGCAGCAAGGAAGGATTGCTCAGAAAAAAGCAAAAACAATTTGTTCAACACCCAGCAGGGTGGATACAATTATTAAAAATGTAACTTTAAACTGACTTCAACTATCACAACTTTATGTAACATTACACCAAAGACCTTCTTTAGTAAATGTTTAATTAATTTAAATAAAAAGTCTCAAAAACCACTTTACATATGATCCAAACATCACAAAAATTTGTCCTAATCTTAAACTCAATTAAGGTTACAGCTGTAAAGCTTTTAAAGTCATCTCAAGTTCTCAACGACAGGCTCTGTTCAAGGTTAGTTATATGTCAAGCAAAGATTAAATATGTCAGCCCATTTTGGTATACAGTGAAGAAACATAAAAAAACACTTCAGACATAATATCATTCTTTTATACATGAGAGTTTAAGGTCACCTAAAAAAGGGCACACCTTCAAGGCTAAATACATCCACATGCCAAATTTGAATTGAATCTTTCAAGCCATTTTTGAGTTATGTCCAGGAATAAAGTGTGACAATGACAACGGAGGACACAGCAATCCCAATGTGCCACCCAGTGTAGCTGCTAGTGACACAAAATGTTATAACTTAAACTCATAAGTTTCCTCAACTATCACGAGTTTATAGCAATTTCCAAAAAATATTCTTCTTTAGGTCTAGAGATGTGTATATGTACGTAATTTCAATGAAAACTTTCTATAACCAAATCAAATATTGTCCAAACACCGAAAAATTCTCCTAACCTTGAACTGAATGTTAGTTTGAAGCTGAGAAGAGTTAACATCACCTTGCCATGTAGATTTTGGTCAAGGTTTCTTGTATCCAAAACTTAAACATGCTTAAATATGCAAACAGTATTGTACATATTGTCACAAATTGCCAAACTTAGAGCGACTATAATTCTGTTCTTACTGGGAGTTTAAGGACACCTAAATGAAGGGCAATCTAAGGCCAGTTGCATGTACGTGCTCACACAAAAAAAAGGATGCACATTGAAACACTATGTTTGTAATTTCAATGATGAAATACCAAAACTGTTTGGAGCTACGAGTTATTACACTTTGACTTTAAAAAGTTTAACTCATAACATTCAATTTCCGGGAATAACATAAAAACCTGAAAAAAAAAAGAAAAAACCCTTTGATCTTATAACATCAAGTTCTTTTCAATAATTGGTTTCATGCTTTATTTATAAAATATCAAAAAAAAAAGTGTACAAACATAGAAAATCTGCTTGAACTTGTGGGACACACAAAGTTTTTTTTTTCACCATAATGAACTGTTAGGCAATGCATGCATTCAAATAAACAGTGAATGTGCTTGTTTTATGACAAACAATATATTACGGGTATATACTTGCACACAGATAATTTTTTATTTTTTTTTTTTTGAAACTTTAACACTATCAATTTCCAATTTTAACTTGGGACTTCTTGCTTTGTAACTGTTGCGCAGCTCTTAATTCAAAACATACATGCTCTTTATTGTTAGAAAGCTCACAAAAATCACAACAGTTGACCCACATTATTCCATCTTTCCTGTGGATATTAAAAAAACTTCTGACTTCAAACAAGATTTAGTCTCCTTAATCTATTGTTCAAACTATTCATTATTTTGGTGAAAGTTTTCTGTCTATTTAAAACAACACTAATATGTCCATCATCTGATTTATAGTTGAGCTAAGCAACAAATTTTCTTTTAAGCATGTGACCTTGATCCGAAACGAATGTCTGTTCTTGCACAATACAAGTAGAACAGACATCATTTCATATTATTAAATCATGCACCATGAACAGAACACGATGCAGTGAGCATGCAAAGCAAAGGGCAAGGTTATACTTGTCAGTTTTTAATGGTATGCTAAAAACAGCAGAATGAATAGGTCAAAATTTTATGGTTGATACCTTTCTGCATACAATTGGACAAGTTAAACACACATCTAGTTCCAAATGATAGTTTGCAACAGTTTTAATAAATGTTTTTAAGAACTTTTTAATGCATATTGATTACCCATTTGTTACCTTTTTTTAAAACTGAATTGAAGACGGCTTGTTTTTTTGATTTTTTTTGGTTTTTTTTTTTTGTTACACTTGTGAAACAAAAGGTGAAGCAACATAAGTATTTGGAGTAATGAAACACTGCTGCCAAAAACAGCAGATAGAAATGTTCTGGACAATATAGAAAGTTACAAATATGCTAATGCAGAACACACTTTATTCCACAAAATTTCTTTTTAAGATCAACAGGCAATGAAGGTATGTCCCACTAAAATTGAGGAATAAAGTTAAGATTGTGAATTTAAGTTTAACTAGACTAAGGACGCATCTGTGGCCAGATGCTGGATGTATCCACCGACAAAGGCCAACTAACATAGTTTAGAAGATAAACAGCATTTTTAGTTAATAAGCAAGCTAAAAGCACTTTTAAGTTTGGCTACCCTTATTTGACCCTGTAGCAGGGGCCCAAGGTGAAGTCTGACCACATCAAAAGATTCGCAGCCCATGATTTCCTATAAGTCGTTTTCAAATTGCAAACCTCTAGGACCAATAATAAGCAGGAGGGGCCCAAGGTCAAATCTGACCACATGAAAAGATTTGCAGCCCATGACTTCCTATAAGTTGTTTTCATATTAATGAGTTATTTCAGAAATACTGGCTATCTCCAATACTTGTAGAGATAATTCGCATTTACTCATTTTGAGTAGGTGCATAATTAGCTACGGGTCTGAAACTTCACCAAGTGAAAGCTCTCCCAAAAGTAGGTGAATGAGTTATTTGAGAAAAATTGGCTATCTGCAATACTTTTAGAGATAATTCGCATTTACTCATTTTGAATAGGTGAGTAATTACCTACAGGTCTGGAACTTCAGCATATGAAAGCTCTCCCAAAAGTAGGTGAATGAGTTATTTAAGAAAAATTTGCTATCTGCAATACGTTTAGAGAAAATGCAGAATTACTCATTTTTAGTAGGCAAGTAATTTAGCCACAGGCCTAATTTAGACATAAAGCCTACCAATAGAATACTGTGGTGCACCCTGTAATATACCTTGCAAACTTGAGAAGGCTAGCTATAATATTTTTTTCGTTAGAGCGGTAATGGTGAAATCTCTCTACACACTGCGGCTATCCAGTGGATACAATGATTTACTCAACAGTGAGAACCTGAAAGTGGATATTGGTAAGCTATGCCATGACATAGAGGTCTGCAATTTCACTCTGTTATAGCTGACCAAAAATTATGTGAATAACGTATTTAAACAAAATACTGTAAATGTAATAGTTTTCACATTATGTCTGATTTACTCAACAGTGATAACCTCAAAGTAGCTATTACTCAGCTATGCAATGAGCTACATGTCTGAATTTTTTCTATGTTATAGCTGACCCAAAATTAGGTGAACAACATATTTAAGCAAAATACTGTAAATGCAATAGTTTTCAAGTTACAACTGATTTACTCAATAGTGAGAACCTGAAAATAGCTATTGCTCAGCTATGCCATGAGCTATAAGTCTGTAATTTCACGACGTTATAGCTGACCCAAAAGTAGGTGAACAACATATTTTAACAAACTACTCCAAATGCACTATTTTTCAAGTTACAAGTCATTTACTCAACAGTCAGTACCTGAAAATAGCTATTGTTCAGTTGTGCCATGAGCTACAGGTCTGTAATTTCACTATGTTATAGCTGACCCAAAAGTAGCTGAATAACATATTTACACAAATTTCTGTAAATGCAATAGCTTTCCAATTACAACTGATTTACTCAACAGTGTGAACTTCAAAGTAGCTATTACTCAGCTATGCAATGAGCCACAGGTCTGGAACTTCACTATGTTATAGCTGACTCCGAAATAGGTGAATAACATATTGAAACAAAATACTCTAAATGTAATACTTTTGAAGTTATAAGTAATTTACTCAACAGTGATAACCTAAAAGTAGCTATTACTCAGCTATGCCATGAGCTACAGGTCTGAAATTTTACTGTTATAGCTGACCCAAAAGTAGCTGAATAAAATTTTATATAAAATTGTGTAAATGCAATAGTTTTCAAGTTACAAGTGATTTTACTCATGATGGAAGTTACTGAAAAGCCCAAAAGTAGCTATTACTCACTTAGCTATTGAGACAGACACCCAAGTTACTCACCATGTTGTAGCTATGAAAAAAGTATCTGAATAACATATTTTAACAAAATGCTCTAAATGCAACACTTTTCAAGTTATAAAGTGATTTAGTGCATGATTTCATGAATTTTAATGCATTTTAGACATTTTTGTCTACCACAGGCCTAATTTAGACATAAAGCCTACCAAAAAGATAGGGTGGCGAGTCCTCTAGCATACAAAGCCACCTGCCAAATATGAAAGAAATCTGGAAAGAAATGTGGACTGTAGGTCGCTAACAAGCAATATTCCACATTTTAGACATTTTTGTCTACCACAGGCCTAATTTAGACATAAAGCCTACGAAAAAGATAGGGTGGCGAGTCCTCTACCATATCAAGCCACCTGCCAAATATGAAAGAAATCCGGAAAGAAATGTGGACTGTAGGTCGCTAACAAGAAATCTCTGCGGACGCGGACGACAACGATGATGAATCCATAGTATCCCCGCTTCGCGTCGGGGATACAATTAGTTGAAGTTCAGGAGTCAAGCTAAGGGAACAAGAAGCTTGCAGTCCATCGGAACATCTTCTTATAGAAACCTTTTAAAAATCTTATTTTCAATAGTTAAAGCAAAAACACCAAAGAAAAAAAAAAGAGACTGATTCATATTTCTATAATTTGTGGTGAAGAAAGCCAGCAACTTCTTTTAAAAAGAGCAAGTTTCACAAGTAATAATCACAGAATTAAGTGTTCCAGATGATTTACAGACATGTACAAAAAATGATAAAAGTGTCATTTATTGAAACCTTTAACAATATATTACAGAGAAATCTACACTACATTCTTCTCAAAAATAACGGAAAGCGTATTAAGCTTCTGAATAAATTTCTACAGTCAGAGTTAACAGCATATACTTTACACTGCAGACACATACATCAACAAAGCTTTGGGTCCAGGTCTCAAGCATTTATAATGTAACAATTAAATATCCATCACTTACTAGTCATTTCATTCAATAACATACCATCATGAGCTATATTTTTGTAGTTTGATCAGGACCAAGAAATTGCTTCAAATCAACATGCATACAGAAAGAAGAATCTAAGGACTGATAAATGCGGTAAATTATAGCTTATGTCTTCCAGATGCATATCTTTACTTGTCCATGACCGCACTTTGAATAACACTGAATCAGTCAAAGGGGACTATTACACAACTGCTGCATTGGCCAAAAGATTTAAAGAAACTGCTAGGTAGATAGGAATCACTATGGGGAGTTGGTGAAAGCATTAGAACTAGTTCATTGGAGCCCTGACATCACAAATCCTGTTGTGAAATTGTGTGGAGAATGGACCACTTTCGCTGAAGAAGCTCACCAGACGGTAGTAGCTATACTTAGGTGTATACAAATGTTCTGTGGTGCCACTAATGTGTTCTTTAGTATGACACAGGAAAATGTGTAGTTTCCACAGAGCCATGATGGTGATTTGGGGATACTGTGTAACTTATTGGTTGTTTCACTCAACCTGGTATGAGTTTATCTTGCAATGCTTGTGTGTTATTACTGGGGAAGAATGTAATAGTGTCATTTTAGACAAGACAAAATCTGTGGATAAGTTACTTTTGGTTTTAACTGGTTCAACAAGTTTACTGGAGTCATATTGCCAAACTACACAGCATTCAAAGGAATTAGTCATTACCTCTACAATTTATCTACAGTATACTCTGTATAAATCCAACATAGTATCACTAGGCTATTCCAATCCACTTACAATAATGCATTTTTACACAGGAAATTGACAAAACATATTTTACCCCTGTATATTCTGACATTTGTGTTGTTTATACAGAGTATACTGGCTACATAATGAATTAATATAGAAACAAACGCAGAATTAGGGAAGAACAAAATAACACACTATACTACTCCACATAAATGCTTTAGGATTATAAAACAAAACAGTTTAAACCATTTGTACATTTGTACACTATCTAATGTAGCAAGGCCATACCAAAGCACAAACAACTCCTCCAAGTTGATGTAATTAACAAAACTACCAGGAGCAGTAATCTGTACTCTTATACTTTTTGGCAATTACTTTTCTCTTTATCAAGTACTTGTTTCAGTGAAATATATAAGCAAATATGCCATTTATCTGGAAACCTCTTGATTCTTTTCCCAGTTGTGTCCTCCAACTAATCCATTTCTCCTATCTTCACTGAGTATTCCCTCACAGTCCTCATTTATCCTGACAAGAGTTTGAATTTGACTTACAGACTACATTATTTCACATAAAATGGAAATTGCAAATTTAATAAGTAAATTAAATTTTTATAAGTTAATACCCTATCCAATGGACAATTGCTAAACCGGTCGGCGCAGACCGGCCCGCCAAACGCCAGAAAAAGACGTCCTGTGTTACCACCGGCTGGCCGGTCCCAGTACTGTGCATTCGCCAGGTGGCGCATGGTATTTACTTCCTGTCTAGACAACATGACGTCATAGCATCTTTTTCGTTGTCTAAAACTATTAGACCCCTAGTAAGCTGATAGCGGGGTCGGTGGGAGGGTCTTGTGTGTCCATTGGATAGGGTATTAACTTATAAAAATTTAATTTACTTATTAAATTTGCAATTTTATTGCGTTAATACATCCTATCCAATGGACAATTGCTGAATAACTACCGCTTGGTCGGCGGGTAAGTTACTAGGGACTTATGTGAACTCACAAGTAATAGCAAATTTTAACCTACGGTCTAGGCTGACTTCGTCGGGAGACCTATAGGTCCAGGCCTGGGTTGACTTTAAGGTCAGGAAACCCTGCAAGGCCATGGTCGGTTGCCAGCAGCCGGTTACCCGGGGCTATACCGCCGTCGCCCCCCCCTTTTTTGTAGACCTGCTCTGAGGTAGGGGAAGAGAGGGATGAGTTCAGTCCCAAAATGCAAATAAACCTCCCGAAGGAAGCACGCCACACTTAATTCTTATGTACATGAACTGTTATGCACATATAAAAATCTCCTCAATCTAAGGGCCACTTGTGGATCTGCTGAGCAGCCACTACCGAGCCCAATTGGTAAAGCTCTGAATCAGCCCAAGCCCCGCCCTTCATATAGAACTGTGTGAAGGTATTGTGACTGGCTGACAAGATTGGATCTAAGGAGACTCCCGACTGGAAGACCTTAGAAGCAGCAAAGGCCCTGACATCATGGGCTTTAACCTGATGTTAAATGTGGGCCTCCTGGTCAGAGAGCTCATAACATAGGATCACAGTCTGCTTGATCCAAGAGGAGATAGTGGCAGGTGAGATGTCTTTGTTGAAACCTTTCTTAAAGGAGACAAAAACCACCTCCTTATTCTGCCTGATGTCTGAGGTCCTGTCCAAATAGTAGCACAATGCTCTGACCGGACAGAGGGACCTGTCAGACTTGAGGGATCTATCCAGAGTCGGGGCCAGGGCTGTTATAACCCCAGGGGCCACACTGGACACTCTATGGCCAGCTGATTCTAGGATAGAAAGCTGGGTGAGGATACAGGGACACCTTTGACCAATCGGATTGGTGTCCAATATATCAGTTTTGCCAGGCATGAATCTCACTTTGCACTTGCCCGACCCAAGGACCAAGAGGAATACCGTCTTGAAGGTCAAATGCTTCAAGGGGGGCCTCCTTGATTGGATCAAATGGATTCTTAGCTGGTGCACGGCCAGTAAGAAGGTCCAGGAGGGTATGCCACTCCTGCCTCTGGGTCTGTCTCTGAGGAAACTATCCAGGAGACGAGCGAGATTTTCGTCCTTACTGATGTTGAAGGGTGAATTTCCAGTTTATCAACAATGGGTGACCTATAACCATCAATGGTGCTGGGCTGTTTGCCAAGAATGTATCTCACTTCTACGCTTGCCCGAACCCAGGGCCAAGAGGAAAACTGTCTTGAAGGTCAAATGCTTCAAGGAGGCCTTTAATTGGTTCAAAATGAACCTTGTCAGCTGGTGCAAAAAACCAGGGAGAGGTTCCAGGAGGGGGTTCCCCTCCGGCCTTTGGGTCTGTCTCAGTGGAAGTTATCCAGGAGACGAGTGAGATTTTTTCCTTACTAACATTGATGGGCAAATTCTAGACTATCAGCAATGGCTGACCTGTAACCATCAATGGAACTGGGCTGCAACTTCCTGTCCTGAAAAAGGTACCTAAGGAAGTAAACAACTGACTTTACAGGTGGTGCCCGAAGTCCACCTGATGAATGATACATCACTTGGTAAAAAAATGACCCATTTGCCTCATAGACTGATCTGATTGACCCCCCTTTGAGGAGCCTCAATTCTTGCTGCCACTGCCTCAGACAAGTCCTGCTCCTCGATTGCTGAGGCTCTAGGAGCCCTGCATGGAGATTAAGATTTGTCAGATTTCTGTGAGGGATCTGATCGAATGGCTGTGAACAGGCTGGACAGATTGGGCAGGCTCAGTGGGATGTGGCTGGACATGGCCACTAGATCCCAAAACCAAGGCATGTTGGGCCACCCCGGAGCAATCAGAATGATTCTCTTACATGGGGAGTCTTGCAACTTCTCCACCACTTTGCCCAATATGGCTGATGGTGAGAAGGTGTATGCTTTTAGATCCTACCATGGCCGACTGAGCACATCCACTGCTGTGGCCAGGGGATCCGGTACCGGTGACACAAAACAGAGGCGACTTGTTGTTGAACTTCGTGGCAAATAAGTTTATTTTGGGCCGGTGCCACCTACTGCATAGAGTGGAAGACCTCTGGAAGGAGAAACCACTGTTGGGATGGTCTGGCCTAGCCTGAACAGCCTATCTGCTACCATATTAGGCCGGCCTGGAATGTGTCGTGCTTTAGAGTCACTTGTTTCCTGGTACACCAGGTCAAGATTCTCCATAGTAGGGCACAAAGTGGGCCCGACCTCATTCCTCCTTCCTTTATGTATGACACTACTGTGGTGTTGTCAGTTGCTACAAGTATTATCTTGTTGAGCAAAGGTCTTGGAACTCTTTTAAAGCCAGAAAGGCTGCTTTAGTTCTAGATAGTTTATATATATATACAACTTGCTTCCCGGAGGGGACCGGGTTGCTCTTGCCAAGTGCTCATCTAAGTGAGCGCCCCACCCTTCTATTGATGCGTCTGTAAATATTTGCAGAGCATGTTTTATTGGGTGTAATGGTTGGCCTGTAAGTGCATTGTCTTCCTTCAGCCGCCATTGTAAATGGGGGTGCAGGGACCTGGGGACTTGGATCACCTTTTGCAGTGATTCTGGATACCCTCCAGTTGTTTTTGAGGTGCCACTGTATGGGTCTCATATGAAGTCTGCCTAGATTAACATGCTTTTCTGTAGATGTTAGTAACCTATCAAGGACATGAATTCCCGGACCGGGCAAGCCGGTAGGGATAGCAGTTTTAACAGTCTCTTGAAGGTTCTGTACCCAGTCCAGAGTCGGTCGGAACCGATCAGACCTGAAGTCGAAACTGGTAGCCTACAAAATCAAAGTCTTGATTGGGCTCCAGCTCTGATTTCTCTAAGTTCATTCGCCAACCCAGTTGCTGACACATTATTTACTAGTTCCTGTGTATTTTGGAGACAAGCCTGGTGGGATCTGGCTCTCACCAACCAGTCGTCTAGGTACTGGTGGCTTCTTAAATCCTTGTGTATGGCCATCAATTTCACCTGCTTTGGTATCACGGTGAACTCAAAAGGTGCTGTGGACAACCCGAATGGCAGGGCCTTGAATTGGTATGCCCGACCTTGGATGTGAAATCTCAGGCATTTCCTGGATTGTTCTTGTATAGGTATATGGACGTAGGTATCCCTCCTTCAACAGTTGTACTACCTAAAGTCCAGCCCCCAAGGCTTCCTAAGTTCCCAAAAAAGGGCTTAGTCTGGACCTTATAGGCAGATTGTGTGCCACATTTGGGACATTTGGTATTCTGACAATATTTTCTGTCCCTCCGGACACTGGTCCGGTCTGGTGACAATGATCCAGGTTAACAGTCTCTCTGTTTTTATTGTGGTCTTATTTTCACATTAATAAACTCTTTGCCCCGGGCCAGCAGCCTGCAAGGTGCAGCATTTACAGAGCAATTGTCATATGTGAGATGTCAGTCCCCTGGCCGGACCTGATGACAAAATTTATTAATATCTCTACAGTCAAGTCCAGCATCGATAACAGGTTGTTGAGAGGTGTGATAAGGGAAGGTTGCCTGGCAGTAGCTTGGGAAACTGTCCTATCATCAAGATGACTGACCAGTTTAAGAATTCTCTGTAACCCAATTAACCTTAGGCAACTCTGTCCGGTACCCGGACTCCATACCCGGTACTTTACTGTAACCAGTAATTCTTGTAACCGGCAAAAACTGGCAGGTTGGGGTCACCAATGAATTTTGACAGCTACTGGTCTATATTTAGCCAGCAGTTGGGTTGAAGCACTGTACAGTAAGGACTGTGTAGCCAACACCCTGTTAGTAGACTTGTAACTAGTGATCTCAACGGGTACCCGGATATCCGGGTACCCGAACCCTGAATACTTACCCGAATCTGAAATCTCATACCCGAGTACCCGAATCTAAGCTTATTTCTGTTAATATCGCCCACATTGGCTGACCAAGTACAGACGTATCTGGACTTCATTAATTCACTTTAAAATGAAACTATTCAATTAAAATGCATAATAATATTGTTTTCTCACCCTTGTACACCATTTATAGTATTTTATTTGTCTTTTATTTTAGTTGTTTATACATTGTCAAATACCGGAACCCTTTGAAAATCGTCAGTATATCAACACAGTTTCTTAATTCCGAGTCCATAAAACGCTGTATATTGGCCACATATAGTGACATGCACTCCTTAAATAAATAAGAGTACAATATTTTCACACAGTAGTTAATAATTTTACGTTAATAAAATTAACTTACATCCTGAAATAAAAATAAAGTTTCAATTCCGAAACTACATTCGAGTTGTAGTGTAATGCTCTTGTGATAGGTTATGTGACTCCATTTTTATATAAACAACCGTGTTTTGAATGTACAGAAGTCTTTTTTTATTTAACCTTTCTTCCGTGCAATATTGTTTTGAATGCAAAACCGTGGCCAACAAGAAATAAAGCAAATGGTTGCATCCCATTATTTCTGTAGGTTTTAAGTCTGTAAATATGGAGATATTTGTAGTTTCACCTATTATCGCCCATCGGCTTTCTGGTACCCGCCCGCTGAAACCACTGCATACCCGGTCCTAGTAAAAAGGGTTTATTGAGAACACTACTTGTAACCCATAGAATGAAGCAAGTGTACAAGGCTGTGTAGCCAGTACCAGTCGGTACACTCTGTAGCTAGTTGCTGAAGCAAGTGTACAAGGCTGTGTAGCCAGTACCAGCCGGTACACTCTGTAACCAGTTGTTGAAGCCAGTGTACAAGGCTGTGTAGCCGGTACACTGTAACCAGTTGAGGCTACTGTATAAGGCTGTGAAGCCGGTAGCCGGTCGGTACATACTGTAACCAGTTATTGAAGTAACTGTACAAGGCTGTTTAGCCAGTAGTCGGTCAGTACACTCTGTAACCAGTTGTTGAAGTAAGTGTACAAGGCGGTGTAGCCAGTAGGTACACTCTGTAACCAGTTGCTGAATGAAGTTACAACTATCTTGTGTAGAATTCAGTTTCCTCCATTAATTCCTCTGTAACCGGTTGCTGAAGCAAGTGTACAAGGCTGTATAGCCGGTACACTCCTGTAACCAGTTGTTGAAACAAGTTTTACAACCATCTTTGAACGCACGTCTTATTTGTAGATTTTGACAGTTGCTGGGAAAGCCCTTGTGAGCTATATTTAGAAACAATTGTTGGTCGGTGTGTCACGTGACCAGCTTGCTGGTCGGAGGGACAACGTGATTGGCTGATTGGAGATGACGATCAGCTTCATGAACTGGTCGGAAAATCACGTGACCAACTTCGGGGATACGCCCTCACTAGAGGTGTTCTTTCCTTATATCACAGTAAACGTAAGCTTACTGGTCGACTGATGTCTGTAGCAGAGAAGTCTGTACCAGTACGCTGGAGGTGGATTACAGGAACTAAAAAACTGGAATCACAGTAGACGTGAGTGCAAAGAATGTACTTCCGACCTTCTTGTTCGGTGAATCACGTGATAAACTTCGTGACTGGTCGGTGAAAACACGTGACCAGCTTCGTGAAGACACGCGATTGGCTGACTGGGTATGACGTCAGAGGTCGCGTTCTTTTAGCTGGCCGGTCGGCTGATGCTTTAAAAGCAGAGAAGCCTGGACCAGTGCACTCTGTAGATGAAATTCCTGGCCGGTCTGAAGTCGGTTCTTCTTCTCAGCCGGCTGTACACTCAAACCAGTTTCCTGGCCATCCACTGCCCTTACTACCGACACAAGTGCCGGGTCCATAAGGGTGGGACTGAGAGTGACAAAAGTTCCTTCTATGTAGTAAATACTTGAGAGGTCGGTTGAAGAGATCTGAAGAATTCACCTCTTGCTTCTGATGAAAAAATACTCGAGCTAGGCTGGTGTGACTGATGCTTTACAGCAGAGAAGTCTGTACCAGTGCGCTCTGATGAAGAATGCACCTTTCATAAGGGAATTCCTTGCAGGGTTCAAAACCACGTAGACTGAAGTTTTCCGTGATTTCCATTTAGTACTAGAAAGACGTTACTATGGTGACTGTAGCTGGAAGGTTACAGAAGATTCATTCAAAACAAAAGACACGGATAAAAATACCTGTAAATAGTATGTTCATAATTCCTCAATATTGTCGATCTGCCCCTAACAACCCCAAGGTTGAGTGGGAGGAAACTAGTAAAATGGCTGCCTTTATATTTCACGTCGTAACTGCCCTATCATCAACACTAAATTGAGTCAGCTAGGGAGCGTTTCCAGCAGATTTCTAAATGTAAATCCGTGCTTGATCAGTAGATAATACTTCTACACTGAACATAACCATATATAAGGTTGAAAATCCGTCATAATGCACACTTTTCCTTAAAATATCTGGAGATTGTTGAAAACACGTTCGCACAGTACACGCGCCAAACGAAAAAGATGCTATGACGTCATGTTGTCTAGACAGGAAGTAAATACCATGCGCCACCTGGCGAATGCACAGTACTGGGACCGGCCAGCCGGTGGTAACACAGGACGTCTTTTTCTGGCGTTTGGCGGGCCGGTCTGCGCCGACCGGTTTAGCAATTGTCCACTGGATAGGATGTATTAACGCAATAAAACTTAATTTTAAGCAGTTAATATCTGAAGATTATATGTCAGAAAAAATATTTTACTTTGGTCGGTTTACTTAAAATCCCTGATATTTATTCACAAGGAACTAGGCTGCATACCATGAATGAACAAAACATTCTCACTACTACAACTGCTTCAAAAACTCATGAAAAAGCATAAAACTGGCAGATTCAGCAAACATTAAGCACTGTTCAATTTAAGCAAACTATTTATGCATCTTCAATTAAACAAAAATGTCAGTTGAAAATATTTATGGTTAAGGAAGCATTAACTTCATGCAGAAAGGAGAGAAAATTAAATAATAGTGAGAGGGCTCATGGCTATAGTTATAAATAATACCGTAAAAGCAAGCGAAATTATAGTATTGCTTAGCCAGAGAAAAAGAAATCACAACAAAAACAAAGCGTCCCAATGAGCATTTACGATTTTGCTGAAATGCTTATCTTGGTCTATTTAATCTATTTAATATGTTTTTCCATTTATCCAAAATGCAACCTGCCTGCAAAAAATAGCAGTAAAATGCTTTCTTGACAAACTCTCTGTTCTGCGTTTTAAGCACAAATTCAAGATGGCCACCAATAATGGCGGGAAAACAATTTTTGGCTAAAACGTGGTGAATGACCCTGCCTATACCCTGTGGCAAAAAAAATTGTCAAAACCACTCTACCTCGCACCGTTTCAAAGATAAATGCGTTTTTGTGTTTTACGCAGAAATACAAGATGGCTACTAAAAATGGTGGGAAAATGATTTTGGGCAAAAAGTGGTGGATGACTCTATGTATACCCTGTGGGCCAAAAATTTTGTCAAAATGCTCATCTTGCACTGTTTCCCAGATAAATGTGATTTTGCGTTTTATACAGAAATTTAAGATGGCTGCAAATAATGGCGGGAAAATGAATTTTGGCAAAAAGTGCCATATGACTCACATACCGGGTAGGCCAAAAATTTCATTGAAATCGCTCACGCACCATTTCTGAGATATTAAACATTTTTCATCGTTTAGAAAAATTGTGGCATTTAGTTAATTGTAAACAAGTTGGCCATTTTGCATTGCATCACTTCTGAAAGTTTAGGCTTTCCAGACATCTATATGACAAACCTACTTGCAAAATATCATGTGAATAGGTGAAGCACTTTTTAAGTTATCATCTGGACAAGCACAGGCTTTTAAAAAAGGGTCATGTGATATTTCTGATTGGTCGCAATTTCATGACACCATATGTAGAAATTCTTTCCCAGGGCTACTGCATACATGTGCCAAATTTGAAGAGAATCCACCCAGTTGTAAGCAATAGAAAATGCAGGAGCCAGTGCCATGTGAATTTCTCCTGTATACAAACAAGAATCCCCGGGACACTTAACATGCCTTCCAGCTACTTAACAAAACAAGATGGAGTGGTCTAACAAATACAATGATGAGAAACACAAAAATCTTTAAAAAATGACACGTCAGTAAATTCACATTTATGCAACTGTTGCGAATGGGATTGTACATCAACATTCGATATCAATTGATATAACTCCACAGATTTTAACATATTAATACAAAACCAAGCAACATTTATACAACATATTCACATGTTTTTACAACTACATATGTATGACCTAAAAAATGTTGTGTGACCTCCCAAATTGTTAGTACTTTCTAAAAATTTATTTTCTTTTCTGGAAGAGTCATAACTCAAAATTCAATCTGAAAACATTCCTTGCTACACTTTGATACATTATTTACACATAATAACTTTGTTTAAAAAAAAATTCATGTAAAGTTGCAAAATACGTAGTGTTCAAGCATAAGCTTGTAAACAATAACAGTCTTAACATAGAGACCCAGTATCACATGAATTGTAAAACTGAAGGAATTAGAAGAGCAACTAAATTCCCACTTTTGCCCAAATTTCTGTATGCAAGAAACTTTTAAATTGTCATGTGACACTAAGTAGTGAAATATTCACTTTTACTGTTGTCACATTTTCGTTCAATTTACATTTATTAAACAAAATTCTACGGTTTCTCCCTTTATATAGCCAAATGAAAAAAAAACATTTGTAAAATACAAGTATAATATCAATAAATACTTAACATACATCATTACTACAAAACTTGCTAAAACAAATCAGTGAAATTTCCACCTTGGCCATTGTTTGTCTTTGTCAGTTAGTGGGACGTAGATGACATGCATTAAGTCTTTGAACACCACACTTCCATCCACTTTCTTATCAATTTGTTTCATTACTTGGTTTCCTCCCTCTGGCCCCACAGGAAGAATCAGTCTGCCTCCAGGCTTGAGCTGCTCAATTAACTGCAAAGTAAAATGTGTAACTTGTAATACTGACAGAATATGCAGTACTAGATTAATTACAAAAGAGAATCACTGACTTGTCATTTCAAGGAATGAGCTGCTTAAATAACTAATGTGTAAATAGATTAGTCAGCAAGGCATATCATTGACATGTCAGAACTAGTATAAGCTGCTCAAAGACAGTGATGTGGTGAAAGACTAAACCATCATCCAGTGGACGTCTGGTACACTATTCACATTTATACCACAAACTGCTGTCACTTGTGTCCATTCCCCCCCCCCCCCCCCCCCCCCATCCCTCCCCCTCCAAAAGGGAGGGGGCAATCATATTCTAATTGGGTCTGTTTGTATGTGTGCAGAATTCACAACCTATACATTGGATCTGGATCATATTTGCACAACTGGTGGGATCTATCTGTGATTCAGTCCTCCTGAAAGGTGGTCAATATTTCTCAGTGAAATTGTGATTTATAAACATTTAACAATGTGCTTACTACCTTCTTTATGGGAGCTAATTTAAAGACTAGCAATAAGTTTTCGTCAAAATTTAGAAATAACTGTATTTAATGAATTTTTACAAGATCATTCTTTACTTAATCTCATAAGATCATTCATTGGTATAAAATAAACTTATCTAATCTCATACGATCATTCATTGGTATAAAATAAACTTTGAAGACTGTGAGTTTATTCATATAATTGAATCTGCAGTACACAAACAAATCAGTGAGTACGGGTTCTACTGTATTTAATCATATTGCTTACAGCTTGTGGTATTTCCGGGGCTGCCGCTCCCACATGTATGGCATCATAGGGTCCTTCTGACTCGTACCCTGACAGTGAAAACCAGGCATTAAAAAAAAAACATTAAGAATGAACATATCAGTTACACTACAAAATCTATTATCTAAACATTAGTCATTTCTAAAAAACAGAAGGCAAGACAGTACACAAAGGAAACTGTAATTTTGAGACATTTAAAATGAGTTTATAAAACAGAACATTGGGATAATGAACGCTTTTCTGCTTCAGCTGGAGAATATATAATATTAGCATAGGTGTAAAATAATTGCTCCTCAATGATACAGTCTTTAACCATGAAGACTGCAGTGTACTGTATAAATTTTTGGTTTGCTGAATTTTTACCCTCGCCCCCTAAAGAGGAGAGGCATGAGTATTGTAATCATTTCTATTTGTCTGTTTGCATATAACTGGAAAAGTATACATCAGATTTGGGTCATATTTTTACAGAAGGTGGAGCCTACCCGTAACTCTACCCTCTACATGTTTATGGAAGTATCCATAGGAAAGGATTGGTACGTTTTCCTGCCATGCTTATTTTGAGATATAAAATGTCCCTACCTCTCCTTCCATCCCCAGTAAACAGTTTGAGTCTCCCAGATTCCAGCAGCTGAGCAGTGGCAGGGTCTTTCTTCACATTCTTAATGGACTCCTTCACCAGCTCATCTATATGTTCTACACCTACAGCCTTGCCTGACTCGCCCACCTGGAGTTGATACACAGGGTAAACACTACTACAGAGTAAACATTCGCACTACAGGCGGTACAACCCGTGGCTAGAAGTTTTACTCGGCGGCAGAAGTGCTTTCTAAGATGCCTCATATCTTCCGAGATTTGGTGTATCCCTTAGGTATGATGTGCATGGCCACTGCTTGGACACGGTGTGTAACCGTAAATAAAAGTAGATCAGCAGTAGGAGAAAGTATTATAAACGTGTGTCACCACGACAACTTCCATTCACCTCCACTCGCCTTATGTTGGCATCGCTCGTGTTACACCGAAACACACCGGAGTCACAACCTTATATAAATCATGCCGACCATCCCTTCAGTTACCATCTGAGGATGGTCACAAATTCAGAGGAAGGTCATGGTCACAAATTCAGAGGCGAAAATTTTAAACATTTTAAAACCTCTGTAGGATGCTCAAGGAATGGGACAGAGGTCCACTGTATCACAAGTTGGCATTCGGGCATCAGATGGTAGTTGTAGGACAGGGTGAATTTTGTCTAACACTATAACCCCAGGTTTTACAGCCTGCAGTGTGAAAGGGGTGTTAGAAATGCTGATAAACAATAAGTGGTCAAACTGTTACTAGCCATGTTGTTTTTGTCTTAATATAAATATTATAAGGAGGAAGTTTTTTTGAGTTTCTACTAAGGCTGTGACTTCGTCAGAAAAACGACACCAGGTATTCACCTTGAAGGAACCGATCGGAATTCGGGTAACCGTGGTTTAGTTGTCACACCCAGTGGAAGTAGCAGAGAAGCAAACATGACGGATGTTGTAAACATAACGCTACGAAAGATAATGTTAAATATCTGTACAAATAAGGAAAACTAGAAGAATGTTTTTGCTGACAAAAACGAAGCGGCCCTGATGAAAAAGAAGTCACCCATAAAAGATGTCAACATATGCATCATAAGCAACAGAAACTGTGAACTTTATTGCATTGTGTATGTTACTTGTCCCTATTTTCATCTTTAATGAGTGCGCACAATTAAAGTGAGATCAGCTGAACAATACAATAGCTGAAGATTAAAAACTCCATAATTTCGCTGCAAGATGCCATAACTTCATTCATATGGGGACCTTAATAATAATAATAATAATAGTAGGATTTATATTGTAGTAATTGGGGTATTCAACCAAATTAGATATAATGTAAATTTTATTCATTTTAAATTCTATAATATTTTAAGAATACCTATTTTAACTTATAACCGTACTTCAATTGGGTGAAATATTTTGGCATACTCATTTTTACCAATTTATTCATTTTTTAATTCTTATTGGTCAGTGGTCAGTAAGTCCTCCTTTGGGCTATCCCTTTTGAGAAGGCAGCATCTGTACATTCAGCTGTAAACTTTCAATTTTATCACATTTGCATGTACTCACAACACATTGGAATGGTATGTATGAACTAGATGAATGCTTTTGCTAACAAAAGCGAAGCGTCCCTAAGGGGTTTAAAATGCCTGTGGTTTTAATAAGCATGCTGTAAAGCTAAGAATGCACAAAGCTGTACCGTACTGTTACATAAACCAACCCCCTTAGTGATATCATGACAGGGAAAATCCTACAAAGGTCTTCTTTAATTAACATAAACAAGCGTTGTAGACATAGACAAGCTGGAGAAAGTGTTGTACATTGGATGTACAACATTGGATGTAACTTTAGTAAATTTTGTGTAAATGCTACAAAGCATTTCAGTAACGAGTATCGATAACTTCATATAATCATATAATATAATTATATAATCATGTGTGCAAGTATGTATTACTATTTAGATTGTCCACAGGGTTTTGCAATAGGTTTTAATACATTGTGAAAGCATAAAAGCAACAATAAAGGCAAAAGCTATTTCATGACCCCAGTTTGACTCATACATGGGGGTGAGGAGGTAAAACTAACCGGCTATTTAGACTGTCCACATATGGTTTCCCAATACCTCTTAATACATTCCGAAGCTATAATAGCAACAATGAAGGAGATATCAGGTTAAAAACTCCAAAACAGCTATTTTTACCCCAGTTTGACCCATAAGGGGGGGGGGATCGGGTGGTAAAACTGACCGGCTACTTAGACTCTCCACATATGCTTTCCCAATACTTCTTAATACATTCTGAAGCTATAAAAGCAACGATAAAGGAGATATAAGGCAAAAACTCCATAGCAGCTATTTATGACCCCAGTTTGGCCCATAAGGGGGGGGGGGGGGGTCGGGGGGTAAAACTGACCGGCTATTTAGACTCTCCACATATGCTTTCCCAATACCTCTTAATACATTCTGAAGCTATAAAAGCAACAATAAAGGAGATATAAGGCAAAAACTCAAAATCAGCTATTTTATGACCCCAGTTTGACCCATAAGGGGGGGTCGGGGGGTAAAACTGACCGGCTATTTAGACTCTCCACATATGCTTTCCCAATACCTCTTAATACATTCTGAAGCTATAAAAGCAACAATAAAGGAGATATAAGGCAAAAACTCAAAATCAGCTATTTTATGACCCCAGTTTGACCCATAAGGGGGGGTCGGGGGGTAAAACTGACCGGCTATTTAGACTCTCCACATATGCTTTCCCAATACCTCTTAATACATTCTGAAGCTATAAAAGCAACAATAAAGGAGATATAAGGCCAAAACTAAAAATCAGCTATTTTATGACCCCAGTTTGACCCATAAGGGGGGGCCGTGGGGTAAAACTGACCGGCTATTTAGACTCTCCACATATGGTTTCCTATTACCTCCCAATACATTTTATGGCTCTAAATGCAATACTTAAGAAGATAATAGGGGGGTTGACCTAAATTTAAGGCTCTCAGATTGGAAGGTGTGAGGAAATCACCCATAAATGAGACATTTTTCAAGGGATTGCTCCCAAAATCTAATCAGCTCGCGTTTTCGATAGTATGAACAGGTGTGTCACAGCATAAGGCTGTGTAGCAAGTAGTTTTTCCTGAACTGTGATGATGGGGGGGGGGGGGGGGGGTGTACTTAAAAAAATTGTTTTTGATCATGTGACCTTCATAAAGGTCAAAGGTCACATTTAAGCATGCAGAAAAATTTTCCCACGCCTAAGGTATATAAGTGCCAAATGTGGTTTGAATCCTTCTAATAATAAGGGAGATATTCAAGGGAGACCATAATGCGGCGGCGGCGAGGAAACTGAGGTGAAAACAAATAAGCGCCCTTTCAGGGACGCTTAATTATTTATGTATCACAGATTTTATTCGGAATTTATTCATGGTACTTACCACTAACAGGAGTTGATAAATCTTAATAAACCTGTCAAAACTTGGCTCATGCCTGTGAAATTTGTAGTGAGAGCGCACACTTGCACAGTAAATATATAAAATATTAAAATACCAATCTTACCTGTAAATTTGGGCAAATCCTTCTATTCATCCATATATTCAATTTATAATATTGGTTTTACATTATTCTCACTTAATATCCACCAAGTTTAAGACTGAACTGTCAAACTTTATAAGTTTACGCCACTTGTTTACATTCTATGTGTAATGAGCCAGGGTTTGACAAAATACAGTGCTGGTAATGTCAACACATTTCATCCATATTACAGTTAAATTCTTTAACAATTAATGTGTCAAGACTATTTGACAATAATATCCAGACTATTTCAGCATTTATTGCAAATATTTTGTCAGTTATTGTTATTGTCTCCCTACACCAAGAGGTCTCTGGAAACCTATATAAGGGCGAACGTAACGCTGTAGGGTCAGTTTCTTTTGTGAGACTCAAGGGTACACATCGATCTGCGCAACATTGTGCGCAAACAGTACTGTCAAGTAGCGCATTATTGATCTTGCTGTGCGCATGCACTGATTTCACGTGCGCAAATTGAATGAAAAGGTCAGTTACCACAAACAATGTGCGCACACTTAATGCTGATATATTCCATTTAGACAAAAGTTGGCAGTGAATACAGCTTCCACACATATTTAAACTAGAGGATCGCTCGCAAAAAAAAAAAGATAATGTTTTTGCATAGCAAAAACAAAGCGTCCCGAAAAGGATATAAAGGTGAGTGCTAAAGTATTAAGAAAATGCTTCGGTTCTAGCCTTATACTCTTGTGGCAACCAAAGTCAGCGCAGTCTGCTCTATCTAGCACGGTTTTCAAGATATAAGCATTTTTGTGTTTTGCAAAAAATTAAAAAATTAAAAATGTCCGCTATATTTGGCGAGACAAAAATATTTTGAAAATTGGCATGGCTACTCTGCAGAGATACCCAGCAGGTCAAAAATTTTGTTGAGTTCGCTCCATATAGCACGGTTTTGTCAAGACCACTGCCGCGGTGTGTATCTCCCGCCGAGCATTAAAGCAGAAGAAAAAGCTTTTCCGAGATATTCACAATTTTTCATTTTCGTGTGTGAAAGCTCTTCCAAAAGTAGGTGAATGAGTTATTTGAGAAAAATTGGCTATCTGCAATACTATTAAGAGATAATTCGCATTTACTCATTTTGAGTAGGTGAGTAATTAGCTATGGGTCTGAAACTTCACCATGTGAAAGCTCTCCCACAAGTAGATGAATGAGTATTTGATAAAAATTGGGTATCCACAATACTTTTACAGATAATTAGCATTTAGTCATTTTGAGTAGGTGAATAAATAGCTATGGGTCTGAAACTTCACAGAGTGAAAGCTCTCCCAAAAGTAGGTGAATGAGTTATTTGAGAAAAATTGGCTATCTGCAATACTTTTAGAGATAATTCACATTTACTCATTTTGAGTAGGTGAATAATTAGCTATAGGTCTGAAAGTTCACCAAGTGAAAGCTCTGCCAAAAGTAGGTGAATGAGTTATTTGAGAAAAATTGGCTATCTGCAATACTTTTAGAGATAATTCGCATTTACTCATTTTGAGTAGGTGAGTAATTAGCTATGGGTCTGAAACTTCACAGAGTGAAAGCTCTCCCAAAAGTAGGTGAATGAGTTCTTTGAGAAAAATTGGCCATCTGCAATACTTTTAGAGATAATTCGCATTTACTCATTTTGAGTAGGTGAGTAATTAGCTATGGGTCTAAAACTTCACCAAGTGAAAGCTCTCCCAAAAGTAGGTGAATGAGTTATTTGAGAAAAATTGGCTATCTGCAATACTTTTAGAGATAATTCGCATTTACTCATTTTGAGTAGGTAAATAATTAGCTATGGGTCTGAAACTTCACCAAGTGAAAGCTCTCCCAAAAGTAGGTGAATGATTTATTTGAGAAAAATTGGCTACCTGCAATACTTTTAGAGATAATTTGCATTTACTCATTTTGAGTAGGTGAGTAATTAGCTATGGATCTGAAACTTCACCAAGTGAAAGCTCTCCCAAAAGTAGGTGAATGATTTATTTGAGAAAAATTGGCTATCTGCAATACTTTTAGAGATAATTAGCATTTACTCATTTTGAGTAGGTAAATAATTAGCTATGGGTGTGAAACTTCACCATGTGAAAGCTCTCCCAATAGTAGGTGAATGAGTTATTTGAGAAAAATTGGCTATCTGCAATACTTTTACAGATAATTCGCATTTACTCATTTTGAGTAGGTGAGTAATTAGCTATGGGTCTGAAACTTCACCATGTGAAAGCTCTTGCAAAAGTAGGTGAATGAGTTATTTGGGAAAAATTGGCTATCTGCAATACTTTTAAGAGATAATTCGCATTTACTCATTTTGAGTAGGTGAGTAATCATCTACGGGTCTGAAACTTCACCATGTGAAAGCTCTCCCAAAAGTACATGAATGAGTTATTTGATAAAAATTGGGTATCCGCAATAGTTTTTGAGATAATTAGTAGTGCTGTCACTCGCTAGTGCAAATGAACATCGAATATCGCCCACGTTGGCCGACCGAGTATCGACATATGTCGACTTTATAAACTCACCTCAAAACAAAACTATTTAATTAAAATGTAAAATAATATATTGTTTCTCACCCGAATACATCATTTTAGGGTCATATTTGTCCTTTTATTTCGGTTGTTTATGCATTGTCAAACGAAGGAACACTTTGAAAACCGTCAGTATATTAAAATAATTATCTAATTCCGACTTTATAAAGTGCTGCATAATAACATTATAATATCATGTACGCCTAAAATAAATACAACTACAGTGTTATTAAAGATTATTTGAAAGCTTTACATCAATTAAATTGACTTAATAAGCGTGAAAAAAAATAAAGATGCAATTCCGAAACTACATTCGAGCAATGGTTTAATGCTTTCCTGATAGGTCATGTGACTAAATTTGTACGTACTATGTTGTCAAAAGACCGAAAATATATTTTAAAATGCTGAATAACCCTTCACTTTTAAAAGATATTCTATCTTTATTATATAAATATGCTAATATCTTTGCAATCGGATTTGAAAAAACGTATCCGATTATCGCTCATAATAGACCTAGCAAACAATAGTATCGGAAGTAGCGAGTGTCGCGACAGCACTAATAATTAGCATTTACTCATTTTGAGTAGGTGAGTAATTAGCTACGGGTCTGAAACTTCACCAAGTGAAAGCTCTTCCAAAAGTAGGTGAATGAGTTATTTGAGAAAAATTGGCCATCTGCAATACTTTTAGAGGTAATTCGCATTTACTCATTTTGAGTAGGTGAGCAATTAGCTATGGGTCTGAAACTTCACCAAGTGAAAGCTCTTTGGGATAGCTGCTCTGCAGAGATACCCTGAAGATCAAAAATTTCGTCGAAATCGCTTTATGTAGCACGGTTTTCGAAATATTAGCATTTTTGTGTTTTGCAATTTTTGCGCAAAAATTTGAAAATTCAAAATGGCCGCCATTTTTGGCAAGACAAAATTTTTTTGAAAATTGGCATGGCTACTCTGCAGAGATACCCTGTGGGTCAAAAATTTCGTCGAAATCGCTCTATCTAGCACGGTTTTCGAGATATAAGCATTTTTATGTTTTGCAATTTTGCGAAAAATTCGAAAATTCAAAATGGCCGCCATTTTTTGCGAGAATTTTTTTTTTTGAAAATTGGCATGGCTACTCTGCAGAGATACCCTGCGGATCAAAAATTTCATCGAAATCGCTCTATCTAGCAGGGTTTTCGAGATATAAGCATTTTTATGTTTTGCAATTTTTGCGAAAAATTCGAAAATTCAAAATGGCCGCCATTTTTGGCGAGACAAAATTTTTTTGAAAATTGACATGGCTACTCTGCAGATATACCCTGTGGGTCAAAAATTTCGTCGAAATCGCTCTATCTAGCAGGGTTTTCGAGATATAAACATTTTTATGTTTTGCAATTTTTGCGAAAAATTCGAAAATTCAAAATGGCCGCCATTTTTGGCGAGACAAAAATTTTTTGAAAATTGGGAAAACTACTCCGCAGAGATATCCTGCGGGTCAAAAATTTCGTCGAAATTGCTCTATCTAGTACGGTTTTCGAGATATAAGCATTTTTGTGTTTTGCAATTTTTACTAAAAATTCGAAAATTCAAAATGGCCGCCATTTTTGGCGAGACAAAATTTTTTTCAAAATTGGGATAACTACTCTGCAGAGATACCCTGTGGGTCAAAAATTTCGTCGAAATCGCTCTATCTAGCACGGTTTTCGAGATATAAGCATTTTTGTGTTTTGCAATTTTTGCGAAAATTTCGAAAATTCAAAATGGCCGCCATTTTTGGCGAGACAAAAATTTTTTGAAAATTGGGAAAACTACTCCGCAGAGATAACCTGCGGATCCAAAATTTCGTCGAAATCGCTCTATCTAGCACGGTTTTCGAGATATAAGCATTTTTGTGTTTTCCTTATTTGGAAAATTCGTAATGATTAATTAATCATTAATTACTCGGCCATTTCTTGACCAATCAATGCCAAAATCTAATGATTTCCAGATTTTAATAGAATGAATGTATTTGCCAAGTTTCAGGCGAATTGATAAAATTCCTTTCAAGTTATCATCCGGACAAGCTTCCCCATCGAAAAAAGACATTTTTGGTCATGTGACCTCTCTGATTGGTTGAAATGTCACTGCAGCATATTCAAAAAAATTCCCCAAGGCTACTGCCTAAACCTGCCAAATTTGAAAAGAATCCGCCTAACGGTTACAGAGTTATAAGGAAAACAAAATGCGGAGCCGCCGGAGCCGCCGGAGCCGGCGGAGCCTGAAGGTCTCCCATACACAAACAAGCGTCCCTTGCGGGACGCTTAATTCATTATCCCACACTTTATAGTTGATAACAATTACTACTTTAGCACAAAAAATCTGATAATTACACAGAAATCCTCCAACTAACTTCCACCATGTGTGTTGAGGGAAATACCTATGACGTCATACTTTTCTAACACTGCCTGTTAATCAATAATCCTGTCTGCCTCTGTGCCAATGAAAATCCTTCACACACATTCCATCATGACCTATGACCATTCTCTCGCGAGACTTTTTCCTCTCGAAAAAAGATCTCTCTCAGAAACCGTTGTGTCTATGGCCCGTTGTATATCTACGCGCCACTTTACTGTGTTCATGCGCCAACAAGAATAGTTTTTAAAAAAGATTTTTTTCTATACAGCAATCGTATAAAATAGCATCAGAGATGCCCGTACCCCACAGCCTAGGGAAATATTTTCAACACCATGAGATACAGAAGTACTGTATCAGTACAAACTTCAGGATACTTTCAGAGCACTGTCAGTTATATAAAGGTCCAAACAATGTTTAAATGGAGAAATAATGTTTAAAAAAAAGATCATGCATATAAAGATAAATATTAAAACAAGATAATTCAATAACAAGATGACAGCACTAAACAGCAAACTAAAATTCAACCCTCTTTATCTACATCTGCAAGGCCCAAATTATGGTTTAGATGGTTTGAATATTACCATGCATACAGAAGTGGTAATACATTTAATGAATGCTTATGTGTGGTGTTGGAGCAAAATCTGTGGCTCACTTGATGAAATTCTATCTCTTACAATGGGAAGTTATGAAAGTAAAATTCTTAATAAATTCCAATATGACTTTAACAGTGCTTAATCTGCATCAAAAGAGAGACCCAAAGGTGCAACAAGATTTTATAGGTCAAGGTCACTACGACAAGGTCAAAGGTCAAATTAAGGTGACACCATGATAATACACACCTATAGCCCCTAACCAATGTCCCTAGCAAGTATCAACTTCCTCAACCTTACGGTTTCCAAGATATAGCCCGGACAAGATTTTATAGGTCAAGGTCACTACGCCAAGGTCAAAGGTCAAATCAAGGTCAGATCATGACGTTGCACAACTACATCCCCTAACCAATGTCCCTACCAAGTATCAACTTCCTACACCTTACGGTTTCCAAGATATAGCCCGGACAAGATTTTATAGGTCAAGGTCACTACGCCAAGGTCAAAGGTCAAATCAAGGTCAGATCATGACGTTGCACAACTACATCCCCTAACCAATGTCCCTACCAAGTATCAACTTCCTACACCTTACGGTTTCCGAGATATAGCCCGGACAAGATTTTTGAACTCAAGGTCACTATGGCAAGGTCAAAGGTAAAATCCTGGTCAGACCATGACGCTGCACACCTACACATCCTAACCAATGTCCCTACCAAGTACCAACTTCCTACACCTTATGGTTTCCGAGATATAGCCCGGACAACATTTTATAGGTCAAGGTCACTACGGCAAGGTCAAATCAAGGTCAGACCATGACATTGCACACCTACACCCCCTAACCAATATCCCTAAGTATCAACTTCCTACACCTTACGGTTTCTGAGATATAGCCCGGACAAGATTTTATAGGTTACGGCCACTACGACAAGGTCAAAGGTCAAATCAAGGTCAGACCATGACACTGCACACCTACACCCCCTAGCAAATGTCCCTACCAAATATCAACTTCCTACACCTTACGGTTTCCGAGATATAGCCCGGACAAGATTTTATAGGTAAAGGCCACTACGGCAAGGTCAAAGGTCAAATCAAGGTCAGACCATGACGTTGCAGACCTACACCCCCTAACCAATATCCCTACCAAGTATCAACTTCCTACACCTTACGGCTTCTGAGATATAGCCCGGACAAGATTTTATAGGTCAAGGTCACTACGGCAAGGTCAAAGGTCAAATCAAGGTCACACCATGACGTTGCACACCTACACCCCCTAACCAATGTCCCTGCCAAATATCAACTTCCTACACCTTACAGTTTCCGAGATATAGCCTGGACAAGATTTTATAGGTCAAGGTCACTACGGCAAGGTCAAAGGTCAAATCAAGGTCAGACCATGACATTGCACACCTACACCCCCTAACCAATATCCCTACAAAGTATCAACTTCCTACACCTTACGGTTTCTGAGATATAGCCCGGACAAGATTTTATAGGTCGAGGTCACTACGCCAAGGTCAAATCAAGGTCAGACCATGACGTTGCACAACTACACCCCCTAACCAATGTCCCTACCAAGTATCAACTTCCTACACCTTACGGTTTCCGAGATACAGCCCGGACAAGATTTTCAAACTCAAGGTCACTACGGCAAGGTCAAAGGTCAAATCAAGGTCAGACCATGACGTTGCACACCTACACCCCCTAACCAATGTCCCTACCAAATATCAACTTCCTACACCTTACGGTTTCTGAGATACAGCCCGGACAAACTATTTCCCGCTGCCCGCCCACCCGCCCATCCGGACACCATGGGTGAAAACAATACCCCGACAGCCCTTAAGGGCTGTGGGGTAAAAATAGTTTGAAAATTCATAAAAATGTCACTTTTGGCTCGATTTTGACAAGTAATACACCATTTTAAAGCTTATAACACGTAGCATCTATATATGGTGGTTACACATGCCATTTAAATGGAGAAAAATGTGAATTTTTGGTCGCAAGGTACCTAGTCATGTAAAGATTTTTCCTTATCTAACTTCAACAAAATCTTATATCCTCTAAACTGGACAGCATATTTTATACTGGAAACAAATATTTTAGATGTCTGCAAACAATATTGTATCCTACAATTAATTCTAACTTAAGAGAATCAACTATAAGCATATGGAAAATATTATCGGAAATTGATGTTTGGCTAAAATGTTGCAGACAAATTATTTTATAATTTTCAGAAACCTTAATTATTGCGTTTTGTATAGTGTTAAAGTTTGTATGAGACATCTTTTTGCTATTTATGTTTAATTTTTTAGTATAATTTCATACAGCTTTGTTGTGTATTTCATTTATTTTTGTTGACATTTTTTTATATATTACTTGGTTGTCATACAATATAATTTCAAAGCAAAATCAAAAAAAAAAATAAATAAATAAAATAAATAATAAAAATAATATTACGGTTTCCAAGATATAGCCCGGACAAGATTTTATAGGTCAAGGTCACTACGCCAAGGTCAAAGGTCAAATCAAGGTCAGATCATGACGTTGCACAACTACATCCCCTAACCAATGTCCCTACCAAGTATCAACTTCCTACACCTTACGGTTTCCGAGATATAGCCCGGACAAGATTTTTGAACTCAAGGTCACTACGGCAAGGTCAAAGGTAAAATCCTGGTCAGACCATGACGTTGCACACCTACACATCCTAACCAATGTCCCTACCAAGTACCAACTTCCTACACCTTATGGTTTCCGAGATATAGCCCGGACAACATTTTATAGGTCAAGGTCACTACGGCAAGGTCAAATCAAGGTCAGACCATGACATTGCACACCTACAACCCCTAACCAATATCCCTAAGTATCAACTTCCTACACCTTACGGTTTCTGAGATATAGCCCGGACAAGATTTTATAGGTTACGGCCACTACGACAAGGTCAAAGGTCAAATCAAGGTCAGACCATGACACTGCACACCTACACCCCCTAGCAAATGTCCCTACCAAATATCAACTTCCTACACCTTACGGTTTCCGAGATATAGCCCGGACAAGATTTTATAGGTCAAGGCCACTACGGCAAGGTCTAAGGTCAAATCAAGGTCAGACCATGACGTTGCACACCTACACCCCCTAACCCATGTCCCTACCAAGTATCAACTTCCTACACCTTACGGTTTCTGAGATACAGCCCGGACAAACTATTTCCCGCTGCCCGCCCACCCGCCCATCCGGACACCATGGGTGAAAACAATACCCCGACAGCCCTTAAGGGCTGTGGGGTAAAAATAGTTTGAAAATTCATAAAAATGTCACTTTTGGCTCGATTTTGACAAGTAATACACCATTTTAAAGCTTATAACACGTAGCATCTATATATGGTGGTTACACATGCCATTTAAATGGAGAAAAACGTGAATTTTTGGTCGCAAGGTACCTAGTCATGTAAAGATTTTTCCTTATCTAACTTCAACAAAATCTTATATCCTCTAAACTGGACATGCATATTTTATACTGGAAACAAATATTTTAGATGTCTGCAAACAATATTGTATCCTACAATTAATTCTAACTTAAGAGAATCAACTATAAGCATATGGAAAATATTATCGGAAATTGATGTTTGGCTAAAATGTTGCAGACAAATTATTTTATAATTTTCAGAAACCTTAATTATTGCGTTTTGTATAGTGTTAAAGTTTGTATGAGACATCTTTTTGCTATTTATGTTTAATTTTTTAGTGTAATTTCATACAGCTTTGTTGTGTATTTCATTTATTTTTGTTGACATTTTTTGTATATATTACTTGGTTGTCATACAATATAATTTCAAAGCAAAATCAAAAAAAAAAATAAATAAATAAAATAAATAATAAAAATAATATTAATAATTTTTTAAATTCTATAAAGAATTTGTTAATTTTTTGCATGTATAGGTACGAATTGAAATAAACCATTATTATTATTACTATTATTAATAAAATATATTTTATTTTATTTTTTCATTATTTTTTATTATTCTCATTTATTGTCAATAATTTTTGCAGCTTTCTTGTAAATTTTAATGAATTTTGGGTTGAACATATACAATTTCCATTCAAAAATATATTTTACTAATATACCATTTTAAAGCTTACAACACTTGGTATCTATCTATAATGGCAAGACATCCCAGTTGAATGAAGAAGCATGAGATTTTTTTTATTATTTAAGAGAATGCGAGATATTTTTAATTTTCAATAACTAAGCTAATTCTATGTTTTGTGTTAATTTATTGCTGCTTTATACATTAATTTTCATGTTACATATTTTTGTTTTAAATATATTTGCAAATTTAAAATTTCATTGTGGTTCCAATCCCAATTACATTTTGATTGGTAATAGTTTTTTAAAAATTTATAACCCAGAGCTAATGTATGCTGGTTAATGAGCATCTCAGCCAACCAGTACAAAAATGTAACAAGAGGAGAGTGCCCGTGAACGGGCACTGTGTCAGCTGACTGAGTGTTTTTGATTTGTGAAGGTGATTAGAGGACAGAATAACTAGAGGATCGCTCGCAAAAAAAAAAGATAATGTTTTTGCATAGCAAAAACAAAGCGTCCCAAAAAGGCTATAAAGGTGAGTGCTAAAGTATTAAGAAAATGCTTCGTTTCTAGCCTTATACTGTTGTGGCAACCAAAGTCAGCGCAGTCTGCTCTATCTAGCACGGTTTTCAAGATATAAGCATTTTTGTGTTTTGCAAAAAATAAAAAAATTAAAAATGTCCGCTATATTTGGTGAGACAAAAATATTTTGAAAATTGGCATGGCTACTCTGCAGAGATACCCAGCAGGTCCAAAATTTTGTTGAGTTCGCTCCATATAGCACGGTTTTCGAGATATAAGCATTTTTGTGTTTTGCAAAAACTTTGAAAATTCAAAATGGCCACCATTTTTGGGGAGACAAAAATTTTTGTCAAGACCACTGCCGCGGTGTGTATCTCCCGCCGAGCATTAAAGCAGAAGAAATAGCTTTTCCGAGATATTCACAATTTTTCATTTTCGTGTGTGAAAGCTCCTCCAAAAGTAGGTGAATGAGTTATTTGAGAAAAATTGGCTATCTGCAATACTATTAAGAGATAATTCACATTTACTCATTTTGAGTAGGTGAATAATTATCTATGGGTCTGAAACTTCACCAAGTGAAAGCTCTCCCAAAAGTAGGTGAATGAGTTATTTGAGAAAAATTGGCTATCTGCAATACTTTTAGAGATAATTCGCATTTACTCATTTTGAGTAGGTGAGTAATTAGCTATGGGTCTGAAACTTCACCATGTGAAAGCTCTCCCACAAGTAGATGAATGAGTATTTGATAAAAATTGGGTATCCACAATACTTTTACAGATAATTAGCATTTACTCATTTTGAGTAGGTGAATAAATAGCTATGGGTCTGAAACTTCACAGAGTGAAAGCTCTCCCAAAAGTAGGTGAATGAGTTATTTGAGAAAAATTGGCTATCTGCAATACTTTTAGAGATAATTCGCATTTACTCATTTTGAGTAGGTGAGTAATTAGCTATGGGTCTGAAACTTCACCGAGTGAAAGCTCTCCCAAAAGTAGGTGAATGAGTTATTTGAGAAAAATTGGCTATCTGCAATACTTTTAGAGATAATTCGCATTTACTCATTTTGAGTAGGTGAGTAATTAGCTATGGGTGTGAAACTTCACCAAGTGAAAGCTCTCCCAAAAGTAGGTGAATGAGTTATTTGAGAAAAATTGGCTATCTGCAATACTTTTAGAGATAATTCGCATTTACTCATTTTGAGTAGGTGAGTAATTAGCTATGGGTGTGAAACTTCACCAAGTGAAAGCTCTCCCAAAAGTAGGTGAATGAGTTATTTGAGAAAAATTGGCTATCTGCAATACTTTTAGAGATAATTCGCATTTACTCATTTTGAGTGGGTGAGTAATTAGCTATGGGTGTGAAACTTCACCAAGTGAAAGCTCTCCCAAAAGTAGGTGAATGAGTTATTTGAGAAAAATTGGCTATCTGCAATACTTTTAGAGATAATTCGCATTTACTCATTTTGAGTAGGTGAGTAATTAGCTATGGGTGTGAAACTTCACCAAGTGAAAGCTCTCCCAAAAGTAGGTGAATGAGTTATTTGAGAAAAATTGGCTATCTGCAATACTTTTAGAGATAATTCGCATTTACTCATTTTGAGTAGGTGAGTAATTAGCTATGGGTGTGAAACTTCACCAAGTGAAAGCTCTCCCAAAAGTAGGTGAATGAGTTATTTGAGAAAAATTGGCTATCTGCAATACTTTTAGAGATAATTCGCATTTACTCATTTTGAGTAGGTGAGTAATTAGCTATGGGTCTGAAACTTCACCAAGTGAAAGCTCTCCCAAAAGTAGGTGAATGATTAATTTGAGAAAAATTGGCTATCTACAATACTTTTAGAGATAATTCGCATTTACTCATTTTGAGTAGGTGAGTAATTAGCTATGGGTCTGAAACTTCACCAAGTGAAAGCTCTCCCAAAAGTAGGTGAATGATTTATTTGAGAAAAATTGGGTATCCACAATACTTTTACAGATAATTAGCATTTACTCATTTTGAGTAGGTGAATAAATAGCTATGGGTCTGAAACTTCACAGAGTGAAAGCTCTCCCAAAAGTAGGTGAATGAGTTATTTGAGAAAAATTGGCTATCTGCAATACTTTTAGAGATAATTCGCATTTACTCATTTTGAGTAGGTGAGTAATTAGCTATGGGTCTGAAACTTCACCGAGTGAAAGCTCTCCCAAAAGTAGGTGAATGAGTTATTTGAGAAAAATTGGCTATCTGCAATACTTTTAGAGATAATTCGCATTTACTCATTTTGAGTAGGTGAGTAATTAGCTATGGGTGTGAAACTTCACCAAGTGAAAGCTCTCCCAAAAGTAGGTGAATGAGTTATTTGAGAAAAATTGGCTATCTGCAATACTTTTAGAGATAATTCGCATTTACTCATTTTGAGTAGGTGAGTAATTAGCTATGGGTGTGAAACTTCACCAAGTGAAAGCTCTCCCAAAAGTAGGTGAATGAGTTATTTGAGAAAAATTGGCTATCTGCAATACTTTTAGAGATAATTCGCATTTACTCATTTTGAGTAGGTGAGTAATTAGCTATGGGTGTGAAACTTCACCAAGTGAAAGCTCTCCCAAAAGTAGGTGAATGAGTTATTTGAGAAAAATTGGCTATCTGCAATACTTTTAGAGATAATTCGCATTTACTCATTTTGAGTAGGTGAGTAATTAGCTATGGGTCTGAAACTTCACCAAGTGAAAGCTCTCCCAAAAGTAGGCGAATGATTAATTTGACAAAAATTGGCTATCTGCAATACTTTTAGAGATAATTCGCATTTACTCATTTTGAGTAGGTGAGTAATTAGCTATGGGTCTGAAACTTCACCAAGTGAAAGCTCTCCCAAAAGTAGGCGAATGATTAATTTGACAAAAATTGGCTATCTGCAATACTTTTAGAGATAATTCGCATTTACTCATTTTGAGTAGGTGAGTAATTAGCTATGGGTCTGAAACTTCACCAAGTGAAAGCTCTCCCAAAAGTAGGTGAATGAGTTATTTGAGAAAAATTGGCTGTCTGCAATACTTTTAGAGATAATTCGCATTTACTCATTTTGAGTAGGTGAGTAAAATGGCCGCCATTTTTGGCAAGATAAAATTTTTTTGAAAATTGGCATGGCTACTCTGCAGATATACCCTGTGGATCAAAAATTTCGTCGAAATTGCTCTATCTTGCAGGGTTTTCGAGATATAAGCATTTTTGTGTTTTGCAATTTTTGCGAAAAATTCGAAAATTCAAAATGGCCGCCATTTTTGGCGAGACAAAATTTTTTTCAAAATTGGGATAACTACTCTGCAGAGATACCCTGTGGGTCAAAAATTTCGTCGAAATCGCTCTATCTAGCACGGTTTTCGAGATATAAGCATTTTTGTGTTTTGCAATTTTTACGAAAATTTCGAAAATTCAAAATGGCCGCCATTTTTGGCGAGACAAAAATTTTTTGAAAATTGGGAAAAGTACTCTGCAGAGATACCCTGTGGGTCAAAAATTTTGTCGAAATTGCTCTATCTAGCACGGTTTTTGAGATATAAGCATTTTTGTGTTTTGCAATTTTTGCGAAAATTTCGAAAATTCAAAATGGCCGCCATTTTGGACGAGACAAAATTTTTTTGAAAATTGGGAAAACTACTCCGCAGAGATACCCTGTGGGTCAAAAATTTCATCGAAATCGCTCTATCTAGCACGGTTTTCGAGATATAAGCATTTTTGTGTTCTGCAATTTTTACGAAAATTTCGAAAATTCAAAATGGCCGCCATTTTTGGCGAGACAAAAATTTTTTGAAAATTGGGAAAAGTACTCCGCAAAGATACCCTGCGGGTCAAAAATTTTGTCGAAATTGCTCTATCTAGCACGGTTTTTGAGATATAAGCATTTTTGTGTTTTGCAATTTTTGCGAAAATTTCGAAAATTCAAAATGGCCGCCATTTTGGACGAGAGAAAATTTTTTTGAAAATTGGGAAAACTACTCCACAGAGATACCCTGCGGGTCAAAAATTTCGTCGAAATCGCTCTATCTAGCACGGTTTTCGAGATATAAGCATTTTTGTGTTTTCCTTATTTGGAAAATTCGTAATGATTAATTAATCATTAATTACTCGGCCATTTCTTGACCAATCAATGCCAAAATCTAATGATTTCCAGATTTTAATAGAATGAATGTATTTGCCAAGTTTCAGGTGAATTGATAAAATTGCTTTCAAGTTATCATCCGGACAAGCTTCCCCATCGAAAAAAGACATTTTTGGTCATGTGACCTCTCTGATTGGTTGAAATGTCACTGCAGCATATTCAAAAAAATTCCCCAAGGCTACTGCCTAAACCTGCCAAATTTGAAAAGAATCCGCCTAACGGTTACAGAGTTATAAGGAAAACAAAATGCGGAGCCGGCGGAGCCGGCGGAGCCGGCGGAGCCTGAAGCTCTCCCATACACAAACAAGCGTCCCTTGCGGGACGCTTAATTATCAGGAAAAGGGTTGTACAGAAATACAGTAAATGGTAACTGAACAGCAAGTTCGAAAGAAATTCCGAAGCTGACAGAAGAAAAGGATAGAAAAGTTGTGCCCTGTAAATGGTATTAAGAAGGAAAATAACAAGGTAATTGTTTAAGTGTAAAAAATAGGTTAAAGCATATTTAAAGAAATACTACAAATGCAATATCCTCGTTCGACCTTGAAGAAGGGGTCCAAGGTCAAATCTAACCACACAAATACATTCCCAGCCCATGATTTCCTATGGTTTACCATTCCAAACCTCTAGGACCAATTATAAATGAGTTATAAGCACTTTTAAGCTTGGCTGTCCTCATTTGACCTTGAAGGAGGGGTCCAAAGGTCAAATCTGACCATACCAAAAGATTCCGAGCCAATGATTTCCTATGGGATGGCTCTGTCACCAATAATAAGCGAGTTGTAGGCACTTTCAATTTTCGCTATCCTCATTTGACCTTGAAGGAGGGTTCCAAGGTCAAATCGGACCATATCAACAGATTCACAGCCCATGATTTCCTGTCTGTTTACCATCCCAAACCTCTGGGACCAATAATAAGCGAGTTATAAGCACTTTTAAGTTTGGCTATCCTTGTTTGACCTTGAAGGAGGGGTCATTGAAGGTCAAATCTGACCACACCAAAAGATTCCCACCCCATGATTTCCTACAGGTTGGTTTATCATCCCAAACCTCTAGGATCAATAATAAGGGAGATATAAGCACTTTTCATGACTGACAAAAAACACCTGTGGCGGCCATCTTGTTTCTCAAAATGAGGCCAAAAATATTCCCAGACAACATTTTATGGGTATTAATATATACTGCAAACTTAAGAAAGCTAGCTATAATATTTTTTTTCATCAGAGCAGTAATGGTGAAATCTCTCTCTACACACTGCGGCTATCCAGTGGATACAATGATTTACTCACCAGTGAGAACCTGAAAGTAGCTATTGCTCAGCTATGCCATGACATAGAGGACTGCAATTTCACTATGTTATAGCTGACCAAAAATTCTGTGAATAACATATTTAACAAATTACTCTAAATGGAATAGTTTTCAAGTTACAACTGATTTACTCAACAGTGAGAACCTCAAAGGAACTATTACTCAGCTATGCAATGAGCTACATGTCTGAAATTTTACTATGTTATAGCTAACCCAAAAGTAGGTGAACAACATATTTAAGCAAACTACTGTAAATGCAATAGTTTTCAAGCTACAACTGATTTACTCAATAGTGAGAACCTGAAAATAGCTATTGCTCCGCTATGCCATGAGCTATAGGTCTGTAATTTCACTATGTTATAGCTGACCCAAAAGTAGGTGAACAATATATTTTAACAAAATACTCCAAATGCAATATTTTTCAAGTTATAGCTGATTTACTCAACAGTCAGTACCTGAGAATAGCTATTGCTCAGTTGTGCCATAAACTATAGGTCTATAATTTCACTATGTTATAGCTGACCCAAAAGTAGCTGAATAACATATTTGCACAAATTTCTGTAAATGCAATAGTTTTCCAATTATAACTGATTTACTCAACAGTGAGAACTTCAAAGTAGCTATTACTCAGCTATGAAATGAGCCACAGGTCTGAAACTTCACTATGTTATAGCTGACCCCAAAATAGGTGAATAACATATTGAAACAAAATACTCTAAATGCAATAGTTTTCAAGTTATAAGTGATTTACTCAACAGTGATAACCTAAAAGTAGCTATTACTCAGCTATGCCATGAGCTACAGGTCTGAAATTTTACTATGTTATAGCTGGCCCAAAAGTAGCTGAATAACATATTTATACGAAATTCTCTAAATGCAATAGTTTTTAAGTTACAAGTGATTTTACTCATGATGGAAGTTACTGAAAAGCCCAAAAGTAGCTATTACTCACTTAGCTATTGAGACAGACACCCAACTTACTCACCATATTGTAGCTATGAAAAAAGTAGCTGAATAACATATTTTAACAAAATGCTCTAAATGCAACACTTTTCAAGTTATAAGTGATTTACTCAACAGTGATAACCTAAAAGTAGCTATTACTCAGCTATGCCATGAGCTACAGGTCTGAAATTTTACTGTTATAGCTGACCCAAAAGTAGCTGAATAACATACTTATACGAAATTCTCTAAATGCAATAGTTTTCAAGTTATAAGCGATTTACTCAACAGTGATAACCTAAAAGTAGCTATTACTCAGCTATGCCATGAGCTACAGGTCTGAAATTTCACTATGTTATAGCTGGCCCAAAAGTAGCTGAATAACATATTTATACGAAATTCTCTAAATGCAATAGTTTTTAAGTTACAAGTGATTTTACTCATAATGGAAGTTACTGAAAAGCCCAAAACTCACCATATTGTAGCTATGAAAAAAGTAGCTGAACAACATATTTTCACAAAATGCTGTAAATGCAACACTTTTGAAGTTATAAGTGATTTAGTGCATGATTTCATGAATTTTAATGCATTAAAAATTATTAAAAAAATTTATTTAAAAAAAAGTAAGACAGATCCAGGTCTCATACTCACACAAGAGAATCTACCTCTGGCCTAGTACATATATGCAAGATATGAGAGAAATCCCTGCAATAGTCACTGAGAAAATTGTGATAAAAAGTTGAAATTTTCACACTTTTGGTGGGGGTACCCCCCTTGTAATGTCTCTAGCAAACAGACGAACAGACAGATTTGCATGCCTTGAACAATTTTTCATCCTCGATAGATAAGGTATCTTTTAAAAAAAACAGCATGTCTCTAGGCCTTGTAGTTTTGGAGAAGAAGTTGTTCACGCGGACGCGGACGCCCACGCAGCAGAGTGATGACATAAAAAAAACCTCTGGCATCTGGGGTTCTTGTGGTAAGTCGGGCTTATCACCTATACTATTTTTTAAATGCTTAAACAAATGTTATTTTTACAAAAAAACAAAAAAAAAAATGCTAAAAGATCATTTTCAGAATACATAGTGAGAGTAACAGATATTAATTACATAAATTTTTTTTTAACTTCTGCTAGTCATATTTTCTAATATTTTTTATATATACACACCGAGATTTATTGTTTATTTCAATGTAAAACATTTGTTAAATGTATGCATGTACAGGTATATAGAATATAAAATTATATTTCTTTGAAAAATTATTTGTAAAAATTTTTAATCACACAGGTTTAATAGCCAGCAAAATCCACGGATCACCATGTCAAAACATCGTAGAATTACTACTGGTTTTAAAACTCAATTTTCGCCCACCTAAGAAGACTGAAAAATATATTTTAAAAGATAGTTTCATGAAGAAAAATTACTATGTTGAAGATATATATGTATATTTTTAAGGAAAATTAAGAAGGGCGACTGTTATGACAGAAAACATTTATTTTTGAGCATTTTTCATGCTACGGAATCACTTCCTTGTTGAAAAGTAGTTCTTTGTTTACTCCCAGCATTCCTCGCGGTTTCTGTGAGGGTTTGTTTTCGAGGAAAAGAAATCCCGTGTGAGGATGGACCTATGACCTCTTACTTTCTAACACTGCCTGCTAACCAATGATCATGTCTGGCTCTGTACCAATGAAAACCCTCCATACAACTCATTGATCAGCAGTGACAGTTCTATATTTGGAAAAACAGTAGTGAAGTAGTACTCACACATTCACTGGCATTTCCATATTTGGAAACAGAATAGTGAAGTAGCATATATGTAGGGATAGAGTTAGTCCATTGACTCCAGTGTAACATATTTACATTGGACTGAGCTGTATTTATTAAAAATTCAATCTTTCTTTTGAAATGCACAACTTATAAATGACTGAAGGAGGATTTATAAAATTGAGATTAATTCAATAAATCTCCTATTGGGGTGATTATTATTTAGATAAGGACAGCACTTTGCTGAGTGCTATTTTCTCAGTGTATTTATAATTCACTGAGCATTACTGTGGTAATTACACACTGATTTTTGTCTGTACTGTCAGTGTGTTTGAATTATTTGACATTGAATTAAGAATTGAATGTCACACATTGATATTTGATTTGTTTATTTGTTTATTTGGGGTTTTACGTCGCTTTCAACACTGTACAGGTCATATCACGACGGGTAGTTGGAAGGGCAGAGGAAACCAGTACATATAGTTCGCTAGGGTTCTGTACTGTAAACTGCCGACCAATGGCAAGCAACTACCAGCTTTCCCACTTACGGCCATGATGGGGATCGAACCCCAGCCGCAGAGGTGGGAGGCGAGAGTGTTACCACTCTGCCACCGTGGCCCCTCATTGATATTTGAATACTGTGTGTTACTGATGTACTTGTACATTTGATGTGCATATTTTTGACTGTTGGCATATCAAATGCTTATGAATTGCACACAGTCTGATTGGATGTCATATGATTTTGAATACTAGTGTGTGACTTTTTGCTCTTATGATATTTGGTGTGTATATTTTGACTATTAGTATGTAGAATACTAATTAATTGCACACATTCTTAATAAATGTGAATATTAGTCTTGAAACTCTTTGAGTATTGACTGTGTTGACTGTATTTACAGTATTGACAGTGTTAACTGTATTGACATGTTTGACTGTATTGATATTAGTGACTGAATTAACTGTATTTACTGTGTTGAGTGTATTGACAGTATTTACTGTATTGACTGTATTTACAGTACTGAAGTTTAGATTTAAGGTGCATGTTGCATTTGATTTTATTAGTGCACCGTAGTTGACTTTAGGAATTACTTGTATTATTATTTATTGAATATGCCGGTTTGACACGAGTTAAATAAAGTTGTTATTTGTTTTGTAATTCTTTTAAGTTATTTTGTTGGAATGCATGAGTGGGACTGACTTATGATTGAATTGAGGTACATGCATAGGGTTTCTCTGCAACTTATTTGATTGACTGATATCTTACCTGTGGTGAGCAGGTAAACAAGCAGGTACTTTGACTAATTATCTTACCTGTGGTGGGCAGGTACTTAAACAAGCAACCTTACCTGTGATGAGCAGGTACTTTGACTAATTATCTTACCTGTGGTGAGCTGGTTAAGATTACAATAAGCAGAGAATCTTGACTGTACTGTGTAGATTGGGTGATTGATTTGAACTTACCTGGTGATTTGATTCTTGGACAAGATTGAAGATTATAAGGCAAAACGTGGTAGTTAACACAACTAACACACTACCATACAAACCAGTTAACATTAACACACAACTAATGTTCTAGCTGTTAACACCAACCGGGAACGTTACAATATATAGCGCAAAATTGATCCAAATCCTCTAATGCGCTTAAGTCCAAGAAGGGAGAGTCCAGGGACAGGCATGGGTCGACATTTAAAAAGCGCCCGCCAGGGTATAACTAAGGTGGAGGGTATGCCAGCCTAAACAAGTGAGTCTTTAGCTGGCTTCTGAAACGATCTATTGTTTGCTCAGACCTGACAGTTTGTGGCAGCTTGTTCCATTCAGCTGGTGCAGCTACTGCAAAGCCTCGCCTGCCTATGTGCTTCTTAGGGCGGGTTGAGGAGACAGATAGCCTGTTGCCGCGAGTGAGACTGCTCGATCTTATTAAAGCTGAGAGATATGGGGGCTGTGAAAGATTGATAGCCTTGAATACCTGGAGATTATACTTAAAAAGGATACGATGTTGAATTGGAAGCCAGTGGAGTTTTTTTAAAAAGGTGTAACATGACTCATTTTGTCAAGCCTGAAGATTATGCGGCAAAGAGCATTCTGGACTCTCTGCAGTTTAGCTATGTTGGACTTGCTTATCCCATACAGTAAAGAGTTACAGTAGTCCAGACGACTACTGACCATAGCATTTACCAAAAGTATTACAGTTTCGTCACCAAGGAATTTGCGAATTCGTCGCAAATCATGAAGATGATAGTAACATGCTCGGCAAACCTTGGCAACATGATCGTCAAAAGAGTTGTCTGAGTCAAAGGTAACACCCAGATTCTTTACTTCCACCGACGGAGAGATATTGTTTTGGAGGAGTGGGACAGGGAAATTTGGTGCAAGCGATTCTCTGGTGGCTTTTTGACCTATGATGATAAATTCGTTTTTTTCTGGGTTTAGTTTTAGCTTAACACCAACCATCCACTCCTGTACTGACTTGAGACACTCGGTCAGCTCTTCCATGCTAGAATCAAAGTTCCTGGAGTCAACTGCTAAGTAGATCTGGGTGTCATCAGCATATAGGTGATGAATAACGTTGAATTTAGAAATAACTTGACTGAGGGGACTAGTGTAAAGGGTAAAAAGGAGAGGACCCAATACGGAGCCTTGGGGGACTCCAAAAGGGAGAATTACTGACTCAGAGAAACTATCACCTATTTTAATTTTTTGTTTTCGGTTTGAAAGGTACGATTTCATCCACAACAAGAGAGTACCATCTAGACCAAACCAGTCATGCAAGCAGCCATATAAAAGGGAATGATCAATTGTGTCAAACGCCGCTGACAGGTCTAATAATGTCAGGGCCACTGCCTTTCCTGAGTCCACTGAGAAAGCTATATCGTTTTGAATTTTCAACAGTGCGGTTTCAGTGGAGTGGGAACTCTTATAAGCAGACTGGTTGACATTTAAGAGACCCTCATGTGAGATGAATTCATTTAGCTGCTTTGCCACAACTTTCTCGATAAGCTTCGATATAAAACTAAGGTTTGACACTGGCCTATAGTTTTTGAGACTATTTCTATCAAGGCTGGGCTTCTTATGGAGGGGGGTGACATGTGCCATCTTAAAACAGTTGGGAAAACTACCTTCTTTGATTGAATAATTTACAATTTTAGTGATGGGAGTAATAAGAATATCAGCACACTCCTTGACCAGTGATGTTGGGATTGGGTCCAGACCACAAGATTTGGATGGTGAGGACTTTAGAATTTTGAGTAGGCTTTCCTCGGACACAGGTGTGAAAGAGGACAGTGTATTTTTACTGGAGTTGGGTCTAGTGACTGAAGATGGTGTTGATGACTGCAGTGTGGATCTTATTTTAAGGATTTTATCAAAGAAAAACTTACAGAAAGTGTTTGCAAGGTCAGTTTTATTTGTACAGTCTGGAAAAACAGCAACAGAGGACCTGTGTAAGATCTTTTTGAAACAGTTCCACAAAGCCTTAGGATTTCCTTGATTTTCAGCCACAACGTTGGAATAATGGTTACATTTTGACTTCTCAAGCAGGAAGTTATAGTGATTGATCGCAGCCCGGTATCGGCTGCGATTACTGGCTGAGTTTTCACGGCGCCATGCCCTTTCATATTTCCTCTTGAGTCGTTTTGCCTTGAGGATGTCACAGTTCATGAAACCAGTCTCGGCATGTGTTGGAATATTTTTCTTCATCTTTGGGGCGTGTTTGTCAAGAAGGCTTCTCAAGGTATTAAAGTATTGATGACTCAGAAGACTAGCAGTTTTATACGGGCATCTAATGAGGTCAGTTTTCAGGATATCTGCTCTGAAGTCTAGAATGTTTATCTTGTGAATTTTACGGATGGAAATATATTGAAACTTACAGGACTCTCTGACGGGGAAAATAAGGCTAAACATGATGGCCTGGTGGTCTGATAGTCCTCCAATAACTTTAGGACTAATGGCCCAGGAGAAAGAATCCCTCACACATAGAGCATCCAAAATGTGACCCTGAATATGTGTGGGTGTATTGACAAGTTGTGTAAAACTAAATTGCTCAAGGAGGTCATAAAATTTCAATGTCCAGGTGTCATGTGATGTCAGGTGACCATAAAATAAGAATGTCCCTTTTCTCATCCTTTATAAGTGCATAAAGTTTAGCTCAGGTCAGTTGAACAATAAGATAGCTGGAGGCTGAAACTTCCTTTTTCACTGTAAGGTGACCATAACTTCATTCATATTGCCACTTTAAGGTGACCATAATATGAGAATGTCCCTTCAATATCAATATACAGTAGAACCTCAATTATCCGAACCCCATGGGAGACATACAATCCGGCCGGATAATCGAGGGGTTCGGATAGATGAAGGAAACCGAAATTCACGGTCTATGGGTTACCGAGTGGGCGATAATTGAAGAATTGTTGTTTTTATGCAATATACATAGACGTTGGTGTTCATTAATAAAATAATTTAATATATTTGTGTTATATAAGTGACCCTTCAATTGTCGTTTATTTGCTCCATATCCATGGATATTATTATTATTATTTTTATTTAAAATATTACGCGGACTTGAGCTGGTTATGTTCGGTTGGTATTTGCATTGTTAGCATTTTAATTTTAGATTAACATCGTCCCGCATTTTGCCAATTGAAAAACTCCGGGAGATTATTTATTGTAAAACCCCAAGCGAACATGCCTTCAGTGACATGCATGTTTGATTGGTAATGCATTGTTGAGGTCTTTTCTTTTCTAAACGTTGTCAGTCTGTGAACCTACTCCAAGAGATTATAAATTTGCGAAACGCAATCGAACACACTTTCATTGATTGGCGCATTATCAAAGAAGTTGTGTAGCGGGGTTGTGTAATTGAATTAATCCCTCCCCTATTGTAACAATGGTGATAAAGATGAAAGAAGTTAGGCGTCTCTGTGAATGGTATGTTTTACAAAGCACTACAATTCATTGTTTACGAGACTGTGTAAAATCTTGTATTATCGCTCACGCTTGACTATGCATTATATGTAGGGAGACATCATTTCGGTTCGGTTAATCCAGAGATTTGGATAATAGAAGGCCGGATAAGCGAGGTTCTACTGTATGTTAGATATGGAAAAAGAAAGGAGCCAGATGGCTTTATTCAAATGTTATGACTTTAGAGGGGCCAAAATTATATTAACAGTTTAAGGTCACCTTAAAGTCAGGATAACCCTTTGGTTTGCCATCCTTTATAAGTGTGCAAAGTTTAACTGAGGTCAGTCGAACAATAAGGTACTTGGAGGCTGAAAACCCCCTTATTTCACTTTAAGGTGGCTACAACTCCATTCATACTGAGAGTTTAAGGTGACCATAAGTATTATTTTTATCTAGTTTAATACTAGTGATAATTTAGATATAAAAAATGGAAAAAGAAAGGAGCCAGAGCATTTTATTCCAATTTGATGACTTTAAGCAGGCCATATGTCCATTAACATTTTGAGTTTAAGGTCACCATAAAGTCAGGATATTCCTTTGGCAAATCTTAATATATGTGCCAAGTTTGGTTGAAAAAAGTGAAAAACTAAGTGAACTGGAGGGCTAAAACCCCCTTCTTTTGACAATAAGGTGACCTTAAAATTGCAGATACAGGGCTAAAACTTCGGCATGTGAAAGATTATCAAAAAGTAGCCGAATAAGTTATTCCAACAAAATGCCGAAATCCTGACCGTTTTTGAGATACAGACCGAGTACCCATTTTTAAAAAATTTACGAAAATAAAACGCCTCCCATTCAGGCATCTATGGTCCGATTGATGAGAAAATCCTTTCCGACCTTGGAAATTTGGTCTAGAATGTACCAGATAAATTTTATAGCACAGGTGTGTGTCGTTTTTTCGGAAACGTGATGACGAGGTGTTTTGGAGTTATGTTTAAGGTTGTCTTAAGTAAAGCTTAAGGTCTGCGCAAAGTATCTCAAAAATTTTTCCCGCCCCTATAGTTTTAAAGAAAGATAAGAAGGAAAGAAAAATTTGAAAGGCTAAGAAGTTATTCAAGGGAGACCATAATCCGGCGGCGATCAGTCAAACTTCGGTGAAAACAAATAAGCGTCCCCGACGGGCCGCTTAATTATGTGAAAATCTAATATCAGTTAAATAAATCTGACTGTATACTAAGGTTTATACAAGCATTTCATTGATTTACGCTATATTTACTATTTTTTGGTTACCCGGTGCTCCAGTTTGAACTCTGTTTCTTAAGGAATTCCGACCTTTTTCGGGTCACCGGGTAACCTATCACAGCCTTAGTTTCTACACATTGCTTATTGGCAGTATGACAAATTTCAAGCTCACTAAACTTTTTAAGAGGGTCTCCAGATTCCCAGAAATATCTACTGTAAAACTGTAATAAAACTTCCTCCTTATTTTACATTTTGTTACTGAAAAATATTAGGCAAAACATTAAACTTTATCATACATCTTCTACTTCATATTCTTACCATAAATGCCATGCAAGCAGTGAGGTAGCCACTGCCAGATCCCACATCTAAAGCTTGATGGCCCTCTTTCAAATGATCTGACAAGATCTGTAGAGCATGGGCATGCTGCGGTAAAATAGATTTAACAAAATTTTACACCAGAAGCAGGGAAAGTGGCTTTCAAGTATCTAGACTACTCAATGAGTCAATGAGAAATGGGGGTTTTATCCGGTTTTGTCCAAAAGTGGAAAAAACCTAATTTTTCTGGACGGAAAAAAAACCACCTTGGATAAAACTGCCAACCCTGCTATTCATGTTGTGACTTTGGAAGCAATAGTAGTGTCTATTGCATATACTAGAATGAGCTTTGTATCAGATAAATTCTTCAAAGTTACGTGCTTCACAATAATGGAGTTTTGAGAACTTCATGTATTTTTATCAAATTGCCAACAATGAGAAAATTAAGGAAGATGTGCAAGAACCACATCTATAATCTTATCAAACTGGATGCATAAAGTTGATGTAAGGAAGAGAAATATATGTTTATTCACAGTAATATCAATACTACTGAGTTACAAAAATTTTACCACCACTTTGTTGATATGAACAGAATATCAAACAATAACCTATAGGATAACACTTTTTCATATCTTACCATATGAGGAGCACTAATGGTGACAGAATAGCCTATTCCTTGTGGACTGTCCATATAGGGATTATGTTTACAGAATAACCCTCGATCAACTTTCAACATTGCCTGGATAACATTTGGGTCTTTGATTACACCTGCCCCTACAAGTGATGAAGAGCATTAAATTATTGTTTTCAAATATTTAGACTAAATTCATAATACATTCAACACCAAAAGCAAAAAGCATGCTACTATAAACAGAAACTGTAGATGAAACAACCACAACAAAATGGTGGTTTGTGATTTAAATGTAACATTTGAATATTAATTCAGAGTATATTGTCAAAATATAATACCAGTACACATTATTATGCGTTTCTGTGTAATATTTTATACATTTGTGGTGAAATATGTGGCTTTTAGGGGACATCTGTAGCCGGATTTCATTTAAATTTGTATGAATCCAACAGAAACCAACTATCCCATTTACTATCTTTACCACTACCTACTGGCTAGAACCAATGATAAGGGAGATATAAAGCCTATGAAATATGATAACCCCACCACCCAGCCTTCTCCTGACCAAGGCCAACAGAAGATAATGATATGGTGCTGGTCTGACAATAATGAAGCTAACAGAAACAATAATGAAATACAAATAATCAAGTCTTACCTTGTAAATTTTCAACAAGATTCTTATTGTCTGATCCACTTGACCTCCAAGCCATTGCAGCAAAATTTTGAATGAAAATATCTCTGACACAAGCTAAAGAGGCAGACAATGTTAAAAACTTATGCCACAGCATATGATTAATTTATATTGCTTCTTTCTCCAAGTTGGTGCAACTTCTTCAAATTTGTCAATTGATTGTTACTGGTTATGTTTTTGTAAAGTGTCAATCTGGAGGCTCCAAGTCCATGCATAGAACAATCTGAAAATATATGTGCAGTATGATTCATGAAATTATACTATTCAATATATTATTCAAATTATACAAAACTTATCTTAACCTTTTTTCAGCCATTAGCTGGTAGCCTAGTACGTGTTTAATGTCAGGATGTGTGCCATTTGTTGCCCTTCAGGAGGTTTATGTTTCTTGCATACTTATACCATCTGTCTCTCGCCAATGCATCCATCTTTTATCCTTGCATTGCCGGTTTTCGACGGTCTTACGCATTTTAATCCAATTTTGTTTCTTTCATCATTCTCTGATGTATTTTAATCTTAAAATTAGAAAAAAAATGCTGTTTAATTGACAAAAACAAAAATAATGGATAAATATTTTAAGTTATTTTATTTTTTTATTTGATTCAATTTCGGTACGTATAGTGTTCTTATTTTACAAATGGTTGTCTGTTATCGACGGTAAAATCAAATCAATATAAATGGTATACAAAATATATTCTAAACTTTTTATTTTTCATATTGTCCTCTGGAAATTGATAATTTAACAAATAAATGGCATAGTTGTTGCCATTATATCATAATAATGTACAAATAACATTGTTTTTGAAGGTGTACACATAACATTATTTCCCTAGACAATTGTGTCATTAATTTTTAAAGTTCAAAGTTCGTTTTGAAGGCTATTTCTTCTTATTTTGTGTCTACAAAAGCACATGTTTTTATGCTAATGATCATGTGTATGGTTAATTTATTTTATAACCTCCAAAAATAAAAATATTTTATGGCATATTTTTCTTATATTTGCTGCTGAACAAACGCATGTTGTCATTAACAATGGATTACATTAAGGTCAATTTAACAAAAATGTATGTGTAGTGTTTTGTAAAACAAATATTATAAATCTTTTTGTCTTTTACAATATACCTTATAATTTCATTTTATAAGGATAAAATTTGCATTATTCACGGAAATTCATGAGCGTTGCCAATGACAACCATATTTTATTTTACTTTCAAAATTGATATAATATTTCATTTAACAAAATCGGGATTTTACTGCATCATGCATTAAGAAACTTTATTTTATCCAACTCAAAACAATATTTGCATTAAAAGCCATGTGATGTATTTTAAATAAAGAATAATGCTGTTATTTATCTAATTATTACTGAGATGAAGAGCACGTGCACAGAACTACAATATATTAATGCGCGGCCGTCGATAACAGACGACCGTCGATAATTGACGACACAACAATAAATATTGGCTGAGAGACAGATTAATCGGTCTAGTTACAGCTCTGCCTGTTTTTGCCTAACTGAACATGGAATGGAATACTAGGCTAGGAGACGCCCATAGGCAATCCCATATGCTTCCATGAGCTGGATACAAATCCATGACCACAGGGTCTGAACCAAACGAATTTATACAGCATAGTAACCACTGGGCATTACGGACTCCACATGAATAAAGAATTAAAAGGCATATTTATATGCGTTATCTGAACTTCAAGGCAAATGCTTGGAATGTTTGAAAAATATGATTTTGTGTATGACAACTGAGTACAGAATCACAAAATGTCAATCCAGGCAATACGCGTACTCGGTCATTTTAATTTTTTTTCTCCCATTTTTAACAGAAGAAGTCTCACTTAAAGGTGAAGGACGAATAATTATAATAGAGTAACGACTAAACTAGGGTTCGTTATATTTCCCGGGGCGGTATTCACGAACCCGGATCAGTAAAGATCAGATCAAATTTGAGCAAAAATGATCAACTTTTGATCGGATTTTTGGATCAGCTGAGGTTGGTATTCACGAAACATTTGATCTGATCTTTCGATCAAGTTTTGGATTAACTTTGATCCATGCACTTTGATGGATTAAGTTTTGGATCAAGACCGATCAAAAATGGCTGACAGGAGATGTCTCAGGGAAGAAGAGGAATATTTTGATCAGTCACTGCACAGACAGAGGGTATTTCGTGACCGGATGAACCCTTTAGACTCCCTAAGTGACGAGGAACTGTATACAAAGTACAGGTTCACAAGAAATGGTATTTTATTCTTGATTGACATTCTTGAGCCACATTTGAAAAGGGCCGCCCAGCGTTCTTGTTCAGTTGATGTTCATTTGCAGGTCCTATCAGCCTTATACTTTCTTGCTAGTATTTGTTTTCAAAGAATAACGGCTGACAGTAGAGATATCAACCTTTCACAAGCTACAATCAGCAGAGTTGTAAACTCATTTTGTCTGTCTTTGTGTTCCATGAAAAACGATTTTATTAAATTCCCCACCACACAGGACAAGATATTGCACAATGAGCAGTATTTTTTTAGAACCTCGAAATTACCAAATATTGTTGGATTAATAGATGGAACCCAAGTTCAAATCATTACCCCAAGAGAGCAGGAAGAAATCTATGTCAATTGCCACAATTACCATTCAATAAATGTGCAAGTAGTTTGTGATTTTGATTGCAAAATCACAAACATTGTGGCCAAGTGGCCGGGATCAGCGCATGACAGCACCATCCTGAAAGAATCTCAATTGAAACTGTACTTTGATACCAGAGATCCAAATCACAAAGGTATTCTACCAGGGGATTCTGGTTATGGATGTAACAACTGGCTACTTACCCCATATAAGTATCCATTTGATGCAACAATGTTACGATTTAACAAGTGAGTATATTGTTTCCCACTTTGTAATCCACAGTTTTGCCTAACATACTGAACAGTTTTATTTATCCATGAATTTTCAAAATACCATGTGTATTCCACGTTTATGAGTAATAAAGTAAACATTTCATATACATTACAAAAAATGCTATAAATTATTACCCAAAAAGGCTAAAATATTCTGTACTCAGTAGTTGTTTTTTATGTATTCCTTCCACTGTAGTACAAGCTTAACTCCAAAAAGTTAAAATCACGTAGATTTGTTTTCATTCAAGTGTATGTCATGTTAATGTCAAGGACACTTCTTTACTTCACTTCAATATGATAATCAGCTAAGCCAAATGGGGTTCTCCCATAGGATGTACACATGTGTGTGTGTGTGTGTGTATTTCGTTGAGTGAGTGGCAGGGGGGGGGGAGAAGAGATGTGACTATTAGCCTTTCAGAAGGCGCTTAATGTAATAATACAGAAATTCATCTATGACTGGTATTTGAAACATATGCAGTATCCAATGCAGTTATAGTGAAAGTTATATTTAAAAGTAATTATTCTCCCACTTTTTGTTGTCTTTTTGTGAAGAATTTGCAGGACCTATAGTTATAAAAGACCTCATTTTGTGAAAATGAGAATCTCAATTAAGTAGTGTGTGAAGTACGGGAGATCCCGAACTTCATTTTCAATGACTTACGGTAGTTTGACGAGATTTCTGATTGGTTTAGTATCAATTTACGGCTAGATTTGGTTGTAGATTCGGCCCAAATGTATTGATTTTCGTCCTCGGTATGGAGATTTTAAGTTGTGGGGCAGTTTTGTGGGATTTTATCAGATTATTGAACAAGAATACTGGGAAGTTGTGTATCAGGTAATATTACTAATACCATAGACCTAAATGATGTATATTTTATTGGTTATGGCCCTGTACTTTGACTGTAATTCAAGCTGTTTGTTTATAGTATTTTGGCGGTATTCTAGTCTACCAATTGGCACCAATTGATGAGCACTTGTGGAGGCCGGGAAGCCCTCAACCAATGAATTGCTACTATGAGCACCTGCAGGGTGTAGTATATATAGTATTGCAGCAGGTGTCTGACAACTTTTCTGTTTTGGCATTCTTTGGGTAAGCACGTTTAGTGTTAGCTCTGGGTGCTTAACACAGATTTGTGCCTTGTAATTCTAAATTGGTACTCAAATTCTTGGTTGGGATTAACAGTTGACATAAGATTGGTATGAAATTCAGTGGGTTATTTTGGCAAATATTGGATATATTCAGTAGTATAGATACTGGTTTCCACAGTGTGTAATGTACTGGGCTATTAATATCCGGGTGTGATATAAGTGTTAGTGTGCTATGAGTTGGTCACACTGTCAGGATAATTTGAATCTGGATATAATTTAAGTATCGGTCACACATTCAGGATAATTTGAATCGGGATATAATTTAAATACCGGTTACACTTTCAGGATTATATAGATCCGGGTAGAATTAAGTGCCGGCTTTAGTATAGTTATCTCCGGTAGTATGTGGCGGTCATACACTCAGGATTAACGGTTTGTATTGTGAGTAAGCTTTGTCCACTGTTCTGGTCAGAAGATTAAAGTATGTCTGTTTTGTCTAATCTACCAGGTTGTATAGTTTGTACTGTCTAATTTGTATTTGTAATGTGCACGTTTGGGGTGGGTAAAATATTTTTATAAAGTTGGACTGTTTGACAGAAGTTGTTGCACGAAATTGCCGCTGAAGGTGCAAGTGATTATATACAAGAATTATATTATTGTTGCGGACAGTCAAGGGACTGCTCCGGTCTCTTTAGAATAGTGTCATCTATTCGGGTTTAGTGTGTTGAACCAGGAGTTAACCACGCAGGTTGTCCGGACTGTACTGACTGGTATCGTTCAGGAGGGGGATTGTTAGTCTGTGGGTCAGACTTAACATCCCAGCTTAACATATTACATGAGGTGCATGTTATCACTCTGACAGGTAGCTCTGGCGCTCGCCTTGCTAGCCACAACTGTGTCACTTATAATCTGAATAATGTTGTGCAACTTCTTACTATTTGGGCGATAGTGTAGAGGACAATTTATGCCCGTATCTGTTTAGATACACTTTATACAGTGCACTTATGGGGTTGGGTTGTACAAACTCATAATAGTTAAACTCATCATTCAACGTACTTTAGTCTGGCCAATTGTAGTGGATAAGTTCATTCACATTGTTTATTCATTCGCACTATTTTTGAGTAGCATTTATGTACCGGTTTGCTACTTGAAATATATTGTATAAACTCAAAATTAGTGTTATTATCATTATTACTATTACCGGCTTCAAATATATTCATACATTTTCATGCCCAGTCGGTAACATTGGTGTGTTATTTTAATTCTTATAGTATTGCTCTATTTGATATATGCATGTTTAATAGTAAATGTTGTCCTTTTGGGTTATTATATGCATATGTGCTGTTAATTTGATATAATTGCTTAATACGTTATTGATATGATATTCGAATAGTAACTTAACTGTCTGATTTATCCTGTATTCATTAGTAGTGAATGGAATTGTTTGAGTAACATATTTGCAGTTAAATAGTACTTGTACTGAGTTAAGTTGATATTGCTGTTTCTCAGTTCTATACATATACCTTGCATGTGACTGTTGGTTGAATAAATTTGTTGTTGCTAATTAACTTGTTTGTTCTAATTAGTTTCATACTAGGTGTAGATTGGCTCTGACCAGGACCAGCGCGAAGACATTAAACTATGACTACAAGTTTGTGGTCTCCTCATTAACTTGGGGGAAGGATCTTGAACCTGGGCAACTGTCCATCATTCTGGGTTGGTTGCAGGTGCTAGTGACCGTGCTAGCTGGGGGCTCGTGAGTTGTATAGGTCAAGGTCCCAAGTGTACTCCCAGGGTGGGCCGTTACAAGTGCATTTTATGTTTTTCTTTTTCAGAAATACATTAACAGTAAATTAATAACTTTTACAGTGCACACAGAAGATGCAGAGCCAAAGTAGAGAGAGTCATAGGGCAGCTGAAGAGAAGATGGGGGTGCCTACATCAAGAGTTAAAGCACTCACCAGACAGAGCATGTAACATAGTCACTGCATGTGCCATATTACATAACTTAGCAAAAGAGTTCCAAATGCCAGATGTTCCAGGTAACTGTTTAATGTAAATAAATAATATGTAATATTTTACAGGTGTCAGATATTCACAAAAGAGATTAAGATTAAGTTGAGCCAAAAATCAGCTCAAGTTTAGTGTAAACAGCTGCAAAGTTACAAGTTTATATGTAATACTTGTGCCCCCATATGAAAGATTGTTTGAAGTTAATATTATTTGAGGCTAATAAAAACCCCACTCTGGAATTTGTATCTTTATCTGTCATGGGAAGTGCTTATATCTCCCTTATTATTGGTCCTAGAGGTTTGGGATGGTATACCAACCTGTAGGAAATCATGGGCTGGGAATCTTTTGGTGTGGTTGGATTTGACCTTGGACCCCTCGTTCAAGGTCAAACGAGGATAGCCAAACTTAAAAGTGCTCATAACTCGCTTATTATTGGTCCTACAGGTTTGCAATGTCAAATCAACCTATAGGAAATTATGGGCTAGGAATCTTTTGATGTAATCAGATTTGACCTTTAGCCCCTCTTTTAAGGTCAAATGAGGATAGCCAAAATTAACAGTGCTTATGTCTCACTTATTCATGTTCTTAGAGGTTTGCAGTGTCACATCATCCTGTAGGAAATCATGGGCTAAGAATCTTTTGATATGGTCAGATTTCACCTTGGGCTTCTCTTTCAAGGTTAAGCGATGTTAGAATGGCTTTGGTGAGTTTACTTTCTGGTGGATACAATTTGCATCGGTTCTCTAATGTGATATTTCTACTTATAGATTGTAATATGTATCAAACTATACCAAATCTAAGCTGTATATGTATATTTGTGCCATATTTGAGGTCTATATCTTGTAAAATTCGATTACTAAGCATTCACCTTTCAATAATGAGCCACAGAGAAACACTGAAGATAAAACTTCAAACTTGTAGGTGAAGACACTGAAGGACAGGAAGGTCAAATTATTTTTCATGGCGAAGAAGACGCGGCAATGAGGGATTACATTGCTAGGAATCTTGGAGTAAGTTTATCATTAATGAATCTGTTTTATTATAAATATTACACAGTAACATAGCATATTAAAATTCCATACTTCAACATTAAAGTATCAACAGAAAAGAAATAAATAGCTAAATAAACACTAACATGAAACAGTTACTTATACTTTATATTTTAAAAACATCTGCACATGTAATGACTAGCTTCTATAATTATCCTGTTTATATATAACATATATGTAATTTGCAACATATTTACTTGGTACTCACAAGCATACATATCTAAATCTTGTTTCAAATATTACTATAAAACATAATTACTGCACTTTAATAACAAGGTTACTGAAATATATCCCTGTACATTTACATTTACTTCAATATTCACAGACATTTATTAACACATAACCACAATTGTACTTAAGAGATTTGCCTATGGATTCATGAAAGCAAAATTATAGCTGTCCAATTATGAGATTAGTTTTAAGAATCCATGAAAAAAGTGCATCAGGAAAATGCCCATTAAATGAATCCTATCAACAAGTAAGCCCATCAAGAAAAGTGACTGGTAGGAAAGTTTGTCCAGGCTGATGGGCAATTTCACTGATGGGTTTTTCTATTGATGAGATTCATTTGGTGGGCCTTCCTCCAGATGGGCTTTCTTCCGTACACCTATTTGTCGCAGTCTCTCATTGGAAACAATGGATCAGGTATCAGTTATTGCCACTAACTTGACTGTATCTTGATTCCAGTCATAGTTTGAAAAGTCAATGCCTAGTTCATTGAGAAGACTTTTATCAACAGTGACATTTTCACCTATTTCATTGGAAGGGACTGAAACAGTTTCAAATGTAACACTATTTGGTTGAGTTTTGTTTTCTTCAAAACATTGACAGGTTTTTTTCTGTTTTGATAAAAGTCTTTGTAATAGTTCATTTTTTAGATCCAAATGTTTTATTTCACGCTTTAATTTTTCAGCCTCGAGCCTGAGGACTTCTTTCCTGAACACAAGCAAGTCGGGTTCTCCACCTGTTGACTGTTTCCTGCCTTTCTTCTCATACGCCGTTGATGCCTTTGCCTGAATTCAAATGGAATTAGACAATGCTTAACATTCTGTATGCCAATATTTTATGACTGCTGTGGATAATTAAATGACATTTATTATGTATGATGTTTCAACAACTTTCTATATATATATACATGTATATATAATTCATAAATATCATTCCATGTATCCAAAGTCAAATTATTTGTTAAATTATAAGGGCTGTTGTCAATGTGGTACTTAAAAAAGTATGACCACAAGTTTAACTTTAAAGTGAATCATTGTTAAACAATACAACATTGAACCTTTTTGTAATTCTCTAGCTTTTCCAGTACATTTTCTTTTGGTTCACTCTGTTGATGAGCTGATGTAGGAATGGCTGCAGATTCACTTGTTTCAGTCATTGATGTAACTTTTCTAGAAATAAGGAAATAATTATTTTATATATAATTCCATATATACTTATCAGTACAAACTTAGTAAGGACTTCACAAGCAATGCATTAAAACAAATTTTTATTCCTACTTCATGTAAGTATATTTCATTTTATCATACACTACTGTGTATGATTGGTAGGGGGTCACTGAAGTCCTACCTTGATGTGGACTTTTAAGTTCATTGTCAATAAAATCTTACAAAATAATTTTGTGTAAACTATTTCTTAATTATGCCTGGATTTACCATTGATAATTTTAAAATAATAATAAAAATTTCAACATACTCTTGTGCATCCACAACTGTTTCATGTCCTTTATCAATTCCCACTATTTTCTCCACACCAACTGTTGAACAGATTTTGAAGTCCTTTTCACCTGGGCTTGCCAATACACCCCCACCACCTGAAAAAAAACAGACCAAATTTTTCTATTAAATTTTGTTCACCAGAACTGGGAGTGATACCTTTCCAATTACATTTACCCACACTGAATTTAAGGTGACCTGAACTCACTTTAAGTTTACCTATAATTAACTGTCATGTTTCAAGAAATTACATCCCATAATAACAATTTTGTATGTAATGAGGCCAGTTTTAAATTGTACCCTGAACCTGACTGAGAGCCAATAGAGTTTTTTTTAGTTGAGGGATGATGTAACAGAATTTAGAGGAACAGGTGACAACTTTGCAGTGTGAGCCATTTCATATTTCATGAATATTATGTTGCAATAAATTTACAAATTTTTATCAGAAGGTACCACAAATTTACAGCGCCAGTAATGGCATAAAGATAGAAAAAAAATTTGTAAATCATGACCGAGAAATATTTCACACATTATACTGGCGTAAGTTGCATTCAAACTTATTTTAACAGATTTCTTCATTCAGTAAATGTATTAAAAATTTTAATTTGTGTAAAAAAATATGCACCTATACATTACTGTAACATAACTAAATATAACCCAAAATGCTATTGCAAAATTCACAAAAGCAATAAACTGAAAAGGCTTTCACTGAGGATTTAATTGGAACTATGGCTTCACAACGCCTTTGAAAGACTAGATACTGACAAGCCAGACAGGAAAAAAAACACACAACAACACACACTCCACGCATGCAAACAGAGAAAATGGGGAGACCTTCCAGATTGCATTTCACTTTGCAATTCATGTAAAAATAGCCAGATACTGAGAATAAATTCAGCTAACATATATACAGTTCCTTTTTTCTATTTAAACTTGATTTCCCAATAGTTTCACACAAACAAGTCATATAAATTGCTAAAATAAGAAGGCCATCACCCCTTCAAATAGACTAATTTAATTTATGACTAAAAAAATCTGCTTCCTGCTAATTGGCAAACTGTGGTAAATAAAGTGATTATTTGTAACTTCACCAAAAAGTCACACAAACCAATAAACTTACCAAAACAAGTCACATGTGAACTAATTAATGTCATATATCTGATTACCTGTACTAAGTGCAACAAACACCATGTAGGAGAAACCGCAAGGGCACTTAGGAAGAGGATGTATGAACACAAAGCTACAGTCCTAAAGGATGGACAAGAAACACCAGTCTCCAGACACTTCAAAAGTGAAGGACATAACCACAAACATATGCAGTTCACCCTGCTGGAGTGGTGTGCACCAAAGTTTGAAACGTGCATGACTTCCAAACGAAGGCGTATTGAGTTGTCATGGATTTTCAAACTACACTCTCTGGCTCCCATTGGCATTAACCAATTTGTGTGAATTCCCCTAGCTATGATCCTGATTACTAAGCACTCAGTAATCAACCCTTATCTGTCCTTAGTCTTATATGGCTAGAAATTCACCAGAATTCACTATAAAACAACACATCTAGTTTAATAGTCCATATTCATGAATTTTATAAAATTCAAAAAATTGAATAAAATTCACGCATATGGCAGAATACGTTATGAATGAATAAATAAGGGCTATTACACGTTAATAAAGCCATTAATCATAATCAGAGAATGAATAAATCCAATCAAATCCATCAAATCAGTAAATCTTAAAAATTTGAAAAATAATTTTTAAAATTTTATGAGACGAAAATTTCAATAAATTTTTGGCTCATCGGAAACTACAATAAAAATGACGTAATGACAAAAATTACAGCACCGCTCAAAGATGGATTCTAACATGACACGGCTGTGTCCGCGATTCTGATTGGCTAAGACGCGAAAAGTTGCTCTGTAAAACCCCGCATAACATCCCTGGTTCTATTTTATCGCTCACAATGCCGCTCCGCAAAAAGAAAACTTCAAGTAACAGCTTGGATTTTTGTTATTAAATAAACAAATAATGGTAAATACGACATTTATGGATTCTTACATTTGAAAATAGAATATACTGATATGAATGTACAAAATTTTAAGGATGTTTAACAAAGAAAGGGTTATTTTATTTGTGGCTCTTCCAATATTTCAACTGCACCATTTGATAAATAATCTTTATAGAATATTCGTATATTTTTGTACAAAATAGCTTCAAAACTAATTTTTATGAGATAATTTTAAAATGTCATGTTAGAATAGAAATAGACAACTCCGAGCTCGGTGTTATAGGAGATTTTACAACGATTAGCGCATTAGAATCACTCAGGCTTCGCCTTCGTGATCCTAATATCGCTAATCGTTGTAAAATCTCCTATAACACCTCGCTCGTCGTTGTCTATTTCTATAATAACAATTCTATGACATCACAAAGTTTGTCTCTAAGTCATTTGAGTTACACAGTTTCATGCTATACAGTTCTAATATTTAGAATGGAGAATCCAAAGTTTCTTTGTGGTGAATGTGGAGCATTGTTCCTCCCAACACCACCACCAAGTGGAGCCTGGTCTTATTCAACCACAAAATTTTGAATTTTAAAAAAACACTACTTGGAACTGTATAAATACCTACCTATTGTAGCCAGTATATATAATATTTACTTTATTTTTTTAAAAAAAATATTATAAAAATAACTATGTATATAATTTTGAATTTATTATGATAAACGCTAAAAAATACCCAAACGGTTTTATGCATTTTTATTGATCTATGACATATATACAATGGTCATACATACAATATTATAAGCATATAGAAAAAATCATAATAAATAAAACTGCATCTATATTTGATGGATAACCTTTAAATAAGCTTAACTTAAAAGCTAGGTAATGAATTACGCATACTCACCATCAACTAATAATATAGGATACATAGACAGTTAACACTCATAAAACCCAATTTTAAACAAAAAACTTTTTAAAAAAATGGGTTCCTATGGTCCTGCCCAACAGAACCAGCAGAACCGGCTGTACCAGTGGTTCCCAAACCCATACCAGGTATATGCCGGTCCTGAACCAGCTAACAACCAGTTAGCACCAGTGGTACCCCCCAATTCTCAAAAAAGTACTTCAGGGACCCAGGACCAGGATTTTTCATATGCCTCTGATGAGACTGATATAATCTTCCTACAGTCGAAATACAATTTGCATACAGTAAATTATATCAGGCAAAATAATCACTTTATTTACCACAGTTTGCCAATTAGCAGGAAGCAGATTTTTTTAGTTTTCGCTATGAGTGCTCCTTCCACTACTGCTAGTCAAACTGAATTCTGCAATGCCATGTCTCATGTCAACATAGCCTCAGAACCTGCCAGTGGTTATGATACCCCCATCCCTAACAACAGGATTTCAGAAGAGACATTAAAACCCTCAATGAAGTCTAAACCAAACTTGGTCAATCTTTATCCACAGTAGACCCACTCCTAGATAATACATCTACTTCACAACATGTACCATTCTGCACCAGATTAGGCAAATGTACATATTGCCCCCTGATCAAGAACAGATCAGCAATCATTTGTAACTTCACCAAAAAGTCACACAAACCAATAAACTTACCAAAACAAGTCACATGTGAACTAATTAATGTCATATATCTGATTACCTGTACTAAGTGCAACAAACACCATGTAGGAGAAACCGCAAGGGCACTTAGGAAGAGGATGTATGAACACAAAGCTACAGTCCTAAAGGATGGACAAGAAACACCAGTCTCCAGACACTTCAAAAGTGAAGGACACAACCACAAACATATGCAGTTCACCCTGCTGGAGTGGTGTGCACCAAAGTTTGAAACGTGCATGACTTCCAAACGAAGGCGTATTGAGTTGTCATGGATTTTCAAACTACACTCTCTGGCTCCCATTGGCATTAACCAATTTGTGTGAATTCCCCTAGCTATGATCCTGATTACTAAGCACTCAGTAATCAACCCTTATCTGTCCTTAATTTAATTTATGCATGAATGCACTTTAGAGGATTGCTTCAAGGACGCTTGTCAGATTTCAATGGCAAAACTCAAATGCATACTGTTTGGCATATTTGATGAATTTTTTTGGCAGGATTTGTGAGATTGTAACATATTAGTTAAACAGAACAACATAGCATGAATGTGGGTAACCTTACAATGATGCCTTACTATTTTTATGGCAATATTTTAAGGTTATTCATTTGAAATGTTTGCATTAAGATTGAACAAAGGATATTTTGGGAAGATGGGGGAAAAAACTCACGTAGGCATGACCTTTCATTTCAGAAAGAAAAAAAAAACGGTGGTCGTGTATGACAGTGTGTGTCTATTAGGATATTCAATCAACAAGTACACTAACAAAGGATATATTTAGAGCCAATATTTAATGCATAGATTGACAGTTAACATTATATGGTGCTTATAAAGTTTTTAAGTACAGGTATGTTACATTTCCGTTCATAGCAACCACTTTACCTGTTTTGTTAAATTCCCGGTTGTAGCCCCTCACTTTGTCAATTGATCTTGATCTGAGGTTTTTCCACTTGTTTTTCACCTGATTCAATGTCCTATTTGCTCCACCCACTGCATTGACATTATCTGTGATTTCTTGCCAAATCTTGTTTTTGTGAAACATTGTTAGGTTTGAGCTAATAGCTCCATGAATTATATTGGCATTCTTTGTGCATTGTTCTATGATTACATCTTTTTCCCTCTCAGACCAGTTGCTATTTCTTATTACTTTTGCACGTTTAGGCTGAAATACATTACTGCTGTCATCCATCATTTATTTCTTGTGAAAAATCCCCCCAAAATAATCAATAACCAAAGCCAGCAGACGACCACAGTTGTTTGTTTACATCTCGTGAATTAGCGTGAATTTTGGCAAGATCTCGTGTGACAGATAAAAAAAAACAGATCAAATATTTGATCTTTTCAGCTCAAGTGATCCCTGCTTTGTGAATAGCTATTTGATCCACTGGCTCACTTGAAACTTTTTTCTCAAATTTGATCTGATCTTGATCTGATCTTAATCCTTGTTAGTGAATACCGCCCCGGAATTCCTAAAACAGCTACGTCGATGTGCGGTGTTGAAATGTGAGGTGCGGTAAAGTGGTGCGGTGAGGTGCGGTGTTAAAATATGAGGTGCGGTCAGTAATATTCTTGAGAAGATATGACAACACAGATTTCCTTGCAATAGTTTATAAAATGGAAGCATCCACGAAGATCAAATACTTTGAACTTGAGAAGTCACGGCCATAGCACCCCACTCATTAATATTCATGAGAAGATCTGACGACACAGATTTCCCCTGGAGTTTCCTTGCAATAGTTTATAAATGGAAGCATCCATGAAGATCAAATACTTTGAACTTGAGAAGTCACAGCCATATACAGGGTGGGACAGCGATTCGCCCATAAAAACAGCAAAATGCAGTTTCCTGAGAACAAATATGCAGTGTCATTTTATTAAAGTTATCAAAATGAAAAGAGGTTCCTCAAACTGTAAAATGATAGTAGCATCATAAAATATATTTTGAGATAAGTACAAATACACCCATAGAACTTGTCCCATGGCAATAAGATTAGGGCTGTTGGAAAGTGGACAGCATTTCGCCGATTATTTTATACTGTTCCCAAAAAAGTTACAAAGACTGTTAAACACTTTGCAAACAATAATTAAAGCTAAAGATCAATTCTTGTTATTGTATTCTAGCAGTTAATGAAGTTATAAATTGTATTTATATTGACCCCAGACACAGTTTAGAGAACATAAAGCCCTTCGCATCAGTCAGATGCAGTTTGTTAGACATATTTTTCACTAAGATATAAACTTTTTTACTCATCTTTATAATCCTGCATGCTGTCAGTTCTAAAATCTTAGAAAAGTATCAAGACATGTTGCACACTTTTCTATGTTATAAGGCACCTTCAGTATCAACACAGATGTTAGTTTTAATTGAGGTACAATAAAAATCGGCGAATCGCTGTCCCCCGCGAATTGCTGTCCCCCCCTGTACCCAACTATTATTGTAAGAAATAGGATGGAGGTGCGGTAAGAGGTGCTATTCCGGAAAAAATTCTAATTCCAATTCCGGGTTTTATAATGGACCCTAAACTAGAATACATGTAATGTTGAGATTATGAAACATTAATCAGATTCAGATTTTTAATTAATAATTAATATTTTAAAAGCTTTATTGACATTTATGTGTGACGTATTTCTTGATAACAGTCAATTGACTATATGAGTTTATTTATTAATATTTAAAAGAAAAAACTCCAATTCTTGCTGTTTATACTTGAATGAAAGGCAATTATATTAAGAATAAAATATCAGAGAGCGAATTTTTAAATACACAAATATCTCATGCTATTTAAGAATAAATTAAATAATATGTTGCAAATACTTTTTTCCTTATAGATTCAACGGAGTCCATTAGACTAAGGGTTAACATGGCTTCACAAATGGTGGTGCCCTGTTATTGCACTTCATGTTTTATAGTGAAATGGACAAAAATCCAGATATTTTACTTATGATAAAGCTAAACAAATGACAGTTTTGGTGTTGTGGCACAATTCATGCATAAACAACACAAACTATGCTGTACTGACATTGGTATGGACGTTTTGCACCAAATATATATTTGCGTCAAAATAACATAAAACAACCATGCAAGATATTGTAATACATCCTACATGTCTTGTCTCATAAATCTTAGTAGCTTGGTGTTGCAAGCATATATGAAAAAATGAAAGCTTAGTTGCGAACAAAACTTAAATCTACATTTCAATTTTAAAGAATTGTGGTACTACTGAAGTTAATCAATCTAGCTTTGATAACTTGTTTAATGATTTTTCTGTGCACCACTGCTCAATCAGAAATACAGTATGGTCCTCAGTGGCCTAGTGGGTTAGCAGCTTTGGCATCTAATCACAGGTTGTCATCTCTGCATGGGTTCAACTCCTACAAATAGAAATGATGAGAACCTGACCCAACATGATCCTGGTTGTTGAACAGGACCTAATACTCTAACAATATTTTTGACTTAAAAATATGGCTTTAGTAAATAGAAAACTTTATTTGTGGCTTAGCAAGGTTATAAATGTGGTTTGGAATATTCTAAACCCAAACTACTTGTATGCAGCTATGTGAAAAGGAAAACTCTATCCAGATTCAGCATTATGTACCAATATGCAATTCCAATAGTTCCAACAAACTAAGTTCCTTGTATCATTTTTGAGTACACCTCAGGAGATAGCTTTAAAGCAGAAGATTGAAATGATATAATATATTATTTTTTGTTCCAAACTAATGTGATAAATTTGACTAAAGTATTTTTAAAATGTAATTGTAGTGCAATTATGGACAGTTCCATAAGCCCCGCCCACTTTCTGTATCTCAGTACTTTAGTTGTCACTGCCTGACAAGCAAAAGCAAAAATGGGAGGAAATGATATGTAAATAGTTTATAATAAATACATTATGTACAGTAAATAATTTCTATAAATGGTGGGATATGTTGCAAAAAAGAATCAGATATTGATACCTATAACATTTCAAAGCAGTGAGGGTTAATTATTACCTTTTTATACCCAATAATATTATGTCTGTTAGTTACATCCTAGTCTGGACACAATAATATTTACAAATATTCAACCAAAAAGTGTCACATTTTTCTGTTTTAAAATGTTGCCTTCCTTGACCCAAGGAATACTGTTATTTGACTGGTTGTCATCATTGTAGTAAATGACTTTTAAACAGGATCTTTGCCGATTTTTGCAGTATTTTGATTGACACGGTGGAATGGTCCACTTTAAGTTGTGACTGTGAATAGCATTAGTTTTAGTATTTGTATTGGTGTTTTTTCCTTTCTTTCTTGTTTGTAAACATTGTACCTTGAATATGAGATATACACTAATTGAATTTATCTTGATAGTAAACATACTTTAAAGCTCACATTGATTCTATCCATCACAAATGTGAGAAAGCCATAAATTTACTAAAAGTAGTTGTCAAAATGATTTGGGAAGTAGAAAGACATCAAGTCATGAGAATATATCATTTATTGCACACTATTGAAGGGTCAAATCGAATGGGTAAGATGTTGACTGCCCTGAAAGAATAAATATAAGAAAAAAACAGTAATGAGTAATTTTCTGTAGTAACATACAACTGTCATGGACTAAATGACACTAGTAAAAGAAAAAAAATTATTTGCATTGTTTGAGTGTGAAAACTTTGATATTATATCTCTGAAAGAAACTTTCTGCATGAAAAAATTTGAGACCATTTTTAAATGTGGTTGGAAAGGTCATGTAGTAGTAACTCCTACAAATTCAAGTCATAGCAGAGGAGCAGCAATTCTTTTTAAATGTGGTTTTGAAGGTGAAATTATCAGCAAATTTACAAGTGATGATGGAAGAGTTGTTATTGTTAACACAAATTTCAGAAATAATTTTTTGAGTTTTCTCTCAGTGTATGCTCCTAACAATGAATCCGAAAAGGCTTTGTTTTTGGAAAAGTTGCAGCAGATGATTTTCAAGCATGTTATTAATCCTGACAACATAATCATGGCTGGTGATTTCAACTGTTGTCTAAATTTATCTGATAGGTTCCCTGCATCAGCACGGTCTGATAAGAATGTTAAGTCATTTGCTAACCTAATGCAGAATTGTAAACTTATAGATAGCTGGCTTCAAAGTAATCCAGGAAACCCTGGTTACACATATTTTGATAAAAAATCTAACTCTTATAGCACATTAGACTACATCCTGCTATCACAAGATATTAAATTTAAAACAAAAAACATTAAGATTACTCAACCGATTAAAAACCCAGGTGTTGTAGATCATTCCACAGTAAAGTTAGTCTTTGAGGTAAGAAATTTTTAAAAAGGACCTGGTTATTGGAAACTAAATAACTCTATTCTTACTGACGCAAAATATTTAATGGAAACTAAGAGAGTCATAAAAAGACTATTGAGGAGTACAAATCACTGAAGTCTTGTCAACTTATATGGGAATTGGTAAAAATTAATGTTAAGGATTACACAATTTGTTATTGCAAAAACAAAGCGCAAGATAGAACTAGCACCACTCGTAGTATACAAAAATATTTAGACATTGTAAATGAAAAGATTTTAAATTTGGAAGTTAAAGAGCATATAAGCAATGAAGAAATAATTAAATTGAATAATCTACAGGTGAAAAAATCAGAATTAGAAAGTGAACAACAACATTATTGCAATCTAAAGCAGCAAGGTCAATATGTAAGGGCAAAGCTAAAATGGAAAAAAGAAGGGGATATCCCATCAAAATATTTTTTTAACCCTTAAAAAACAAAGACAAGGAGCTAATGTATTAACAAAATTAACTGATAATAATAATGTTATAGAAGATGATAGAGAAATCTTAAATGAAACATTAAGTTTCTAGCAGAACTTGTACAACACTGAAAATTATTAATTTGTCAAAATGGTGCCTAAAACAACAAGTTTCCTAAATGGCAAATTCCAATGCCATTTTCTTGTTGAATGATAGTGAAATGCTCATAATTTATTGGTCAAATTAATTGAAAACTTATGACAAGCAAATTAGTGCACTTAAAATTAATTTTACAATACTGTGAGCAATAACAGGTGCCTAAAATGACAAATTAATTGGACTATCAGGGTCATTTTCTTGTCATAAGTTTGTCAGTTAATTTGTCCAACAAGAAAATGACGACTTTAAATTTGTCAGTTGGAAAGTTTGTTGTTTTAGGCAACGTTTTGACAAATTATTGACAAATTAATATTTGTCATAGGTTTTCAGTGAAGGCCAAACATATACCTATCCAACATATAGAAGAATACTTTACGAATATCAAAAAGCTCAAATCTTTGACCAGTGATGAGCGATCGCTATGTGACAACCCCATAACTGTAGATGAGGTGACCCAGGTTGTACTAACTTTAAAGAAAAACAAGTCTCCAGGAAATGATGGTCTAACATTTGAGTTTTATCAAGCATTTTGGCAAGAACTAAAACCCATTTTTATGAAAATGCTTTGTGAAACTTTTCAGAAAAGAATATTACCAGATAGTACAAAAAAATCAATAATCACACTCATTTTTAAGAAAGGAGATAGAACACAATTAAAAAACTACAGGCCGATTAGTTTAACAAACTGTGACTATAAAATTTTAACCTTTGTGCTTGCAAAATGCCTTCAGAAAGTTATCCCAAATTTGATATCAAATAATCAAACTGCATACATTAAAAGCAGGTTCATCAGCTTTTGATAGTTTGGACTGGAATTTTTTAGAAAAAAAAATTATATTCACAAAGCGATTCTTACATAACAATTATTTCTAAGAATAAGAGTTTTCTTGTAAATAAAAGTGAAGAGAAACATGTGCATCTATATAGGTTTTGATGTCACAAGATCAATCATGTAATTTATTTGAAACTTTATTGTTTGCAATGGAATCAGGATAAGGGGCCGTTGGAGTGGTAGACTTTACAACCCACATAAAATGCAGAACATTACTTGCCATATATTAAAGCCCTTTCCATATTTTACACACCCTGCCATATTTTACCTCTGAATGGATTTCTATACAGCAGCTACAAATATTCACAAGTTAAGCGTAAAAACTTAGAGACAATAATTCTAATGTAAGATACTTTCCTTGTGAATTTTTATATATTTTTGATGGCCCATGTAAAGAGTAATTGCAAATTCTTTTTGGAGTGATTTTTCAGTAAAATCAAAAATAAATGTTTAACCATTATAACCAAAATGAAATAAAAATATATTTAGTGTTAATGCACTGTGGCAATATTATTTCTATATATTTTACTTTGAAGTGAGAGGCCAATCCATTTTTTTCATTCGTATTCAATAGGCTAGAGCCTCATTGAAATTTTCCCCACTGTTGTCTCAAGTCACCACAGCCCTTTGATTAAAATCTTGTCAGTAACCCTGCAACTATGTACAATGTTTTAATCTAACTGTGTCTTCTCACCTGAGGTTCTTGCTTTATGTACTGTTATAGCTTTTGTTTATTGACTTCAAAGAGGCCACAGTAATGGGTAATACATAAGTTATTGTTCCATGGTTAGTGAGTGACTAGTTAATGAAATAATGTATGCATTGCCTATTTTGGTAATTGGAATTATATCACATAATGAACTGAATGGGTCCCATGATAAGCTATGGCTTCTCATCTAGAGATTTTTTTAACAAAATAGATAGGATTTCTAACCTGTTGTCCTATTTGCATGTCACAGTAAGTATTTGATCAACAATTGCATTTTACGATTTTCTATGTAATATTAATCCCATTTTCATATTATTGTTATAACCCAACTTATGAGTTATCTTATAAGATGGGCTATAGAAAATATCAGTTATCAGTCCAACCTGAGATAGGAAAATTCTTCAAGAATAATTTTTAGTCTGAACATAATATAAATTATTTACATGTATAAATGAAAGAAAATTATATACAAAGATCATGGAAGAGATGTATCTCCCAAAAACAACCTTTCAACAATACCAGTTAATGTTGTTAGCTTAGCTAGTCAATCAACCACAATTGAAATAATTCAAGTTCAAACGAATACTAGAACAATAGGCAACTCCAAGAGTAATGAATTTAACAAGTCATGAGCCCCAACTTATAATTTGCTCCAGTAGTTTTCAATTCTTAATTAGGTGTCTATTGTTCATTCAAAGCTTAGACCTTGATCTGTTTTACTTATGGGGAATAATTAGGAAACTGGATTAGATTATGATTTGTCTATTGTTTCAAGACTCTAGGTTGATTTGTTTGAATATGTGTGTATCAATAACAAATGCAAGAAAGTTAAGAACTCTAAAGAAGAGAAAAGAGGCACAAGTCGTGAAAGTTCGACAAAGGAAACACCACGTAGCAAGGCGTCCAACAAGATCTCGCATGGTGACAAAGTTTTGGACCTTGTTCTCAACACCATGGGCCGTATTCTTCAACAATACTTAGCTAAGGTCACCTTAGATCCAAGTTAGGTATGGTTTTCTACTTACCTAAGTATTACTTGGATTTCGTATTCATCAACCTCTACTTTGTTAAGTATTACTTAGATTCTAAGTTAGGAAAACTCCCTTTACTTTGTACTGTAACTGTTAAAATGGGAACCAGTATATCTAAGTTAGGAAGAGTCTTATTCCACATTAATTCTTACATAAGGTCTACTTTGTTGTTTACTAAATCATCTGCTTTGTTAAAAATGGTGAAAAAGCTAATTTTCTTGAAGGAAAATGCTGTTTTTAATATTGAGTTACAGCTTTATATCAATAAAACACAAGATTCCCTGCAGTTACTGCATATTTTAAAAACATTCCATCATCTAAGGTACCTCTGCAGATAACTTGAAATCTAAGTAGAGGTCTAAGGTGACCTTAGAGTTAGGAACGTTGATGAATACCATTTTATTCTAAGTTAGTAAAAGCTTAAGAAAAACTTAAAATCCGAGTTAGGAACAGTCTAAGTATTGTTGAAGAATACGGCCCCATGTCTACCTTTATGAACAAATTATCCACTATTGAAGCACGGATCTCAGGTCTCATGTCTAGGATGGACTTGACAATGGGAGTCACACCAGCCCATAAGTCACATTCTCATGAGAAGTCCAAGAGTGGAGTCAGCGGATTTATCGGATGATCGCACTTCTTTGTTTTCAACTGGGCATCCTTCAAGCAGTGGTGAAGGAATTGGAATGTTGACACAAACATTTCTGGATATGGTGGTCACTTTTAAACCTACACCTCCACCTGCAAGGGCAAAGAAGCAAAACCCTGATGTTGATTTGGGTGTGACTAATTTCGATAATTCTGTGCAGAAAACGTTGGACCATGAAATAATGTTTTATCAGATAATGCAGGAAAAGACGCAAACGCAAACATTGACCTTTTGAAAGCAAATCCAGTCATTCAAACACTGGTGGAAGAGACAATACCTGTCCTGGAGGCTTGCATGAAATCTCAGCTGTCACAAGGTAACAATAGTAATAAAAAGAAACGCTGATACCCCTCGTGCACCCATTTACATGAGATGGCCAAATGAATCATGCCCGGGTGGAGCAACTAGGAAGAGTATGGCCTATGACGACCTCACATTAGGCCAGTTTGTTGCAGGTTTTCTCACTAACGTTTTAGACACACAGATCCCTGAGATGAGTAGGCATATGTTAGGAGAGTTACTAGAAAACGTAAAACTAAGTGAAAATTTGTTGTGGCCCATTGCATGAAGTGCATTTGCTGATGCTATGCATTGCATAGAAAACAAGAGTATCACATGGGAAAACACCAGATTCTTGGAGGAGAACAGGCTTACATTTTCCCAGATGGCAGTGTTCAACAGATCCATTACATTATCTCTGAAACAGCATCACAGTCCCTGTCCCAGGTCAAGCTGTGAGATAACAAATCCCATAAAATCTTCAAGTAATATTTGACAGGAGGGAACAACTAGAACCCGAGTGGGAGGTGAAAACAATTACCCAAAGAAGTAAGAATTACAAGTATAAGAATAATAAAAATAAACAGTGAAAACAGCATCAGTAAATCAACTTCCAACCCCTAAGTTTGTGGTTTGCAGATGGATCAATGAGGGCACATGTCCTCATGCACAAGATCATTCTAACTCAAGTGGAACTACGTTTTTCAGACATGTTTGTCTATATTGTTTCAAAAACCCTAAACGTAATAATAACATGTGGGCACAACAGAGACTGTAGGTACAATCAACCCTCTGGTGATTATGTTCACTGCCGTTTTGACCCCCAAGCCGTTTTAAACAGCAGGGTCCGCCATTTTAAATAAGGGGTTGTAAATGGCTGAGTGTAATATATGTATTTTTATTAGGATGTTGTATCACTGTTATATAAATATTTTTTTGTTTTTTTTGTGATTTATGTATGTAAAATAATGATTCATTCTCTTGAAAGTTTATATTACTAGTTTACTGGAAGTTGTGGTTTCAAAATTTCCAGTTCCCCATACGTGTCAGAATAATACACAGGGAACTGCTGTAAAAGTAAAGGGAGGTAGTCCACCCTCACCTTTACACATTTGGAATATATTTGTAAAACTGAGATATAAACGGTTTATTGTGATTTATTAAGTCAATTAATGTAATGTTAAAACATAGCCACTGCAAAGGCTAAGATATTTTCTTTGTCATTTTCACTCCTAGAAACATTTATGTGTTTCTCCAGCTGTATGCAACTTATCACTTTGACAGTTTAACTATTATGTTCAACCCTTATGTTATTGTAGATCTTTCCCTTCCCACAGGGCAGATTTTGATTGTGTATTAGTTGGTTACTGCAATGTACACAGGAGACAGTTTTTCTGAGTTATTTTGAGGCAGTAAGAAGTGTTTTCAGCCATAGAGCTAGATATATGTAGAAATATATTATTTAGGCAGACCTAAATAATTTTTATCTGAACAGTTTTGAAATTCTTAAAGAAGTATTAATTAGGCAGACCTAATTAATTACCATAAAATATATGTATCAGGATTATTGATGTAATTTCACTGTAAATAAAAGTAGAACTAGCAAATTGGAACTTTATCACTGATTACCAGGCAACTGCTCATCTGTGTTTACACAACAGTTGAAGTCGGCTCACGTTCAAGAGAGCAAGATTAGCACGAGATCTCGCTCCCAGACCTTAGCAAGAACGAGACCACACAATGAAAATTATGTATATGCATTTTGGGCACTACCATTTATTAGAATCTATTTTGTTACAGTAAAACTTGGGGGTTACCCCACATATAAAATAGACAATAAAATATAACAACAGCCCCCTACCTGCCCCATACACTCACAATTTACAGCAATAAAATTGGGGAGGGGGGAAGGGATAAAATTCAACACATGTTGCCTCATAGACTGATAGGCATATAATGACACAAATACTTAACACTTGTAATGAGGGTAAAAGAACGCAGCCTGTGATTGGCTAATGCATGGAGGGGAGCAATTGGGCAGGAAGAGTCCATTACGTGGTCAGTCCAATTCAACTGAAGTGCAACCCCAAAAGGGGGTTTGCTTCTACAGTTGAAGTCGGCTCACGTTCAAGAGAGCAAGATTAGCACGAGATCTCGCTCCCAGACCTTAGCAAGAACGAGACCACACAATGAAAATTATGTATATGCATTTTGGGCACTACCATTTATTAGAATCTATTTTGTTACAGTAAAACTTGGGGGTTACCCCACATATAAAATAGACAATAAAATATAACAACAGCCCAAGCCCCATAGAGCATTTATTGTAGGGAGTTGACCAGTTTCTGGAAAGTGAGTGGGACCTGAAGAGCCTGGTTGGTGTCGTCAGAAATATACGACCAGACGGCATCGCTATTCCAAACCCCATGAAGTTTAATTGCTGTGAGTGAGATGTTTGCATCGTACGCAAGAGTCGCCCCGGAGCGACGAAACGTGTGAAACCCATGCCCTTCTAAGGGAAGACCCATGATGCGCAAGCAAGAAGACAAGCGTTTCCTGAGATCACGTTGCGTGAGAATCGAATAGTCATCCAGTGTAAACACGGGATCCAAAGGTTGTGGTCGAAATCTCGCAAATATAGCTTGCAACGTTGCGACTGGGCACATGATGGGATCCTTAACCCACGGCAGTTTAACCACATGCGTTCTCTCTGGGGCCTGCAAGTTCTTGGCCCATTTAAGGGTAATCTGTACCCCCGGGTGTGCAAACCTAATGTCACGGCGCAGAAGGTGTTTAGTCGGATCAAAGAACTTTGATGAGGCAGGGGCAATTTGGAAATGCGAAGCAACCCGTAGAATGCTAACAAGAACGCACCTCTGTAAGTGAGCGAGTTCTCGAAGATATCACAGATCCTCACGATCTCGCGAATTTGTGACAACGAGAACAGGCCCCTAGGTCTCACCACTAATGGGACAGAATATTGTATACCTCTCAACAGTCTCTTAACAAAATAATCCTCAAAAACTCCAGTGGGTATTTGATAATGACAAAAATGAAACTTTAAGGCAGACACATAGTTCATGATGACCCTATATGACAGAGCATTCCTAGCCAAAAACTCCAAGAATGTTATAATGGTGGATCTACTGTTCAATGACTGAGTCCCAGTATAAATGGTGAAAGCCATAAATACTTTAAATTGCCGAAGGTATTGTATTCTGGTCTGGGGGCGCAATGCTGCAGTAAGCCTTTCCACAGCTGCTGACAATAATTCTTTAGCATTGGAGGTCACGCCTACAAACACATAGATAAACTTAAAACCTCAGTATTAACAGTTTCCCATTGAACGTCTCCTACTTTATGAAGGTGATTGCGAGATAAGGCATCAGCTAAAATATTGTCTTTACCCTTTATATGCTTCACCCGCAGATCAATATTTGCAGTGGCTGCTACCAGCCACAAATTTCTAAGGCAAGCTGCTAAGAATGCATCTCTTGTTCTCCCAGTATTACAGACCATGACTGCACTCTCATTATCGCACCTGATGAGTACGACCTTATCTTTCCAGTGTGGTGCCCACAACTTAACAGCAACCAAGATATTATATAGCTCGTACTGGGTTATGGCTAGGTCCCCAATGAGTGTAAAGGGAATGGCTACGGAATATACGCGAGAGCCCCAAACACCTCCCAATCCTTGCAAACTTGCATCCACAAATGCAGTGTGAGAGACAGGTGGACGATTAAAAGTTACAACCCCATTGAATTTGCTCAAGAATTGGAGAAACCATTGTAGATCCCAATAGAAACCCTCATCAGGGCATATTCGAACGGAATCACCTACATCTCTGAGGGTAGAAAGAATTCTGTTGAGAAACACACGAGCGCCTCTTATACAACGAGAAACGTACAGTAATTTACCAGGCAATTTTTGTAATTCTCGCTTAGTGAAGACATCTCTAATAAAGGAATGTGCACATAATGTTGTTATCTCCCTCAATTTTTCTTCCTCTATTCTAAAAGTGGCTGAGTCCACGTCCACCACAATTCCCAATATGGAAAGGGTTTTACAAGGGGGGAAAAGTTTTGAAGGGTTAATGGGCAAGCCTACTGATCGAATTACATCAGTTAAAGCCCTGAAGGCAGTCTGTGCCTGATCTTTATGGCAACAGGCATAAATATCATCTATATAATTGTAGACTGTTACCCCTTTATTGGCTAAAATGTATCTGATAAAATTTGTTATACGCTCAAAAATTGCTGTGCCATGGATTGCTCCAAAAGCCAAAAATTTATCAATGTAGTACTGGTCTCCCCACTTGATACCCAAATGAATGGCATCCCCCGGATCAACAGGTACGTTTCGAAACGCACGAGATATGTCGACCTTGAAGAGCCTGGCATCTTGGCCAAACTGCTGCAACGCAGGCAACAGATGATCGAGGGAAGGTAGTGTCAATTGGAAAGGGGAGTCATCGTATAACTCTTTGTTCGTAGCATGGTTAACTGAATAGTCTCCATATGAGAGATCCAGAATAACTCGCCTACCCGAGCCCTTGGGGCGAGTCATGAGAGGTGACCATGTAAATTCCGGATGAGGTGGGTTATCAAAAGGGCCCAAAAGTGCCCCATGCTTTCTTTCAGTTGAAATATATTCCTCCACCTCCACAGGGAAGTCAATGGCAGATTGGTGGTTGTTTATAGCATTGCTAGTAATTTTGACCCCTCGCATGAGACCTAATGGAAAGCCAAACTGAAGGTAATCAAGAAGCCTTTTATCATGATACGACAGCATTTCCTGTTCTAAATAATCCCAATTAAATGCAGACGGCAGACGGATACGTTCACCTGCATGATTACAACGACCAGAAGACAATATGTCAGTAACAGCCTGAAGATATTCTTGTGGGTTATGCGCTTGAAGTTTGCGAGTAAAACCTGTATACAAACAAGACGTAGGCTGAGTAACAAAACCAATGTTATAATTAAATGGAATGTCTTTATTGAATACCATGGAAGACCTGCTTTCCTTGTGCAGCTCTTCATCATTGTGAGGTTTTTCTTTCAATTTAGAATCATTACAATGATCATAGCTGTCACACATAGTGGTACATGTACACAATTTAACTAAAGGTAAACCAACAAATTCTAATACTTTAAGATCCTTAAGATTACCGTAAGGTCCTCTATTGTGCAAGTTACAAATATTGTCGACAAGTACAGGTAAATTGTCAAGAAAATTAATGGCCTGGGGAGAGCCCCTGACATGACACCCAACACCACGAGTTATATGTTTCTTAATGTCAATCAAACAGCCATGGTCCACTGGTTCCTATTCGCTGGTTGCCTTCTTTTTATTGAGACACTCGGACTCAACATGCACGTTATTCCTCTTGAGGAATTTGAAGCAGTACAGACAAACGTGCCTGAAGAGGGTCGTACCCGTCGTATCTAAGTGATCCTGCGCATGGGGACACGTCCCCTCATTGAACCATTTACACACGACTTTCTTTGAATTTGAAGCGACATTGGCAGGTTTTGGAGACATAGTTGTGGAGCCACTAAAAACTGCGGCTTGCGAATATGTGAGCCTGTTTTCTGACAAAGTACGAGCATCATTCCATGACAATGTTTCATCTTCGATTCTGTGCATACAAGCAGCGAACGCCCCCTTTGCAATGGGCCAAGAGATGTTCTCTGCCACCTTGATAGTTTCTACCATTTCTAACAGCATGTTGCGCATTAAAGATGGATGCTGAGTGTCAAGCGCGTTTGTAACGAAGTCTATCACAAACTGACCCAATGTTAAGTCATCAAAAGGAACGCGTTTCCTAGTGGGTCCCGTCAAACAACTCTCGTTGGGCCATCTGAGATGTGGAGTGCCATGTGGGGTTTCTGAAGTATTGTATCTACCACTTTTCTTACGTTTATACACACCTTGTTGTAATTCAGTGCGCATGCGCGATTCCATCACTGCAACTCTTTCCTCTACCAACTGCTGAATAATAGGGTTGGACCTCAAAGCTTCTAAGGTCATAGACTGGCCGGTGTTGTCAGCACTAATTCTTTCAATTCCTTGCACACGCGTGTCCCTGGTTGACTGCCCCTGATTCACGACCCCTTGCACACGAACTGGTATTCCAAACTGGTCAACATGTTGAAATACTCCTTGAGTATTATCCTCCACGCTCTGCTGCTCTACTAATCGTGTGTCTTTGGGAACCTCAGGTTCTGTGTGATGCCAAGCTTGAGTAACTCTCGTAGAGAGAGGCTGCACAGAACGCACTTGTGGAGTTGTAAAAGAGTCCATGTCTCCAGCAAGTGGAGCAATTCCCGTTTCACTATCACATTTCGACTTCTTCGCCTGCACTGGTGTTTGAACAGATCTAAATGACACAGCCGTGTCAGGAAAAGTCTGGGTAAACAATGTCCCTGCACTTGCTTGGGTGGCAGAAGTCCCTTGTGAAGACTGGACTGCCATATCCTCGTCCAGTTCAGTAATGGTTCTTCTCTTGGTTTGATCACGAGATCGTGACTTGCGTGTGGATGCCTTATTGCTGGGCTCAATTTTCTGTGCGAGACCAGAGATCCTCTCGTCCATCGCTCCCAATTGCTGTGTTAGAGTGGCCATGGTGTTCAACACGAGATCAAGTGTTTTCTCCTGTGAGTTCTCATTATCCGCTTTAACCTTGGGCGTTTTCTTCGTGCTATCACGACTATTGTCACGTTTCTCTTGGTCACGCTTCAGCCGTTCGCATTTAGCCCCCACTGGTTTAACATGTTCACCATTGCATTTCTTACAAAAGAATAGAGCAGGTTTAGGTAGCCCCTCTTGATTAGAAGTAGACGCCATTGTAATAATAGCAACAACTAAAATAGTCCAAATAAAATTCAACACATGTTGCCTCATAGACTGATAGGCATATAATGACACAAATACTTAACACTTGTAATGAGGGTAAAAGAACGCAGCCTGTGATTGGCTAATGCATGGAGGGGAGCAATTGGGCAGGAAGAGTCCATTACGTGGTCAGTCCAATTCAACTGAAGTGCAACCCCAAAAGGGGGTTTGCTTCTACACTGAGCCATTGATAATGGCGGACTCCAGGTCCCATCCATTTTAACCTAATAAGCCCAACTTAGGATAACAAAATTCAAGAATGTTTTTTTTTTGTTTTTTTTTTGTGCTGAATATAATATAAACTATTTACAAGGAAATATTTTTCATGAAAAAGGTGACATTAACATAGATAAATTCAACAGACCCTTGTATAGAAGTACTTTGTACTTCTTTTTTATTTTATATAAATATATTTAACTTATTTCACCTCAACAAAAAGTCTTTAATAAGCTAAAATGAATTGTGTTTCCTGAGTCTTTATAGGCATTAAAATCATCCTTTGATGTCGATTTCATTGCCTTTCATTGGAATGATTTCTGAATTGGATTTGTGCCTATTGTTTCAACATTCTATTGATGTTGATTTGTTTCACTTGGGTGGGTGAAGTACACAATAGGGAATACCCCAAATCATAAAGTGAAACAAATCAACATCAAAGTAATCTCTAAATGTAATGGGGCTTAATTCTATCAAACCCAGAAGGGGGGAAGTTTATGGGTAAGCCTGATTGTATATTTTAACTTTAACAAAGAATTATAAAGTTACCTTTTTAAATTACACTAATTAACTGGAAAATGTAATTAAATCAACAACTTAATTTGGTGAATTTAGTCAAACAACACATTGATCCACAAAATTGATAAAATACACCTTGCATATAAAATTGATGTTTTCTAATAGATTATATGGGTAAATGTCCATTTAAGAACTTAACGTTAAACACTTGAAAATTATTATTAAATTAATTGTTTTGTTTACAAACGTGTAAACATGTAAAGTATCACCCCCAAAACACCTTAACAGAGTCTTACAACAATGCCTAATTAGTCCCGTTGCCTAGTCACTCAACCAGAGGTGAAAAAAATAAAGTTCAAAAGAATGCTAGAACAAAAGGCAAATCTAAGACTAATCCAGTTACCAAGTCGGTTTATTCCTCATGGTTTTCAATTTCATGATTAAAACCCTCCATCAGGCATACTTCAAACACCCTTGTAATTTTCAACTTACTCAAAAATGCTTATGAATAAACTAATGTCAAAGATTTTGGTTGTTAACAAAAATACATGTATTCTGAAAATAATATTTCATACCTGTACTAAACGTGAAACATAAAACATAATAAACTAATGTCTAATGTTGACTTTGTTTCTATCATCTAGTTGGCTGAGTCATTTCAAATGGCAGCCTGCCATTTAAAACGGCAGATGGGGTCAAAATAGCATGTAACAATTACATGTCAGTCTCTTTGGGTTCTACCAAGTGAATGGCCTCCTTCTTTCCTAGTACACAAGTTTTCCTCCCCTATATAACTGCCGTCTGGCATGTGTTTTAATCAGAGGGTTTTTAGTTTTTGACCCAACAAGATCATTTAAAATTATCCCACCCTCCCTATTTCCCCGTTTTCTTCTTTTAGTGTCTTTAAATTCTATTGTATGTTATATTAATGTGGGGGCATTTTTGCTATTGTATGTTACCATGTATTATTTGTAAAGGTTTTTGTAAAACTAATGTGTTGGAAATTAATAAATTAGATGCTCCAACCTCAGCTGTCATTTGTGTATTGTACGTCTCGGATACTTTGGCATGGCAGACAAGATGTCATATACACTAACCTTGCAACAAAAATCTCGCATTACCAATCTCATGGAGGCACAACAGAGACTGCATCTGCATCCAATTGATATAAAAACATAATCCATGTCACCTTTTCCTGAACTTATGAAAGGTCTTGACCATTCTTAGGTTTGAATGTCGTTCTAAAAAAATATCTAAGAATAAGAAAAATCTTAGGCATTAGTATTTAGTGAATACCAAAAATTCTTATTCTAAGAAAAATTCTAAGAAAATTCTTATTCCAAAAATAAGAATGTTTATGATTATGCCAATATGGGCCCTGGTCACGCTTCATGAAATTCTAGTACGTGTATATAATTCACAAATAAATTACAGATTCCAAAAGGGCTTTTTTAAACATATTCAACGTGTTAGGAATATATAACTACCGAAATTTTGCGTTAATTAATAATTTTCATAACGTAAACCTGCACAGAACTTGTTTGTCGATTGGATAATGTCGTTAGTTTTTTACGGGATTTGTCGCCATGTTTGGAGTTGACATCAGTCCTTCTAGACGTGGTTACCTCGGCTCTACTTTACTTTTGTGTAGAGCCGTGGCATGACCCTACATAAAACTGGAGATTTGTTCAAATGCAAATACTTACAAATGTATTCGCCCAAGTATTTTCATAACTATTTTGTTGTTTTCCTCCTGAACATACAAACATAACTGAGTGAACATAAATGGCATTTACACATTTTCAACTTTTTTTGAACATTTTTCCAAACGGAGTGGTTATATATCCCTAAATGACGAAAACGGACGAAAACTACCCATTTCTGACGAAAATGGCATTTTGAAATAACACTGTGATGAAAAATCAGATTCTATTGAGTGCTGACACTGCCAATTAGGCTGGACACATAAAAAGTGTCTGAGTATTGATGAAGCCTTTTTCAGAGAATTCTCCCATGATGGTGTCTCGTTCAGGTGCAAGCCTTGCGCATTTTCTGGTGATTCTTATGATTACCAGAAAGCCTTAGACATCCTTAAACCCAGCTCAAACTACCAGAAAGCTGCCAAAAATAAACTCCTGCTCATGAGGGCCTATGATGTTTGTCTGCCCAAAAGAACCCTACCCTGCCAGATGAAACTAGATGAAGTGGCCATTCAGATACTTCAGAAGTACCAACCAGTGTTGCTAGATACAGTAGTTCCATTGTCTGTAAAAGGTGATGGCAATTGCATGTGTAGGGCAAGTTCACTTGGGGTCTTTGGTGTTTTTGCTGTTACTACTTCAGTTCGACATATCTCCCTTATGCCATGCTGGATTTTCATGAAACAAAAGCCAAAATGTGCGTTTTAAAATTAGCTTTCCAGCAATATATAGTTTTGCATATCTATCTGCAGTAATGACAGAATTATCTATCAAAAACTAAGTCGTTTTCGTCAGAAATGGGTAGTTTTCGTCAAAACGGCCGTTTTCGTCATTTAGGGTGACCCGTTATTTACCCAACGGCTGTGTACGCTAGCTGTGATGTTGGTCTAGCGTACCCAACGACTGTGTATACAAGATTTATATCACCGCTAGTGTACCGAACAGCTATGTACACAGTGCTAGTGTACCCAAATTTTAATCACTTCTTCCACAACCATTGGGTATGCTAGCAGTTAAATACATCTTGTGTACACAACCGTTGGGTACACGATCAATGCTATTGATCTAGGGTGCACAACCATTGGTAACAAAGTGTTCACTGCTTTGATTGCAGGATAGTTGGGTATGCCGTTAGTGTACATACACAGCTGTTGGGTACGCTAGCAGTGATATGGGTCTTCCATACACAGCCGCTGGGTAAGCTAGACCCATGTCACTGCTAACGTACACAAACTTTGGGTAGGCTAGCAATGAAATAGATCTTGCGTACACAACCGTTGGGTATGCTAAGAAGCTATATTGACCTAGGGTGCACAACCATTGGGAACATAGGGTTCACTGCCTTGAGTGCAGGGTAGTTGGGTATGCCAGTAGTGTGCATACACAGCCATTGGCTACGCTAGCAGCGATATAGATCTTGCGTACAATACTGTTTATCTAGTTTAATTCAACAGAAAAGTCTTTTGTGCAAATCCCCAGTTTTGTGTGGGGTCGTGCCATGGCTCTACTCGCAAGTAAAGTAGAGCTGTTGGAGCCCAACTTAGGATCCTTAGTTGGGTAGCCTATCTTAAGATGGGCTAGGCCATCTTAAGATGGGATAGAGCATATCAGCCCAACTTAAGATAATAAAATTCAAGAATGATATTTATGTTGAATATATATAAACTATTTGCAAGGAAATTATTTTTTCATAAAAAAAGATGACATTAACATTGATAAACTTAACTGACCCTTGTACAGAAATAATTTGTACTTCTTTTTTATTTTTTTAATATAAATATGTTCAGCTTATCTAACCTCAAAAAAGTCTTTAATTGCAGAAACTAAAATGAATTGTGTTTCCTGAGCCTTGAAAGCATTAAAATATTCCTTTGATGTTGACTTCATTGTCTTTTATTGCAATGATTTCTTAATTGGATTTGTGCCTATTGTTTCAACAGTCTATTGATGTTGATTTGTTTCACTTGGGGTGGGTGAAGTTCACAATAGGGAATACCCCAAATCATAAAGTGAAACAAATCAACATCAAGGTAATTTCTAAAGATATTGAGGCTTAATTCTATCAAACCTATGAGGGGGTAATTCTAAGACTAATCCATTTACCAATTCACACACATAGTCAAACAAATCAACTTAAAAGAATTGTTGAAACAATAGATATATCACAATCTAATCCAGTTGCCTAATCACTCCCCACAAGTGAAACAAATCAAGTTGAAAACAATGGTTGAACAATAGACACCTTTTGACCTAATGACCCTCCAATTGTCAGATTAACTGAGGCAGTGTCTTGCAACAATAAGGGAATTAACATTAATGCTATCAAAGCATAATGAGGTAAAGAAAAGAAGTAGCATTTAAGTAGAAAAATAAGTAAATAATATTTAAATTTCAAAAATAAAAACTCTGTGTGCAAATTATAAGTTGGGCTAATATTTGTTACCAAATCTTGAGATGAGATAAGCACAATAAATGTTAAATAATATTTCACAAACATATTCTGTATAATTGAAATATAAATATTTAAATAAACTAGCATAGTTATATTCAATTTCATGATTAAAACCACCAGTGGAGTGTGACATAATAAATTAATATTAAAATTAATATTAAAAGCTGGTTAATGTTAAATTTTAGTTTTAAAATCATTCCTCAGTTTAGTTATCTTAAGTTGGGCTAATATGCTCTAGCCCATCTTAAGATGAAAGACATACTTGATCTGGTTGCTCAATGTACTCGTCAGTCCAGCCCAAAAGCTAATACAAGACAACTTGGGTGTCATAATGTGAATCCTAAAACTCATGTTTAAGTCCAACAGAGAATTTCACTTGGATTATGGGTTGGTTGTCGGGTGGGACGGCGATGGGGGTGGAAGGGGTTTCCTACCAATAATTTAAAATAACACCAGTAGACACATTGCTTAGGGTTTGTAGGTGTGCAAAATCATGGTGTGACCTTGATTTGACGTTTGACCCTGCTGTAATAACCGTGACCATTAAAATCTTGTCCAGGCTATATCGTGGAAACTGTAACATGCAGGACTTAGTAGGGACATTGCCTAGGGGTTGCAGGTGTGCCATGTGTTGGTGTGACCTTGATTTGACCTTTGACCTTGCTGTACTGTTACCTTTAAAACATCCATTGTCTGGGATATTTCTTGGATTCTGTGAGGTGCAAGACCTTGTGCAGGTATTTCCTTAGTGCACTATGATTCTCTGAGAGCATTTCCCGCCCTTCCAGTAAGAGTGTAAAATCTAGACTGTTATAAAATGCACTCATTCATTGTCTCAAAAAAACAAGTAAAGACTTGTGAGCAAGGCTAGTAAGGTGCAGAAGGTTAACACTATGCCCAGGTCACACAATGGCGAAGTGTAATGGCAAATATCTGCGAATATCAAATTCTTCCATGTTATGGGTGGATGCCTCACAATTCTTTGTCTTCAGGCCTCTCCATTATTCACCACTGCATGGCAACAACAACCTCATGATCAAAACTGCCACCACTAGTTTGGTAGACTTTCACCAAGTCCTTTTGTCTTTTGTGTAATATATGGGTACTGTATGACTTTTGGAGAAACAACCAGCCCTGTTTTTTCAGAGACTATCACCCATACTCCAGATTGCTTGTGGTATAATGAACTCCTGTAAGTTTCCAATTTAAATTTAACTGTTCTGGTCACTGAGGGATACAAATACAAAGACTTGGAGCAAGTCTATTATTTTGGCGAAACTTCCCAATATCTAGAATATGTGAAACTAATGTTTATTTTTAAATCTAGATTGCTTTCAGTTTTCTGAAGTAAACATTTTTGAAGGTAAGTACAATTTTATTTGAAAGTAATGCTATGTAAAGAAGAGAGGGTAAATTAAAATGGAATCCATTTAAGATTAAGTCTGATAACCAGAATTCCCTTTTCAACAGAAACAAATATGAAGTCAACAAATATGAGGTAAATGGGTCTTTTCTGTTAAAGTTTACTGTTATATAGACATCCTTGTTAAGAAGACATATGTTTCTGGCCCCTCAAAATTTGACTCACTGGTAATAGGGTTCACTCTTGTCAGATTAAGTTTTGTTGTATTTTTAACATAAACTATAAACCAACATGCAACTTTCACATAAAAATCTCCTATTTTGGCCAGTTTTACAATGGTGTTGGGTGTTGGTGTCTAAACTAACACTGGCTTTAAATGCTTGATTTTCTGGATGTGACTATAAAGGGCAATGTTCCAAATGAAACAGGTTGTTTGAAATGACCTGGTTTTTATTGACTTTGGAGACATAGGAAACACACTGATTATGCAGATGAGGCTGATCATTTACCTCAGCATGATGTGAGTGTGAAAAGGAAATGGATTTGTATGAAGTTTCAAAGCAAATTATTCTTGGTTTTCACATAGGTATTTTAATGCACAAAAGTTTGACTGATGCAAATGCATAGCTTGTTTAGTGAAAGTGTTTCAAGTTCAATAGCAAATGAACATGTTATTTCTACTGTTCACAATTTAAGAATGGTACAAGTATAAATTAATGTGCAATAACATGTGTTATAATCTTATTTAATATGATTAGTGTGAACCAATCTTTCTAATTTTTTTAACATTTTTTGGAGGGAAATATTTGGTCTGATTTTGGCTTCATGAAACTTGTAATTGCAGGGGAAAAGACTGGGCATAGAATGTAAATACAAATTATAATTTGAGAATATGATGCTAATTAATATATGCTAAAAATAGCTTTGCAGAGTCCTGGATAACTTTTTACGTTACTTATTATATTTCACTGAAACTTTTTAACTTAGCCTTGTGTTAAAAACATACCATTAGTTTAAAAGTGCTATTTACAGTGGTTGCTATTGTATATGGCTTAAAAATTATAGTACCGTGATTATGTTCAACAGATTCCACGGAGAATATATATTTCTGTAAATTAATTCAGTATAACCAAGGCATTTGCATAAAATAATCTACAGGTTACCAAGTGTTTAAGATATTAATATCTCTTGTGTGTGAATTATTATATAAATTGAAATTGATGACTTCATGGAGATCCTTCAGTTAGGCATGTAAATCGAGAAACTTCTCTGTCAAGATGTTGATATATAATTATACAATTTTGTAAAAACTTTCATTTAGAAAAATGGATTTCCTCAGGCGGGCTTTCAGTTTACCACAGTTGTTTAAAGACTGGGATAAAAGTGTAAAGAGAAAGAGAGCCAGGGAACAGGAGGTGGATGAGCTGAAAGTGAAGAGACACTTTAGAAGAAGCTGTGCGAGGAGACTTTCTAAGGTAATTGTGTCTTAGTGGGCTTTGTGTAAGGTTAGGTGTCATAGGGTCCTATCCCCAGTGGCAAGTTTGAGAACCTCAGGGATGTTGATACATGACCATCTCTGAGACTCTTTCAATCACTATAGCTTGGGCTGTACTTGTGCAGTTTAGTTACAGTATCCAGGTTTAGGTTAAGTATAATGTCCCAAGGTGAAGTAAGTTGCCTCTGAAATTCTATTGATCTGCAACCCTAACTTTAACTTTGTTATATTAGCTGTGGTTATAGTGTTCAAGGTCAGAGAGTAGAGTGTAGTGTGAATAATTGCCGAGTTACAAGAACAGCCAGAAATGGTCAAAATGGCAGATAAATTATTTGTTTAAGGTGGATAACACTGTGAGATTACATAGGCAAAAATAAATAAGTTATTAAGTATCCCATGAAATTGGCACATGTTTTGGTTTTTACCTTGCAGTGTAGTCAACTTGAAATATTTTGAATATGAAAAGATTTTTCAGTGGGGAAACAATCTTTGAAAAAACTCCTAAGTTAAGTTTCAGAAAGAAGTCAAAATTTGCAAGCATGTTGGCCATATTAAATGTTACAGATTTACATAGTGCAAAACCTAGAATGCAATATGTTTTATACAAAGCTATTTTATCCAAAGATTTATGGCAAGTTTATGGTAAATTGAATTCAATGACAGATTAAATTGTAAAATAAGTTTCTGTCATTATATTTACCATTTCAATAGACCATTCTTTGTGAGTGTGTACTGACTCACTTGTTTTTGTTTTCTTTTTCTCTCTTTTTCTTTTGCTTGTGTATTATCTAAGTAAAAAGATGACATATACATTTTGTAGTGACTACATTGGCAACTTGTGGCACATCTGTGTTGTTCATGCCATCTGGAACTGCACAAATGACAGTGTTTGTATGTTTAAAGTCCATATATTTGGTCCTGTCCCCCCCTACAAACCCCACATCTCTCTGTTTTGCTCATTATATGCTCTGTTTATGGATGTCACCATTTTGGACACAAGAACAATTTCTTTCAAGCTGTTACTGTCGCTTTCTCCATGTTGTGTCTTCTAAAATATATTAACCTCAGTGTTACCGTCAGTGACCATTATATATATATGTATAATAATATATACTTATCTGTACAGAAGTATCGTGCTTGATATATCCTTTCTGTTTTATATGGTATAGTTTTAAATGAAATAATTGTGAAACAGTTCTTTGTGATTTTTATGGTGTTCTGGATTTTAAACCATTCCATAATTTAATTGTAAATATGCACAATTAAAATAGTAAAGCTTGTGGTGACAGTATAAAATGGATATGGAAAAATAGAACTAAAAGTGGTTAAAATTGAAAACAATAGCATTCATATGGAATAGAAGTGCAGTTGTAATATCAAGGATATTTTCATTGAACTTGTCCAGATAATTATAAATATGTGATTTATATATTTAAATCTAAAACACTTTACCTTAACAAATTAAGCCATCATGTGTTCCCAGTGTTGGAAAGACTTGGTATTTGTAATCTCATTGCCATGTAAGATGTGGGTAAGTATTCTAAGACCCCAGTTACACATCGCCGGATGTACCGCCGGATCGCGACAGGTTACCAAATATGGAAAATTGTGATTTACCGATCATATTTTTCATCTGTGAGCACATCTGTACCATCCGTAATATCCTTGTGGCATCTGCCACAGATGTGATGTGTCCGTGGGGACGCCACAGAAAAATCAAACTGCTTGAATTTTTCATAAAAGGTTTGCAGATGCCAGGTGTAATTATCACCCGCCCGGCTCGCCGGAGGGAGATTATAATTTGCACCATGTGCGTGTGTACGTGCGTGCGTGCGTGCGTGTGTCACGCAGTTTTCTCTGAAACTACTACAGTTACACATTTTTGGTAAATCACAAGTCCTAATGAATTTTTTTGCTCTTCAATATTGTTGGGGTTTGGTGAACTTTGGCCTACTTTTGAGTGAGTAATAGCTATTTTAGCTAATATAATTATATGGCTTATAACTCTGAAACTATTGCATTTACAGTATTTTGTTCTAATATGTTGTTCAGCTACTTTCTCCACAGCTACAACATGGTCAGTAGTTTGGAAGTGTATCTCCATAGCTAAGTGAGTAATAGCTACTTTGTCAATTTTTAATTGTAACCATAATGAGTAAATGGCTTATATCTTCATAAGTATTACAGCTACACAATTTTGTTCCAATATGTTGTTCAGCTACTTTCTCCACAGCTACAACATGGTCAGTAGTTTGCAAGTGTATCTCCATAGCTAAGTGAGTAATAGCTACTTTTTCAATTTTTAATGATAACCATAATGAGTAAATGGCTTCTATCTTCAAAAGTATTGCAGCTACACAATTTTGTTCCAATATGTTGTTCTGCTACTTTCTCCTCTGCTACAACATGGTCAGTAGTTTGGAAGTGTATCTCCGTAGCTAAGTGAGTAATAGCTAATTTTTCAGTTTTTAATGATAACCATAATGAGTAAATGGCTTATATCTTCAAAAGTATTGCAGCTACACAATTTTGTTCCAATATGTTGTTCAGCTACTTTCTCCACTGCTACAACATGGCCAGTGGTTTGGAAGTGTATCTCTATAGCTAAGTGAGTAATAGCTACTTTTTCAATTTTTAATGATAACCATAATGAGTAAATTGCTTATATCTTCAAAAGTATTGCAGCTACACAATTTCTCTCAAATATGTTGTTCATGTACTTTTTTGTGAACTGTAACATATTTAAGTTTCACAACTGTTGCTCAATGTACAAGTGAGTAATGGCTACTTTATTGCTACTTTTAGTGAAAATGTGAAAAATCAGAAATATCTCTCAAACTGTAAGATATAGAGCAATTTCGAGCAAATTTTTGACCCACAGGGTAGTACTAGAGTATCCTATTGCTAAGGGGGGAAAGGTTTGGTGAACTTTGGCCTACTTTTGAGTGAGTAATAGCGCTTTTACCTAATATAATTATATGACTTTTAACTGTCAATGAGTAAATGGCTTATATCTTCAAAAGTATTGCAGCTACACAATTTTGTTCCAATATGATGTTCAGCTACTTTCTCCACAGCTACAACATGGTCAGTAATTTGGAAGTGTATCTCCATAGCTAAGTGAGTAATAGCTACTTTTTCAATTTTTAATGATAACCATAATGAGTAAATGGCTTATATCTTCAAAAGTATTGCAGCTACACAATTTCTCTCAAATATGTTGTTCATGTACTTTTTTGTGAACTGTAACGTATTTAAGTTTCACAACTGTTGCTCAATGTACAAGTGAGTAATGGCTACTTTATTGCTACTTTTAGTGAAAATGTGAAAAATCAGAAATATCTCTCAAACTGTAAGAGATAGAGAAATTTCGAGCAAACTTTTTGAACCACAGGGTAGTACTAGAGTATCCTATGCTAAGGGGAAAATGGTTTGGTGAACTTTGGCCTACTTACTCACCTCCTCAAAATGAGTAAATGCGAATTATCTCTAAAAGTATTGCAGGTAGCCAATTTTTCTCAAATAACTCATTCACCTACTTTTGGGAGAGCTTTCATTTGGTTAAGTTTCAGACGCGTGGCTAGTTACTCACCTACTCAAAATGAGTAAATGCTAATCATGTCTAAAAGTATTGCAGATAGCCAATTTTTCTCAAATAACTCATTCATATACTTTTGGAAGACCTTTCACTTAGGTGAGGTTTCGGACCCCTAGCTAATTTCTCACCTACTCAAAATGAGTAAATGCGAATTATCTCTAAAAGTATAGAAGATAGCCAATTTTTCTCAAATAACTCATTCACCTACTTTTGGGAGAGCTTTCACTTGGTGAAGTGTCAGACCTGTAGCTAATTTCTCACCTACTCAAAATGAGTAAATGCTAAATATCTCGAAAAGTATTGCAGATAGCCAATTTTTCTCAAATAACTCATTCATTTACTTTTGGAAGAGCTTTCACATGGTGAAGTTTCAGACCCATAGCTAATTACTCGCCTACTCAAAATGAGTAAATGCGAATTATCTCTAAAAGTATTGCAGATAGCCAATTTTTCTCAAATAACTCATTCATCTACTTTTGGAAGAGCTTTCACATGGTGAAGTTTCAGACCCATAGCTAATTACTCATCTACTCAAAATGAGTAAATGCGAATTCTCTCTAAAAGTATTGCAGATAGCCAATTTTTCTCAAATAACTCATTCATCTACTTTTGGGAGAGATTTCACTTGGTGAAGTTTCAGACCCATAGCTAATTACTCACCTACTCAAAATGAGTAAATGCGAATTATCTCTAAAAGTATTGCAGATAGCCAATTTTTCTCAAATAACTCATTCACCTACTTTTGGAAGAGCTTTCACTTGGTGAAGTTTCAGACCCGTAGCTAATTACTCACCTACTCAAAATGAGTAAATGCTAATTATCTGTAAAAGTATTGCAGATACCCAATTTTTCTCAAATAACTCATTCATCTACTTTTGGGAGAGCTTTCACTTGGCGAAGTGTCAGACCTGTAGCTAATTTCTCACCTACTCAAAATGAGTAAATGCTAAATATCTCTAAAAGTATTGCAGATAGCCAATTTTTCTCAACTCATTCATTTACTTTTGGAAGAGCTTTCACATGGTGAAGTTTCAGACCCATAGCTAATTACTCGCCTACTCAAAATGAGTAAATGCGAATTATCTCTAAAAGTATTGCAGATAGCCAATTTTTCTCAAATAACTCATTCATCTACTTTTGGAAGAGCTTTCACATGGTGAAGTTTCAGACCCATAGCTAATTACTCACCTACTCAAAATGAGTAAATGCTAATTATCTCTAAAAGTATTGCAGATAGCCATTTTTTCTCAAATAACTCATTCATCTACTTTTGGAAGAGCTTTCACATGGTGAAGTTTCAGACCCATAGCTAATTACTCACCTACTCAAAATGAGTAAATGCTAATTATCTCTAAAAGTATTGCAGATAGCCAATTTTTCTCAAATAAGTCATTCATCTACTTTTGGGAGAGCTTTCACTTGGTGAAGTGTCAGACCTGTAGCTAATTTCTCACCTACTCAAAATGAGTAAATGCTAAATATCTCTAAAAGTATTGCAGATAGCCAATTTTTCTCAAATAACTCATTCATTTACTTTTGGAAGAGCTTTCACATGGTGAAGTTTCAGACCCATAGCTAATTACTCGCCTACTCAAAATGAGTAAATGCGAATTATCTCTAAAAGTATTGCAGATAGCCAATTTTTCTCAAATAACTCATTCATCTACTTTTGGAAGAGCTTTCACATGGTGAAGTTTCAGACCCATAGCTAATTACTCACCTACTCAAAATGAGTAAATGCGAATTCTCTCTAAAAGTATTGCAGATAGCCAATTTTTCTCAAATAACTTATTCATCTACTTTTGGGAGAGATTTCACTTGGTGAAGTTTCAGACCCGTAGGTAATTACTCACCTACTCAAAATGAGTAAATGCGAATTATCTCTAAAAGAATTGCAGATACCCAATTTTTCTCAAATAAGTCATTCATCTACTTTTGGGAGAGCTTTCACTTGGTGAAGTTTCACGCCCGTAGCTAATTACTCACCTACTCAAAATGAGTAAATGCAAATTATCTCTAAAAGTATTGCAGATAGCCAATTTTTCTCAAATAACTCATTCATCTACTTTTGGAAGAGCTTTCACATGGTGAAGTTTCAGACCCATAGCTAATTTCTCACCTACTCAAAATGAGTAAATGCGAATTATCTCTAAATGTATAGGAGATAGCCAATTTTTCTCAAATAACTCATTCATCTACTTTTGGGAAAGCTTTCACTTGGTGAAGTTTCAGACCTGTAGCTAATTTCTCACCTGCTCAAAATGAGTAAATACTAATTATCTCTAAAAATATTGCAGATAGCCAATTTTTCTCAAATAACTCATTCATCTTCTTTTGGAAGAGCTTTCACATTGTGAAGTTTCAGACCCGTAGCTACTTACTCGCCTACTCAAAATGAGTAAATGCGAATTCTCTCAAAAAGTATTGCGGATAGCCAATTTTTCTCAAATAACTCATTCATCTACTTTTGGAGGAGCTTTCACATGGCAAAGTTTCAGACCCATAGGTAATAACTCACCTACTCAAAATGAGTAAATGCGAATTATCTCTAAGAGTATTGCATATAGCCTATTTTTCTCAAATAACTCATTCACCTACTTTTGGGAGAGCTTTCACATGGTGAAGTTTCAGACCTGTAGCTAATTACTCACCTACTCAAAATGAGTAACTGCGAATTATCTCTAAAAGTATTGCAGCTAGCCAATTTTTCTCAAATAACTCATTCATGTACTTTTAGGAGAGCTTTCACTTGGTGAAGTTTCAGAGCTGTAGCTAATCACTCACCTACTCAAAATGAGTAAATGCGAATTATCTCTGAAAGTATTGCAGATAGTCAATTTTTCTCAAATAACTCATTCATCTACTTTTGGGAGAGCTTTCACTTGGTGAAGTGTCAGACCTGTAGCTAATTTCTCACCTACTCAAAATGAGTAAATGCTAAATATCTCTAAAAGTATTGCAGATAGCCAATTTTTCTCAAATAACTCATTCATTTACTTTTGGAAGAGCTTTCACATGGTGAAGTTTCAGACCCATAGCTAATTACTCGCCTACTCAAAATGAGTAAATGCGAATTATCTCTAAAAGTATTGCAGATAGCCAATTTTTCTCAAATAACTCATTCATCTACTTTTGGAAGAGCTTTCACATGGTGAAGTTTCAGACCCATAGCTAATTACTCACCTACTCAAAATGAGTAAATGCGAATTCTCTCTAAAAGTATTGCAGATAGCCAATTTTTCTCAAATAACTCATTCATCTACTTTTGGGAGAGCTTTCACTTGGTGAAGTTTCAGACCCATAGCTAATTACTCACCTACTCAAAATGAGTAAATGCGAATTATCTCTAAAAGTATTGCAGATAGCCAATTTTTCTCAAATAACTCATTCACCTACTTTTGGAAGAGCTTTCACTTGGTGAAGTTTCAGACCCGTAGCTAATTACTCACCTACTCAAAATGAGTAAATGCTAATTATCTGTAAAAGTATTGCAGATACCCAATTTTTCTCAAATAACTCATTCATCTACTTTTGGGAGAGCTTTCACTTGGTGAAGTGTCAGACCTGTAGCTAATTTCTCACCTACTCAAAATGAGTAAATGCTAAATATCTCTAAAAGTATTGCAGATAGCCAATTTTTCTCAACTCATTCATTTACTTTTGGAAGAGCTTTCACTTGGTGAAGTTTCAGACCCATAGCTAATTACTCGCCTACTCAAAATGAGTAAATGCGAATTATCTCTAAAAGTATTGCAGATAGCCAATTTTTCTCAAATAACTCATTCATCTACTTTTGGAAGAGCTTTCACATGGTGAAGTTTCAGACCCATAGCTAATTACTCACCTACTCAAAATGAGTAAATGCGAATTCTCTCTAAAAGTATTGCAGATAGCCAATTTTTCTCAAATAACTCATTCATCTACTTTTGGGAGAGCTTTCACTTGGTGAAGTTTCAGACCCATAGCTAATTACTCACCTACTCAAAATGAGTAAATGCGAATTATCTCTAAAAGTATTGCAGATAGCCAATTTTTCTCAAATAACTCATTCACCTACTTTTGGAAGAGCTTTCACTTGGTGAAGTTTCAGACCCGTAGCTAATTACTCACCTACTCAAAATGAGTAAATGCTAATTATCTGTAAAAGTATTGCAGATACCCAATTTTTCTCAAATAACTCATTCATCTACTTTTGGGAGAGCTTTCACTTGGCGAAGTGTCAGACCTGTAGCTAATTTCTCACCTACTCAAAATGAGTAAATGCTAAATATCTCTAAAAGTATTGCAGATAGCCAATTTTTCTCAACTCATTCATTTACTTTTGGAAGAGCTTTCACATGGTGAAGTTTCAGACCCATAGCTAATTACTCGCCTACTCAAAATGAGTAAATGCGAATTATCTCTAAAAGTATTGCAGATAGCCAATTTTTCTCAAATAACTCATTCATCTACTTTTGGAAGAGCTTTCACATGGTGAAGTTTCAGACCCATAGCTAATTACTCACCTACTCAAAATGAGTAAATGCGAATTCTCTCTAAAAGTATTGCAGATAGCCAATTTTTCTCAAATAACTCATTCATCTACTTTTGGGAGAGCTTTCACTTGGTGAAGTTTCAGACCCGTAGCTAATTACTCACCTACTCAAAATGAGTAAATGCTAATTATCTCTAAAAGTATTGCAGATAGCCATTTTTTCTCAAATAACTCATTCATCTACTTTTGGAAGAGCTTTCACATGGTGAAGTTTCAGACCCATAGCTAATTACTCACCTACTCAAAATGAGTAAATGCGAATTATCTCTAAAAGTATTGCAGATAGCCAATTTTTCTCAAATAACTCATTCACCTACTTTTGGAAGAGCTTTCACTTGGTGAAGTTTCAGACCCATAGCTAATTACTCACCTACTCAAAATGAGTAAATGCTAATTATCTCTAAAAGTATTGCAGATAGCCAATTTTTCTCAAATAAGTCATTCATCTACTTTTGGGAGAGCTTTCACTTGGTGAAGTGTCAGACCTGTAGCTAATTTCTCACCTACTCAAAATGAGTAAATGCTAAATATCTCTAAAAGTATTGCAGATAGCCAATTTTTCTCAAATAACTCATTCATTTACTTTTGGAAGAGCTTTCACATGGTGAAGTTTCAGACCCATAGCTAATTACTCGCCTACTCAAAATGAGTAAATGCGAATTATCTCTAAAAGTATTGCAGATAGCCAATTTTTCTCAAATAACTCATTCATCTACTTTTGGAAGAGCTTTCACATGGTGAAGTTTCAGACCCATAGCTAATTACTCACCTACTCAAAATGAGTAAATGCGAATTCTCTCTAAAAGTATTGCAGATAGCCAATTTTTCTCAAATAACTTATTCATCTACTTTTGGGAGAGATTTCACTTGGTGAAGTTTCAGACCCGTAGGTAATTACTCACCTACTCAAAATGAGTAAATGCGAATTATCTCTAAAAGAATTGCAGATACCCAATTTTTCTCAAATAAGTCATTCATCTACTTTTGGGAGAGCTTTCACTTGGTGAAGTTTCACGCCCGTAGCTAATTACTCACCTACTCAAAATGAGTAAATGCAAATTATCTCTAAAAGTATTGCAGATAGCCAATTTTTCTCAAATAACTCATTCATCTACTTTTGGAAGAGCTTTCACATGGTGAAGTTTCAGACCCATAGCTAATTTCTCACCTACTCAAAATGAGTAAATGCGAATTATCTCTAAATGTATAGGAGATAGCCAATTTTTCTCAAATAACTCATTCATCTACTTTTGGGAAAGCTTTCACTTGGTGAAGTTTCAGACCTGTAGCTAATTTCTCACCTGCTCAAAATGAGTAAATACTAATTATCTCTAAAAATATTGCAGATAGCCAATTTTTCTCAAATAACTCATTCATCTTCTTTTGGAAGAGCTTTCACATTGTGAAGTTTCAGACCCGTAGCTACTTACTCGCCTACTCAAAATGAGTAAATGCGAATTCTCTCAAAAAGTATTGCGGATAGCCAATTTTTCTCAAATAACTCATTCATCTACTTTTGGAGGAGCTTTCACATGGCAAAGTTTCAGACCCATAGGTAATAACTCACCTACTCAAAATGAGTAAATGCGAATTATCTCTAAGAGTATTGCATATAGCCTATTTTTCTCAAATAACTCATTCACCTACTTTTGGGAGAGCTTTCACATGGTGAAGTTTCAGACCTGTAGCTAATTACTCACCTACTCAAAATGAGTAACTGCGAATTATCTCTAAAAGTATTGCAGCTAGCCAATTTTTCTCAAATAACTCATTCATGTACTTTTAGGAGAGCTTTCACTTGGTGAAGTTTCAGAGCTGTAGCTAATCACTCACCTACTCAAAATGAGTAAATGCGAATTATCTCTGAAAGTATTGCAGATAGTCAATTTTTCTCAAATAACTCATTCATCTACTTTTGGGAGAGCTTTCACTTGGTGAAGTGTCAGACCTGTAGCTAATTTCTCACCTACTCAAAATGAGTAAATGCTAAATATCTCTAAAAGTATTGCAGATAGCCAATTTTTCTCAAATAACTCATTCATCTACTTTTGGAAGAGCTTTCACATGGTGAAGTTTCAGACCCATAGCTAATTACTCACCTACTCAAAATGAGTAAATGCGAATTCTCTCTAAAAGTATTGCAGATAGCCAATTTTTCTCAAATAACTTATTCATCTACTTTTGGGAGAGATTTCACTTGGTGAAGTTTCAGACCCGTAGGTAATTACTCACCTACTCAAAATGAGTAAATGCGAATTATCTCTAAAAGAATTGCAGATACCCAATTTTTCTCAAATAAGTCATTCATCTACTTTTGGGAGAGCTTTCACTTGGTGAAGTTTCACGCCCGTAGCTAATTACTCACCTACTCAAAATGAGTAAATGCAAATTATCTCTAAAAGTATTGCAGATAGCCAATTTTTCTCAAATAACTCATTCATCTACTTTTGGAAGAGCTTTCACATGGTGAAGTTTCAGACCCATAGCTAATTTCTCACCTACTCAAAATGAGTAAATGCGAATTATCTCTAAATGTATAGGAGATAGCCAATTTTTCTCAAATAACTCATTCATCTACTTTTGGGAAAGCTTTCACTTGGTGAAGTTTCAGACCTGTAGCTAATTTCTCACCTGCTCAAAATGAGTAAATACTAATTATCTCTAAAAATATTGCAGATAGCCAATTTTTCTCAAATAACTCATTCATCTTCTTTTGGAAGAGCTTTCACATTGTGAAGTTTCAGACCCGTAGCTACTTACTCGCCTACTCAAAATGAGTAAATGCGAATTCTCTCAAAAAGTATTGCGGATAGCCAATTTTTCTCAAATAACTCATTCATCTACTTTTGGAGGAGCTTTCACATGGCAAAGTTTCAGACCCATAGGTAATAACTCACCTACTCAAAATGAGTAAATGCGAATTATCTCTAAGAGTATTGCATATAGCCTATTTTTCTCAAATAACTCATTCACCTACTTTTGGGAGAGCTTTCACATGGTGAAGTTTCAGACCTGTAGCTAATTACTCACCTACTCAAAATGAGTAACTGCGAATTATCTCTAAAAGTATTGCAGCTAGCCAATTTTTCTCAAATAACTCATTCATGTACTTTTAGGAGAGCTTTCACTTGGTGAAGTTTCAGAGCTGTAGCTAATCACTCACCTACTCAAAATGAGTAAATGCGAATTATCTCTGAAAGTATTGCAGATAGTCAATTTTTCTCAAATAACTCATTCATCTACTTTTGGGAGAGCTTTCACTTGGTGAAGTGTCAGACCTGTAGCTAATTTCTCACCTACTCAAAATGAGTAAATGCTAAATATCTCTAAAAGTATTGCAGATAGCCAATTTTTCTCAAATAACTCATTCATTTACTTTTGGAAGAGCTTTCACATGGTGAAGTTTCAGACCCATAGCTAATTACTCGCCTACTCAAAATGAGTAAATGCGAATTATCTCTAAAAGTATTGCAGATAGCCAATTTTTCTCAAATAACTCATTCATCTACTTTTGGAAGAGCTTTCACATGGTGAAGTTTCAGACCCATAGCTAATTACTCACCTACTCAAAATGAGTAAATGCGAATTCTCTCTAAAAGTATTGCAGATAGCCAATTTTTCTCAAATAACTCATTCATCTACTTTTGGGAGAGCTTTCACTTGGTGAAGTTTCAGACCCATAGCTAATTACTCACCTACTCAAAATGAGTAAATGCGAATTATCTCTAAAAGTATTGCAGATAGCCAATTTTTCTCAAATAACTCATTCACCTACTTTTGGAAGAGCTTTCACTTGGTGAAGTTTCAGACCCGTAGCTAATTACTCACCTACTCAAAATGAGTAAATGCTAATTATCTGTAAAAGTATTGCAGATACCCAATTTTTCTCAAATAACTCATTCATCTACTTTTGGGAGAGCTTTCACTTGGTGAAGTGTCAGACCTGTAGCTAATTTCTCACCTACTCAAAATGAGTAAATGCTAAATATCTCTAAAAGTATTGCAGATAGCCAATTTTTCTCAACTCATTCATTTACTTTTGGAAGAGCTTTCACTTGGTGAAGTTTCAGACCCATAGCTAATTACTCGCCTACTCAAAATGAGTAAATGCGAATTATCTCTAAAAGTATTGCAGATAGCCAATTTTTCTCAAATAACTCATTCATCTACTTTTGGAAGAGCTTTCACATGGTGAAGTTTCAGACCCATAGCTAATTACTCACCTACTCAAAATGAGTAAATGCGAATTCTCTCTAAAAGTATTGCAGATAGCCAATTTTTCTCAAATAACTCATTCATCTACTTTTGGGAGAGCTTTCACTTGGTGAAGTTTCAGACCCATAGCTAATTACTCACCTACTCAAAATGAGTAAATGCGAATTATCTCTAAAAGTATTGCAGATAGCCAATTTTTCTCAAATAACTCATTCACCTACTTTTGGAAGAGCTTTCACTTGGTGAAGTTTCAGACCCGTAGCTAATTACTCACCTACTCAAAATGAGTAAATGCTAATTATCTGTAAAAGTATTGCAGATACCCAATTTTTCTCAAATAACTCATTCATCTACTTTTGGGAGAGCTTTCACTTGGCGAAGTGTCAGACCTGTAGCTAATTTCTCACCTACTCAAAATGAGTAAATGCTAAATATCTCTAAAAGTATTGCAGATAGCCAATTTTTCTCAACTCATTCATTTACTTTTGGAAGAGCTTTCACATGGTGAAGTTTCAGACCCATAGCTAATTACTCGCCTACTCAAAATGAGTAAATGCGAATTATCTCTAAAAGTATTGCAGATAGCCAATTTTTCTCAAATAACTCATTCATCTACTTTTGGAAGAGCTTTCACATGGTGAAGTTTCAGACCCATAGCTAATTACTCACCTACTCAAAATGAGTAAATGCGAATTCTCTCTAAAAGTATTGCAGATAGCCAATTTTTCTCAAATAACTCATTCATCTACTTTTGGGAGAGCTTTCACTTGGTGAAGTTTCAGACCCGTAGCTAATTACTCACCTACTCAAAATGAGTAAATGCTAATTATCTCTAAAAGTATTGCAGATAGCCATTTTTTCTCAAATAACTCATTCATCTACTTTTGGAAGAGCTTTCACATGGTGAAGTTTCAGACCCATAGCTAATTACTCACCTACTCAAAATGAGTAAATGCGAATTATCTCTAAAAGTATTGCAGATAGCCAATTTTTCTCAAATAACTCATTCACCTACTTTTGGAAGAGCTTTCACTTGGTGAAGTTTCAGACCCATAGCTAATTACTCACCTACTCAAAATGAGTAAATGCTAATTATCTCTAAAAGTATTGCAGATAGCCAATTTTTCTCAAATAAGTCATTCATCTACTTTTGGGAGAGCTTTCACTTGGTGAAGTGTCAGACCTGTAGCTAATTTCTCACCTACTCAAAATGAGTAAATGCTAAATATCTCTAAAAGTATTGCAGATAGCCAATTTTTCTCAAATAACTCATTCATTTACTTTTGGAAGAGCTTTCACATGGTGAAGTTTCAGACCCATAGCTAATTACTCGCCTACTCAAAATGAGTAAATGCGAATTATCTCTAAAAGTATTGCAGATAGCCAATTTTTCTCAAATAACTCATTCATCTACTTTTGGAAGAGCTTTCACATGGTGAAGTTTCAGACCCATAGCTAATTACTCACCTACTCAAAATGAGTAAATGCGAATTCTCTCTAAAAGTATTGCAGATAGCCAATTTTTCTCAAATAACTTATTCATCTACTTTTGGGAGAGATTTCACTTGGTGAAGTTTCAGACCCGTAGGTAATTACTCACCTACTCAAAATGAGTAAATGCGAATTATCTCTAAAAGAATTGCAGATACCCAATTTTTCTCAAATAAGTCATTCATCTACTTTTGGGAGAGCTTTCACTTGGTGAAGTTTCACGCCCGTAGCTAATTACTCACCTACTCAAAATGAGTAAATGCAAATTATCTCTAAAAGTATTGCAGATAGCCAATTTTTCTCAAATAACTCATTCATCTACTTTTGGAAGAGCTTTCACATGGTGAAGTTTCAGACCCATAGCTAATTTCTCACCTACTCAAAATGAGTAAATGCGAATTATCTCTAAATGTATAGGAGATAGCCAATTTTTCTCAAATAACTCATTCATCTACTTTTGGGAAAGCTTTCACTTGGTGAAGTTTCAGACCTGTAGCTAATTTCTCACCTGCTCAAAATGAGTAAATACTAATTATCTCTAAAAATATTGCAGATAGCCAATTTTTCTCAAATAACTCATTCATCTTCTTTTGGAAGAGCTTTCACATTGTGAAGTTTCAGACCCGTAGCTACTTACTCGCCTACTCAAAATGAGTAAATGCGAATTCTCTCAAAAAGTATTGCGGATAGCCAATTTTTCTCAAATAACTCATTCATCTACTTTTGGAGGAGCTTTCACATGGCAAAGTTTCAGACCCATAGGTAATAACTCACCTACTCAAAATGAGTAAATGCGAATTATCTCTAAGAGTATTGCATATAGCCTATTTTTCTCAAATAACTCATTCACCTACTTTTGGGAGAGCTTTCACATGGTGAAGTTTCAGACCTGTAGCTAATTACTCACCTACTCAAAATGAGTAACTGCGAATTATCTCTAAAAGTATTGCAGCTAGCCAATTTTTCTCAAATAACTCATTCATGTACTTTTAGGAGAGCTTTCACTTGGTGAAGTTTCAGAGCTGTAGCTAATCACTCACCTACTCAAAATGAGTAAATGCGAATTATCTCTGAAAGTATTGCAGATAGTCAATTTTTCTCAAATAACTCATTCATCTACTTTTGGGAGAGCTTTCACTTGGTGAAGTGTCAGACCTGTAGCTAATTTCTCACCTACTCAAAATGAGTAAATGCTAAATATCTCTAAAAGTATTGCAGATAGCCAATTTTTCTCAAATAACTCATTCATTTACTTTTGGAAGAGCTTTCACATGGTGAAGTTTCAGACCCATAGCTAATTACTCGCCTACTCAAAATGAGTAAATGCGAATTATCTCTAAAAGTATTGCAGATAGCCAATTTTTCTCAAATAACTCATTCATCTACTTTTGGAAGAGCTTTCACATGGTGAAGTTTCAGACCCATAGCTAATTACTCACCTACTCAAAATGAGTAAATGCGAATTCTCTCTAAAAGTATTGCAGATAGCCAATTTTTCTCAAATAACTCATTCATCTACTTTTGGGAGAGCTTTCACTTGGTGAAGTTTCAGACCCATAGCTAATTACTCACCTACTCAAAATGAGTAAATGCGAATTATCTCTAAAAGTATTGCAGATAGCCAATTTTTCTCAAATAACTCATTCACCTACTTTTGGAAGAGCTTTCACTTGGTGAAGTTTCAGACCCGTAGCTAATTACTCACCTACTCAAAATGAGTAAATGCTAATTATCTGTAAAAGTATTGCAGATACCCAATTTTTCTCAAATAACTCATTCATCTACTTTTGGGAGAGCTTTCACTTGGTGAAGTGTCAGACCTGTAGCTAATTTCTCACCTACTCAAAATGAGTAAATGCTAAATATCTCTAAAAGTATTGCAGATAGCCAATTTTTCTCAACTCATTCATTTACTTTTGGAAGAGCTTTCACTTGGTGAAGTTTCAGACCCATAGCTAATTACTCGCCTACTCAAAATGAGTAAATGCGAATTATCTCTAAAAGTATTGCAGATAGCCAATTTTTCTCAAATAACTCATTCATCTACTTTTGGAAGAGCTTTCACATGGTGAAGTTTCAGACCCATAGCTAATTACTCACCTACTCAAAATGAGTAAATGCGAATTCTCTCTAAAAGTATTGCAGATAGCCAATTTTTCTCAAATAACTCATTCATCTACTTTTGGGAGAGCTTTCACTTGGTGAAGTTTCAGACCCATAGCTAATTACTCACCTACTCAAAATGAGTAAATGCGAATTATCTCTAAAAGTATTGCAGATAGCCAATTTTTCTCAAATAACTCATTCACCTACTTTTGGAAGAGCTTTCACTTGGTGAAGTTTCAGACCCGTAGCTAATTACTCACCTACTCAAAATGAGTAAATGCTAATTATCTGTAAAAGTATTGCAGATACCCAATTTTTCTCAAATAACTCATTCATCTACTTTTGGGAGAGCTTTCACTTGGCGAAGTGTCAGACCTGTAGCTAATTTCTCACCTACTCAAAATGAGTAAATGCTAAATATCTCTAAAAGTATTGCAGATAGCCAATTTTTCTCAACTCATTCATTTACTTTTGGAAGAGCTTTCACATGGTGAAGTTTCAGACCCATAGCTAATTACTCGCCTACTCAAAATGAGTAAATGCGAATTATCTCTAAAAGTATTGCAGATAGCCAATTTTTCTCAAATAACTCATTCATCTACTTTTGGAAGAGCTTTCACATGGTGAAGTTTCAGACCCATAGCTAATTACTCACCTACTCAAAATGAGTAAATGCGAATTCTCTCTAAAAGTATTGCAGATAGCCAATTTTTCTCAAATAACTCATTCATCTACTTTTGGGAGAGCTTTCACTTGGTGAAGTTTCAGACCCGTAGCTAATTACTCACCTACTCAAAATGAGTAAATGCTAATTATCTCTAAAAGTATTGCAGATAGCCATTTTTTCTCAAATAACTCATTCATCTACTTTTGGAAGAGCTTTCACATGGTGAAGTTTCAGACCCATAGCTAATTACTCACCTACTCAAAATGAGTAAATGCGAATTATCTCTAAAAGTATTGCAGATAGCCAATTTTTCTCAAATAACTCATTCACCTACTTTTGGAAGAGCTTTCACTTGGTGAAGTTTCAGACCCATAGCTAATTACTCACCTACTCAAAATGAGTAAATGCTAATTATCTCTAAAAGTATTGCAGATAGCCAATTTTTCTCAAATAAGTCATTCATCTACTTTTGGGAGAGCTTTCACTTGGTGAAGTGTCAGACCTGTAGCTAATTTCTCACCTACTCAAAATGAGTAAATGCTAAATATCTCTAAAAGTATTGCAGATAGCCAATTTTTCTCAAATAACTCATTCATTTACTTTTGGAAGAGCTTTCACATGGTGAAGTTTCAGACCCATAGCTAATTACTCGCCTACTCAAAATGAGTAAATGCGAATTATCTCTAAAAGTATTGCAGATAGCCAATTTTTCTCAAATAACTCATTCATCTACTTTTGGAAGAGCTTTCACATGGTGAAGTTTCAGACCCATAGCTAATTACTCACCTACTCAAAATGAGTAAATGCGAATTCTCTCTAAAAGTATTGCAGATAGCCAATTTTTCTCAAATAACTTATTCATCTACTTTTGGGAGAGATTTCACTTGGTGAAGTTTCAGACCCGTAGGTAATTACTCACCTACTCAAAATGAGTAAATGCGAATTATCTCTAAAAGAATTGCAGATACCCAATTTTTCTCAAATAAGTCATTCATCTACTTTTGGGAGAGCTTTCACTTGGTGAAGTTTCACGCCCGTAGCTAATTACTCACCTACTCAAAATGAGTAAATGCAAATTATCTCTAAAAGTATTGCAGATAGCCAATTTTTCTCAAATAACTCATTCATCTACTTTTGGAAGAGCTTTCACATGGTGAAGTTTCAGACCCATAGCTAATTTCTCACCTACTCAAAATGAGTAAATGCGAATTATCTCTAAATGTATAGGAGATAGCCAATTTTTCTCAAATAACTCATTCATCTACTTTTGGGAAAGCTTTCACTTGGTGAAGTTTCAGACCTGTAGCTAATTTCTCACCTGCTCAAAATGAGTAAATACTAATTATCTCTAAAAATATTGCAGATAGCCAATTTTTCTCAAATAACTCATTCATCTTCTTTTGGAAGAGCTTTCACATTGTGAAGTTTCAGACCTGTAGCTACTTACTCGCCTACTCAAAATGAGTAAATGCGAATTCTCTCAAAAAGTATTGCGGATAGCCAATTTTTCTCAAATAACTCATTCATCTACTTTTGGAGGAGCTTTCACATGGCAAAGTTTCAGACCCATAGGTAATAACTCACCTACTCAAAATGAGTAAATGCGAATTATCTCTAAGAGTATTGCATATAGCCTATTTTTCTCAAATAACTCATTCACCTACTTTTGGGAGAGCTTTCACATGGTGAAGTTTCAGACCTGTAGCTAATTACTCACCTACTCAAAATGAGTAACTGCGAATTATCTCTAAAAGTATTGCAGCTAGCCAATTTTTCTCAAATAACTCATTCATGTACTTTTAGGAGAGCTTTCACTTGGTGAAGTTTCAGAGCTGTAGCTAATCACTCACCTACTCAAAATGAGTAAATGCGAATTATCTCTGAAAGTATTGCAGATAGTCAATTTTTCTCAAATAACTCATTCATCTACTTTTGGGAGAGCTTTCACTTGGTGAAGTGTCAGACCTGTAGCTAATTTCTCACCTACTCAAAATGAGTAAATGCTAAATATCTCTAAAAGTATTGCAGATAGCCAATTTTTCTCAAATAACTCATTCATTTACTTTTGGAAGAGCTTTCACATGGTGAAGTTTCAGACCCATAGCTTATTACTCGCCTACTCAAAATGAGTAAATGCGAATTATCTCTAAAAGTATTGCAGATAGCCAATTTTTCTCAAATAACTCATTCATCTACTTTTGGAAGAGCTTTCACATGGTGAAGTTTCAGACCCATAGCTAATTACTCACCTACTCAAAATGAGTAAATGCTAAATATCTCTAAAAGTATTGCAGATAGCCAATTTTTCTCAAATAACTCATTCATTTACTTTTGGAAGAGCTTTCACATGGTGAAGTTTCAGACCCATAGCTTATTACTCGCCTACTCAAAATGAGTAAATGCGAATTATCTCTAAAAGTATTGCAGATAGCCAATTTTTCTCAAATAACTTATTCATCTACTTTTGGGAGAGATTTCACTTGGTGAAGTTTCAGACCCGTAGGTAATTACTCACCTACTCAAAATGAGTCAACTCAAATAACTCATTCATCTACTTTTGGAAGAGCTTTCACATGGTGAAGTTTCAGACCCATAGCTAATTACTCACCTACTCAAAATGAGTAAATGCGAATTCTCTCTAAAAGTATTGCAGATAGCCAATTTTTCTCAAATAACTTATTCATCTACTTTTGGGAGAGATTTCACTTGGTGAAGTTTCAGACCCGTAGGTAATTACTCACCTACTCAAAATGAGTAAATGCGAATTATCTCTAAAAGAATTGCAGATACCCAATTTTTCTCAAATAAGTCATTCATCTACTTTTGGGAGAGCTTTCACTTGGTGAAGTTTCACGCCCGTAGCTAATTACTCACCTACTCAAAATGAGTAAATGCAAATTATCTCTAAAAGTATTGCAGATAGCCAATTTTTCTCAAATAACTCATTCATCTACTTTTGGAAGAGCTTTCACATGGTGAAGTTTCAGACCCATAGCTAATTTCTCACCTACTCAAAATGAGTAAATGCGAATTATCTCTAAATGTATAGGAGATAGCCAATTTTTCTCAAATAACTCATTCATCTACTTTTGGGAAAGCTTTCACTTGGTGAAGTTTCAGACCTGTAGCTAATTTCTCACCTGCTCAAAATGAGTAAATACTAATTATCTCTAAAAATATTGCAGATAGCCAATTTTTCTCAAATAACTCATTCATCTTCTTTTGGAAGAGCTTTCACATTGTGAAGTTTCAGACCCGTAGCTACTTACTCGCCTACTCAAAATGAGTAAATGCGAATTCTCTCAAAAAGTATTGCGGATAGCCAATTTTTCTCAAATAACTCATTCATCTACTTTTGGAGGAGCTTTCACATGGCAAAGTTTCAGACCCATAGGTAATAACTCACCTACTCAAAATGAGTAAATGCGAATTATCTCTAAGAGTATTGCATATAGCCTATTTTTCTCAAATAACTCATTCACCTACTTTTGGGAGAGCTTTCACATGGTGAAGTTTCAGACCTGTAGCTAATTACTCACCTACTCAAAATGAGTAACTGCGAATTATCTCTAAAAGTATTGCAGCTAGCCAATTTTTCTCAAATAACTCATTCATGTACTTTTAGGAGAGCTTTCACTTGGTGAAGTTTCAGAGCTGTAGCTAATCACTCACCTACTCAAAATGAGTAAATGCGAATTATCTCTGAAAGTATTGCAGATAGTCAATTTTTCTCAAATAACTCATTCATCTACTTTTGGGAGAGCTTTCACTTGGTGAAGTGTCAGACCTGTAGCTAATTTCTCACCTACTCAAAATGAGTAAATGCTAAATATCTCTAAAAGTATTGCAGATAGCCAATTTTTCTCAAATAACTCATTCATTTACTTTTGGAAGAGCTTTCACATGGTGAAGTTTCAGACCCATAGCTTATTACTCGCCTACTCAAAATGAGTAAATGCGAATTATCTCTAAAAGTATTGCAGATAGCCAATTTTTCTCAAATAACTCATTCATCTACTTTTGGAAGAGCTTTCACATGGTGAAGTTTCAGACCCATAGCTAATTACTCACCTACTCAAAATGAGTAAATGCGAATTCTCTCTAAAAGTATTGCAGATAGCCAATTTTTCTCAAATAACTTATTCATCTACTTTTGGGAGAGATTTCACTTGGTGAAGTTTCAGACCCGTAGGTAATTACTCACCTACTCAAAATGAGTCAACTCAAATAACTCATTCATCTACTTTTGGAAGAGCTTTCACATGGTGAAGTTTCAGACCCATAGCTAATTACTCACCTACTCAAAATGAGTAAATGCGAATTCTCTCTAAAAGTATTGCAGATAGCCAATTTTTCTCAAATAACTTATTCATCTACTTTTGGGAGAGATTTCACTTGGTGAAGTTTCAGACCCGTAGGTAATTACTCACCTACTCAAAATGAGTAAATGCGAATTATCTCTAAAAGAATTGCAGATACCCAATTTTTCTCAAATAAGTCATTCATCTACTTTTGGGAGAGCTTTCACTTGGTGAAGTTTCACGCCCGTAGCTAATTACTCACCTACTCAAAATGAGTAAATGCAAATTATCTCTAAAAGTATTGCAGATAGCCAATTTTTCTCAAATAACTCATTCATCTACTTTTGGAAGAGCTTTCACATGGTGAAGTTTCAGACCCATAGCTAATTTCTCACCTACTCAAAATGAGTAAATGCGAATTATCTCTAAATGTATAGGAGATAGCCAATTTTTCTCAAATAACTCATTCATCTACTTTTGGGAAAGCTTTCACTTGGTGAAGTTTCAGACCTGTAGCTAATTTCTCACCTGCTCAAAATGAGTAAATACTAATTATCTCTAAAAATATTGCAGATAGCCAATTTTTCTCAAATAACTCATTCATCTTCTTTTGGAAGAGCTTTCACATTGTGAAGTTTCAGACCCGTAGCTACTTACTCGCCTACTCAAAATGAGTAAATGCGAATTCTCTCTAAAAGTATTGCGGATAGCCAATTTTTCTCAAATAACTCATTCATCTACTTTTGGAGGAGCTTTCACATGGCAAAGTTTCAGACCCATAGGTAATAACTCACCTACTCAAAATGAGTAAATGCGAATTATCTCTAAGAGTATTGCATATAGCCTATTTTTCTCAAATAACTCATTCACCTACTTTTGGGAGAGCTTTCACATGGTGAAGTTTCAGACCTGTAGCTAATTACTCACCTACTCAAAATGAGTAACTGCGAATTATCTCTAAAAGTATTGCAGCTAGCCAATTTTTCTCAAATAACTCATTCATGTACTTTTAGGAGAGCTTTCACTTGGTGAAGTTTCAGAGCTGTAGCTAATCACTCACCTACTCAAAATGAGTAAATGCGAATTATCTCTGAAAGTATTGCAGATAGTCAATTTTTCTCAAATAACTCATTCATCTACTTTTGGAAGAGCTGTCACATGGTGAAGTTTCAGACCCATAGCTAATTACTCACCTACTCAAAATGAGTAAATGAGAATTATCTCTAAAAGTATTGCAGATAGCCAATTTTTCTCAAATAACTCATTCATCTACTTTTGAAAGAGCTTTCACATGGTGAAGTTTCAGACCCGTAGGTAATTACTCACCTACTCAAAATGAGTAATTGCCTATTATCACTAAAAGTATTGCAGATAGCCAGTATTTCTCAAATAACTCATTCACCTACATTTTGGAGATATTTCACATGCTAAAGTTTTTTTATGAATTATTAAAATAATTTTTAATGCATTAAAATTAATGAAATCATGCACTAAATCGATTATAACTTGAAAAGTATTGTATTTAGAGCATTTTGTTAAAATATGTTATTCACCTACTTTTTCCCACAGCAACAACATGGTGAGTAAGTTGGGTGTCTATCTCAATAGATAAGTCAGTAATAGCTACTTTTGGATTTTTCACTAACTTCCATCATGAGTGAAATCACTTGTAACTTGAAAACTATTGCATTTAAACCTTCAGGGTAGTACAAAAGTGTCCTATGCAAAGGGGAAAGATTTCAATTTTCGCCACTTTTGGCGGCCATCTTGGATTTTAGCGGAAAAAAATGAAAAAGTGTGAATATCTCGAAAACCATAAGAGATAGAGCGATTTTGAGCGAATTTTTGACCTCCAAGGTAGTACAAGAATGTCCTGTGCAAAGGGGTAAAATTTCAATTTTCACCACTTTTGGCAGCCATCTTGGATTTTTGCGGAAAATGGAAAAGTGTGAATATCTCTAAAACCGTAAGAGATAGAGCGATTTCAAGCGAATTTTTGACCAGAAGGGTAGCACAAGAGTGTCCTGTGCAAAGGGGAAAAATATCGATTTTCGCCACTTTTGGCGGCCATTTTGGATTTTTGCGGAAAATAGAAAAGTGTCAATATCTCGAAAACCGTAAGAGATAGAGCGATTTCGAGCAAATTTTTGACCTGCAGGGTGGTACAAGAGTCTCCTGTGCAAAGGGGGAAAATTTCAATTTTCGCCACTTTTGGCGGCCATCTTAGATTTTTGCGGAAAATGAAAAAGTGTCAATATCTCAAAAACCGTAAGAGATCGAGCGATTTCGAGCGAATTTTTGACCCGCAGGGTGATACAAGAGTGTTCTGTCCAAAGGGGAAAAATTTCATTTTTCGCCACTTTCAGCGGCCATCTTGGATTTTTGCTGAAAATGAAAAAGTGTCAATATCTCAAAAACCGTAACAGATCGAGCGATTTCGAGCGAATTTTTGACCCGCAGAGTGATACAAGAGTGTCCTGTCCAAAGGGGAAAAATTTCATTTTTCGCCACTTTCGGCGGCCATCTTGGATTTTTGCTGAAAATGGAAAAGTGTCAATATCTCAAAAAGCGTAACAGATAGAGCGATTTCAAGCGAATTTTCGACCTGCAGGATGGTACAACAGTGTCCTATGCAAAGGGGAAAAATTTCAATGTAGTATTTCTTCCCCTGCGTTACTCGGCGGGAGATACATACCGCGGCAGTGGTCTTGTTAATATCTGCAACTGATCCGTATATAATCCGTATGTTTATCCGTATTGTCCTTACAGCACCTGTAGATCTCCTTCTGGCATCCGGGACATCCTTGACTCATCCACACCAATAATGGCTCGGAAAACTTCTATGGATATTCCCGGAGGGTGTTCAGAGGCTGTAAGGACGCCACCGGAAGTTAACAGACAATGCCAGCAAACACATTGACCAACAGGGATGGTCCATGAAGAGGTCATGAATATGTAATTAGTCTGCGGATATGCACGGATATCTACGGAGCTATTCACGGACAATAGGGACGGGGTTTACAGAGGAAAAGGACGCCTCAAGGACAATAAGGACGGGGTTTATGGATAGAAATGTAGTTTCCCACGACACTCGGGAACTTACAAAAAGACGCTTTCTCATGCACGAAAGCCTATATAAGAGGGACTTGGCTTGGCTTTTGCTAATATACACTTTCTGCAATTCGATGTGCATACATCAATTCTTGGAAGCTTACACTGTGTATCTTTGAGGATATATTTGTTGGCATACAGATTTAGTCAAAATTTTAGAGGTTTTGGTTTTTTTAAAAAAAATAGAAAATTTGGTGAATACTTGTGTAAAAATGCCACCAAAGAAGAGGTCCAAGAGGAGAGGCAATCAGGAAACAGAGAGGATGTCCACCAGGGCCAGGGGTCCAGAGGTGGATGAATTGAGTTGTGTACCAGAGACTCAGCAGGCAGCTGGGGCGGAGGAGTTGGTGGTGGGAGTGGAGGATCCTCTGGAGATGTCGGATACAGAACAGGGTGACATTGGGCTAGAGACACAGCAAGAATCGGATACAAGTGATGCGGATACACAGGATACACAAGCTGTTGCAGCTACTATACAGAAGGGCAAGGGCAAGGCTGACAAAAGGATCAAGAAACCCCCAGTTATCTTCAGTGCTGAGCAGAAACAGAAGTTAGTGGACTTTCTGCGTGACAATGAAATTCTCTACAAGCGTTTAATGGACTACAAGGATAGGTCCAAGAGGGAGGCTGTGTGGGCAAAGTTTTGTGAGGAGAGCAATTTGGATAAAGATGCCTGCCAAAAGTGGTTCCAGAGCCAGTGCACACTCTTCGGGAAAGTCACACACATGAAGTCCGGCCAGGGGGAACCAGTGCTGACTGAGAGGCAGAAATGGACCAGAGACGATTTTGACTTCCTGAGGGACCACACCATGCGCCATCTTACAGCAAAAAGTGAATTCAGGGCTCCCAAGGCGTCTGCTTCTCAAGCCAGTGCAGCAGCGGGCTCATCATCCAGATGGAAGACTGTGCACATGGAACCGTTTCAGGATACTTCTCGCCCAGAGTCAACTTGTGATCCCTCAGACATCTCGCACCTGGATACATATACACCTACTACTAGATCGCGTACTGTCAGTGTGACATCAAGTTTAGCAGATTCAGACCTCCAAGCAGCTCTTGCCGAATTGCAGAGGGGGATAACCGAGTTAAAAGACATTGTGGTGAAAAAGTTTGAAGACAAGCCTGATAACCCAAGATTGGGCTTCTGTGACTTTCTGAAAGTAGAGGTGGTACAACTGACAAGCGACTCATATGACAAATTTCAACAAGAGACATTCAACTTAGTGATGTGACTTAAACATAGCGACAAGCAGCAGCAAAGGTACCAACACAGAATGGGCACAAGCATGGCGCAGACCGTCATCTACAGCCAAGCCTCGACGTCACACCATTACCCAGTGTCTCGCACACAGATACAGGCGCCACATCACCAGATGCAACAGACTTTTACACGTACTGCAAGGGCTTGCACAGCAGCAATTGCAGCAGTCACAGCAGCACTTTCAACAGACATTCACACAGCTGCATGCACCAGCTCAGCAACAGATCCACGGACACGCTCCACAGCAAAGCATCCAGCCACAGCAACACTTGCAGCCGATGGAGAAGCAGCAGGCAATTCAACCACAGCATTCCATACAGTCACAGCAGCCAGTACTGCAGCAGCAGCAACAGACAGTACTAACACATCAGCCAATACAGCAGCAGCAGCCCACACAGCAACACAGCAAACATCACAGCAGCAAACATCACAGAGCACCGATTCATCATCACAGCTGCGTGTCATGTTACCACCCGCTACAACACCAGACATCAGACGCCAAGGCAGTCCACCACCACTCACCAGCACACCAACAGGATTCACCCTCTCGCCACCAACGAATCCACCCTCAGTTGACAGCCAGTACAGCCACCAACATTCCAAATATGTCACAGGATGTCTACACGCTTCAGTTCCCGGCAGTCGAAGACACATGAACCACCCAACCAAACCAACCAGCCTCAGGGAACCAGTAGCCAGCCAGCTAGCAGATCAGCAATACCTGATCATTTTTATAGGCCCTTCTCAGGGCTGCCAAATCTTTCAAAAACAATTATTTGAGCTCTGTTTGTTGTTATCCAAAAAACAAATAAAAAAATGCCCCACACCACACAACACCAAAAAACACCTAAAAACAATAACACAGTCATTGCCCATAGTTCACCCATAGTAAATAGAATTAAGTGAAAATAGTAGTTCATCTCAAAATAGTACTTAATTAAAATTACACCCAAGACACAGGTCCCTACCCCCAAATACACACAACAGTACAAACATTGATGTATTATTTGGCAATCGACTTAATGTCACTCAGAACCACCCCCCCACCCCCACCCCACCCGCCCCGAAAAAACAAAACAAAAAAAAAGCCCAAATGTCCACAATGCTTTGGACCCCTCACTGCAAGTCTCATGTAGTGGTGTGGGGCATCTTTCTCTGAAATAATTGCACCTTGTAGGACAAGGCCTTTCTTGCTTGCCTGCCATTTTTTTAAAGCAATGTGTTTCAACCCTTTCCAAACCAAAGTTTATGCTACATTATTCAACCAAGGTAAAGATGTCATTTAGGTCCAAATAGATGCTGTTGTTCTTGATGCTATTTTCAAATAAAATAAATGCAAAGAAAATTAAAGCTTTATTGGCAATAATACAACAGTAAAATGATATTATATACACAAGCAATAATATGTGACATATGAATAGCAGAAGACAGTAATTATCTTTCAAATGTAACAATCGTATAATCATGTACAAAAGTTCACAGATCACAGTCCATGTAGCAGTATTCCATTTTTATCACAATTCTTACTCATCTGGTTTTTGTCTTATAAGTGCTTAAATGTTCTATTAACATTTAGAGAGTCCCAGTATAACAATATTTCACATTTTAACTGCTGGCCATTGGACAGGGGAGCTGCCCCTCATTCATGAAATAGTCCCTGAGAATATTCCTCTGCCTTTTAGCTACCCCAAGTGCGTTACAGCCATCATATGGAATGTCATTGCCCTCGAGCATTACCGTATGCTGGCCCTCCCCCCTAAAGTCTTCCTGTCGAGTATCTTATCCTCAGTAGGTTGTGCAGTACTAGGCAGGCCATGACAACCCTGTTGGGGTTCCTGCTGCAGCGGTCTCTGGAAAACCCTAAAGTGAGACGTCAGGATCCCAAAGGCATTCTCCACCACAGTTCTTCCACGCCTGCTCCGATAGTTGAAGACCATCTCCTTCAAGTCCATAGTGTGGCTGGAGTAGGGCCTCATTAGCCAGAGCATGAGGGGGAAGGCATCGTTCCTGAGAAGGAAAAAGTTCACCTTTGGTCCACCAATCGCCAGAGATTCACTGTTAGGGAAGCCAATGCTGCCGTCCTCTATTTTGTTCCTAAACTTGGTGTGCTTGAAAACCTGAGCATCTGAAGTTGACCCGGCTGCCCCCATGTCCACCCACAGGAACTTAGAATCTCCATCCACCAGGGCCAAGAGTACAATAGAGTGGAAGCCCGTGCTGTTGCGGAGAGGCTGCCTCCTCCTTATGGACATCTGATTGAAATATGCCTTCCATCCAGGGCACCCAGGGCATGTGGGAAGTTCCACCTCCGGCGGAAGACAGACTTGACCAGCAACCAATCCTCTGGGAGTGTGGGGCACCGCATCACCTGGTCTCGATAGGCCCTGGTGATAGCATCACAGACCTCAGGCACAAACTTCTCAATGGTCGGACTGGCCACCCTGAAAGCATACTGCAGGGTGGTGTAGCTGTCACCAGTGGCGAGATGTCTGAGGGTTACTGCCAAATTCACTCCTGGACTTACAGACTTACGGTATCTCTCATCAAGGTCCTGTCCCTCTTGAACTCTCCAGCTCTTGATAAAGCTCAGGCGGCATCTGGATGAAGTTTCAATATGCCATAGGATCATCTAAGTGGTGCATTGGCATCGGTCTGCTGTATTGACACTGTTCTTCAAGCTCTGCCTGGGTTAGCCAAGGGTTGAACCTATCTCTTCTGTGTCTTCTCTGTCTAATAACTGGCAGACCACCTGGCAGACCCCATCTGCTTCTCAACCGGTCTGTCATTAGCTGAAATGATGAGTAACTGCCTCTCCATTCCTAACAGTAAGAGTTGAAGTTGTGCAAGATTTCTGTTGTGTCTGTCCTTATTGCCATCTACATTGTATCTGGCTAGTGAGCTGGACCTAGCCCCCTTTTATAGCCATTGTCATCCAGGCATCCAGATATCCAGTGGTCAACACCTCCCATGGAGACAGGTGTAATGTTATGTTAATAAAATATCCTTATCGACATCCATGAGAGAAATAAAGATCCATTAACTCCATCCGGGAGTGTCCACAAGGTCCGTAAACCCATCCGGGGTGTCCTTGAGATGTCCTGATACATCCCTGTGTTGTTCTGGTTTGTCCTGGGGTCTTTCTGCCACACTGCAGGTGGTCAGGGAGGAGTATCCATAAGTCTTCCGCAAGCAACGCAATGCATCCATAACGTCCTTGTGACATTCCTATTATCCGGAGAGTTATCTGTGACACGTCAATCACTCACTTTTGTAACATTCCCCCTCGCAAAACCCCACGATCTGCAACAGATCCTTGGCAGGCTCCAGATCCATGAAAGTGTAACTGACCCCAAAGTAATCATAGCCATTCTTCTGTCAGTTTCTTCAGCAACCAGTTCTATTCTAAACAGTGAATGAACCAGATTGATATATATACTGGAAATATTTTTCATCTTCAGTTTTTAGCTTGTACATAAGCCCTGTGATTACACACTGGTATCACAGGAAGAACTCATTCCAGGTTTAATGAAACCCTCAGGATGCAGACTAAATGCGATACCACCATTTAAAGTGGGTGGCAGTAAACATAGCCTCGCTTAAGGCTTAAATTTGGATGATATCCTTTCAAACGTGCAGATATTTGGTATTCATAAAGCACTCATGCATGTAAAGAGATAGAACTTTATGCTGCTGTAAAAGTCAGTACATGTATTAGTACATTATACGAACTGAAATTCTATTATCTGAACTGAAAATTTCCCTAACTGCAAAGAAACTTGAGCCTTCAGCAGGCTACAGTAAATGCTTTCACTACCACACTATACCCCTCAAACATCTGTAATATCAGTGAACCAAAGATCATGACATCATAAATGTTCTATGGTGACGCCTAATTACGTTTAGTTTCTTTAAATTCATTATTTCAAATAAAAAAGGCATTTTGTACATTAGATACCTAAATTTAACTAATGAGTTTGGTCACACACCAGTAAAGGCATACTGTGATCAAACAAACATTTGCTGTTATCTAATATTGTTTCTGACCTAAGCATATGACCTTCTGTATTCATTTTCATGTACAAAACATGGAGTACTTAAGATATTTGAACTAATCAACAAACCTGTTATCCATCTGTTTGGGAACAGATGTATAAACTACTCGGCGTCTCCATGGTATTGACCTATGTCTATGGAATCATAATAATGGAATTAGTTTATGGTGTTGTGTCTTGGAGTCTGCCTTGGCAGAGATAAAGTCTATAAAAATCTCCAGTAGAATAGAACATGATGTTGGTGGCTGACTTTTTGAAATTTCGGGTTTTTTACCCTTTGTACAGGGACTAACTTTCTCCATTTAGAAATCGACTGGTTAAAGTCCAAAATGCCAGGAATTGTGATTACAACTTCAGAGTATCGTAAATACTCCATGTTTTATAATTGCAAGCAAAACATGTCAATCGCTTACTCTGGGAGAAAGTTTATTTCATGTTCTAGTATTCTTTAGACTTTCATAGCAGGGAATCAGAAATTTGCCTTTTGTGCTTTACTTTTTCACACTGATAATAGTTTTGGGGACACAGCTGATGAAAGAACTTATTGGTGACTTTATAGCTGTTGACCAACATGGTACAAAATACAGTTCAACCCCGTTAGTTAGGGACTAGACAAATACTGGTATTTTGCTCAAACTGGAATTCCACATTACTGGCTAAATTTTAGTGGATGCAAAAGGTTCTCACAGAACCTTGCTTTTATACCTGTTGAAGAGGGAATTCTCATAAAAGGAGTTCCACTAAAGTTGTTCAACTGAGGTTAAAACATACTGAAGAGATAGGGTTCATAACATTGATACTGTTTTATAAGTTACATTTGTATCTGTGTGATGCAGACATGGAGTCGTCTGGTTGAGAGCCGCAGTACTGGTCGAATCTTTCCTGTGGGGGAAGATGATGGCAGTATGGAAAACAGACGTGCATTTGGCAAGTCTCAGGCACTGGCAAAGTCCTGTACAGAAATCAGGTCAAAGAACAGAGCTGGCCAGGATATCCATGTCACAGGTAAGAATGTCTTTTCTCAATACTGAAGCCTAAACACCGATGGCTTATGCTGATACTACAGTTTCCATACACCAAATGTTAAAGGTCGATCTTTTTTATTTATATAAATAAAGCCTTTAATTTAGTTCAAACTAAAGACCTGTATATCAGCCGACCTGCCTTTTATTTTTTTTATTTTGATTTATTTTGAATATATATACCCCGGTATATTTCATGGTAGAGAGTCCAATCTGGTAGAATTTCAAATTCCACTTTTAGAAAGTCCAAACTAGGAGATTTTGGTATTGCTAAGTTTTAGATTTTGGACCCCAGGGCAAAACTCCAATATTTTAATATATAATTGTCCCTCTTGATGGAACTGCTTTCATCTATTTCCAGGAGGGGAATTCTGAAATTTAGCCAAACAAACTTTATCGGTTTGGGTTTACTTCAAGGGTTTATGTAGTTAGTTATCAGATTTACAGTTTTCCGTGTGATGTAGTTTTTTTGTGCAAATGTAATGTTGTTACAACTTAGTCATCTGCACTTACACCATGTTGATTGTAACTTGTATGAGAGCATTGTGATTTCACATTGAGCTTTTACACAATGTACACATTCAAAGTATTTCTCTCAGAGGAAAATAAGTTTGCACAGAATATGGAACAAAATATCGGAGAAATTACTTTATGGTTTATTTTAATTAAAAATAAAGGAGAATTAACTGTCATAGCATTGATCTGTCTTTTACTATAAATTGAGGTGTATGTGAGAACTGACCACAAGAATGTGTATATTGCTTTGAGAGTGAGTAATGAAGTAAACCACTTAGCTACAATTAGTAACAGGAGATTACACTGCGATAAATAACTGGAATGATAGATATAATGATAAATGGTTAAATTTTAAAGACTTCTGTGAAAGGCCTATTTATTAGTTTATTGAATTTAAGGATGTTTGAAGGGTTTAGTTTGAAGTGATGAGAATTTATTTCCTGAGAGATTATAGCTATCTATTTATGGATTTCACCAAACGTTTCTTTTCTCATAATGTTCTGCAACAAGGGGAAACTGCATTGACGCCAGCAAGAAAAGTAAATAGGAGATACTGAAAGATTAAGTTTTTTATGCTGTACTAATCTGTTGGCTGCAACAAACCACCAAGTAGTCAAAAACAGCAGTACTCAATTGGTGTGATAAGACCATGACCACAAGAATGGCTCTGCTTTGAGAAATCTCCACTCAAATGTGTGTGCTCACCTTATCTTCAACCCATAATATTCCGTATTCATAAAATTTCCATCCCATGACTTGTATGCAGTATTTTTGATAAATCTTTTGTTATTCAATTTACTAAAGCATATTCCATACATACATTTTTCATATCTATCTATATCTATGAATATATCATTCACATTCTTGTGGTATAAATTTAGGAGTCTTTCATAAGGTTCTGAAAGCCTGAGGTTTATGAAAAAGAATTTTCTTGTTCCAGTGAACTGCACCATGCTTTCTTTCCAGCTTCACACTTTCTTGCTCTGTTGATTGTGGATCAGATCAAATGATACACTTAAAAGATCCAAGGGAAATAAACTATGGAAAAGAACACAGACTAATCATAAGATCCAATTATTCAGAAGTGGTTAACTTTTGAGATGGAGATTTTCTTGTTATTTTTCAAGCTACACATATTGAAAGCTACATTTTTTTCACTATTTTAAGTAACATTAAGTATTCTTGAGCCAAATAATGTAGATGGAGAAGAGCTGAAAGTTAAAGGTTGTGACCAAGTAATTAGCAGTCTTATTGAGAAAGAATTGTGGTGCGTCTTTCATTGGGGAATGATTGACGTAGTAGAGTGTGCATGCATTTTGATGTTTCTGAAGGTTGCTAGAAAAAGAGCCAGGAAATAGTTTCCAAAGTGTTGTGGCAATCATAATACTAAAAATTATACATGAGCAGGAATATGTATTGTGTAAACCATTTTCTTCTCAGTAGCTTAGCCATACATGATAGCTAAAAAAACAACCATTTTTTTCTAGCCATGTGTTGAATGTATTTTGGTCAACGTAAAAATAGAAGATATTATCTTAAGGTCTGGCATTTACAAAGTAAAAATTATTCTTGAATTATTATGAACTTACCCACCATGCATAAGGTTGGCCATGATATGAAATCTGTGTCATTTTCTGCAGGTCAAGGTCACAACTTTTTACAAATTATCTAGGAATGGTCAGTTGTATGTGTTCAAAGGATACTAAATCTGAAATCCCACAAATCCAATGATGGTCATGTCCATTTGCCCTTGAAGGAAATATTGGAAACCAGTTACATGTATATGATTTCCTTGAATCTGACTCACAAATTCAGGGCAACTACGAAAGATAGAGGTATAGTCAACTGAAAATATTCAATAAAACTTTGAGAGACATTTTATAATAGAAATAAAGTATTTATGCGTTAATTTTGTCATTGATTCAACCACAAAATGGTGTCATAGTTTTTCAGGGCTCTTTTATGGTTGAAGTTTGTACATACATGGTTCATTTCTCTGATGAAATGTGGATAACCCAAAAGGATGGGTAAACCATTTTGGGCTTGATGTTGGAACATTAATATTACCTTAAAAGGTAATGGTAGTTAAAGTGATGCCTGAAGATTAATATGGGTTTATTTATCAACTTCCTACAATTTTCCTTCCAAGATTTTGCAGCCCTTTCATCTGGAGTCATTGTAATGATAGATCTGTTCATCTGAAGCTGTGTGAAAGTGCTAGAATGGCCAGGATTTCCATTCAGTTTTTAATGGAGTAAACCTATCCTGGGACCTTTCATTGATGATTATAAGAAAGGTTTGAACTTTTCACATTTCTTGCTACATGTACTATGCATATGTATGAACATTCAGTGATTCCTCAGATAAATTCCTAAAGAGAAAACAAACACATGGAAGATAATATTTAATGTACTACATGGTGGCTAAATCAAAGTTTTTCGATATTGTTGAAATTTTTTTGTGATGTTATTGAGTAGGTTTCAGGATAAGTTCTGTTATTATATGATTTTTAAAAACAGTTGAACATGAGAGTAAGCTTTTCTCTCACATAGGATAAGAATTAGTATTTTTTGAAAAGGACACTGGGTTGAAAAGAGTGTTCTTGAAGTGTTTGTTTAAAAAGAAAAACATGATGTTTGCACTAGAATGAAAACAATAAAGACAAAAATATGCACATGTTTGTGAAAAAATTAATATGTCAAAACTTAAGTTCAAATTAATATAAAACTGTGAGAAAATATATTTTAAAGTTTACACTGAATTTGAAAAGTTAACTTAAAGTGTCTATATATTTTGAAGTCTGTCTATTGTTAAAGTAGTTCCCCCAATTGTATCCCCGACGCGAAGCGGGGATACTATGGATTCATCATCGTTGTCGTCCGCGTCCGCAGAAATTTCTTGTTAGCGACCTACAGCCAAAATTTCTTTCCGGGTTTCTTTCATATTTGGCAGGTGGCTTGATATGGTAGAGGACTCGCCACCCTATCTTTTTGGTAGGCTTTATGTCTAAATTAGGCGTGTGGTAGACAAAAATATCTAAAATGTGGAATATTGCTTGTTAGCGACCTACAGTCCACATTTCTTTCCAGATTTCTTTCATATTTGGCAGGTGGCTTGGTATGCTAGAGGACTCGCCACCCTATCTTTTTGGTAGGCTTTATGTCTAAATTAGGCCTGTGGTAGACAAAAATGTCTAAAATGCATTAAAAGTCATGAAATCATGCACTAAATCACTTATAACTTGAAAAGTGTTGCATTTAGAGCATTTTGTTAAAATATGTTATTCAGCTACTTTTTTCATAGCTACAACATGGTGAGTAACTTGGGTGTCTGTCTCAATAGCTAAGTGAGTAATAGCTACTTTTGGGCTTTTCAGTAACTTCCATCATGAGTAAAATCACTTGTAACTTGAAAACTATTGCATTTACACAATTTTGTATAAATATGTTATTCAGCTACTTTTGGGTCAGCTATAACATAGTAAAATTTCAGACCTGTAGCTCATGGCATAGCTGAGTAATAGCTACTTTTAGGTTATCACTGTTGAGTAAATTACTTATAACTTCAAAAGTATTACATTTAGAGTATTTTGTTTTAATATGTTATTCACCTATTTCGGAGTCAGCTATAACATAGTGAAGTTCCAGACCTGTGGCTCATTGCATAGCTGAGTAATAGCTACTTTGAAGTTCACACTGTTGAGTAAATCAGTTGTAATTGGAAAACTATTGCATTTACAGAAATTTGTGTAAATATGTTATTCAGCTACTTTTGGGTCAGCTATAACATAGTGAAATTACAGACCTGTAGCTCATGGCACAACTGAGCAATAGCTATTTTCAGGTACTGACTGTTGAGTAAATGACTTGTAACTTGAAAAATATTGCATTTGGAGTATTTTGTTAAAATATGTTGTTCACCTACTTTTGGGTCAGCTATAACATCGTGAAATTACAGACTTATAGCTCATGGCATAGCTGAGCAATAGCTATTTTCAGGTTCTCACTATTTAGTAAATCAGTTGTAATTTGAAAACTATTGCATTTACAGTATTTTGCTTAAATATGTTGTTCACCTAATTTTGGGTCAGCTATAACATAGAAAAAATTCAGACATGTAGCTCATTGCATAGCTGAGTAATAGCTACTTTGAGGTTATCACTGTTGAGTAAATCAGTTATAACGTGAAAACTATTACATTTACAGTATTTTGTTTAAATATGTTATTCACATAATTTTTGGTCAGCTATAACAGAGTGAAATTGCAGACCTCTATGTCATGGCATAGCTTACCAATATCTACTTTCAGGTTCTCACTGTTGAGTAAATCATTGTATCCACTGGATAGCCGCAGTGTGTAGAGAGATTTCACCATTACCGCTCTATAGGGCTGCAAGCGAGCCCGAAAATGCGCCTCGATTCCTCGTTTTATAAGAATCGACTCGGATTCGGTTACTCGCTTGATTATCGCCCACGAAATAAACTGCTTCATATTTTGACATACCACGCCTTATTAAATGGTTACAAACCACACAACAGGAAAGAATTTTGATAATTTATTGAATTTTGGGGAAAAGACGCATTTATAATGCAAAATATTAGAAACTGTAACCATCCTTATATTGCGAGATTTGAGGCGTCTTTGAAATACGTTAGAATAAAATGCCGTCTTATAAAACGTTGTTACACAAAGAATTTAAGTTTGCAAATAGTTAAAATATAAAATACTGAAACGGAAACGCCTTATAATAGTAAAATATATAAATATATTAATATATTTAAAGAAAAAAACTTGAATTTTGCAGTAGATTTTACTTCTATGTTTAGTTGTTTTCGAAGATCCGGTTCACTTTTCTTGCCTCGAGTATTAAAGTGAATCGTTTCGTTTCCGAGTAACCGAAGAATCGTTGCAGCCTTACCGCTCTAACAAAAAAAATATTATAGCTAGCCTTCTCAAGTTTGCAAGGTATATTAGAGGGTGCACGACAGTATTCTATTGGTAGGCTTTATGTTTAAATTAGGCCTGTGGCTAAATTACTTGCCTACTAAAAATGAGTAAGTCTGCATTTTCTCTAAAAGTATTCCAGATAGCAAATTTTTCTTAAATAACTCATTCACCTTCTTTTGGGAGAGCTTTCACATGCTGAAGTTCCAGACCTGTAGGTAATTACTCGCCTACTCAAAATGAGTAAATGCGAATTATCTCTAAAAGTATTGCAGATAGCCAATTTTTCTCAAATAACTCATTTACCTACTTTTGGGAGAGCTTTCACTTGGTGAAGTTTCAGACCCGTAGGTAATTAATCACCTACTCAAAATGAGTAAATGCAAATTATCCCTAAAAGTATTGCAGATAGCCAATTTTTGTCAAATAACTCCTTCACCTACCTTTGGGAGAGCTTTCACTTGGTGAAGTTTCAGACCCGTAGGTAATTACTCACCTACTGAAAATGAGTAAATGCAAATTATCTCTAAAAGTATTCCCGATAGCCAATTTTTGTCAAATAACTCCTTCACCTACTTTTGGGAGACCTTTCACTTTGGTGAAGTTTCAGACCTGTAGCTAATTTTTCACCTACTCAAAATGAGTAAATGCTAATTATCTCTAAAAGTATTGCAGATATCCAATTCTTATCAAATAACTCATTCATCTACTTTTGGGAGAGCTTTCACATGGTGAAGTTCCAGACCCGTAGGTAATTACTCACCTACTGAAAATGGGTTTTAAATTCGAATTATCTCTAAAAGTATTGTAGATAGCCAATTTTTCTCAAATAACTCATTCGCCTACTTTTGAGAGAGCTTTCACTTGGTGAAGTTTCAGACCCGTAGCTAATTATTCACCTACTCAAAATGAGTAAATGCGAATTATCTCTAGAAGTATTGCAGATAGCCAGTATTTCTCAAATAACTCATTAATATGAAAACAACTTATAGGAAGTCATGGGCTGCAAATCTTTTCATGTGGTCAGATTTGACCTTGGACCCCTCCTGCTTATTATTGGTCCTAGAGGTTTGCAATGTGAAAACGACTTATAGGAAATCATGGGATGCGAATCTTTTGATGTGGTCAGATTTCACCTTGGGCCCCTGCTATAGGGTCAAATAAGGGTAGCCAAACTTAAAAGTGCTTTCAGCTTGCTTATTAACGAAAAATGCTGTTTATCTTCTAAACTATGTTAGTTGGCCTTTGTCGGTGGATACATCCAGCATCTGGCCACAGATGCATCCTTAGTCTAGTTTAATTTCTTTCTGCACATTCCTCTAAATATTGTTTTATTTATTTTTTATATATCAAAATGCTGTATGTAAAATACAATAGTGTTTTAATATATATATTTTTTCTTCTCTTCAACAAGTATAACAATATATTTTATGATGGTTAGGTCAAAGTCAAAGTTGGGCTTTTACATCTTGTTCAACAGCTAGGATCATATTGAGACTGGTCCACAGTATTGCCACTTCTGGGGGTTGAACCCACAAAGAGGTGAGTGCCTGTGATTAGATGCCAAACTGGCTAACCACTAGGCCACTGAGGACCTTGAGTATAAGGTCAAACAACCGTCCTTCGTTTTATTTATAACCACAAAAGCTGAGCCAGTTAACAATTTTAGCATGGTTTCAATTTACATGATAGACTTCAAACCTAAACTTCAATGTCATGAAGACACTTTGATCACTTTTTAAAGTTTTCTGCTGATTATGAAAGATCATTCTACCGTTTGTAGATAATAATAATAGTAATGGAGAACTTGTCTTGTACTGAATTTGATCTGTATGAAGTATAATCATGGAAAATATACTTTCTGAGAAATCAAGTGATAAGTAAACTGGTGAAAATTTTCATGGTTGGTTGCTGAAGGTAATAAGTGTGTGGCTCTTATACATTTCTGTCAGTCTGTAAGGTTGTTTAGAGAAATGTCCAATCTTGCTGATCAGCAGAAATGATCATCCTTCCAATCATGTAACATAACTACATATTAATTTATATTTGACCTTTACACAGATATTTCAGAAAAAAATGATTGAGTACTTTTTACCTAGTTCACACCTTTCTGTACTGACCTGATGAGCTACATACGATGTGAAAGTATAGAATTTCTCCAGTCATTTGTGGCTCAATGGGTTTTGTATTTTAGTAGGATCTATAAGGTTTCATTAGTGTAAATATAATAAAGAACAATAAATTACATGTTGGTTGGTCAAAATGGCTATATGGCTATCTTGCACTACCAAGATATGAGGTCTCTTTTCAAAGTAATAAGGAGACGATCGTGAAGCAAAATTGAAATAGCCACCATTGCTATTACTCACTTAATTAGCTATTGACCTAGGTCTGAAAAAAACAGCATCAAATGAAAAGACATAAGCGATAAGGTCATAAAACATTGAAAAGGCCAAGGAGAAACAACCAGTGTGATGTACAGCCCTTTTCAAAAACGTGACACACACAGTCACTCCCGCACACACGCACGGAATGTGTTTTACAATCTCCTGCCCCGCAGGCCGGCGGGAGATAATAAGAGTTGTTACTGCCATGTGGAATGGTATGAATAGGTATTAAAGTGTAGTATACCGTTTATTAAACCAGTTATGAATGATAAATAATACAGTGATATTCTTAACACATCTGGTCATTTTCTCTATTTTATTTTAGCAAATAATAAATACTTTTGTCAAGTGAAATCCCCTTTATTGTATCAAGTGTGTGCATCCAGTTATGATATAGTTACAGGTGAAATTATTGCTTACTGCTATCATACAATATAAATAATTAAATAGAGCATTACTTAAATTAATAAACAGATATACTACTCTGTTATCTGAATTCCATCACCTTTAGAACTTATGTTACTCAGTTTCATGATTTTGTGGAAAAAAAAGAAGTAATAAAATCTTTAATTTACATTTTCATCATATAGAAGAAATATAGAAATTGCAGCATTTTGTAAAAGAAAGGTTAAAATTATTTCACATTTACAGCCACCAGTATTTTAATTCAGTCCCAATACACCTCTCTGATTGTAGGCATTTTGAATCTCATGAATAATCTTGAATAGTGAATCAGTGAAACAAATCTATCAGTATAACAGGTTTCATTTGCAAAAGATTCTTGACCCTGAGTTACTGGCTGTAAGTTAGCAACTCAGTAGAATGTTTCAACACTAAGATGAGCTGCTTCCTTGCATATTAAATCTACCTTTCATGATATGATCAAGACATGTATTGTAATTAACCCTAAATCAATTAAATAAAGTCCATGTTTTGTCAAAGAAATACTTAGTATTTTCCATATAAACTAATACCCCATGGTGTTGATTTACTTTTCAGATACCTTTAGATTAAAGTTGTTATTGTCTGTACAACATAACTGAAATTCTGGTAAGATCTGTTTTTAAAGGCAGTACTGAAGTTCTAGGAGTCTAAATAAGTTGTCTTCTTCTGTTGGATGCAGTTTTAGTAGAGTACAGATCTTGTTTGTAGCAGTTAACAGAAAAAAATCCAGACTGCAGGCAGTAGCTTTCAACAGTGAGTTGAGTAGTTCCCTGATTAAGGCTGAGTCATCCAGCAACATGTCCGACTCTTTCTGGACTTTTTTTTTTACTTTTTCCTTTGTTTTTTATTTAGATAACAAAAAAGCGCAAGAAGTTTATTCTTAAGGGCCACCTTTCTGGTTACCTGTGTAAGTTAAAGTGCAAATATATAACATAAAATAAATACAGTTTTCTTAGATAAAGACTGGTTAATTACTGACTATTTTTTTGCCGTATAAAAAATCAGTAATTAATAGCTATGCCAGTTTAACTCCAAAGAAAAATGGGAACTGAAAATCTGTGTATGTGGTAGATCATCTAGATATTCCTACTAAAATATTTCTTATTGAAGTAAATAGAGAAATCAAAGTTGCATTAATAATTTCTTAGAAATTATTTAGTATTTATTATTTAGAATTGTAATTGCAGTTTTAAAAACTAGAAAAATGTGTGTTCCAGATTCATGTCCTAAGCTTTAAACATGATGACACTATTTGCGCAATATTGCATTAATTTGAAGTGGTCATATTTTGCTTGGCAGAAGTGAGCTAGTATCAGGATGCATTAGAATATATTGATTATATTGATTTCAAATCATATTGAAGATTAATTCAAACTGAAATCCACGTAAACATACAATATATTCAAACTTTCCATCAAAGTTTCTAAAGATCTATTAGCTAATGTCATTTGATGAGCCAATTATTGGGTTAGTGAGTTCATCTATAGTGAAAGCTATATTGTAAACTTCCATGTCATGCATTATTGGAAGCGATTACTTCATAAAACTGTATTTCTTATATAAAAGGTGCTGACATTTTAAGACATGGTTTCTGTATCTGTTATACACATAAATCTGTAGATTCAATGAAGTGAGAAAATTTTGCACTTATGTGTAAACAAAGAGAGTTCAGTAACAATTAACTCTGCTGTACATATAACAGGATTGCCACCCATATTAAATGTATGCACACGTCCATTTTTTTTTGGTTTATCTTTTGACAACATTGTAAGCCACCAATATTTTTTCCTGTTTTTACAAAGAGACATTCCTAGGTTCATTCATGTTGTTATTTAATATGTTAAGAAATGTTATAGTATGTCATTTTCACCCCACAGCCTTTAAGGGCTGTGTGGGTATTGTTTTTACCCATGGCATCCAGATGGGTGGGTGAGTGGAGGGAAAAAGCTTGTCCGGGCTGTATCTCAGAAACCATGTGGTGTAGGATGTTGATGTTGGGTAGGGACATTGGTTGGGTGGTGTTGGTATTCAAATTCATGGGGTGTGACCTTAATTTGACTTTTTACCTTGCCGTAGTGATCTTTGATTTTGAAAATCTTCTCTAGACTATATCTCAGAACTGTAAGGTGTAGGAAGTTGATACTTGGTAGGAACATTGACTGGTGTTTGTAGGTGTGCAACAATGATACAACCTTGATTTTACCTTTGACCTTGCTGTAGTGACTTTGACTTTTAAAATCTTGGCTGGACTATATCTCGGAAGCTGTAAGGTATAATAAGTTGATACTTGGTAGATGAGTTAGGCAGTGTAACTGTGGAACATCATGATGTGGCCTTCACCATTGACCTTGATATTGTGACCTTGATCTTTAAAATCTTGTCTTGGCTATATCTCGTAAATTGCAAGAGTAGGAAGTTGATTCTTGGATAGGTCATTTGTTGGGGAGTATTTGAGACAGATTTCTTTTATGACAAAGACGTGTGGATTGCTGTAAGTGATTATTATATTTACTTTTACTTAATTGTGCTAGTTCCATGGACAGCTATACTTCAGTTAATGAATTTTACAGCTTCATAATTTTAAATTTGCTGATTAATGCTGTCATCCTGCTATTGAATTGTCATTATTTTAATACTTTATCTTTACATTTATTTTCCCCACTTAAAAACTATTGGGACCTTCACAAATTTGACACCGTGTCTAGTTTCCTGATCTTTGTACATTTCACCTCTTCTGTATCTCATGGTGTCGAAAACTATTTCCCTGCGCTTTGGGATACAGGTTTCTCTGATACTATTTTTTGTGACTTTAAATTTTATGTTCTATTTCTGCATCAGTACATGGATAAGAATAACATTTTTAGGCTTAAGGTTAGCTTTAGATATATTTTAGAGGAATTATATATCATGCATGGTAATTAGATTTCAGGCTTTGTTGATTTGAAACCTGGTTAAGCACACTTAGACAGCTGTTGATAAAAAAAATTGAAAGTGATATAAATCTTCTTTCAAATAAATATCAAATCAGGCTTTTATTATGGTGGAACTTAAAGCCTCTTAAATCCTATCTAAAGGGACAGTATTAGTTGGAGACATTTTAAAAATAATATAGATATGGCTCCTGCTCCCCATTCAGTAGTAGTCCCACTAGACATATTAATAACTAAAATAATCGCTTAAAAATTTAAACAAAATTCTATTTAAAGAGAAATTTGAACTCCAGTTTATAGGTAAAAAAGTTCTTATCAGCAAGTGTGAAATAACATATTGGTGAAGTTTTTATGTCTGCAAGTGGTATACTTCAACAGTCTGCTAAACTGGTTACTGGTGAATGAGATATATAACCTTTCCTGGATATATTGTACCCATTAGTTTGAAAACAAAACAGGATAAAATTTTGTGGGAATAAGTGCCCAATGAAATTCATTAGCTATGTATTTTGGTATTTCTCAAAATGCTTAAACAGCATTTTCTTTCTTAGTTTTACTGTATTTTCATAGATAGTTTCAGTGTTTATTGAGAGCCGTTAGAACAACAGCTCAAGCCACCTAAAGAAAGTGATTACTTAACCCAAGGTTATTTATTCTACCTGCTGAGGCATAGAGGGGAAACTATTTTTGAAACACAAAAATCCAATAGTTAAGATGACATAAAGACCCACTAAAGTGAAAAAGTGTGTGTATGTCTGGCAAAACAAGGCTATTATGTGTCCAACCAAATCAAGGGAGAATCAAATGATTGTCACAACACAAGGGGACTTTTTAACTAGAAACTTAAGATATATAATGGTATGTTTCACTTGTTGGGAGAGATCTTCTTAACAAAGAGCTTAAATGACATGATCAGGAAACAAAATGCAAAATAAAAAGTAATGAGGACAGAAAAATTTTTAACAAGGTTATGTCTGATGAAAAGTGATATTTTTTTTTCTTTCTTTGAATGATTGAAGAAACTTGGATTGCTATTAAATGAAGAAGATTTATTTCAAAGACTTTGAAAGCATTGTTTGTATGTATATGCGTGTTTTGGGAAAGTAACTGGCTGCATGCACCTGCAGCATTTCTGCTGAATTTGGAAGATGCAAAACTGATTGTGTAAATCTATATAGCATTAAAGAAATGTAGTAGATTCTGTGTACAGTACAGCCATTAATTTGTCGCTTGGATGAAATGTTGCTGTAAAACTATATTCCAATGAATGCATATTTGGAACAAAGGATGTGTTGGGAGAAAAGTGCATCCAGATGCTTCCTTTTGAATATTTCGCTCTTCATTCCCTTCTCAAAGACTAATGAGTAAATGAGTACAGATTCTGTTGAATAATAGTGGATGTGATAAGCTTTATAAATTATATAGCTCTCTTTAATGTCACGATGGCTGTGGTTCTAGTTAGCGGTGAACATGGCCAGTAATGAAGACTGATGCTTGGTATAAATGTGGTGGACACATGTAGAAACAATAGAGTGAAAACTGAGTACCACCCGAGGGGGGCTGGACACTTACAGAGGAGTAAGATCACCCCTCACCATCTGGGCAGTATAATAAGAGAGGAGAAGAAGACTTCAAAAAAGTCTAGCATTGTTGGAACAAGCTAGCCTAGGGGTACGGCTCACTGACAAGCATGATCAAACTTTATGAAAGAAGTTTTGATAGTTAATTGGGGAGTGAATTCTTTTTAATGGTAATAGTTGATTGTTGCTGATGATGAGGATAGGAACAAGAATAACTGAAGGTTGGTGGAATACAAGGATATGGGTCCATATTAACTGTAGGAAATAGTCTTAGTTTTGGATTTTTTCTTAAATGAGCCATTTCAGATTATGTAAAAAAATTACAAAATCAGAAATATTGAGAGGAACTTTGAGAGCCAGAAGTTATGAACCCTAGAGTTATACTTAAGTTTATATTATTCTCAATATTTATAGATTGATATATAATATATATGACTCTCTTTATATATATAAAAGTAGATGGCAATTTTTTATAGTTTATCAGAGTAAGGCTCTGTATAAGCAGTACCCATGTAAATCATATTTTAGTACACATATATAACTAGTTTTGAGGTCTCAAGATGAGAAAATGCTGTAACTTTTTGGGTACGAGTGGAAAGTCGGCCACAACTTGAACTAACTCCTGCAGATTTTCGAGGTTTAGAGAGTCCACTGTACACAGTTGAGCCAAATTCAGGCCAAACTGTCTGCTGTGGTGGTTGACTGCATGTTTGGGTGTCTGCCATTGCAAGGGAAAGTGTGGGAGGGGGAAGCAGGAAGCAGAGGGTAATTTTTTTTTCGGAGGGGGAGGGGAAGATGTGAAAATTATCAGTAGAGGCTCCCAACAGGAAACCCATGCTAGTCCTTCCAGGAAGGCCACTATTTTACCCAACTGGCCTTCTTTATTACAATGACACAATTATTTTCACAGATTTTTAGGGGTTTGGCGTGTGCCAAAAAGCTTTGATTGCAGCCTGTTTTGCCAGCTATGGAATTCGTATAGTAGAGATGTATAGACTCTTGTAGTGTGTTTTTGAATAAAGAGAGTGAAAGGATTATCTTGTTGCCTGAAAGGTTTGTGGAATAATAGAACTACTTCTTACAACAACTGCACTAACTACTGCTATGTTTTGAAACAGTAATGGTAAATCTGAGTAAATGACTATTGTGTTTTCGTGATGGGAGGCGGTGTTGTGAAGTTATGTGTTTATATGTGTTACCAAGGTAGAGAAAAAGAAGAGAGATACAAAGACCTCAGGTAGCAAAAGCGTTCTCAGCTACATTAAGAATATATATACATGTATATATATATCATGGTTAATATTTTGACAGATGTTTAGCTACATATGTGTTAGAGAGTTATGCATATAAAAATAGTTTTTAAGATGAGAAGCAGTTACCATTGCTTATGAGAAGTTCAGAGAGGACATCATTTTCATGAAGAATTTTACTTTTTAATTTTTTATTACACACATTTATTGTTCATGACTGAAAATTACACAGCTGTGTTTGATAATGAAAGACAATTTCATAGGATTACATTTTCAAAGGTCTTTGTGCATTGGTCGTTGTTAGTGTTATCAATGTAACGTGTTGAATTGTGGTTCACCAGTGTTTTTACCTTGAACTGTCAATAAGTGTGTGTAATTTTGGGTATATGAATTAACAGTACATAATAATGACATGAGGCAAAGGAGTGGACAATTATTGTGGCATTTCAACTGTTTGCTATGACAAACCACAATTGATAGGATGAGAGGAAAAACTTTGGATTAATGTTACAACTAAAGAAACAGGATTTGCCCTCATTGGACTATGCGGGTATGAATATGTAAATTTTAATGGGTCTAAACTGTATATTTGTTTATTTGATTAAGTAATATTTTTTTTCTGAGAATATTTCAAGTCATACAACCTATTAACAGGATATGATAGAAAAGAAGTTCATCAAATGATATAACGTCAGTTTCGGTGTTGTATGTTGTCACTTTAAAGTTTATTATTGATATATGTTTTCTGTGCCTTTTGTTCTGCTCAAGGATTTAGAAACTACTGAAGGCGAGTAAAACACAATGTTTTTTTTTATTCATGACACAATCAGTCTTTTTGCATTCAGCCGTCAGTGTTGAAACAAATAAAAGACCATTCATCAGGTATTAATGTTCAATATTCATAACTCTAGACTGTAAAGATATTGTTTGTGATATCAATTAATTATACACGTGAATTAAAAGAATGAAGTGAAAACTTCAGCATAATTCAGCAATATATATGAAATGCTCAAAGCCGTATGCTATGGAATCACAAGAGAGGATGTGCAGAGAGTTGAGTTTAATGAGTGAATAACCATGGATAGAGATGCAAAAGAAAAGACAAGACCTCAAAGTCCAAGTGGACAGAACCCTTCTCTAAGCTGGAAAGAGTTTTTTGGTAAGACCCCAATTTTTTCTACATAAATACTGTGTATCCATTATTAGATTCCCATTGTTCTTTTAATATTCTCATTTATTAGTGATTTTGTTCTTGGCCGTTTTATAACCTCAGTCGTTTCGAAATGGCCAAATTATTCATTTTAATACTTTTGAAGTAATTAACTCAAAATGTTTCAATATATTGATTAGTTTGTGATTGCTCTACGGCCAGACAATAACATAGGTTAAATGCAGTTAATGTTTATACCCCAAAAGCAATTCACATGAAAGTAATGGCTTCCCTCTTACCTTGTGTTTTCTTCAAAGTAGTTATTCCTTTGATGGCAATTTATTAATACTCTTTAAGTAATGACTTGATTGGATTTCCCCTGTTATTATGGAATCAAAGAAAAGACCTTTAATTATAACAAAGAAATTGGGTAGGATTAAGACTGTTTTTAATATTTCTTCATATGCTGAGCTTTCAAAAGCTGGACATCAAAATTGCATTTTAAAGATTATATGTTAATGCAGATACCAATTCATAACAACACTGACTGGTTAAAGTCCGTGAGATGGTTTTGAAACAGCCAAGCCGTATCCAAACCATCAGGTTTATTTGGCCGTTTCGAAATAGCCAATAGTTTCAAAATGGCAAGTAACAATTTCATTGATGTTTTATGGCCAACCTTAAGATTACTTTTTCAGAGTATTCACAGAAAAATGTTGTTTGAATTGCAACTCTATTATCCAAACAAATTATTATTGCTCAATTACATTTTTGGATATTGGAGGGTTCACAGAGTGCAGTTAAAGTCAAATCACAAGGCCACAAAAAATATCTTTTACTTATCCCACATTTCCTCCATTGAGTCAAATCACAAGTGCCAAAAGAATATTCTGATTAACCAACATTTCCAGATAATGGGGCAAACTTTTTTTATATTTACGTACATTTAACAGGAATTTGAGTAAGTGAAGTTCTGAGATTCAACCATAATCAAATTGTAAGAATATTTTTTGACATTATTTTGGGTCTGAAGGGAAACATCTATCCAAGAAAACAAATATGTTGTTACTTTTGTATTTAAATCACAATATCTACAGGAAAGGTACATGTATTTGTTGCTGATTTCTACCTATACATTGATAAAATAAAGCACGTTTTCATGTTGGCATCTCGCAACTGGTTACTTTTGTATTTAAATTTAGACTGAGTCTACTGTTAAAGAGGTTTGATTTTCTCTGCTTTCTTGCAGTTCCAGTTTAAAGTCCAAAATATTAAATATATTGTTTGGAGATTTATTAAATAAACACTATTTATATAAATATATAAGATAGCTTTTACATTTTACTTCATTTCAGCATATTTTGTAAGTTGAGGTTTTACTCAAGGTACTGGTGTAAGTCTCTTTAGTTTTTCATTTATGTGTAAGGAAAATATAAACACTGTAGTGGTGAATGACAGGGGCGTAAGTCAACTTATTTTTCTGAATGAAATGTGAAAAATGTGTGAGAGAGTGTGCTTTTTATGCAGCTTTGTAGAAGTTACAGCTGTAAAGACGGGGACATGAATTTATAAATGACACGTCAATTACTGTATGTGAGGGTTGCAAGTGTGTTCAGCTATTCAGTGTCCACTTAGTGGCCACCATACATTAATTGATGAGACACTATCATGCCGACTGATCATGCTGGTATGCTATAAATACATTTTATTAAATGTATAAATACCAAATGATAAGCTCAATTTGGAAATTCTTGTTAATGTCTGAATACATTAAGATTATTTTCTGTCGCCAGTGCTTTTTCCTTATTAACGGTTAGCCTTGCTTAAGGCTCAAGTTTGTACCATATCTTTTGTAAAACATGCATGCATGTATTTAGTAGTCATAAAGCATGTGTACCTGTCAGAAAATATAAGCTCATCGTACAGTATGCTTATGCCTTAGCAATATGCTGATGTAAAGCCAGAATATGTAAGAGTACATTGTATAAACTGAAAGTTTATTATCTGAACTGAAAGTTTTTCCTTATAACAAAGAAACTGAGCCATTTAAAAGGCTATTCCGTAATATGTCCTGTAATTCAGATGTAGTAATAACATAAACAACACTGGATTGAGAGAGAATTTAGTCCAATTTTTCAGGTGAGTGTCATTTTGGTATCTGTAATGTCTAATCAGTATAATGGTGATAATATATATGATGTGAGCGATATCAAGAAAAAAATTTAAAATGTTTGGCAAAGAAAATATGTTATGGTAGAGCTCTCGAGCAGAATAAAAATAAGAATAGTGAATAGACATTAAAGCGTTGGTTGTGTATCTGATAACTGGAATATCGATTAAATATTCATCAAAACATGCAAATGATTGTAGAGATAAACTTCAGTGGATTATTTTACCGTTTCCTGATAAAGACTTTTTCTGTTCAATAAACAAGACTCCCTCTTTTATTTTAAATTATGCTTGTATCGAGGGTATTGCGCTTTTACAATGTGTTTTAACTTTCACACAAGATTGTCATGATAGTGAGAAAGAGATGTAGCAAGCCAGACCAGATTTTAAAAAAAAAATCTAACGAATTATGCCAAATTAGGGCGCTGATTTGTAGTATAAATTATATTATCGCACATTAAAAATCCTTCTAAAATGTTTATTGTTTTGACTTTTTGTTGTTAAAATACATTTGTGGATTGTGCTTTTAATCAATAGAAATCTGTTATACACAAAATAAGCACAAATAAGGATTTTGTGTCAAGGTTGTGTCAAGTTATGGTGGGGAGCAGTATCGTCTATCATATCATGGACATTACAGGCTTCATATGAGAAGATTTTGCTGAACAGGTTCCTAGAGTCAGTGGTGAATATTGTCTCGAGTTGAATAATTACTTGGAGGTTTCAGGCACTCTTACACAGTTGGGAAATAATTCATTTTCTTCGTAGTGACCAGTGGCGTCAAGATCCAAATATCTTGGGGTGTCTTTAAGACAGTAAATCATGTCTGAAATGTCCTCCCATATTGTTTCAATATTCTGGGCTCAATACCCAGTTGAAACTACTGTGAAACAATCTTAAAGTGAATGTCAAAGAGGTAGTTGTATTTCTGCATTTATAAATCATGGCTTTTTATAAATAATATCTAACTCAAGAATATTTCTTTCTCGAAACAGGGTATTTTAACAAGTCAGCCAAAACTATGTGTTGTATTTAGACTTAGTTATATAATTCTTTTTAACAATGTCAAAAGTCAAGTAAATGTGAGTTTATGGTGAAGATTTGGAGGCTTTTGGACCCCCTGTATCATGCTGGCATGTCTCCTGAAGATTATAACAGCTGTCATCTTGTTTCCTAATATAGCACCATGATAAATCCCATGTGATGATGACAGGAATTTAATATGAAATACATCAAATAACTCAGAATTGTGTGGCTATATTTTGGCTGACGTAAATTTTCATTACCAAAAATGGGCAAAGCTTACAGACTACAAACTTGCTTTTGTCAAGTGAATCTTGAGTTGCAGAAAGAATGTGAATACATGTATCATCATATTATGTGATCTTTGCCACTGCTTGTAACCAGAAAGATTTAGCTAAAACTATAGATATACATCTTAATATAATAGTTTACTAGCCTACAGGTTTGATTAACATTTCCCACAATTCAAAGTGACATAATAGGTTACTTCAGTAGAGAATTTTATGGAGAATTTCACATTTCTCTCTGTCACAGCTCTCTTTATATAATTTTTATGCCAAAAAAAATGTTTTAGCTTATAATTGCAAATATAGTGTGACCAGACATCTCAATGAGAGACTGATCAACTGTAAGGAAATAAAGGATTTAGAATGTCTTTATTCTTTTTCTGAATAAAATTAGGTGAATGAGTAGAAATCTTCACCAAATGCATTTAGACGGGGCTTGAGTGCATTGTTAATGTTGTAATTTTCGTAATTGTGATGGCACCCATTGACAGTGACTGATACTGTAGCAGTTGCATTTAAAGCATGTATCAGACAAGAGATTAATACTATTGGCCTTGCAGAAGTGTCGATTCATTTATGCATATTCATTGTCAGTGGCAAAGACAGAGTGGGTTTTTTTTTTACTTTTGGTCAAGCTAGACTCATGTTTGCATTCTTTTTTTTGGTGCATGTTGAAAATTCCCAGATTGAAAATTCCTAAAAATAAGACTATAACATATTATAATAATAATGAAATAATGCATATTAAAAAGAAAAATGATTTTTTTAAGTTAGAGTCTAGCAAGGCTGAGAGTGCACTTTTTAACCTTAAGGGTTGTGATTTATGGAACTTTCGATTATTAATAAGTACCACAAAATTGTGACTTGTCAGGCATAAGAAATTATTGAAATGCATCTATCTGTCATAATTTGTAATTTTTGGCTATATTTAGAAAATCTTTTGTTGTCTGGTGTTTAAAAATTGTAAATTTAATCATGAATCATGAAATAAAGGACAACAAGAATCATGAAAATTTATGAAATTACCAGTGTAAAAGTAAATGTTCCCCCCCGGGATAAGATTTTTTAGAAAATAGTCCCCCCACCATGAAAATTTCCACCCCCCACCTGTGATAATTATAAAAGATTATTAATATTTTCAAATTATCTTCATTTAAATAGCGTATAAAGGATATAAGGGAAGTCAGTAATTTCTACAATATAAAAGCAACATAAAAGATAAAAAAAATGTAGATTACAAAACATCTAACCTGTTTATGCTAACAGTATGTCACAGGTTACAGACATTGATCACACTTTAGATTCTGCCATAAGCAGGCTATGTGTGTTTTTTTTTTGTGTTTTTTTTTCAGTTTTTCATGATCTGTTGTTTGGTTGCCTACATAAACAGTCCATTTCAATTAAAAATTCCTTTCTTCAAGAGTGGTTACTTTACACTCAATTGTTGGAAATGGACATATTTCACCCTTTTCTAGGCAATGATCAAGTACAGGCCTGCTTAACAAGTTTTATGATTTTGTTTTATTCAAAAAGTTATACAAGTGAAACTAATGGATCCACCAAAATGGAAGATATTATTTATGGAATGAAAACATACAATGATAAGGTCAAGGTATGGATAATGAGTTTCATGATTTTGTTTCATTCAAAGAATTTATACAACAAGTGAAACTAATGGATCCACCAAAATAGAAGGTACTATTATCATAAATCTTAAAAGATAGTAAATATGAAATGACAAACTGTAGGCCCATAAGTTTTAGATGATAGATATTCTAAAAACTAATAAAGCACAAAACTATCAATTGAAAATTAATATCCTTAAGTGGGGGGGAATATTTTCAGGCGGGGGGGTGGGGGGTGTATTATTTTCTAGAAAATCTTCCCCCCCCCCTGGAAATATTTTTTTTTTGGGGGGGGGGAGATTTACCATTACACCGGTAATAGAATCTAATGTGAAGATGGATGTTAGTGTTTCCTTGCAAAAGTTCATTTTTTGTTGATTTGTCATCAACAATACAGTTATTGAATATTTATCCCAATTAATTCATTTTCCTGTTTTTTCTTCGGTCAAGTGACCCACAGATTTCTTCCTCATCATTACACAGACATCATGATCAGTGTTTACTGATTGTAAATTGCGTATGGTGCAAAGGAATGCTCAGTCTAATGATATGTATGTCAAATTTAATGTTAATCATACTCTTTCATTGCATTATTTTTTAATATCTGTATATATTTTTAATTTCATTGATGTATATATGTATGTATATGACCTACATGTTCTACAGTGAAGGACCGATCAGACAGAATGTTTTGGCCCCTAGAAATGAAACAATGCACTTGATTGTTTGCATAGGTACACAGGTCTGTGTCTTACTTATGATATCAATGTCATCATCTTAACTCTGATATAAAGGAGACAAGTTATATCAGTACAATGTGAACTGTAATAAACAGGCGTTGAGCTCTTCTTTTTGTGCTGGATAAGAATGTGTGTACTTGTTTATGTAACTTGGATTCATATAACTATACCATTTCTGTGTACAACATGTTTCAAAAAAGTAAGCTATTACAGTTTGCTAAATTTATGGTGAATCAAAAATGATTGTGGAAAATTCATGTACCCAGAGTATATCTTGTTATTGCTTTATGACATAAGACTTTGATGAATAACCACAGACTTAATGATTTGTGGGATTAAATGATTTAGGATCGTCACAATATTGAAGCAAAAACTTGAAAGAAAATAATGCACTCTTAAATATCCAATGATCTGTATGAGGACAGCATATCACTCTTTCATAAAGTTGGATAAATCAAGATCTGTAGTCCAGTGGTTGTGTTGTGAAGGTAGGTTATAACTACTATACTGAGTGAGTAAACAAGTTGATGTTTTCATTTAGCATATTTTAAAGAAATATTTTCATTGTGAGACATTTTGAAGCAGGAAATGAACAAATATGAGTCTAAACTGAAGGCAAATTAACTTGTGGATAGTGTGGGTTCTGCTTCATTTCCTCTTGTGCTTTAACCTGAGTAAAAAAAAACAGAAAAATTAATGAACATAGGAAATGTGTACTGTGACAAAGGTCCATTGAGATGGAGGTGCAAGTGGACATGTGAACTAGACCTGACTGATTTATGGAGTCTATCTTAAATGGGTGTCAGTAGATTTGATATAGGCTAATATTGTTTTTATCCCCCGCCGGGCTTTAGCCCGGGAGGGAGATTATGAAATGATGCCTGTGTGTGCGTGCGTGCGTGTGTGCGTGCGTTAGTTAGTCACGCAGATTTCTCCAAAACTACAACAGCTACAGATTTTTTGTAAATTAATTGTCCCAATGAATTTTCACACCCTTGAAAATTTTTTTGGTTTTATGGACTTAGGCCCAAAGATAAGTGAGTAATAGCAATCTTAGCTACTTGGAGTAAAGGGCTCATAACTCAAAAACTATTGCAGTTACAACTTTTTCTTCAAATATGTTGTTCAGCTACTTTGTCCTTAGCTATAAGATGGTACATAGTTTGGGCTCCCATTGCATGTCATAAGTGAGTAATAGCTATTTTCTTATTTGTAGCAAAATAATGACTTAAGTAAATGTCAAATATCTTCAAAAGTATTAAAGTTAGGGAATTCTTTTCAAATATGTTGTTCATCTACTTTTTGATAAGCTATCACATAGTAAAATTTCCGATCTGTTGCACATTGGATAGCTGAGTAATAGCTACTTTGAAATTCTACAGTTGAGTAAATCTATTGTAACTCCAAAACTAGTGCAGTTAGAGTATTTTCCTAAAATATTTTGTTCAGCTACTTTGTCCTTAACTATAACATGGCATATAGTTTGGGGTTCTATTGCATGCCATAAGTGAGTAATAGCTATTTTCTTATTTGTAGCAAAATAATGACATCAGTAAATGTCAAATATCTTCAAAAGTATTAAAGTTAGGGAATTCTTTTCAAATATGTTATTCATCTACTTTTTGATAAGCTATCACATAGTAAAGTTTCAGACCTGTTGCACATTGGATAGCTGAGTAATAGCTACTTTGAAATTGTGACTGTTGAGTAAATCCATTGTAACACTTAAACTATTGCAGTTAGAGTATTTTCCTAAAATATGTTATTCAGCTACTTTGGCCTTAACTATAAGATGGCATATAGTTTGGGGTTCTATTGCATGCCATAAGTGAGTAATAGCTATTTTTTTATTTGTAGCAAAATAATGACATCAGTAAATGTCAAATATCTTCAAAAGTATTAAAGTTAGGGAATTCTTTTCAAATATGTTATTCATCTAGTTTTTGGTAAGCTATCACATAGTAAAGTTTTAGACCTGTTGCACATTGGATAGCTGAGTAATAGCTACTTTGAAATTGTGACTGTTGAGTAAATCCATTGTAACTCCCAAACTATTGCAGTTAGAGTATTTTCCTAAAATATTTTGTTCAGCTACTTTGTCCTTAACTATAAGATGGCATATAGTTTGGGGTTCTATTGCATGCCATAAGTGAGTAATAGCTATTTTCTTATTTGTAGCAAAATAATGACATCAGTAATTGTCAAATATCTTCAAAAGTATTAAAGTTAGGGAATTCTTTTCAAATATGTTATTCATCTACTTTTAGATAAGCTATCACATAGTAAAGTTTCAGACCTGTTGCACATTGGATAGCTGAGTAATAGCTACTTTGAAATTGTGACTGTTGAGTAAATCCATTGTAACTCCCAAACTATTGCAGTTAGAGTATTTTCCTAAAATATGTTGTTCAGCTACTTTGTCCTTAACTATAAGATGGCATATAGTTTGGGGTTCTATTGCATGCCATAAGTGAGTAATAGCTATTTTTTTATTTGTAGCAAAATAATGACATCAGTAAATGTCAAATATCTTCAAAAGTATTAAAGTTAGGGAATTCTTTTCAAATATGTTATTCATCTAGTTTTTGGTAAGCTATCACATAGTAAAGTTTCAGACCTGTTGCACATTGGATAGCTGAGTAATAGCTACTTTGAAATTGTGACTGTTGAGTAAATCCATTGTAACTCCCAAACTATTGCAGTTAGAGTATTTTCCTAAAATATTTTGTTCAGCTACTTTGTCCTTAACTATAACATGGCATATAGTTTGGGGTTCTATTGCATGCCATAAGTGAGTAATAGCTATTTTCTTATTTGTAGCAAAATAATGACATCAGTAAATGTCAAATATCTTCAAAAGTATTAAAGTTAGGGAATCTTTTCAAATATGTTATTCATCTACTTTTTGATAAGCTATCACATAGTAAAGTTTCAGATCTGTTGCACATTGGATAGCTGAGTAATAGCTACTTTGAAATTCTACAGTTGAGTAAATCCATTGTAACTCCGAAACTAGTGCAGTTAGAGTATTTTCCTAAAATATGTTGTTCAGCTACTTTGGCCTTAACTATAAGATGGCATATAGTTTGGGGTTCTATTGCATGCCATAAGTGAGTAATGACTATTTTTTTATTTGTAGCAAAATAATGACATCAGTAAATGTCAAATATCTTCAAAAATATTAAAGTTAGGGAATTCTTTTCAAATATGTTATTCATCTAGTTTTTGGTAAGCTATCACATAGTAAAGTTTCAGACCTGTTGCACATTGGATAGCTGAGTAATAGCTACTTTGAAATTGTGACTGTTGAGTAAATCCATTGTAACTCCCAAACTATTGCAGTTAGAGTATTTTCCTAAAATATGTTATTCAGCTACTTTGTCCTTAACTGTAAGATGGCATATAGTTTGGGGTTCTATTGCATGCCATAAGTGAGTAATAGCTATTTTCTTATTTGAAACAAAATAATGACATCAGTAAATGTCAAATATCTTCAAAAGTATTAAAGTTAGGGAATCTTTTCAAATATGTTATTCATCTACTTTTTGATAAGCTATCACATAGTAAAGTTTCAGATCTGTTGCACATTGGATAGCTGAGTAATAGCTACTTTGAAATTCTACAGTTGAGTAAATCCATTGTAACTCCGAAACTAGTGCAGTTAGAGTATTTTCCTAAAATATGTTGTTCAGCTACTTTGTCCTTAACTATAAGATGGCATATAGTTTGGGGTTCTATTGCATGCTATAAGTGAGTAATAGCTATTTTCTTATTAGTAGCAAAATAATGACATCAGTAAATGTCAAATATCTTCAAAAGTATTAAAGTTAGGGAATTCTTTTCAAATATGTTATTCATCTAGTTTTTGGTAAGCTATCACATAGTAAAGTTTCAGACCTGTTGCACATTGGATAGCTGAGTAATAGCTACTTTGAAATTGTGACTGTTGAGTAAATCCGTTGTAACTCCAAAATTATTGCAGTTAGAGTATTTTCCTAAAATATGTTATTCGCCTACTTTTTCCATAACTATAAGATGGCATACCGTTTGGGGTTCCATTGCATGTCATAAGTGAGCAATAGCTATTTTCTTATTTGTAGCAAAATTATGATGGAAATAAATGTCAAATACCTTCACGAGTACTAAAGTTAGGCAAATCTTTTCATTTGTTATTCATCTAGTTTTTCATAAGCTTACTTTCCTGTGTCCTTTATATTTTTGTTGCTTTTGCAGATGTAGGTCACAATATCTAAGTGAGTAGATAGCTGAGCCAGAGCTACTAAAATGAGTAAATTTTTCTCAAATAACTCATTCACCTACGTTTGGAAGAGCTTTCACACACGAAATTGAAAAATTGTGAATATCTCAGAAAAGCTATTTCTTCTCCTTTAATGCTCGGCGGGAGATACACACCGCGGCAGTGGTCTTGTTTTCAAAAATTTCTGTCTCACCAAAAATGATGGCGATTTTGAATTTTCTAAGTTTTTGCAAAACACAAAAATGCTTATATCTTGAAAACTGTGCTAGATGGAGCGAATTCAACAAAGTTTTTGACCTGCTGGATATCTCTGCAGAGTACCCATGCCAATTTTCAAAATATTTTTGTCTCGCCAAATATAGCGGCCATTTTGAATTTTTGAATTTTTTGCAAAAATTGCAAAACACAAAAAATGCTTATATCTTGAAAACCGTGCTAGATAGAGCAGACTGCGCTGACTTTGATTGCCACAACAGTATAAGGCTAGAAACGGAACATTTTCTTAATACTTTAGCACTCACCTTTATATCCTTTTCGGGAGGCTTTGTTTTTGCTATGCAAAAACATTATCTTTTTTTTTTGCGAGCGATCCTCTAGTTATATCTTTTTTTCAAACAATCCTGATCAGGTATCTGAATGTGTCCTGAGTATATTTCAATTAGACATTGCTGTCTTTGAAATTTAATAATTAAAAGATCTTTATGCATAATTTTAATCGTGACTGGTCATCTAAGAGAACCAAATCTAGGTGTTTTTATTCCGAGTAGTTATCCTATATTAAAATAACAGAATCATTCATATAATCCTAATGGGGACTATGAAGAGCACTATTAAGTAAAATTAAACTGCTGTAAATGATTATGAGCACCAAAAAAATCAAAGGAGGCCAATTTTCCACCACATCCCCCCCCCCCCCCCCCACACACACACACACACACAAATTTCAAGGAGGCCAATTTTCTAGGAGGCCATTTTTCCGTTCCCTGAGTTATGACACATACATGTTGTAATGTGTTCTTTAAAATCATATAATTTATCCAAGTTTATCAAACCAAATCAAATGTATAGCCAGGCTAGAATAGTTTTAGTTGTCACTGATCAAGAAGAAAAGAGAAAGTCACAAAATATAAAAAGCCTAACCAGTCAGTTCACATGTGTCATTGAGTCCTTTGAATGAATAAATAGGGTTAACTGGGGTCTTTTTAAATGTTTATTAGAATTTTGGGGGTTTGGTTTTCTCAGTATGGAATGAACTTATTTGTGTAGAATATTGGAATAGAATGAGGTATTTTAAATGAAGGCTTGTGTTAAGTACTTTCATTTGTGGCTGGAAAGGTTAATATGGGTTGTGGGGGTGAGGATGGCGCAAGGCTGAGACATGGAAAGCTGTGACAGAGTTGGTGATTATGTTTGATATCAAATATTGGCTGGAGGTGTCACTGCATATTGTGAATAATCAAAATTTATCTGTAATATCATTTTTGCCTCATGCTTTGAGTATTTCTTACAGAATAGAAATGTTAAAAGTATTTATAAAAGCCTCATCTGAATACTGATATATTTTCATGACATATAGAAGATGTTAATGTCCTGGTAGTGTTTCAGTGCACCTATAATAATTAAACGTGCCACAAGGGACGCTTGTTTGTATTTAGGGGAGAAACAGTGGGTCTGCTGGCTCCCGCATGTTCTATTGCTTTGACTTTGGCAACCACTGGGTGGATTCTCTTCAAATTTAGCATATGTATGCAGTAGTCCTGGGAAAAATTCTGAATATGGTATTATAGCATTTCAACCAATCAGAGAAGTCACACGACCAAAAACATATTTTTCAAAGGGGTGTGCTTGTCCGGATGATACAGTGCAAGATAGAGCGATTTTCGCAAAAATTTTAGGCCCCCAGTGTGTATGTTAAGTCATCTGCTACTTTTTGCCAAAAATCGTTTTCCCCACCATTTTTGGTGGCCATCTTGAATTTCTGCGTAAAACGCAAAAACACATTTATCTCAGAAACGGTATGAGATAGAGCGATTTTGATGAAATTTTTTATCCCCAGGGTATCCGTGGAGTCATCTGCCCACCTTTCCCAAAAATAATTTTCCTGTGATTTTTGGCGGCCTATCTTGAATTTCTGCATAAAACGCAAAAACACATTTATCGCAGAAACAGTACGAGAAAGAACAATTTCAATAAAATTTTTTACCACCAGGGTATCCGTAGAGTCAGCTGGTGATTTTTTTTCCAAAAATCATTTTCCTGCCATTTTTGGCGGCCATCTTGAATTTCTATGTAAAATTTAAATAATAAAAAAAAAAACAAATTCATACAAGAAACCTTGCATTTTGGCATAAATGGAAAAAGATATTAAATATTTCTAGAAAATCATTAATACTCATTGGGACGCTTTGTTTTTGCTGTGCAAAAACAATTTCTTTTTCTCTTGTGAAGCATTACTCTAGTTATAGTTGAATAAAAATGACTCAATTAAGCGATTTAAAAAAGTGCTCAGGGGGGCTATGTTTTGGCCAAGAAATAATCGCTTGAAATTAAATTTCCTATGATATAATATTCAATTGGTATTGAAAGGGGTTTCATTGGATGGCCTAGAGAAAGTCATAAAAGACCAGAATAATGCAGGTCATTTTTCATGGTGTATAATTTAGGGTTGTCATAGAAACCTTTATTTTCCTATATGCTACATGGGTGGCATCAATCACTTTCTTTAGGGGATGCTATGAAAAAAGCTATGCAGTGAAAAGAGTTATGCATAGTTGGAGTTGTATGCTTATTACACTACAGACATACTAGATATGGTCTGTCTACTGGAGATTTAAAACTGTGGAAAAAGGATGAAATTATATTCATGAAATAATAGAATTTTAAGAGACTGTTTTTCATGCAACATTGTACAGGTAAGACTTTAACATTTATCAGTAGACTCTATATTTTGTATGTAGTTAACTTATTAATTTTAACACTGTTCTACTTTAAATTAAAGTAAGAATCTTGTCTTCTGAATGCATTTACCCATTCATCAAGAATGCCTGGTTGAGCAGAAATACTTTTCATTATTCCCTAGATTTATTTATTCATTTGGGGTTTTACGTCGCTTTCAACACTGTACAGGTCATATCACGACAGATAGTTGGAAGGGCAGAGGAAACCAGTACCTTCAATTCGTTAGGTTTCTGTACTGTAAACTGCCGACCAACGGCAAGCAACTACCAGCTTTCCCACTTGAGGCCGTGCCGGGAATCGAACCCCGGCCTCAGAGGTGGGAGGCGAGAGTGTTACCACTCTTCCACCGTGGCCCCCTGTTATTCCCTAGAAACTCAACAAGGTTTTTTTATCTAAAACGTAGTAATGATAGTATTATGGAATACTTTAAGACTGCAATGAAAAAAAATGCAAAACAGAAAAGATATAAACCAGAATACAATATTTGCCCGGTATGAATTGCTTGAAATGGAAATATTTTTGCTAATAACGAAAACAGATTGTTTGTTATCATATTTAAGATGATGCGGTTGACAAATAGTTAGTCTGCCAAAACAAAGTCTTTTAATTCATTTGGGAATCGCAAACACACATTGCATCAGATAGGTAAATTCAATTATCAGAAAAAACATTTATATTAGTTTTAGCCAGAAATGGATTATTTTGTAGTATTTATGTTGTTTTACAGGTTTGTTTGTGTAAAACAAAATAAAATTGATAATTGGGTACCTAACCTTTATTTGATTATATATTTATTCAATCAAATTATTGTTAACTTTGAATAAAATGAAATTTTTTTGATTTATCCAGGGTTATTGCAGAGACACGTTGGCCACTTTCAGACCAATTTAATTAAATTTCACCCTGGGATATATAAATAGAGAGTAATCCAACAATAATACTGTATGACACCTGACCAGACCAAAAACAACTTGAATAATCTCCATATACAAGTGTAAAAGGATGGTAAATGCTTTGTGGTGTATTGAAGTCTCCTGCTAATGGGACATCATCAAGCATCAAGCATTGTGCAACCATTGTGGTGTTTTTGAAACTTGAGTTGAGGTGAACCATTGAATGCTCACAATATGTCCTTGAGGTGATGGCTATTAAATGGTATTAAGTAGAAATGTATGTCACTTGTCACTATGGTGTTGTTCAGATTTGTTAGCATGGCTAGAAAGGGAGTATGTGTTTCAAATAATTGCCCTTATTTAGTTGAGAAGCAATAAGCACAAGAGCTAGATTCCTACGCTAAATCAATTTCACCCAAATGTTTTTAGGGGGGTCATTTTCACCAAATCAATTTCACCTAAATTTGTGAAGGGGATATTCTTTCCCCTCGCTCACAAAAAAAAAAAAAAATTTTTAATCTAAAAATTAAGGTTTGGATACACAGGTAGCTATAAACCCAAAAGCTAGAATATTACACACTAATACTACACTAAATCAGTTTTGCCCAAATTTTTAGGGGGTCAATTTTGCCCAAATTGTGAAAGGGGATATATCGCCCCTCCGCCTTACCCCCACCCCCCAAAAAATTGTTGTTTTTTTTTATCCAAAAATTAAGGTTTTGATATGCAGATTGACAGGCTATTGTCAATAACTGTCTAATATATAAAACGTTTTGTCTGGGTCATTTCAAAATGTGTGAACATAAAAGGCAAACAACAAAGGTATCGGAAAGGGCTTTCTCCTTTGATTATATTGGTAATGATAATAATAGAAACAGTGGTACACGGAAAAAAACCTCGTGGCAAAAATGCCCCCTAAAAAAATTCCTCCCGAGGAGAAAAATAAATAAAATTTCAAAACAAAATTTATTTTTGCCAAAAATAATGGTCCTTTTAAGAAGAAATAATATAGTGTAATAATGCAAATAAAAGAAAAACATCTGTTGGAATTAAATGTTGACTAGTTATGACAAACTTGAACACACAAATATAAAAGGCAAAATTATGTTCAGATTAAGCCACATGAAAGAAGTTTATTGAAGATGTATGTAAATAGTAATATACTTGCAAACTTACAAGTGCTTATAACCGCTTATTATTGGTCCTAGAGGTTTTGGATGGAAATTATGGGCTGGAAATCTTTTGATGTGGTCAGATTTGACCCTGGGCCCCTCCTTCAAGGTCAGATGAGGATAGCCAAAGTTAAAAGTGCTTATAACTTGCTTATTATTGGTCCTAGAGGTTTGGGATGGTAAACCAACCTATAGGAAATCATGGGCTGGAAATCTTTTGGTGTGGTTAGATTTGACCTTGGGCCCCTCTTTCAAGGTCAAACGAGGATAGCCAAAGTTAAAAGTGTTTATAACTCACTTATTATTGGTCCTAGAGGTTTGGGATGGTAACCAACCTATAGGAAATTATGAGCTGGGAATCTTTTGGTGTGGTCAGATTTGACCTTGGGCCCCTCCTTCAATGTCAAACGAGGATAGCCAAAGTTAAAAGTGCTTATAACTCGCTTATTATTGATCCTAGAGGTTTACAATGCGAAACCAACTCATACGAATCTTGGGCTAGGAATCTTCTGATGTTAGATTTGACTTTTGGTCCCTCCTTCAAGGCCAAATGATAGTTCACTGGCTTTGGTGAGTTGTCTTTCTGGTGGATACAAATTTACATCGGTTCTCCGATGCATAGGTCTAGTTTATCCTAGAGGTTTGCAATGTGAAACCAACTTATAGGAAATCATGGGGTAGGAATCTTTTGATGTGGTCAGATTTGACCTTGGACCCCTCCTTTAAGGTCAAACGAGGATACCAAAACTCAAAAGTGCTTATAACTCGCTTATTATTGGTCGTACAGGTTTTGGATGGTAAACCAACTTATAGGAAATCATGGGCTAGTAAACTTTTGATGTGGTCAGATTTGAGCTTGGGCCCCTCCTTCAAGGACAAACGATGGTTCACTGGCTTTGGTGAGTTGTCTTTTCGGTGGATACAAGTTTGCATCGGTTCTCTTATGCGTAGGTCTAGTTTAGTATATTGATGTCAAAAACGATAAATAAAAAACAAAGAAAACTGATGAGGTAAAGTGTAGTGATTGAATGTATTGGAGTAGACTTTATAGTTCATCCATTGCAGAAATATACATTGATATAGAAAACCTCTATATTAAATGTTTATTTTAATGGTACACTGGAAAAGTGTTGGCAAAGTTGGCTATGTTAGACACATTTGTGATGAAATCCCAAGCGATCTCTGAAAAAATCAGATAGCTCCAAGCTTTTATATAGGTATTGTTTCTTCAAAACATTAAACCTGAAAGTTTAGTGATAGAGAGATGGAGGCCTTATGAAAATGTAATGTTATTTCTGTAGATTTGGTCAATGTAGGTTTCTGTTTGTAATGTATAGTTTCTCTACACATTAAGATATGCACTCTCAAAAATCTATGGCGGGTAATAAATCTGCATGTGGGTGTGGTTAATGGCTGACCACTGGTCTTTTAAAACACATGTCCACCTCCCACAGAATTAATAGTCACATGTTACCAAGGCTCACTTGGCCTTGTGCAACACTCAGATAAACAGTCTTCATGCTTTAAAATATAAACATTTCTTTCTTTGCCCAAGGGATAACTGTCATGTGCCATGAATCTAGTAGTTTTCTAGGTACATGGAAAGGGGAAGGTCTATATGTGTGATCTCAAAAGTGCCTAAAGAGGCTATATAGAGGATATATAGAATCTCTAAGTTTAATATACTCACATTTTGTGTGGGTTTCTGTGTCCAAGGAACTTTTTCATGGATTACATGTCAGTTAGTATAAACTTAAAAGATACAAGAATAAATCTGTAATATACATTTTGAGGTCAAAGCACTGTTTTAACTTCTGTATGTATGTTTTAAGTGCTGTAAAGTACTTGCATGTGATAGTTATATACTTTGTTGAAGTGCTGTAGAATTTGTAGCTGGAGAGAAGGCTAATCTTTTGGATGCCCTCCATTATCTTCTTCTGGATGAGCATTTTGATGTTATCTGGCAGGTCACAGTGGGTGTGTGGTCAGTTTAATGTGTTTTATATGTGTTGATAGCAGTACTACTAAAAGAAGATTAAGAAGAGGATATCCTTTGAAATTTAATACATGGAGGAAGTTCTGACCATGATATTTCAGTTACTGTACATACAAGATGGACTTCTTAGACTTTGCCTTGTGGATACATAGGGATCAGTTTATTTACAAACTTAGTGCTGGATTAGCTGCATTAATCTGTGTGGCTTGTTTATGTATGTCAGATGCCAGTACTAACTTTAATTGATTTCACATGTTTCAGGTGAGTTTAGGTTTTCTGTGTCTCTTTTCAAACAAAATTAGTGTTGTGTATGTTGTCAGATGTTTTGCTTCATAACAAAGAACGTAATGGATCAAAATAGATAAACAGAAAAATGAGCACAATAACAGGTCAAGAGATTATTTGAGTCAATCAGTTTATACTTTCAATAAATTTCTGTAGCTTCAAACATGGTTTCCTCGCCCTTTCACAAATTGGAATGTAACCTTTTACAATTTGGGCAAAAATGGCCCACTGAAAAATATTTGGGTGAAACTGATTTGGGCAAAAATGATTACATTCAGTGATTATCACAGTACACATAATAAACAACCTGCACACTAGTTTACTGCAACTTTGTAAATTATGCACTGTTTACCTTCTGACCTTTATTTATCTTAAGGGGGGTGGGGGAGGGGAGGAACCAGCTTGTCTACATTGTTACCCTCTGGGAATATTTGAACATGAAGTCAGTCAGAAATACATACACACAAACACATACCCACACATACTCTTGTATTTACTAAAAAGAGGGATACTTGTGTCTCAAGAGGGTTTCTTGTACACTTTTGCACACATGCTTTGAAAAATATAAAGGTGTTTTGAATAGACAAGGGAGAGAGGGTTAAGGCTGTATGTATCCACATCATTAAGAAATCTAGTTTATAACCACCAGATCAGAACGCAATAAATGCAAATTGGTGTGAATTGGTGAGTATTATATATATACAGAGATTTAGCCAAGAAGGATGAAGTTCCCTTTGCATCATATATATTCTTATATTTGAACTGCAGATGTTTTTGTTTTGTACATATGGTCTCTCACTAATTGGATAGTGCTCACTGAAAGACACAGCAGCAGAACTGGAAATGTTCAGACACTGGCTTGATGTTTTGATATACATATAGGTTTTACATGATGTATTTGGTTCAATGTGTCCAAAATATCCAGGGATGCAGGACACATATGTACAGAAAAGCCAATACTATGAACAATGAAGTAACTTGTTACTTATCCTGGTAATTGGATACTATCTACTTTTATTACAGGTTAAAGCAAGGTTCAAGCAGAGATGCCAAAACAAGTGTAAAAGCAGAGTGTTGTTTGTGCAAAAGTTTTGGCCATTGTGTCATTGAACATTTTATGGACATTAGCCAGGCAGTTCTCATACCGCTCATTAGATATACTGTGTTGTTAGTTACTTGTTATGTTTTGAAAGTAACTGCTTTATCACTTTGGCAAAATGAAAAATTTTTTATTTTTAAATTCAAAACTGCATTGGCTTGTATTGTGATTTGATGACAAATGGAAGTAATTAAGTGGCCAAACTAAGCCTAATATAAAATTGTCATTGAAAAGGGGATATATACTGATGGTTTGTGTTGTTTTGCTATGGAGGATTACAAATAAAATGTTTGTGGTTCTGGTGCTAGTATAACCATGATAACTTTATGTATTTGAAGTGATAAATAATGCCTTTCAGAAGCCAACAGCTATATTGATATGTTATTCATTGGATGTGGTCATGTTTTCTGCAAAGTACAGATTCAAAATGGATATGTTTAAGGTATTGATTAAAATTAAGATAATTGTGCTTTCATTCTTTCTCATTGCTACTAGTGTGCCTTGTTCTCTCCTTGTTGTGATAAATTTGTTGAAATAATGTAGCTTTTAAAGCATTGGGATCTATTGTTTAGTGGATGGTAGAAAGAAGTCTTCCAGTTTGAAACTGCTTTTTATGATCTCACCTGTGTGTTGACACCACTTCAACTTTTTGTTAAATCACAGAAATTCCTATTATTCCAAGAATTATAAAAACTACATTAACATGATTAATTCTTCATAGAGATAGATGCAATTGGAAGGAAAGAAATGACCGTATGGTGGTAGTATATGCAGAAGGCCAGGGATGAATCTTGACGAACTAAGTATGCATTGGTTCCTCCTCCCATAAACTACCTGTCGCAATATGACCCTGGCTGTTGAACACGATGTACAATGACAAAAATAAATAAATAAATAAATGAAGTAAGGGATCTATAGTTATTTTGATGCAATACAAGTAAGTATATATTGGAAGGCTCATTTTTCCTTCTCATGTTTGTTAGTGAAAATAGATAAAATAGATAAAACTTCAAGCAGGAAGTTGACCTTGGACTGGCCATGATATAAATGTGATGGGTCTCATGTTTCCAGGTTATCACTGGGCACAACCTTTCTGGTAGTTCCTTGCCTTCCCAAGTCCTCACCATTTTACATTCAAGGTGGTTGTTAGCCTTTCTATGGTGTTCTTGTACCTAAGTTCCAAAGTTCATTATATTATCGTTTCTACTTATTTTCTTCATTTTTAGATATATACCTGCAAAAGCTGAACCATTTTATATACATGTATATAGAATTTTTTTTTCTTTTTGATGAGGCCAGTTGAAAAAAAAAGTTGTTTTTAATCATGTTAATGATGCTTGACTTATATATTATCTTCTAACTTGATATGAATTTTTTGCATATTTTTATCAACAAGTCTTGCCTCATGTGCAAATACTTGAAGTATGTGTTCGTGAGATTCTCCATGATCTACAGAAAGTGTTAATTTCACATTGTACTGAAGATAAAAAACTTTGATTTTTTAAGCAACTAAGTGGTATGGACCAGGCTATGTTTAATGAGGTATTAAATAGAAGGCCCAAAATATCAGCCTTGGGAGATTACCTATAATTTCAGCTTGTAGCACAAAGCTTTGACCAACACTGATTTTCCTTATCACATGTTCTCTGTGTTCTGGCAAACTGAACCAGAAAACAGTGTGTACCAATTTCTGTTTAAGCTGAAATCCATCAGGTGTGTTTTTTATGCAGTACAAACAATACAGAATTTGCCAAGATCATATTTACCACTTCAACTCTGAGCTCTTTCAAGATTGTGATCATTTGGAGACAAAAATAGCTTGTGGTTACATATATGAAAACATATACATGATAATGTTATTTTATGTGAATTGTGTGTTTCTTTCTTTTGATATGGCTGACATCTATGCTACAAATAGCATAAATCTAACAGAAGTGAAGAAATCAGAAAGTAAAGCAAACTGCATTTATTCATTGCGTCACTGATTAGTGTACATATTCATACATGGTAGTGTATACATGGTATAACTTTGAAACTATACAGTCATACTGTACTTACTAATGAGAAACATAATATTCCTTGAGTGGATGTGATGATTACAACAGGATATAAAATATTTTAAAGTGGAGTACCAGTATATAGTTTGGTCTGAATGGAATTCTTACAATACCAGTCCCACATGGTTGGAATTCTTGTACAAGTTTTTTAAATCTTCAAACATCCACATTGTCAAGGTTGTAAATGACTGATTCAGATGAGTCACAGATGCATGTTCACATGCAGAGAGAAAGTTACCCAAACAAATGATTATATATTTTGACATCCATCAGCAAAGCATATTTCGTTGTCTGGTGAAGTTGTTTTTTAATGAATATGTTGTTGAATAAAACTACAAAATAGTTGAATATATATATTAAATATGTGTGTTTTATCTAATAAACAAACATTGCTTTTTTCATGTGGCTGGAGAATATTGTGTACCAGCTTTGAACTGTTGGTGTCAACTACTGCAGATAAATTGTGATATATATCCGGAGAGACTTAATGGGCTGTACATGTACTTGTATGTTAGATAAACTCTAGTTATTGCCTGTGAAAATAGGGAAGGTAATCGGCTAAAACAGAAGTTTGATTAGCTCCTGTTGCACACAGTTCTTTCCAGGATTTATGTTCTGAGCCTAAATTATCTGGCCTGGAACAGAAGAACTTTTGTAGATATTATTTGTGTGAAATTTTGTATCAGAAATAAAACAGTTGATATTATACTAGGACTTAAGGAGGTACAAGTATATTGACTTTATATTTCAGGCTCTTCATGCGATCTGGCTCCAACACTATTGAGTATCTATGACAACTATGGCTCAGTGACAACATCACAAGAAATAAGTAATAATGTCACATCATCAGGGGATAAAGTGAATGACAGGGAACCCACAAGTGCATCAAAAATTAATATTTCTGTCAAACAGAACCATCGACAATCATCTCTCCAGTGTAGACACACGAGACAAAAGTCGAGAAGTTGTCAGAATGTAAACTGGAATGGTGAGGAACGTGTAATCGTGGAAATTAATGGTAACATGGATGACCATGAAGATGTACAGATGAAGGATGTTGAAGGTGTGACACCCACAATCACAATATCAACAGACCCTGTAGTTGGTCTAAAGGACAATGCTAGGGTTACAAACATTACACTCTGTCCAGTGGTAGGTGATGGCATAGCGTCCTGCACTCCTCACCTTCAGGATGGATGTTGTGCTGTGGCTGGGGGAATAAATCGCCAGCTCACAGAGACAGATGCCAAGAAACGACCTCTTTCAATTAGTTCTACATCGTCTTCAGTTTCCTCCTCATCTCTACCAAGGCATCAGAAGAAGAAGGTAGCAACCAGTGCCTTACTCTCCTCCTCTATACTGAATTCAGAACATAGGTGTGAGACTAGTAAGGACCATCAGGATTCCAATTCTAATTTCACTGGACAAAATAGCACATGCTCCTCACCTCAGAAGTCCCCTTGTCACATTGTCAGTGGAGTAGGCACAGACAACAACAAGCAACTTGCTTCAGAAAGTTATGTGGATAGTAGTTCAAGGACAACACCATGTACGTCATGCAGACATTCCAGGACAGGATTTAATGACCATAACCATATATGTGATATTACTGAAGTGAATGAGCTGAACACCTCAGACATATTGGATAGTCCAGGTCAAGATCTCAACCGGTCACTGAGTGATCCTGGTGGTGGGGGTCATGCAGTGGTCACAGCGCCTCCAAAGTCTCCGTCAGTCAGTTCTACACATAGTCACAGATTCGTGCTGGATTTTGGAGCCTCATACCTAAGCAAAGTTGTTCATGAGGTCATGGAAACAGAAAGAATCTATGTAAACGATCTCAGAGATATCATACAGGTAAGGAATTTGTTGGAATCTTTTTCATAAGTTAAAGCCTGAACAATTTGTGTCACCCAAATGGCAGTAATGAGAAATTATAAATGCAGTTTATCAATAATCAGTGAAGTATCATAGGATTAGCAAAAAATGTTTCTACCTAACCAGAAATTCTGGATAACAGATCAGTTTTCGTGGGAAAGACACTCTGAAGACTTGACATGTATTTTTAATTATTAAGCAGTTCCACAAAAAGGAATCAGACTGTAGGTTTGAGCAGTGTGAAAATAACTTGTAGGAAGTTATTGCCTGTGAATCTTTTTCAAGTGTCAAATTGTCCTTTGACCCCTGTTTCAAGGTCAAGTGGAGTCATCACATGTAAAACAACTTGTAGAAAGTCATGTTGTGTGAATCTTTTGCAAGTGTCAGATTTGACCTTTGACACATACTTCAAGGTCAGGTAGGGTAATCCAATTAAACAGGCCTTATATCTCCATTAATATTGGTTCTAGGAATTCAAAATGTGAAAACATAGCCTGCAAATCATTTGCAAGTGTTTAATTTGACCTTTGACCTGTTTCAAAGTTTAGGTAGGTTATCATACTAAAAAGGAATTGTATCTCCCTTATTATTGTGGTGGGACAGATTTTGAATGTTAAAACAATCTTTTTGGCATCATTTTGAAAAACAAAATGGCTGTTATCTTGTTTGAATAGGAAATTGCTGTAATTGTCACAGTTCAGTTTGATAAATTGACCCCTGTCTCAAGGTCACACTACTTCCACTGTTGTTCCAGTTTGGGAGATAACTATCATGGCAGTAGTCCTGTTGTCACAGGAATAGTGCACACCTGGATATTTTATTGTTATAGATAATAATGAATTCACCTTCACTATATATATTTAGCAGAAACTCAGAATTAAAAAAAAAATATTATGGAAAAATTTTCTACTAGAAACAATGTCATGCACTCTGATAATAATATTGATTAAAATTTCTGAATATAAAAATTTCAGAATTTATGGAATTTTTTTGACACCTTTCCAGTAAAGTTTGTTCAAGACTTCCGCAATATGATCTGAACTAAATTATGTGGTGTTGAAAATCACACGAGGTAATTTAGTTCAGTTATTCTTAGGTGGTAAAAACACAATATACATATAATATTGATAATAAGCCAATTCATTTTATAGCCAAAGCTATATTTGTAACGAAATGGTTTGTTGGTGAGTAACTTGTTTGACTTTCTGTGAATCATCTATTAATCTGGTAGTTCACTGATTACTGTGATAAGACAACCAGAGGAAAAATATAGCAAAGTAATAATGTACTACACACCAGTAGATAAAAAAATGATCCTTGCAGTAGTTTGAAAGCATGCTTTAATCTACCTGTGGCCACATGTAAAACACCTGTGGGCCATAACAAATTTTTGTGGCTCATTTTACCCAGAAATTTATTGTACAATCATGCAGATTTACAAGTTAGTCCATGTTACATTCAATGTTTGTCTCTTCCAAGAAATTACAAGAAATAGGACCACAGTGTTTTGAAAGAATTAAAAAAGAAAACACAGTGTGGGTAATATTTCAAATAAATTAAGATGATATATTACATTTAGCATTACTGTTTTCCTTTTGACACCACATCACATGGGGAATAAAATATTACTTCAATGAAAGTGCCTAGAATTTCAGAAGACCCCACACAAAATCCAGTTTTTACATATCTGGAATATTCCTTCCCCCTTTAGGGGCTAGTTGCACATAGCCGGATGTGCCACAGTTATAGCCCACAGTTTCATATATGGTAACTGATAGAGATGCACAAGGGATGGGGTGGGTCATGTAAAAGATTTACGGAACTGCCACGGATCTGTCAAAGATCTGCTACGGACCACTACGGACAGGTTTGCGGATGAAAAGATTGCACCAAGGATTGGTCTTATGACTGTTTTTTAATCCGCAATCCCTGTCTGTGTCAATCCGTAGCAGATCCGGTTAGATCCGGCAATGTTTTTATGGATATTTATTGCCGCGGAAGCGTCAAGGATGTAAGGGATGCTACAAGGACATCCAGGATGGGTTTACGGACAATAAGGACACTCACGGATGAGATACGGATGAGCTATGGATACTAAGGTCAGTATGGACTTTATGGACAAATCAAACAGGTTTGATTTTTATGTAACGTCATAGGGATCTTATCTGATCCTTGGCATGTCACTACGGATCGCAGTATGCTGCTACGGATCTCACAAGGACATTACGGATGATTGTACGGACTAAAAAGTTGATCCGTAAATCACTCAACATTTTCCACATTAGGAATCCTGCCGCGATCCGACGGTACATCCGTGGATGTGTAACTGGGGTCTTACTCTGGTCTTGTCCAGAATTCTTTGAGCATAAATGCTTCCTGCATGTGTTAGTTTATTTTCTGGGAGATACCAGTCTGTCTCACATTGTTGTGTATCGTAACACACTTTATTTATTTGGGTGTGGAGATGCATGGATGATATGTCAAGAGTAGTTGGTTTTAAAGGGAGCATGTATATCCATCACTCTGCTGTATGTATTCCTCAACATATTTTCTATAAGTCCAAAACACAAGCTGAAAGTCATCATTGGACAATAAGGAAATGCCATGAAATTAGTGTTCTGTCCTATAATAAGTTTACTGTAAGTATAATTGTGTAAAGTAATGGTTTGAACTACACATAGACATTAATATCACCTTAAAATTTCAAACAAAATGCCAAAAAGTTTCCTATTTCATTAACTAGTTTGGTCACTTTTCCCAAAGTTCAAGTAAAATATGCACTATATTGCTGCATGAAAATAATGTACCGTAATATATAACATTTTTGTTGTCATTTGTCATTAAATTTTGGCCCTTTTGACTGATACTTTTATCAATGTCCTTGTCAACAACATTTTATGGAGTTGTCAGGACCCCAAGGCTAGAAGCCACTAGCACTTCGGCCATGTTTTAACACCTTGGATGTCAGATTTTCATAGAAATAACCTCAGTATCTGTGTCTCTTGAGAGCATCAGGTGGAATATACCTGTCAAAGCAAGAGCAATCATAAATCTATCTTTGTACTCATAGTCCTTGAATGAGAAGCGTCATATGTTTAAGTGAATGTAAACATATGAAGGCACACAAAAAGGTAAAGCAGCCCTCTAATATATAAAGAATATAATAAAAAATTCAAATGACTAAGGTTTAGATTTCTTACATATAAAGCCTTGGCATTTTTGAATGTGAATTTTTATGGAATTTAGTTATTTTATTTCACTTTTGGCTCTTCATTGTACTCAGTTTGTACATCCCAATCTTTTATAAAATTTAAATGTCTTATTAAAGATTTTACAAATAGATAGACATCAGTTAATTTGCTAGGCGAAAGTGCAGTCCTCTCTTATTATCTCCCGCCTGCGGCCGAAGGCCGTGGTCGGGACATTATAAAACGCCTTCCGTCCATGCGTCCATGCATGCGTCCGTCCGTTCATCACGTTTTTGCATAAACCATAATATGTCATTCATTTATGAAGGTATCTTCACCAAATTTGCAGGAAATGTTTATGGCTATGAAACCTCTCTCTGAAAAATTTTACCCTCATTTTGAAAAACAAAATGGCCACCATAGCTAATTGTTTGAAAATCGTAAAGGTGCTCTAAATCTTGAAATATTCCAGCTAGCTTCATCAAATTTGCACAAAAGCTATATGGCTAGAAAAGCTAGCCTGATAGTAATTTTGGCCTAGTTCAAAAAACAAAATGGCCGCCATATCACATGTTTAATGTTAAACGGGGTTATCCTATTAAAAAGACCTTATATCTCCTCAAATATTCCTCCTAGAGGTTCGGAATGTGAAAACAACTTGTAGGAAGTCATGGCCTGGGAATCTTTTCCAGGTGTTGAATTTGACCTTTCACCCCTGCTTCAAGGTTAAATGAGGTTGTCACATTAAAATGTCCTTATTTCTCCCATCTTATTGGTGCTATGGCTTCAGATTGTAAACACAGACCATGAAAAGCATAGGTTGTGGTCGACAGATTGTAAACGCTGTCCATACGTGTGTCTGTTTGTGCATCCATACGTGCGTCCATTTGTCAGGTTTTAACATAAACCTTAAATAGGCCTTATATCTCCCCTAATATTGCTCCTAGAGGTTCATAATGTAAAAAAACAACTTGTAGGAAGTCATGGCCTGGGAATCTTTTCCAGGTGTTGAATTTGTCCTTTGACCCCTGCTTCAAGGTTAAATGGGGTCGTCACACTAAAATATCCTTATTTCACCCTTATTATTGGTGCTATGGCTTCAGAAAGACAGACCATCAAAAGTCCTGGCCTTCAAATATTTTGCTTGAGTAAAATTTTGGCCTTATTTTGAAAACAAAGTGGCTACCATAGCCAATTATTTAAAAATCATTAAGATGCTCTAAAACTTGAAATATTGCAGCTAGGTTCATCAAATATGCGCAAAATATATATGGCTAGGAAAGTTAGCCTGATAGTAATTTGGCCTAGTATCGAAAACAAAATGGCCGTCATATTACATGTTAAATGGGATTATCCTATTAAAAAGGCCTTATATCTCCCTTATCATTGCTACTAGGGGTTCCAAATGTGAAAACAACTTAAAGGAAGTCAAGGCTTGAGACTCTTTTCCAATTGCTGACTTTTACCTTTGACCCCTTCTTCAATGTCAAGTGGGGTTGTCTTACTACAAAGGCCTTGTATCTCCTTTAGTTCTCCATTATTACTGATTCTAAGGCGGGAGATAACCGCTGCGGCAGTGGCTTTGTATATTCAGTAAAACAAAGGCCTGCTGTACTGTCTTCTTGTGTATAGGTATACAGAATTTACTGTCACAAACAATTAGGGTTACCACACATGGCTGTTTAATTGTCACAAATAGCCTTAGCATATATGTAAGCAACATTGGCTTAAACCTTTTCATTTTAGAATAACTATTACTGACAGAAAATCTCCCAATGTGCAGCACTGAGTTCAGTTATGGATGAGATTGTTGCAGATTTTACTCATTTCAAACATGTTTAGTTTTTGTTTTGACCAGGAACAAACTTGAGCAAGAAATTCAATTATTAACATCGCATTCAAAGAACCTATACACAAGGACAAAGGTCAAAGTTGGTGTTTTACGTCCAGTTCAACAGCCAGAGTCATATTGGGACAATTCCACAATATTTGTCACTTGTGGGAGTCTGTGACAGCCTATGATTAGAGGACAAACTTGCTTACCACCAGGCCACTGTGGACCTCCCTGAACTCAAGGACAAAGGGCACAATCAAACCATTTTACAAAAAAAAAGAAAAAAAAATTTGAAAAATTAAAAAAGAGTTATGTGGACCCTTTCATATGTTAGGAATAAAAATGTAATGTTGGTTCCTAAAATAGAATATTAAGCGATATTTGTATCTAATTTTTCTGAAAATTGTAATGTGATGAAAGGGGAAATATTATCCACAAAGATAGGTCAGACGATAAAAATGACTGGTCTACAGATTTGTATAATGGATAACAACTTTTTCTTCTCCAGTGGAAGACATTACAAAAGATTCTGTGAAAGTTGATTCAGTGTAAGCTAAAGAAAGGCCAAAGTAAAAGTAGTCACAAGTTCCCAAAATTAGCAAATGTAGTTTTTTGTTGGTGTAAGTTAAAGTTGGCCATAACTAAAATCAGTTCTTGATTACATAAAACTGCTGGTTCTAGTGACGTATAGTAACAAATAAATATATTTGAAAGGTTGTTATTTTCAATTTCTACTTATCTCCAGAAACCTGGAAGTTTGACTAACTCAGTTCAGCATGTTTTGCATAATCCTATTGAAATTGAAACATATAAATATATAAACATTTGTTAAATATACCATCTTTGATAAAGGTAATGAAGGACAGTACTTTAAATATGAATGGAGCATATTGTTTAAGCTGGTGTAGAAGCTACTTTTTAACGATCCATTCTCAGTCTGTCTGGTTTTCAATTTCACAGCAACAAAGTAGTTTGGTACTTGTATTCATAGTTGTGGTATTGATTAAAATTTAGGTGTCTGCGGCTAACCCTTAGGAAGATTTTGTGAGTTCATATACAAAAGTATTTTTAGTTTATTCAACGTTTTTGTGGGTAAATTTTTATATAAGGACTTCGAATGTATATGGGTCTCCAGTTTTACTTTCAAGCAAGTATCTGTATAGAGTGCTTTGCAAATCATCTTTCAAAGTTCATGTTGTACACATAAAAAGCTGTGCAACATGGATATCTTTTTAATTTTACAGTCATGGATAGCAGCCATAATGATTCACTGAAAGATACATGTAAATAACAGTAATGAATTGCTACATTTTTGGGGGTTTTTTCCCTCTTTTTATTCAGTGCATCAAGTGAATGTCATGCAATTTATAACTTTGACAGTTGAGACAAAGTTTGATGACACTGTTCATAGAATACAGAAATTATACAGAGTGACACAATTAAGGTCATCTTTAGATTAACTGCGTCTTTTGCTAATCCCAACTTAATTAAATAATAACTCACCAAGTAGTTGTAGCTCCTATGTGGATATAAAAAAATTCTCATTTGGGAAATATTTGCAGGGAGTTTGAAAAAAAATGATTTGTTGGTGGTGAAAGTACTGTGTCTTCACAACCATTGCATGTGAGCCTTCACCAAACAACAAAATAAAAGTCAATTTAAACTAGAAAATGGAGACCTCTATCCAATTTCCAGACAAACTTACAAAAACTGCTGCTTGTTTTTTCCCTTAACTTGTGCCTTGAATATCTTGCCACCAATTATTTCTACACGTAGGTTGGGAGTTACATTATTTGGTTTGAAATGTTACACCTTAGAAACATTAAATAAAAAAGACACAGAAAACTGATTGAAAATGTCATATTAATCTAAAAGTATTTGATATTTAATCAAAGAAATCTTTGTTTGTCCTGTATTTTCTGTGAAACATTAACTAAATGATTCCTACCTTAAAACCGCCGGTTTTTAAGCCATAATATGAACAAAAATTGGGCTGTTATTATTAAGTAAAATATTTTAATATTTATGTCGAAGTGTTTGGCCAATTGAATTTTAAAACTGTAAAGTAGCTTCAGTGAAATTGTGTTCATAGGATAACATGTCAGTGTAAAATATCACCTGCAACAGAGAAATGCCTAGAGTCATTGCAAATAAATCAGACATTTGATGGCAATGACTGGTTGTTCAAAGTGAAATAAAGGAGTTTTCCTGGTGGTGAATGTTCCATTTTGTTACTGTGTATATATTTGTATCATAATAAAATTATGTATGTGTATTGTATGTGAACTCAAGCTTTAGTACATCTTTGTTTCTTTGATGCTGTTTCTTTAACTACTATTCATAATTGCTTTGACTGTATATATTTTCAGGGTTATATAGGGTACTTAGACAGCACTTGTGACCTTACTATAGAACAAGAGGACAAGAAAGCTCTTTTTGGGAATATTGGAGAAATCTACAACTTCAACAGGTAAGAATAGAGGAGGCCACAAGTAGTTTATACTTTTTTCATACCCAGGGTTTTCATTGTCAGCATTGAATTGGTGATATTTGGTTCAAACTTTGTGCATTGTACAACTATCAACAGTCTTTCTACTTCAAATTCACCTTCTTCCTTCCTTTTCAAAAGGTGCTCTTTTGTTGGACTATTATTATTACGTTGGTTAAAGACTGGAACACATGTTTATCTGCCTTATTATTGTTTTGTCAAGGTAAAAACTCTGCAGATAAGAGTTAATGGAAAGTCAGATAATTTTAGATGCGTGTGTAATTGTTCTCTGACCTCAGATGTTCCGGCTTTATGAAAAAGCATTTATGAAGTAAGTGGTGTGTCTACATGATATATTTTAAGCTCCACATGTTTTTTCAGTGGTTTTGTATTTGGGTAAAAAAACTGGGTGTAATTAGCGATGTGTATAAGAAAATGTTTGTGTTTTGCCATACACCTTGTAGATTTGTTTAAAGAGCCTCATGTCAAATATTGTCTGTGCTACAACTTAATGATCTCACTATTTATACAACTTCTTCTTTGCCTCAGCTTATTAACAATATATCTGTGGGAAGTGAAAAACCTTAATCTTCACCACTATTGAGAGAATTAGCAAACCTTAATGGCTTTTTACAACATTTCTCTCGCAAATTTTAGACTTTTGTTTTGCCATTTTCACTTCTCTCAACACACTCTCTGACATACTAGTATATGGCAGAAACCAATTACACATATAGCAAATCTCTTAACAGCAACTTTGAAAAAAAAAATTAAAATTTTTATTTATGGTCTGATCCTGTCATTTAAACACCTTCAGCATTTTGTTCTTTATTGTAAATAAATAGTTATCTTTGGGCCTTTTTTTTCTTTGTATAAAATGTTGGAACTAAACCAGCAACCTTCTGTTGCAGTAAAAACAAAATAGAAATTTCAATGTCTAGAAGTAGCATAACAGAAAAAAAATTCAAAAATTGAAAGGATCTTTCTACCTTTGCCATTGGTAAAATTTCAAAAGTTCATGGTTTCTCCCTCGTACCTGGACTCTCCCTTTTGATCTCAAGCGCATTAGAGGATGTTACATCAGTTTTGCACTATATACATGCTTCTATTCTTCTATTTGTAAACATTGTATATATTTGAATTACCTTGCCAAAACATTTTAAAAAATAATCTATCAGAAAAGTGACAAGCTTTAACAAGAATATAGATAAAGTTGGACCAAGTTATGATGTTAAAAATTTTTGCAATAATTGTAATAATTCTCAGACTATATTTTAGTATGTTGTATTTGAATTGACTTTGGTAGATATATTTTCTAGTTTTGTTTATCCATCAGTTATTAAGACTCTATTTTAGCATAGGGGCGGGTCTCCATGTACTTCTTCAGCAACCCAGGTGATTGAAACCATTCTGTTAGCCTCTCTTTGGCTCACTATTAAATTAGAATAGTACCAATAAGGATACTGCCAGCATCAAATGAATTTATTCATAGGTGATAACTATATTTATTCTAGAAATGAGCAAATTATTTAATAAAAAATTAAGTTTTTTTCAAAAGCAAGTGGTATAATAGCAATGTTATGTATTTGTGCAAACAACCAACCTAGTTTTGTCACTTTAGAACTTTACAGTTCTAACTCACTGGTTACTTTAAATTACTGTGCATGTGAGTTTTTACAAAGAAAAAATTGACATGGTAAATGATCCTCCTAAGCCTGTGTTCCCTCACTATGATCCTTCATTGCTGATGTGAGACTATCAAATGTTGACAGTCATTGATGAAGAAATACAGGTTGTGAAAACTAACAAGTAAATTTGGAAAACTAGCTGGTAAATAAGATGTGATTTCAGTTAAAACTCAGTTTTAGTTTACCTTTTTCACTTTTTTTTACCTCTGAAAAAGCTGAAGACTTAGAAAGATTAAGACTCTAATATTGAAGGGATAGTTGATTTCCATATGGATTTTGACACTTACATTATTCATACCTCCTTTTCTTACCAGCTGTTCACCTTTAATAGCTATGGTCATCTAACATTCAGTTTCTTTAAGTACTGTTTTACTATATATATTTTTGTCTGCCTAAAAATTTGTTGTACCGGTTATATCAGAATTATATTTGCCAACCATTACAGAATAATTATACAAAACATATAGAGTGAAAAAAATTGGAGATTCAATGCAGCATATAGATGTTGCCATTTGGGCCTTCAAAGATAATTCAGTTACAACTTAAGGAATCAAAAGTGCCAAGAAACAGATAAGAGAAATGGCTTAAAAATGTCAAAAACCCTCAAGTTTGAGGTAATTTTCCATGATTCAAGCTAAATTATAAAGATTTTCTCAATGGACAGTATAACATATTGTAGTGGAAACAAATATTTGTATTTTGTAGCACATTATTAGAGATCTCCTAATATGAGGTTTTTGTACTAGGAAATACAGTTGTCTTGTGTTCATGGTTTTGAATATCTCAGCACCAAGCATAAGTGGGAAAGTCTATAAATGCTTGCCAGTGTTTACAATTAGTTAGACTTGCTCCAAGTCTTTGTATTTCTTATTCCACCAAATCTGAAATACATAAAATCATTATGAATCCACAAGTGGGTGGAGATATTACTGTCAGCCCCACATTCTGGTAAAAAAGTCATACAGTCCTCATATAATACCTTAGACAAAAGGACTTGAAGAAAGTCTAACAATTAGTATGCAGTGCCTTACTCCATACCCATAACTACCTGTTGTGATATAACCTAAACTATGTTTTGAAAATCTTTTGAAAAAGCAGGAAGATACTAAGCTTTTGAATGTTTCCTAGGGATTTCTTGGAGCACTTGGAGCAGTGTGACTTGGATCCTGTACAGGTGGCCCAGTGTTTTGTGGATAGAAGTGAAGGCTTCCTCATCTACACTGATTACTGCACTAACTATCCCAGGTAAGCTGAGAGCACAGTAATATGTGAAACTTCTTGAACTTCTGTTGAGTGAAGTGTTCTTTTACTGTTTTACAAGTGGACGTATCTCCATGTACAATGTCAGTTGACAGCGACTCTTTTATCTGGAAATTTTGCTTAATACAGAGTATTTTTTTTGTCCATTGACATTCATCTTAACTGAATTTAACTGTATTGTACAGATTATCAGGTTCCTGTTGATAAGATACACCTTTTACAATGCAAATGAAAATGGTTCAAGCTTGATTTGAGGTGGAAACATGGTTTTGAGGTCTTATCACAATGCTATATCACTGTACTCTTGAAATTGACAGTTTCACATGATTGAAGGTCTATTATGAAGGCTACAATGACCACTGGGTAAATGAAATAAAAATAAAGTTTGAGTTTGGGAGAATTAATGTTAGGTAATTGGTGTTATTCTCTATCAGTTGTCCAAACTATACTTTATTCAAAGTGACCTTAAGACAAATTACCAAAGCAGATAAATTCAAAGATGCTCTTTTTGCCTCAGACACACATTTCTGAATGTGTTGGACCATTTCTTTATATCCTTAATGCAAAATGGGTTTTTTATGCTTTCTTTGTCCCTTTAATAAACTGTATTGTGGTAGTTGTATACTTGTCCTCCATTTTGTCCTTGTTGCACATATCAAGTGTTGTAAGAAACAGTTATTATACAAAGTAAAACTTTTCCACTTGTAACAATTAGCTTGTGACTTTCTGAAGAATAAATAATCTTGCCCAAGTCTCCAGGTTTCCTTTATAATATGGATTTGAAGTGAACAAAGCAACAACAGACAACAGTAGACTTGATATAAGTATGACCACTATAAGTAGAATTTACGTATAAATGGATCCAGGTCTGAAGTATGTGCATAAGAAAATTGTGTGCCTTTGTTGGCATAAGTAGAAATTAATATATAACTTAATGGACAGTTTTTAGGTCCTCGGTTGCCTAGTGGTTAGCAGGTTTGGCATCTAATCATAGGCTGTAACCTCTGTGGGTTTGAGTCCGACAAGTGGCAATGCTGAGGACCTGTCCCAATATGACACTGGCTGTTGAATGGGATGTAAAACCCCAACTTTGATAATGGACAGTTTTATATAAAACCAGGTGTTCAAAAGTGCTATTTAGACATGACAGTCTATTTGTTTCCTCAATAAGTGCAATGTTAGCCATAACTAAGCAATTTGTAGTTATTGGAGGTTCTAGTTATTGGAGTTTACTGGAAACCAAGTTGCCACAAAATATTAATCCTTGTCAAACAGTATTAAACTATGAACATTTGGGTCGTATAAAAAAACTGTTCCTCTCTTCTGTAATTTCTAAACCAGTGGTGTAATAAGTAAAAAAATAGAAAAAGTCAACATTCATCTTTAGTTGGATCTTACTTTAAGTGAAAAAAAAAAAATAACCAAAATAAACATTTTAAAATGATGACAAAAATGGAATAAGTGGATGAAAGTTTTTTAATGCATTATTATATAAGAAATGAGGGAAAATATAGGTTGTATTTATGTTAAAAATGACAGTTTCACAAACATTACCATGCCATTTATACTATAAACAATGTGAAAAGCGCTATAATGCACAATGATAGCCTTTATAAATCATAAATTATACCTGGCAGTGTTGATGTGATTTAAACAGTTTTTAGGCACCCAATTTATTTCAGTCACATTTTTATTTTCAACCTAAAGTCAATTTTTAGTGTTTTATAGTTCATAGCAGGTTTGTAACATCTGTGTCAACAAGGTTTATTCTGCAAAATGATAGCTTGCAAATTTTTAGTTTCATGTAAATATTTGTAAGAAACAGAATAGCATACACTTCATGACACAGGACACAGGACTTCTGAAATGATCAATAACAGCATAAATTTTTACCGCAATTAAATTTTAAACTGTGTTAAAAAATCCAGAAGTAGATATTCATTTGTATGATCATTGGTACACCCATTTGGCATTTTAGTTTGCACATACATGAATTTGCACAAGGGAGGAAAGTATATAGAGAAATTATGGCTGCATTTAAATATGTACTTGAATTCTCTGTTCTGTTATTTATTATATCCCAAATCAGAGTCCTATAATGCAGTGTTTCCACTGGAGCCGACAGGCCGGTAACTAAGCAGTTTTGGAGAGTCAGGACCAATGTTTACGTGGTCGGTTAGGGTCGGTTGTAAGTTACCGGCCTGTCGGGGAGAGTCGGTGAAATATCAAACATGTTTGATATTTCTACGACTGTTGCCGACTCTTATATCTGACCCTAATTTCAGCCCCCTAGCAACAGGCCTGTCGGTTAACTTAAAGGCCTGTCAGTTACACTTCCAGGCTTGTCTGTAACCCTTCCAGGCTTGTCGTTATCACTTGCAGGCCTGTTGTAATATTTAGCCGGCTTGTCTTTTGTAACTTAGGTACTGCTCATTTGCAGTCCATTTCCAGCATGATGGGAGGTAAAAATATGATCAAAAATTATGTCAAGAATGACAAATAGACAGTGCAAGTTCCACATATATGCTATAATTAATCAAGAAACCTAAAAAAGTGTTTTTATTTGGTTAAATAAAAATAAAATTCCAGCTTATTTCAGGAAATAAATTTTTAGGCAAAAACAGGATCAAGTGTCGAGCAATCAACAAATCGAGAAAATTAGGTCAAGGACGGTTGAAAAACTATTAGGATCCCATCACAAGATATTTATTTTCACTGTAAAAACCCATAAGCAATTTCTGGGAAAAAGAGGGATCAAGTGTTGACCAATCAACAAATCTGAAGCTAGGACAACAGTAAATATTTGGATCCCATCACATGACCAGAAACTTCAGGGTTTTACCATCACGTCCAGAAAAATGTGCTTTCTCAGAGGCTCGAAATTATTTGGTATAAATATGTAGGAAAATTGCTCAGAGGGACGGAATTTTGAAGGGGTCCTCCCCAGAAGCTCCAAATTGGAGTATAAAAGGCAGCAACAGGCAGAAGGTTTTCATTGTCACGTGAGAGATTGTTAGAAGCACATCTCTCTCTGCTTCTTTGCACAGGATATAACATTTTTTAATGAAAATTTTTTACATTTTAAATGACTTTTTCGTTCATAAATTGAAGCAGACATACATTTATTTCATTTCTTATATAAGATATGAGAGCAAAAACCTGAAAACTATTAAATTATTATTGATTAAAATAACAAAAAAAAAAAGTTGGACGTTTAGGTCACGTGATCGGATCCAAATTTTTACTAGTGACCTAGTTTAAGAATTGTTTATTGGTGGACACTTGATCCTCCTTTTTCCCAAAAATTCATCAAAAACTGTTTCTCCGACTGTTTCTCCAGTCCTGTTCAGCACGGCATGTCAGCTCTTGATACGGCTTGTCTGTTAGGGGTTTAGGGCTTGTCCTGGTAGTTTCCAGACCAGTCTTGTACAAAACATCCCGACCCTAGGGCAGGTCGGCCTCTAGATCCAGACAAGCCTGTATGTTTCACGTCCTGTCGGGGAGTTGAACCGACCCAAAAATTTCCCGCCTTTTTTTGTGGATTTTTGTCCCCGACCCTCCGACTTTTGCAGCCAACCTTATAATAATACAGAATTGTAGGGTCGGCCTCCAGTGGAAACACTGCTTAACATTGAACATTCAAGGGTCAGTAGGTACAAAGTGTTACACATAAAGGTCATGAGGGCGAATACATATACCTGAACTTTTCCATTCTTTGTTGTTTAATGTCACAATCCTCTTCAGTTTGTCATGTCTTTTGGGAACTTTATATAGAAAGGCAACTAGTCCACCTACTGTTCTGATGTGCCAATGCTTTTAGGTCTGTAAATTTATAGCCCAAGGGCCAAAAAAGATCAAATTGCTTGGCACTTTGACTTTTGATTGATTGGCCATAATCTTTAAAGTGGGGAGTGGAGAGTGTTAAAACCCTCTGTTTATCCTAGCTGCATTTAGGTTTAGTATTTTTTTTCATCACAGATGTGTATTTTAAACACACTAACATTAATGGGGGAGATTTATTACACATGTCATTAAACAGTGTTTGTGTCTGGGATATGTTTTAATGTGCAGCAAAGTATATGATCAGTGGTAAAACCTTTGTTAAATGTATAAAAGTTCAAGTGAAAGAGAAGATAATGATCTGCTAATAAAAATGTTTTCTGTTGTCTTTCAATCTAGATATTTTGAAAGTATAGTTGTACAGAAATAAAATAATAAAAAAAACTCTTGAAAATTTTCCGAACTACATACTTTTGGCCATATTGACAGAAGTCTCGTGAAAATAAATTCTACAGTCCACTCCAGCTAACAGAATTCTGTTCAGTAAAATTGCTGTGAATGTAGAAATAAAATATCGGCTCCCTGAAGATGGTCTTTTTTATTGAAATTTATCCTGTTTATCTGGTATTATTGGTTAAATAACAATATACTTCCAATAGCCTTGCTAAAGGCTCAAGTTTCTTTGTAATTAGGGAAAAGTTTCAATTCAGATAATGAAGTTTCAGTTGATATAATATACTCATATATATATTTTTACAATGGCATACTGCTAAGATAGTCTGTCTGATGAACTTATATCTCATAACATGTGTGATTGCTTTATGAATACCAAGTATCTGTGTACATGTTTGAAAAAAGATATGAGCCTTGAGGAAGGCTATACTTCCAGTCCCTTGGTATTCAACCTAACAGGGTCCATCTGTATGTTTTTTACTGCAGGTCTATGGAGGTGTTGACAGTAATTATGCAAGACAAGCACCTGTCTGATGTGTTCAAGAGACAGCAGATGAACTTACACCATGCTCTTCCACTGGGTTCTTACCTGCTCAAACCTGTGCAGAGAATACTCAAGTATCATCTCTTTCTTCAGGTATATTTCATCCATTAAAGGTATTGATGTGCTCTGTAGAATTTCTGATGTCTGATCTTCTCTTTTCCAAATATTTGATGGTATAAACTCAGCTTACTCTTGTAAAATTGTATTATCCCATTGTTTGATACTAAAATGCTTCTTCTTTCTATAAACCTTTTATTTTCAAAGTTAAAAAAAAATCCCACTCTCCCAATTTATTTAGACAATAGAGGATCTACAGTATAGATACACATGTAAAGTTATGCGGTGTCTCAGTTAACAGTTATATTACACAACTGTGTAATATCCAGTCTCAAAACCATCTGCAAACTACTGCAAACACTGTCTGAAACACTAAATGACATTTTCCAAACTAGGGAATGTGTCTTCAAATGATCTGCGGTGGTAAGGAATGACAATAACAGCCCATATTTATACATACAAACGCCCCCTCCCTATTAGACCTTCTTCCTCCTATCAATACTTATAAAGTTCGTATTTTGGGGATTTACATCCCTCTCAACAGCCAGCACCTTTGCAATTCCGAAAAACGATATGTTTTCGGACTGCTACAATTGTATACCACTTTGTTTGGGAAATAAAATATGTATTCTGTTTGGTATTTTTTCTCAATATGGATGTGTACTATGGATGGATGGATACTGACCTCTTTTTTTTGGAACTGGACTATCCCTTTTTGGACATCAGTGCCTTAGAGGATTTATATGCATTTCTAAGTTACTTACTTACTAGATGTGTCAGGTCCATATTGATAAATTTGTAATACCACGTTTGGTATTAAGGATGGTCTCTGAAGTACATATGTGTAGCTGGTTACTTGTGAAGTATTCTAATGAGAGTAATTTTTCAACAAGAAATATGCCCCTCCTGGGGAAGAAAAATTAATTTGTGTCTTTTTGTATTTCACTCAGTAAGCGTAAACTAATGTTCAATGTCGTAAAGTCCTCTAATTATATAAATTAAGAAAAATTAGAACATATTATTAAACAAAATTATACCATGTATAATATCCTTTGAAATGGTGATATCTTCATAGTAGATGTGAAGTGAAATATTAAACCAAAACAATTTAAAGTTTTAAATGAAGTTTTTGTGTTTTCTTTAAATCAGTGTGTATATTACTAATTGGAAAATTCCTGTGTCATTTCAGGATGAAACTGAAAAATGTGTCTTTGATAAAATCATACAGAAATGTAAAGCATTATTCGAGTTAATATTTTATAATAGGTGAAAATTGATATGTCTTATTTGTTTTTATTACACAACAAGTTTCATTTGACATTGATTTCTGTATTTTGTTCACTGTAAACCAAGACATATTTTCATTAAAAACAAATGATCAATTTGCTAAGTTAGTGGAGACAACTTTAAACTGAACCATTTTTAACCCCAGCCTGTAAAAATGGGGATATAGTCTTCCTACAGGCTAATCTCTGTGCACCTCCACACTAAATTTAAATTACCTGCAAATTAGCAAAATGTCCACTTGATTCTGTTCAAATTTTATTCGTGCACTGGGGTCTCACCTGATAAGTCTGGATACTTTGTACAGTTAAAAATATTATTCCAGCAGCAAGATGCGTTGTACATGCAACTTAAATATGATTTTGTAGTCTTTAAAACAAAACTCAGTGGTCCAAGCAAACCATTTTGGAATGAAATTGAACCTGTCTTTTGCAAACTTCAACAGAAACAGAAAAAGTAGTGCATTACTTCATTTGAAGACTTTCTTTAATAAAGTTTGCTTTATCAGTAAATCGTGAAGTACCCTGAAATAACAGTATGGCCACATACAGGTATTTAAGGCCTTTGTCAGGCTATGAACAACATCTGAAAAGAGCCTATGATGATTTTGGAGAGTTTGTGGAACTGAGGAAACAACAGAAAACCCTTGTTGCAAGGCTAGTTTGTGATGGAAACTGCAATTATTTTAAAATATTCAGATTTAAATTAAGAGTTTTCAGACCCTTAAAATCTTAGTTGGTATCGCTCCAATTTAATCAGCCTGTACTATTCTAAGCATACATGCCTGGCTCTTGAACGGGACATAAAACCCTAACTTTGACTTTATCTTAGCATACATATGTTCAGAAGTATGTCATAGATGAGTGTTTAATTATATCCCTTTCAACAGCTTAGGATCATGAGGGCAAGCTCTCAGTGCATCTAACGTGGTACCATGAAATGGCTTCAAACCCAGAACCACACAGGTTATAACAAAGTCCTTAAACCAGACTTATGAACCACTATAGACAAACCACTGTGCCCTGGGTTTATAGTAACAGGTAAGGGATCTATTACAAAGAAGAAACAGCTGTACAATGATTACACACTTGCCTCCTGGCTCTGAGGTAGTGGGTATAAATCATGACCCTGATCCAAACTCAGAATATATATATTTATTTCCCATGCCAAGTGTTTTACAGTACAGAAGCTTCAATAGCTGCATTTGTACTCTGTACTATTCTCCCCATCATCTCAACTAGATGTCATGACACATACAATATGTTATAGGAGATGTTTAACTCTGATCATTTGTTGAATCTCTTACAGAACATGCTGAACAACTTTGACAAGTGTCGTGTGGGTCATGAGGCCGTGATAGCCGAGGCTTTTGAGTCAATGACAAACATTGCCCAGCACATTAATGAGATGAAAAGACAGCATGAGAGGGCAGTCCATATCCAGGAGATTCAGAGCATGTTGTTTGGATGGGACAAGGATGATCTGACTACATATGGAGAGCTGGTGCTAGAGGTAGGCCCCCATTAATTCTAATCTCAGTCAGGTTATGCTTGATGTAATCCCCAGTGTCTTGTCCTCTCAATGATGTTAGGCTATAGGTAAGCCCCAGTGTAAATTTATCCAGTTGTGCTTGGTGCTTGATATAAGGCATCTTGTCTCAAAATCTCAATCAAGCTATAGAAGGTAACCTATGTCTTGCGATTATACTCCACTTAATCATTAACCAAACCGAAATCTTGTCTCCCTACATACAATGCACCGTCTAGCATGAGCGATAATACAGGATTTTACAAAGTCTCGGAAATTATTAATTCTAGTGCTTTATAAAACGTACCATTCACAGAAACGCTTAACTTCTTTGATCTTTATCACCATTGTTACAATAGGGGAGGGATTAATTCAATTACATAACCCCGCTACACATCTTCTTTGATTGGGTTTCACAGTTTATAATCTCCTTGAGTACGTTCATAGACTGACAATATGTATCAAAAGAAAAGACGTCAACAATGCATTACCAACTGGGAATGTGAGATGATGTTAATCTAAAATTAAAACGTCAACAATGCAAGCACCAACCGAACACACCCGGCTCAAGTCTGCGTAATATTTTAAATAAAAATAATAAAATCCATTGATATGGAACAAATAAGCGACAATTAAAGGGTCACTTATATTATATGACACAAGTATATTATATTATTTATCAATGACCACCAACATCTATGTTTAGTGCATAATAACGATATTTCTTCAATTATCGCCCACTCAGTAACCCATAGACAGTGAATTTTTGCTTCCTTCATCTATGCAAACCCCTTGATTATCAGACTGGATTGTATGTCTCCCATGGGGTTCGGATAATTGAGGTTCTACTGTATTACCAGTGAAGTAAACCTATTGTATCCCTTAAAACCAAGATTGCTAAATTTTTATCCACAACCTTTAAAGGCTGCCGTTGTGACCTGGCCCTTTAAAATTTTCTCTGGGCTATTGGAAATTGTAAGGTGTAGGGAATTGATACTTGCCAGGATATTGGTAGAGGGATGTATCTGTACAACATGATGATGTGACCTTGATTTGACCTTTCCATTTGCATTGACCTGGACCTTTAAAATCTTATCAGGGCTGTATATCAGAAACTGTAAGATGTAGGAAGTAATTTTGGTAATTTTATTGGTTGGTTGTTGTAGATGTATAAAGGCATAGTTTGACCGTGGTGTAACCTTTTACCTTTTCACTCGTCAAAAGACTTTCTACTGGTACATTTGATACAAATTTCTCTCACAAAGGGATATGGATTGCTGCAACTGATTGTTGTATGTATTTTACCTAATTGTGCTTTCTCCATTGACAGCTATACTTTACTAAATAGATTAGTCAGTAAATATTACAACTTCATAACTTTTACTTTACAAATAAATGCTGTCACCTTGCTTGTGAATTGCCTTTGATATTTTGTTTTCACATAAGTTTTCTCTTTCTAAGTGTTATTTCTCCTGTACCTTCATATAACCAACACTGTCAGTTCTGAAAGACTCCTTATCAGTTGTTCCTTGTTACTTTTTTATCTCATGATGTCCAAAGGTATTTCTCCTGCCTATGGGGTACAAGCATCTCTGATGCTAGTTTATTGTAAATTGGGTAAGCTATAAGTCTCGTCAAGATGTGACATGGTAGTTGTTTCCAATGTAGAATCTGGACAAAATGGTATGTTTGATTTCCCCTACCTATGAAACTGCCCACTGTGGTAGACTAAATGAATGTATTTAGAGTAGCTGTGAACACAGATAAATTCACTGCCATACCACACAGAAACTAAACTGTAACAGTCTAAATTGAACCCTAAAATTAGGTTGTCTGATTAAATTCCAAGCAATTCTGAACCACAAAGTCTTGTATTTTGGTCTATTTGTCACCAATACAACTTTATATCTGATCTCATTTGGATAATAAAGTACTATATTCTTCTTCTGTATCATCAGATACTTAACAGACTTCATATATCCTAAAATGTTTATGAATACTTTTTGTCAGCAATTGCTAGTGCAGTGGCTGATAATATAGAGTGCAACACAAACTAAGAGTGCACAGTATCTATTATGAGGGCTTTAAAGTTTATGTCTCCTTCCTGTCACTTACAAGGATCTGGTCAAAAGTTGACTTCCTTGATTTGTAGTCATTTAGTTTATCATGTGTCTGAAGATGTGGGAGGTAATTCTCTGAAGAAGTGACATGTCCAAGATATAGTCAAGGTTTAAACCATATCAAGTAATTTTAACCAGATATTATCTTGTTTGTCCACAGTAGATATAGCAATTGAGATTATTGTAGCATAGAACATTATCTTGCAATATAAATTGATTCCAGTCACTACACAGCAGGAAATCCTTATTGTATCCACAGGAGGCATCTGGTGGATACTTTGGTTTAGCGTTCGCTATGCCGTCGCCACGCATAGAGAGATTTTTGGCGTTAACGCTCTAAGAGGAAAACTACACCAACTAAGTTCACCAAATTTGCAGGATATTTTCATTGGGGGTAAGCTTCTCTGGGACTGAAAATAGCCTCATTCTGACAAACAAGATGGCTGCCGTGGGCATTTCTTTCAAAATAATCTACATTATTCTACTGGTTGTTTCTCATAGGTAGAAGGTTGAATCTCTTCATACATGTCCTCTGCAACCTTGCAGATATTTGACCTTGAAGCTCTTAATTCAAGGTCATCCACGGAGTGCTGAAGTATCCCACATAGCGGACTTTAAAAGTGCCTATATCTCCCTTATTATTGGTCCTAGAGGTTTGCAATGTGAAACCAACGTATAGGAAATCATGTGCTGCGAATCTTCTGATGTTGTCAGATTTGACCTTGGACCCCTCCTTCAAGGTCAAACGAGAATAGCCAAACTTAAAAGTGCTTATAACTCGCTTATTATTGGTCCTAGAGGTTTGGGATGGTAAACCAACCTATAGGAAATCATGGGCTGGGAATCTTTTGTTGTGTTCAGATTTGACCTCGGACCCCTCCTTCAAGGTCAAATGAGGATAGCCAAACTTAAAAGTGTTTATAACTTGCTTATTATTGGTCACAGAGGTTTGAGATGGTAAACCAACCTACAGGAAATCATGAGCTGGGAATCTTTTGGTGTGGTCGAATTTGACCTTGGGCCCCTCCTTCAAGGTTAAACAAGGATAGCCAAACTTAAAAGTGCTTCTAACTCACTTATTATTGATCCTAGAGGTTTACAATGCGGAACCAACTCATGAAATCTTGGGCTAAGAATCTTTTGATGTTAGATTTGACCTTTGGCCCCTCCTTCAAGGTCATATGATGGTTCACTGGCTTTGGTAAGTTGTCTTTCCGGTGGATACAAATTTGCATTGGTTCTCTGATGCGTTGGTCTTGTTTTATAAATATATTGAGAAAATTAAAATTTTCAAAATATTAGCAGTCACTGGGTGATAATTTGTTCGAGATAAATGAGAGTGGGAAGAATGTAGATTTATTTAATTTTCAAAGACTTTTTTTGTGACAATTTTGATTTGTCTTGTTTAAAACTTTTTATTCACTGTTCATTTTGTCAGATATAACAGTTTATTCCCAAAATTATAGAATGTTATTAAAATGGATTTTCCCTTGATTAAATCAGGTTTAATTGAAACTTAAGAAGCAGTATTTGGTTAAGCTGGAGGAAGAGTACCCGTCCTTGGTCTGTAGAACTTGCAAGGAAATGATTTTCTTGAGTCATCTATCCTTATTCAGCATACTGCGACCCCACTTGTACAATATGCTGTCTATTCCTCTATGCTTTAGGTTTATCACAAAGGTTCTTTGACACTTTTCTTTTGTTATTCAGTATTGTTGAGATCCAGGCTTTGAGTACTGCATTTTCTTTTCAGGATCACTTCCGAATGCATGGTGCCAAGGCACACAGACTTCTCTACCTGTTTCAAAAGATGCTCATTATTGCTAAAAGGAAAGAGGATGGCAACTTACTGGTCAAAGGATCCATAAAGGTAATAATTGTATCCACCGGTGATTACTTTGGTTTAGGATTCGATACTCTACCGCTGCAGCACGTAGAGAGATTTTCGACATTAACACTCTCATTGGGAAAACTACACCAGCTAGGAAGACGGATGGTTGACAATGGAAATGAAAGAGTGGTGAACTTCTAGTACTGGAGATGAAGACTTCAGTGTCATCCATAGTCATGATCAAAATTCTCTGAGGTGGGACCTGGGCATAACAGACAGAAGCTGTGGTGCTTTTGTTTAATCTGTCTCTATTGCTGTTGCTATTAATGTCATACTTGTAAAATTTCTTTAAAACTATCTTGTACTTGATATCTCTGGTTGGGTACAGTGGGCTTGTTTGAAAATGTAAACATTTATAGCAAAGTTTTAAATAATGTGGAGATTGATGAGACCTTCAAACTTTCAAGTTCCTTACTGAAAAGGTCCGACCTCCTTGATAAACTTACCTCTGGGCATGTTGCTAAAAATAACACCACAAAGATTTTGTGGTCATTATTAGGTCATATGTAAAGATAACACACAAAACATTACAAACAGGGGGAAGTGGTTGTGATAGAAGCTGATTGATAACACATTAGTAAAGGATAGGAAGCCACAGGATGTTTATGTTTCTGTTATTGAGAAAAAACAGTGATGATGCTGTCTGTGTAAATTAAACTGGAACAAGTTTCAGATGTATCTCTTTTGGTTGGAGTGTTTGCTTTTAATTGACATCTCTGTCTAGCCTTGAACAGGTGTGACACAACTGAATTTAAGTTAGCAACTTGTCATTTCAGATAAAATTGTCTAGAAATGAACTCATGGAGCTAACAGGGTCTTATTTTCAGAAACCAGAAGATGGTTCAATCCTTCCTGAGATATGGTCTTATAATAATGGTTCAAAATCACAATCTTTTTGGGTATTCCCAAAATTAAACTGATTTTTGGACTAAGTGAGAGGTTCAACAATATTCCATCCAAATTAAATCCATATTGATGTGTGAACCAGAGATAGCTAAATGTTGTTGCACTTGTCTGTGAATACCAGCCTTAAGTCGTAATCCGATATTTGGAAACTTGACCTGCATTTTTGCAGATCTTTTACTAATCCATGATGTAGATATGGCCCATACGTTGCTTGTTTCTCATAAAACTGAAGTGTCAGTGTTCATGGTATTCATTGTTTTATGCAGCCAAAGTTGCTCTTTTCAATTTTTGTCATTGCTTAATATATGGTTATTTGGCCAAACATTCTTGTGTAATGAAGACATTCTTATTCATAAATTGTGACAGAAGAATTAATACTAAGTTTAAATGAAGGAATGCCCCTGAATATACTACAAAGTAAAAGAGCTATAAAAATCTAAAAATCATTTTTAAACATTGAATGTGGTCTCAAATAGTCAGTGAAAGACCTGGACCAGGTTAGCCTCTGTGAGAGATTGTATGCCCACACCTCTCTGTGGTTTGCACCCATGGTTGCAAAAAAATATCAGTAAACTGGTCATAAAAAGAAACGTAAAGCACCAACCACTGGCCCCCCACATGAGAGGCCAGTACAAAAACCAGACTGATTTGCATCATGAATTATGGGTAATTTAGGAGTCAAGAGTCTGGACTAGCACTTACAGATTTGCGTTTTATCTACTTCTTATCTTTTTCACAACATTATGTAACTACCAATGACATTTCCCAGTGTATTTTTGGTTTGATTCTGACCTCAGTTAAGGATTTGGGTGTTGTAAATAATGGGCCATCAAATTCTCAAATGTTGAAATAAACAAAAGTACATGTATATATATTTTTTAACATTTCAATACTTTTTTAATTCTTTCCCTTGTATCTCTTATTATATCCCCAGATGAAAGTCGGGGATATACTGGTTTCATATGTGTCACTCTGCCACCGCACATGTTGACTTGTGTGCGTGATAGCTCAAAAATGCTTTCACAGATTTCATTCAAACTTGACACACACATGTTCTTGTGTCCGGAGAGGAACTCTATTTTAAAGTGATCTTAAACTCCCAGTAACAAAGACTTAAGGTAAGAAATTTGACTTTTGGTCACTTAATGCCATCTAGGTAAAAAACTAAGCGGCTCATATGGCTCAAATTTTACCTGGTAACACATTAGTATATTGTTCTTACATATGCTAAACATCAAGACTTTAAACTTGTGTTTGAGGCCCATGAAGACTTAGACTTTTTAAAAAAAAATTTCACATATCTTGCTCTGTGACATAAAAATGGAGGACTTGTAAAATTGACCAAAATAAATTAAAAAATGGTTTGATAAAAAAAAAATTAAAATTTAATAAAAATAATTTATATTAATTGTGAATCACACAAAATGGGTGCTACAAAAATACCCAGTGAATGCCTGTTGTGTTGGTGGTTTCCTGTCTGGGGATATGTTGGCGTCAGCACAATCTAGTTTTATAAACTTTCAAATTATATATAGATGCATTATATTTCTGGACAAAGTTTAAGTCTGCTGGTATGCTCATATACAGAGGTTCTACAATATATATGTATTTTTTTTAGTGTAGTTTCTTCCTTCTCACTGTCCCCTGTATCTTGTATTTCCAGTGTTCAGACCTGATGTTGGTGGAGAGTATTCCAAAAGAACCACTCAGTTTCCATGTCATTCCATTCAGCAATCCCAGAATGCAATACACTGTTCAGGTAAGATTTCCTGTCCAAACTGGAAGTTGTTAATCCTTTATCAAATATGTTTGAAGAATTGTTTTGTGGTTTCAAAATGAACCTCTGTTTCATTCAATACTCAAATAAAAACACTCAGTTGCCATCACTTATGGTTTTCATACATCAGATGAAACAACAAAAATTTTTATGGAATAATGACTTTATTTGTAAGGTATAAATTCCTTATCCTTACAGATTTTGATGATTGTTTCATCTGTATGCCCATAATGAAAAGACAATTATAGCAGTGTCAAATATTGTTAAATATACTTAAGTACACATGCAAAGGAAATAAATTACTGTAATAATATATCTGTGATAGCTCAGAACATTTTGTTAGAAATGTATGAATTAAACATTTACTGTTTCTTGAAAACTTACCTGTACACCTTCGTTTCTTATAAGGGGAAAAATAGTTCTGGTGTTAAATAACTCTTCACTGTAAACTAGGATTTAAAAAGTGCTGAAGGAATCTTGACATCAAATGTAAATAATCTGTATTTTTATGCATGATTATACTCCATTCCTTCCTTTTCAGTCATTATTCAGTCATTGATTCCATGCATCAAACTTTGGAGTGCCATGATAATTCCTTCTTCCCATACTGTGCTGAAAACTTAAAAAATATAACAATTTTGGTAGGGAAATCAAAGGACATTTGTTTATATCAACCCTGTCCCATTCATACATCTTTCCAGTACATCTTTTTTAAGTCAAATGGCAAAACAAATTATGAAAAACTAACATCAAATGGCACCACTAAAAATGGTTGGAGGCTTGGGCAGTATTACTGAAGTTATTGGACCCATGATAATATATGTTTTAACACATTTACAGCAGTTTTATCAGATGATAGTGTGTACATTTTTCTTTTTACTTTTTTATGTTCAGTCAAGTTTATGCAAGTAAGTTTTTACCAAAAGGAAAAAAACCCACTTTTTTATGTTATGGAACAATTTGGCATTGGCAAGGTACAGTTACTGAAAATTTTACACCACCCCAATGTTTTAACATGTACCTTTTTGTCACTGTTCTGTAGTTTTTCAAACTGAAATCCCTTTGTAGGCCAAGAATCTGGACCACAAACACAAGTGGTGTCAGGAGATCAAGCGACTAATGATTGACAACTTCCAGGCTGTCATTCCAGACAAGGCAAAGCAACTCATGATGATGTTAGGCAAGAGCAAGGAAGAGGAAGGTATATTGTCTACTATCATCTAAAATTTGTATATTGTGGAAAATAGTTCATTTAAAATTACAATCTGATTGACAAATTTTAAGCTGTCCTTCTAGATGAGGAATACTTATAGGGCTGTTCCACTACTGAGATTGTGTCCCCTATTGGAATACGATCCCTCATTTTTGCTGTTCAGGAGGTCGACTTTTTCAATCAGAATGATCTTAAACCCATCACAAACTATAATCAGAATGATCATTCATGAAAGTTCTGGTGCTTACCGAGGTTCTTGCTTGGATGCATTTGGAAGTGCATTGAGAACAGTTTACAACAATATTAAACTGTTTGAATTTATTGCAAGCTGCTCCTGATCCTTATCAGATCCTGCAATCAGCAATCCATCTAAAACCCATCTTAAACCTATCTTGCCATTTGTAAATTCATTTTTCTGATCTTATGGTGATCTTAATACATTTTCCATCTTAAATTGATCTTTAAGGTTCGTAAACCAATTGGATGGATCAGAAAACTATCGTAAAGTCTATTGGAAGACTTTTTGAACCAGTTACGTCAGTTGGAAAGCTATCAGTAAAAATATTGGGAAGCTATCTTCAACCAAAACCATGGATCGTGAATGTTTCCCCATCTGATCACATTCACCCTGTTATGTGGAATTTTTGGTTAAGTAAAAGATTTTGTATTAATCCCTTTAGCTCCAACTTAACTGGGTTCTATTTAAGAGCGGAAAACTGAATTTAGTTAAAGTACTCGTCAAGTTGATGTTTTGGGTTGTAGTCCATGAAATATTCAAATGTATTATTTTCTGTGTCTTACACACCTGCATCAAAAACAGTGATATGCAGGATTTGGATGAAAATAGAAAGTAGAAAAAGGGCATTGTTTTGTTACAGAATAAGCAAATGAGAATGTACTGAAACTGATAACATGGAAGATAAGGCCAGATAAACAAAGCAGCCAACATTGTATTGTGTACTACCTTAGATTTCCACCATGGTATTAGTGAAATGGCAACTAACTGGAAAAACACTTGTTAGAGGTTTACTGTTTGCGTAACAATATTCCATATTAGAAAAATAGCATGTATTTTAAGTTTAAAAAATATCTGGCATCACCATTGATATTTTCAAAATATAGTTGAGAAAATAAAATGTTAAAAAAATTTCTTTTATCTTACAAAATAAACTGCATATAAGGTAAGAATGAAGAGCTGCAGTAATATTTATCCTAGTACATTTTGCTGGAAGATTTAGTTTTGTGAACTTGTTAGTAGAACCTTTTCAATAAGTACTTATAATAATAGGGTATGTTAATTTCTTTTCATAACAAACTTATATCCAATCTGACAAGAGAGGTAATTCACACAGATGCAAAATACAATGTTAAACCTGTACTCAAAATAACTGTTCATTAGAATAATTTTTACCAAATACTTAAAGTTTATTAGAATGAATGTGTTGTTCATTTCAAAATTTGTTTTCATCATCACTGTTACTATTTCTGTTCTATATTTAGAATTTTCCTCTTGGAGGCACTGATAACAGTGTTTTAAAGATGTGTTTGTTGCTATTAATAAGCACATAAGTTTTTTATGGTTTGAAACAGTAAACTACAGTATCAAGCTTATGATTTACCTCATTTGTTGAGAAGTTGGCACTATGAAGCCTTCTCCTTTCAGATAATTAAAAATAAAATAAATAAATTAAATAATACACTTTAAAGTTTAGCATCAGACAAAGAATGCCAAAGCAAAAAAATATACATGAGGTTTATCTGATATATTTATTCCAAAATGAGATAAACAAGGTTTCTGCTGAAGGCTGTTATTCATAAGTGTCAGTGGGATTTGCACTAAAGGTGAAATTACATCTTTGGGAGACTGGGATAAGCTTGTGTAGATAAAGCATGATTGGTGCTTCCGGTGAAAGCATGGATGTAACTTGGTAATAAACCAATGCAAATGGAGAAAATCCCCCACCTGTTTGTTGTATTTTCATAAGATTTACATTTTTTTGGTGGGGGATTAGCCTTGGCATAGCACCTTTCTGTTGAAAAATTTTTTGAAAAGGTCTGGATAAATTAGAGAAATCATAATGTACACTTTGATTTGTCCTGTGTTAGCCTGTCAGAAGGAGGCTCTCTTGGGATTGGTGAATCCATATGTCTCTGCAGAGCAACTTCTGCACTAGTTCACAGCATATTATTTCATGGTTTAATGATATCAGTGGCCCAGTAGCTGTTATGTTTGACAATCACTACAATCACTTTGTTCCTACCACTCTGTTAATGTGTTTGAATGCAGCCTGTGACCACATCTGGAAAATACCGATGGGTTGTGGGTAAAAGTGACCTTTGTGGTCTGTAGGAACTTCAGAGTGGAAGGTCTGGGGTTTGATCCTTGAGTGTGTCATGGAGATCATACTCTTGGTACTTTACACCTGTGTGTCCCTCTTCACTCGGATGTACAAATGGATGCCAGAACTTGTTGGGGAGATAAATCTTCAACAGACTGGCTTCTCATTCAGGAGAGTAGAAATAGTCTTGAGTCTCTTGATGCCAATGAAGCTACAAATAAGTACTGGTATTATGGACCACTTGGCTGTGATGAATGGCTTTTAGCTTAGTAAAGGTGATACAAGACCCAGCATTGACTTTAGATGGTGTAGTTGTGCATGGACCACTAAATTTTGAAATGAAGCTGGAAACTCCGAAACATATGTATAACTCTGAAGACCCTCTGTCAAAATGATTTTAAATGACTGTACATGCAATGTGTGAGGCAATAGCCTAGAAATATATACTGGTTGCTGGCACTCAAGGTTGTGAATTCATGAATTTGATTAAATGACATTGATGTATACAGTTTGATTCCACTCAGACCATATGAAGAAAAGAAAAGAAAAATCTGGGGTGCCATGTAACAATACAGAGCATTTAAGACCCCATGAAATGAAGGCATGTCTTTAGTAGTTGACACTATTGTGTAATATTTGAAAAAGACTGTTGTTATAATAGATATTACAATTTCAATTTGTTTTCCCAGACAGCACTTATCATTCAAAGAATCATAAGTTCTTTAAGTTGTTCCCAAGAACTTCTTTGACAGCCTGTTTAGTAAAACTCTCTCAACTTTGTTGAATATACTATTATTTTACATGATCCAGCACTGGCTTTCATCCTAAATTAAGTGAGATTAAACTATCACTGAGAATCTCAATATTTTCATACTGTTAGAAAATATGAAACCTTAATACTCACAAATGAGTGCTGTAATGGAATCTTAATAAAAAAACATGGAGCAAAATTTAATAACATTGAATTCAAATAAGCCTCCCAGTGTCAGGATTTGAGTTTAAGTGCTACTTGTATTGTACATCTTTGAATACTAGTATCTACAGGTAGGTATTTCCAGCATTGGATGTAAAGTTGATGTGGCATTGTTATGTCATGATATGCAAGTATTTTGATTATAAATAATACAAAACAACAACATTTTGTCAGATCTGTTTTAAAAGACAATAGGAGTGTGTTGATGATATAACATCCTTGAAGTATTGTTATGGTAGGAGTGGCAGTGTAATATAAATACAGTAAATTTCCAAAATATTGCTCAACTTATAATTTATACCCAGTGTAAATATATAAATTTGCTGAACACTAGTATATGAGTATAAAACCCCTTTGTTTATATAAGACACACTAAATTCCTTTAATGCCCAGTCTACTGGAGATTAAAAAATGAGTAATTCTCTGGTCATATTTCGGAAATACTTAATAACCTACTTGAAAGTCATTATGTGAAAGTGATTACCTTTATGTTTTGTCCTCCAAATTTAACTTGAACATAAGTTCTAAGATTCAGGAGCTTGCTTCAAAATAAATTTTCAATCACTTTTTATGGCATTACTGAAAATTTTACTTGGCAAAAATTTTCTGGTGGAATTTACATTTAAAATGACAGTACAAAAGTCCCAACGTGATGTTTATAATGTCAGAGCTGCTGATGTAAACCCTATGTGTTGCCACTTTTAACCTACTATATTCATTTTATACAGTCATCTTGGGGTTTTACATCTAAAAAAAGTTGTCTGATAACATTAAAATCTCTATTACTTAAATTTAAATGGTTCAATTTTTTCATTTCATAAGCAAATATCCACTCTCCTAGATTCCTTATTTTCTACTAACTTAAAGTAAAATACCTGTGTAACCTTCTATTATCTGAAAATTACTTCCTTCTGTAACATATTCAAATATTAGAGGTTCTATTTACGAAGGCCAATAGTTCCATAAGATTTCCATGGGATTCAACACCACAAACCCTCACCTCAGAGGCCCACACTTCACCAGGTGAAATTACAAAAAAAATGTCACTTCTTGAATTATGTCATATTAGAAGAAAACCTTTTCAAGTGAATATAAGGTGTGATCCTTGGTTTAGTCTTTCAAATGTGTATTTGTAGACTTTGATGAAAAATCCACAGAAGACACAGGACTGTCCAAGAAGCAGCACACTGCTCCTGAGTACCTGGAGAGGAGGAGACAACGGAGGAAGTCCACCAGTATTATACCAGGTATAATAACAGAAAGCATGTACCCATTGTTTACTCACAATACAAGTGACTAGCGTTGAGAATTGCCCGAAATTATATAGGTCAATTAATTGTACGCCAAACTTTAATTATATACCAGTTTCCTTTAAACAAGATGCTCCTTCATACATTTTTGAAAACTTGGCTGCATTTTAGTTTGCAAGATGATTGGCAATTGTAACTAAGTGTAATAACATTGTAATGTTCCATTAAAATATATAAAATTCTTTGTATTCTATATTAATCTGACATAACCATTAAGCCAGTTACCCCTTTCTTTGATTTGCTAAAGCTTGGTTTTCATTCATCAACCCCAGTGAAAGAATTTTTATAAATACATTCTGAAAAATCTTACTAACTCTAAACAGTTTATGTAGATTGTACAAATGTTTAAAATATGACCTCATCCAATGTTGAATTGGTAACAGGACACCACACAAACTTGTGACCAACCTTAATGTACTACTTGTTCTTCAGACGATAATTGGGGGATGTCTGAATGACATGTAATGTAATAGGACTGAAATAGAAAACCTCTTAGCAGAGTGAACCATGGCTAACAGCACAATGTAAATGTAGCCAACACAACGTTCATACCCTGCTTCGAGACTTGTGTAACTATTAAAAAATTTAATAATTTGAATAATGTGTGAAGAAACCATTTGCTTCTTTCTTTCCCCTGCTTGACAAGTTAACTCCATTTTATATTATATTTAAAGTACTTTTTTGCTGACTGCACTGAGGTCTATGTGTAGTTTAACATACTTTCATATTTCATACACAAAACACTTTCAGGTCAGCTGTCCAATATGGTTTTAAATACAATTGTTTTAGGTTGAGCTGTAGGGGAGAACAATTTTTTTTCATTTATCAAGACTTAACGGAAGACTAGGCACATCTTCTATATATTGTAGTTGTGCTTCCTTGTAAAACTAGAGTTTTACAAAAAAATCGCCCTGAACAATGCAAATAATAAATTAAATGCTCCCTCATTGCATGAAAAAAAAATTTTTCTGGACATTTGTTTGCATTATAGTATCAATTCATGAAATTGAAACCACCATGAAAGATTTTGCTGAAAAATAATATTTCAAATAAAACATCATTAACAGTGTTTCTCGGCCTTTTTATATCCAATTAAAATAGTCCTACAGATCTTTTTCAGATCTTTTCCATCTGTTACCAGACTGTGCGTTTTGAGGAAGCTTTGTAGAATTGTAACATTTTGAAGTCATGATAAACATATCGGTTCTGTGTACTACTTATTAGGCTATCTCTCCTTTCCCAGATATATGCAAGTGGGTTCAACATTTATAAAATGTTTTGACAGTGATTGAGACCTTCCTTTCCAGTTTTTACCCGACAGCCCTTAAGGGCTGTCGGGGCATTGTTTTCACCCATGGTGTCTGGATGGATGCGTGGGTGGGTGGGCGTCCGGGCGGCGGGAAAATGTTTGTCCGGGCTGTATCTCAGAAACCGTAAGGTGTAGGAAGTTGATACTTGGTAGGGACATTGGTTAGGGGGTGTAGGTGTGCAACGTTATGGTGTGACCTTGATTTGACCTTGCCTGAGTGACCTTGAGTTTGAAAATCTTGTCCAGGCTATATCTCAGAAACTGTAAGGTGTAGGAAGTTGATACTTGGTAGGGACATTGGTTAGGGGGTGTAGGTGTGCAAAGTCATGGTGTGACCTTGATTTGACCTTGCCCTAGTGACCTTGACCTATAAAATCTTGTCCTGGCTATATCTCGGAAACTGGAAGGTGTAGGAAGTTGATACTTGGTAGGGACATTGGTTAGGATGTGTAGGTGTGCACCGTCATGGCGTTTACTTTGATTTGACCTTTGACCTTGCTGTAGTGACTTTGACCTATAAAATCTTGTTTGGGCTATATCTCGGAAAGCGTAAGGTGTAGGAAGTTGATACTTGGCAGGGACGTTGGTTGGGAGTTGTAGGTGTGCAATGTCATGGTGTGACCTTGATTTGACCTTTGACCTTGCCGTAGTGACCTTGACCTTTAAAATTTTGTCCAGACAATATCACGGAAACTGTAAAGTGTAGGAATTTGATAGTTGGTAGGGGCATTGGTTAGGGGTTGTAGGTGTGCATCATAATTTTTAGTTTACTGATTAATGCTATCATCTTGCTATTGAATTATCTTGTTTTAATACTTTATCTTTACGTACATTTTCCTTCTCTTAGTTGTTATTTTCTGTACTTAAACATCATTTTGACCTTAATATATATATAACTGACACTACTCTGAAAGTATCCCGATCTATGTACTGTTTCACTACTTCTATATCTCATGGTGTTGAAAACTATTTCCCCAGGCTGTGGGGTACGGGCATCTCTGATGCTATTTTCTGAATGCTACATTGGTGAAGAACCTATCAGTGGTCTTAAGTTGTATTGAAACATTGTAGTTTGGTTAGTTATGGACCATTCATGCTTTTCCATGTAGTTGTTTCATCAAGTATTTGAATTTTAATTCAATAACCTTTTCCTTATTGTCCCCTAAATGGACCTCGTATGTGGGTAGTGCAAGCTCAAAAACTAGCCCCCACCCTTATAAAGTGATACCTTCACCCCCTCCGGCATTTACCTTAAGGTTTTGTATGTAAGAGCTTGTGAGAGTTTTTTTTAAAAAACATTTCAAAAAATCCGCCACATGCTTAAAACGCTGTCTGTGTTGTCAAACATGACCTACCTAAATATGAATCTTGACTTATTTACACTTTGTTGCGCTGTGTGGACACTAACTAAACACAAAACTCGTCCAACTACAAATGAGCTCCAGTGAGTTAAATATTTTGCACTTGTATCATCTAGGTATAATACAAGCTGTTTGTAAAGTTTTGCAGAAAGTTACAGAAAGATAGTTGATAAAATAGAAATAGAGGTTTTTTGCCACATTAATCTAAATATAAATGCAGAGCCAAGTAATCCACCAGTATGGTGAATATCAAAAAACCTAAAAAAGAGAAAATCCAGACAACTAAATCTTAATGGAAAGTAGTTATTTCTATCCAACCAGGAACTGTAGTGAACAGAACTCCACAAAAGGGAAGGTTTTGACTGGGTAACTAAGATTACATTCTGTAACATAACATTTGTAAAATAGAAGAAGCATGTTAAATAGTTTTATATAATAGAGAAATTCAAATTAGGGAGAGTGGAATGTTTTAAATCAAAGCTTCATGAAATAGAGGCTCAGATAATTGAGGTTTTATTGTCCTGTGTGTACCAGTGCTGCGCTATGTATTGTCCACACTTTCATAAGCGCCCTTCCGCAATGTTACGTTATCGCTAGTAAATTGCTAATATGTTGTTTTAAGTTAAACTTGCTCCATTAAATCCCAATAATAGGTCTAATTTATTTAATTTATATCCATTTCCCTTATTTAAGACGTTATTTTACATTTTATTTCAGAGAGATTTGTTTATTTCAGCCACACTTCTAGTTGGTGTAGGCTAAAACGAGGGTGTACCCACATTCAGGTGTTTTTTGGGGTGGAACCTTCGGCTGGTTTTCAGTGTCATAAGTGCCCATCCCCAACTTTTGCAAATATTTGATCACAAAGCCCATGGGAGCTTAAGAACATGTTACAGGTAATCTTATTGTCTAAGCAGTTAACTGATGTGTTTCCATCATGTTTTTCACACAGACTTTGCCTTGCTAAAGAACCGGCGTGCACGTCGACAGAATGAGGAGGGAAGTAACAGTCCAGCCAGGACTAATCACAGCAAGCCAAGAGAAGGCGGGATGTTTGTGAGTTACCTATCCCAGAAACCTGCAGCCGCTGATGTGATGGAGGAAGAAGAGGACATGGAGGTAGAGTACAAGAGACAGGATCAGGAAATCAGACTTCCTGAAATCAGAGTTTCTCACTAGCAATGATCAATCCCATCCAAATAATGTAGAGGGTTAATATATGGTGCAAAGATTTCAAAGAAATCAGATTTTCTCACAGGCAAAGATCATTCCTATCTTAATGCAGAGGGATAATGTAATCCAAATACTTCACTGAAATTTTTTGTAACACATCAACTATAGGTGGTTACTGTAGAAATAACACACGACTAGCGTGGGGTTATGCAGGGTTTTACAACGAATAGCGATATTAGTAACACGAAGGCGAAGCCTGAGTGTTTCTAATGCGCTATGAGTTGTAAAACCCTGCATAACCCCACGCTAGGAGTGTGTTATTGCTATTCTAACATGACACTTCATTTTTCACATTTATTTCTTGTCTTTTTACTGTTTTGATACAGATTTGTAGTGTATATTCTTTGTAATTTGACTTTTAAAAACTGAAGCGGGATTATCGCCCACACATGAAAAACTGGCCGTGAGGTTATGCTCGGTTTTACCACTGAGATTGACCAATCAGAATCGCGGACACAAGCGTGTCATGTTAGAATATTATATTAACTGATCTATTATTTTGAGGATGAGGGGCAGTAACCTGTGTCTTCTTGAAGTTGTTTGATTGGTCTTGATATTTTATTGTGTAAATACATGTATAATATGAAAAATCCTGAGCCAGTGTTTTCATGAATGATCATATTGTCTTCATCGTACCAAATATATGTAGTTCAATTATGTAATGATAATGATATATAAAAACATGGATGAAAATTATGACTAATGGACTGTTTAAAAATATTATTTTTATTGCGTAAAATAGCCTTACCTTATCCTCACAAGTGCTTGTTTGGTTTTGTGGAGCAAAAACGTATCGACCGACAAGAATTTTTTAAGGAATATTCTTGTCACAAGAGGTGACCCCTTTGTCTGCGCATGTCCGCGCATGCGCCGCACTCATTGTCGACAGGCAATTGTCGAGAGATCTTCATTATATTTTTGGTCGATATGGGAGCAACACGTATTTTCTTTTATTATCGTCCATTTACAGACGAAGATCTATGAAGTTTTGAAGCGTGCAAGCGTGCACCTACCTGTATTTATCCATTATTCGACTGGTACTACCACTATTCTGCCTCCCTTGTCCTGAAAAGGGTCAGAATTAGATGTGCAAGAAGATGTTGCTGTAAAGTCTTCAGTGGAAGACGTGTATATCTTCGGCTGTACTCACCCATTATTCGACTGGAACTTCCTCCGTGTCGATGAAAAGGTATGCAGAGAGGAGCTCCCGTAGTTTTCAGTGGAAAACTGCTTTATTGTCCCTTAATTGATGGCATAACATGAGTATTAGCGTATGCTCGAAAACAAAGAAGAAAGAATGCAGTTGTCTTTGCAAGGAGGTCGTAGATTCTTTACTGTGGGTGGAGCGCCACTCTGGTACAGTAACAGGTCTCCCTCCAAAGAACGACTACAGAAGCATATCCACTGATCCTTGCAGTTATTATTTTGCTTCCCACCAGGTACAGTGAACTTCCTGCTTCTCAGACATGAAAATAAGGACAGGTTACCTTCATTTGCTGTAGATTTAGATGAAGATCCAACAGACATCTTTGGGGCAGTATGTGCACTGCTTGTCTTTTCAGCCCTGTTGAAGAATTAAACCTTCCTATGACCATGTCTCCAATGGAAGGAATACTGTGACTTTTGAGTTAATTCTTCTGCAAACTCAACGAAGATCAAACTGGCTAGATGAGATATGGTGTTGAAGTCCTAACTACAAAATATCATCGTACCACTCTTCCTTGTTTACCAGGACAGAGGGATACAGAAGAACGTGGCTACACTATAAGGCAAGTCACCATGGAGGCTCTTCTTGCAGTGTTACTGACAGTGATGGGAGATTTTCATTGCCATCCCAGAGTTGTGCGAATCTTGAGACGGAGTTGTCGAATTACTCCCCAATCGAATTCACCAATGCCTGTACTACCCACAATGCAAAGCGATGACGTCAGACAGGAAAACATGGCTACAGTACTAAATATAAATATACCGCTTAAATGCTTCAAAAGAAAGCGAGTTATCCACTCAACAATTGCAGAACTTC